>OY747702.1:27688679-28416179 GCA_963556495.2 Valencia hispanica
AAAGGACTCAAATTACACAGTATAGTGTGACTTCAAAAAGGACTCAAATGACACAGTATAGTATGACTTAAATAAGGATTCAAATGACACAGTATAATATGACTTCAAAAAGGACTCAAATTACACAGTCTAGTATGACTTCAAAAAGGACTCAAATGACACAGTGTAGTATTATGTGAAAAAGGACTCAAATTACACAGTATAGTATGACTTCAAAAAGGGCTCAAATGACAGTATAGTATGAATTCAAAAAGTACTCAAATGAAACAGTATGGTATGACTTCAAAAAGGACTCAAATGACACAGTGTAGCATGACTTCAAAAAGTACTCAAATGACACAGTATGGTATGACTTAAAAAAGGACTCAAGAGACACAGTATAGTATGACTTCAAAAATTGATCAAATTACTGTATGTAGTATGATTTAAAAAAAGCCTAAAATGACAGTGTAGTATTATGTCAAAAAGGGCTCATATGACACAGTATAGTATGACTTCAACAAGTACTCAAATGAAACAATATGGTATGAAAAAGGGCTGAAATGATACAGCATATTTTGACTTCAAAAACTGGCTCAAATTACAAAGTATAGTAGCATCTCAAAAAAGGCTCAAATGACACAGTATAGTACCATAACAGTATAGTATGATGGAAAAAATGACTCAAATGTCACAGTATAGTATTGTCATATAGGACTGAAATGACAAAGCTGTCAAAAATGGCTCAAATGATACAGTATAGTATGACTTCAAAAAGTACTCAAATGAAACAATATAGTACGATGAAAAAAATGACTCAAATGAAACAGTATAATACGTTGGAATAAATGACTCAAATGACACAGTATAGTATGACTTCAAAAAAGGCTAAAATTACACAGTATAGTATGACTTCAAAAAGGACTCAAATGACACAGTGTAGTATTATGTCAAAAATGACTCAAATTACACAGTATAGTATGACTTCAAAAAGGACTCAAATGACACAGTGTAGTATTATGTCAAAAAGGACTCAAATTACACAGTATAGCATGACTTCAAAAAGTACTCAAATGACACATTATAGTATGACTTTAAAAATGGATCAAATTACAGTATGTAGTATGATGTCAAAAAAGGCTAAAATGACACAGTGTAGTATTATGTCAAAAAGGACTCAAATTACACAGTATAGTATGACATCAAAAAGGACTCAAATGACACAGTGTCGTATTATGTCAAAAATGACTCAAATTACAAAGTATAGCATGACTTCAAAAAGGGCTCAAATGACACAGTATAGTATGACTTAAAAAAGGTATCAAGTGACACAGTATAGTATGACTTCAAAAATGGATCAAATGACAGTATAGTATGATGTCAAAAAAGGACTCAAACGACACAGTATAGTATGACTTCAAAGAGGCAAAAATGACACAGTATAGTATGACTTCAAAAAGGACTCAAATTACACAGTATATTATGACATCAAAAATGACTCAAATGACACAGTGTCGTATTATGTCAAAAAGGACTCAAATTACAAAGTATAGCATGACTTCAAAAAGGGCTCAAAAGACACAGTATAGTATGACTTAAAAAAGGTATCTAGTGACACAGTATAGTATGACTTCAAAAATGGATCAAATGACACAGTAAAGTATGATGTCAAAAAAGGACTCAAACGACACAGTATAGTATGACTTCAAAAAGGCTAAAATGACACAGTGTAGTATTATGTCAAAAAGGACTCAAATTACACAGTATAGTTTGACTTCAAAAAGGACTCAAATGACAGTATAGTATGATGTCAAAAAGGCTAAAATTACACAGTATAGTATGACTTCAAAAAGGACTCAAATGACACAGTATAGTATGGCTTAAATAAGGATTTAAAATGACACAGTATAGTATGACTTCAAAAAGGACTCAAATTACACAGTATAGTGTGACTTCAAAAAGGACTCAAATGACACAGTATAGTATGACTTAAATAAGGATTCAAATGACACAGTATAATATGACTTCAAAAAGGAGTCAAATTACACAGTCTAGTATGACTTCAAAAAGGACTCAAATGACACAGTATAGTATGACTTAAATAAGGATTCAAATGACACAGTATAATATGACTTCAAAAAGGACTCAAATGACACAGTGTAGTATTATGTGAAAAAGGACTCAAATTACACAGTATAGTATGACTTCAAAAAGGGCTCAAATGACAGTATAGTATGAATTCAAAAAGTACTCAAATGAAACAGTATGGTATGACTTCAAAAAGGACTCAAATGATACAGTATAGTATGACTTCAAAAAGTACTCAAATGAAACAATATAGTACGATGAAAAAAATGACTCAAATGAAACAGTATGGTATGACTTCAAAAAGGGCTCAAATGACACAGTATAGTATGACTTCAAAAAGTACTCAAATGACACATTATAGTATGACTTCAAAAATGGATCAAATTACAATATGTAGTATGATGTCAAAAAAGGCTAAAATGACACAGTGTAGTATTATGTCAAAAAGGACTCAAATTACACAGTATAGTATGACATCAAAAAGGACTCAAATGACACAGTGTCGTATTATGTCAAAAAGGACTCAAATTACAAAGTATAGCATGACTTCAAAAAGGGCTCAAATGACACAGTATAGTATGACTTCAAAAAGGACTCAAATGACACAGTATACTATGACTTAAATAAGGATTCAAATGACACAGTATAGTATGACTTCAAAAAGGACTCAAATTACACAGTATAGTGTGACTTCAAAAAGGACTCAAATGACACAGTATAGTATGACTTAAATAAGGATTCAAATGACACAGTATAATATGACTTCAAAAAGGACTCAAATTACACAGTCTAGTATGACTTCAAAAAGGACTCAAATGACACAGTGTAGTATTATGTGAAAAAGGACTCAAATTACACAGTATAGTATGACTTCAAAAAGGGCTCAAATGACAGTATAGTATGAATTCAAAAAGTACTCAAATGAAACAGTATGGTATGACTTCAAAAAGGACTCAAATGACACAGTGTAGCATGACTTCAAAAAGTACTCAAATGACACAGTATGGTATGACTTAAAAAAGGACTCAAGAGACACAGTATAGTATGACTTCAAAAATTGATCAAATCACTGTATGTAGTATGATGTCAAAAAAGGCTAAAATGACAGTGTAGTATTATGTCAAAAAGGGCTCATATGACACAGTATAGTATGACTTCAAAAAGGACTCAAATTACACAGTATAGTATGACTTCAAAAAGGACTCAAATTACACAGTGTAGTATTGTGTCAAAAAGGACTCAAATTACACAGTATAGTATGACTTCAAAAAGGACTCAAATGACACAGTGTAGTATTATGTCAAAAAGGACTCAACTTACACAGTATAGTATGACTTCAAAAAGGGCTCAAATGACACAGTATAGTATGAATTCAAAAAGTACTCAAATGAAACAGTATGTTATGACTTAAAAAAGGGCTCAAATGACACAGTATAGTATGAATTCAAAAAGTACTCAAATGAAACAGTATGTTATGACTTAAAAAAGGTATCAAGTGACACAGTATAGTATGACTTCAAAAATGGATCAAATGACACAGTATAGTATGACTTCAAAAAGGACTCAAATGACAGTATAGTATGATGTCAAAAAAGGCTAAAATTACACAGTATAGTGTGACTTAAATACGGATTCAAATGACACAGTATAGTATGACTTCAAAAATGGATCAAATGACACAGTATAGTATGATGTCAAAAAAGGACTCAAACGACACAGTATAGTATGACTTCAAAAAGGCTAAAATGACACAGTATAGTATGACTTCAAAAAGGACTCAAATTACACAGTATAGTATGACTTCAAAAAGGACTCAAATTACGCAGTGTAGTATTATGTCAAAAAGGACTCAAATTACACAGTATAGTATGACTTCAAAAGGACTCAAATGACACAGTATAGTATGACTTAAATACGGATTCAAATGACACAGTATAGTATGACTTCAAAAAGGACTCAAATTACACAGTATAGTGTGACTTCAAAAAGGACTCAAATGACACAATATAGTATGACTTAAATAAGGATTCAAATGACACAGTATAATATGACTTCAAAAAGTACTCAAATTACACAGTCTAGTATGACTTCAAAAAGGACTCAAATGACACAGTGTAGTATTATGTCAAAAAGGACTCAAATTACACAGTATAGTATGACTTCAAAAATTGATCAGATTACAGTATGTAGTATGATGTCAAAAAAGGCTAAAATGACACAGTGTAGTATTATGTCAAAAAGGACTCAAATTACACAGTATAGTATGACATCAAAAATGACTCAAATGACAGTGTCGTATTTTGTCAAAAAGGACTCAAATTACAAAGTATAGCATGACTTCAAAAAGGGCTCAAAAGACACAGTATAGTATGACTTAAAAAAGGTATCAAGTGACACAGTATAGTATGACTTCAAAAATGGATCAAATGACACAGTATAGTATGACTTCAAAAAGGCTAAAATGACACAGTATAGTATGACTTCAAAAAGGACTCAAATTACACAGTATAGTATGACTTCAAAAAGGACTCAAATGACACAGTGTAGTATTATGTCAAAAAGGACTCAAATGACACAGTATAGTATGATGTCAAAAAAGGCAAAATGACACAGTATAGTATGACTTCAACAAGGACTCAAATGACACGGTATAGTATGACTTAAATAAGGATTCAAATGACACAGTATAGTATGACTTCAAAAATTGATCAAATTACAGTATGTAGTATGATGTAAAAAAGGCTAAAATGATACAGTGTAGTATTATGTCAAAAAGGACTCAAATTACACAGTATAGTATGACTTCAAAAAGGACTCAAATGACACAGTATAGTATGACTTCAAAAAGGACTCAAATTACACAGTGTAGTATGACATCAAAAAGGACTCAAATGACACAGTGTCGTATTATGTCAAAAAGTACTCAAATTACAAAATATAGCATGTCTTCAAAAAGGGCTCAAGTGACACAGTATAGTATGACTTAAAAAAGGTATCAAGTGACATAGTATAGTATGACTTCAAAAATTGATCAAATGACACAGTATAGTGTGATGTCAAAAAAGGACTCAAACGACACAGTATAGTATGACTTCAAAAAGGCTAAAATGACACAGTATAGTATGACTTCAAAAAGGACTCAAATTACACAGTATAGTATGACTTCAAAAATGACTCAAATGACAGTGCAGTATTATGTCAAAATAGGCAAAATGACGCAGTATAGTATGACTTCAAAAAGGACTCAAATGACACGGTATAGTATGACTTAAATAAGGATTCAAATGACACAGTATAGTATGACTTCAAAAATTGATCAAATTACAGTATGTAGTATGATGTCAAAAAAGGCTAAAATGACACAGTGTAGTATTATGTCAAAAAGGACTCAAATTACACAGTATACTGTGTAATTTGAGTCCTTTTTGAAAAGGACTCAAATGACAGTATAGTATGATGTCAAAAAAGGCTAAAATTACACAGTATAGTGTGACTTAAATACGGATTCAAATGACACAGTATAGTATGACTTCAAAAAGGCTAAAATGACACAGTATAGTATGACTTCAAAAAGGACTCAAATTACACAGTATAGTATGACTTCAAAAAGGACTCAAATTACGCAGTGTAGTATTATGTCAAAAAGGACTCAAATTACACAGTATAGTATGACTTCAAAAAGGACTCAAATGACACAGTATAGTATGACTTAAATACGGATTCAAATGACACAGTATAGTATGACTTCAAAAAGGACTCAAATTACACAGTATAGTGTGACTTCAAAAAGGACTCAAATGACACAGTATAGTATGACTTAAATAAGGATTCAAATGACACAGTATAATGTGACTTCAAAAAGTACTCAAATTACACAGTCTAGTATGACTTCAAAAAGGACTCAAATGACACAGTGTAGTATTATGTCAAAAAGGACTCAAATTACACAGTATAGTATGACTTCAAAAAGGGCTCAAATGACAGTATAGTATGAATTCAAAAAGTACTCAAATGAAACAGTATGGTATGACTTCAAAAAGGACTCAAATGACACAGTGTAGCATGACTTCAAAAAGTACTCAAATGACACAGTATGGTATGACTTAAAAAAGGACTCAAGAGATACAGTATAGTATGACTTCAAAAATTGATCAGATTACAGTATGTAGTATGATGTCAAAAAAGGCTAAAATGACACAGTGTAGTATTATGTCAAAAAGGACTCAAATTACACAGTATAGTATGACATCAAAAATGACTCAAATGACACAGTGTCGTATTTTGTCAAAAAGGACTCAAATTACAAAGTATAGCATGACTTCAAAAAGGGCTCAAAAGACACAGTATAGTATGACTTAAAAAAGGTATCAAGTGACACAGTATAGTATGACTTCAAAAATGGATCAAATGACACAGTATAGTATGATGTCAAAAAAGGACTCAAACGACACAGTATAGTATGACTTCAAAAAGGCTAAAATGACACAGTATAGTATGACTTCAAAAAGGACTCAAATTACACAGTATAGTATGACTTCAAAAAGGACTCAAATGACAGTGTAGTATTATGTCAAAAAGGACTCAAATTACACAGTATAGTATGACTTCAAAAAGGACTCAAATGACACAGTATAGTATGATGTCAAAAAAGGCAAAATGACGCAGTATAGTATGACTTCAACAAGGACTCAAATGACACGGTATAGTATGACTTAAATAAGGATTCAAATGACACAGTATAGTATGACT
This sequence comes from Valencia hispanica, assembly GCA_963556495.2. NCBI lineage: Eukaryota > Metazoa > Chordata > Actinopteri > Cyprinodontiformes > Valenciidae > Valencia > Valencia hispanica. Next base: position 27,695,496 of record OY747702.1, read on the forward strand.
TCAAAAATTGATCAAATTACAGTATGTAGTATGATGTAAAAAAAGGCTAAAATGATACAGTGTAGTATTATGTCAAAAAGGACTCAAATTACACAGTATAGTATGACATCAAAAATGACTCAAATGACACAGTGTCGTATTATGTCAAAAAGGACTCAAATTACAAAGTATAGCATGACTTCAAAAAGGGCTCAAAAGACACAGTATAGTATGACTTCAAAAAGGACTCAAATGACACAGTATAGTATGACTTCAAAAAGGACTCAAATTACACAGTGTAGTATGACATCAAAAAGGACTCAAATGACACAGTGTCGTATTATGTCAAAAAGGACTCAAATTACAAAATATAGCATGTCTTCAAAAAGGGCTCAAATGACACAGTATAGTATGACTTAAAAAAGGTATCAAGTGACATAGTATAGTATGACTTCAAAAATTGATCAAATGACACAGTATAGTGTGATGTCAAAAAAGGACTCAAACGACACAGTATAGTATGACTTCAAAAAGGCTAAAATGACACAGTATAGTATGACTTCAAAAAGGACTCAAATTACACAGTATAGTATGACTTCAAAAATGACTCAAATGACAGTGTAGTATTATGTCAAAAAGGACTCAAATTACACAGTATAGTATGACTTCAAAAAGGACTCAAATGACACAGTATAGTATGATGTCAAAATAGGCAAAATGACGCAGTATAGTATGACTTCAAAAAGGACTCAAATGACACGGTATAGTATGACTTAAATAAGGATTCAAATGACACAGTATAGTATGACTTCAAAAATTGATCAAATTACAGTATGTAGTATGATGTCAAAAAAGGCTAAAATGACACAGTGTAGTATTATGTCAAAAAGGACTCAAATTACACAGTATAGTATGACATCAAAAATGACTCAAATGACACAGTGTTGTATTATGTCAAAAAGGACTCAAATTACAAAGTATAGCATGACTTCAAAAAGGGCTCAAAAGACAGTATAGTATGACTTAAAAAAGGTATCAAGTGACACAGTATAGTATGACTTCAAAAAGGACTCAAATGACACAGTATAGTATGACTTCAAAAAGGACTCAAATTACACAGTGTAGTATGACATCAAAAAGGACTCAAATGACACAGTGTCGTATGATGTCAAAAAGGACTCAAATTACAAAATATAGCATGTCTTCAAAAAGGGCTCAAATGACACAGTATAGTATGACTTAAAAAAGGTATCAAGTGACATAGTATAGTATGACTTCAAAAATTGATCAAATGACACAGTATAGTGTGATGTCAAAAAAGGACTCAAACGACACAGTATAGTATGACTTCAAAAAGGCTAAAATGACACAGTATAGTATGACTTCAAAAAGGACTCAAATTACACAGTATAGTATGACTTCAAAAATGACTCAAATGACAGTGTAGTATTATGTCAAAAAGGACTCAAATTACACAGTATAGTATGACTTCAAAAAGGACTCAAATGACACAGTATAGTATGATGTCAAAATAGGCAAAATGACGCAGTATAGTATGACTTCAAAAAGGACTCAAATGACACGGTATAGTATGACTTAAATAAGGATTCAAATGACACAGTATAGTATGACTTCAAAAATTGATCAAATTACAGTATGTAGTATGATGTCAAAAAAGGCTAAAATGACACAGTGTAGTATTATGTCAAAAAGGACTCAAATTACACAGTATAGTATGACATCAAAAATGACTCAAATGACAGTGTCGTATTTTGTCAAAAAGGACTCAAATTACAAAGTATAGCATGACTTCAAAAAGGGCTCAAAAGACACAGTATAGTATGACTTAAAAAAGGTATCAAGTGACACAGTATAGTATGACTTCAAAAATGGATCAAATGACACAGTATAGTATGACTTCAAAAAGGCTAAAATGACACAGTATAGTATGACTTCAAAAAGGACTCAAATTACACAGTATAGTATGACTTCAAAAAGGACTCAAATGACACAGTGTAGTATTATGTCAAAAAGGACTCAAATGACACAGTATAGTATGATGTCAAAAAAGGCAAAATGACACAGTATAGTATGACTTCAACAAGGACTCAAATGACACGGTATAGTATGACTTAAATAAGGATTCAAATGACACAGTATAGTATGACTTCAAAAATTGATCAAATTACAGTATGTAGTATGATTTAAAAAAGGCTAAAATGATACAGTGTAGTATTATGTCAAAAAGGACTCAAATTACACAGTATAGTATGACTTCAAAAAGGACTCAAATGACACAGTATAGTATGACTTCAAAAAGGACTCAAATTACACAGTGTAGTATGACATCAAAAAGGACTCAAATGACACAGTGTCGTATTATGTCAAAAAGTACTCAAATTACAAAATATAGCATGTCTTCAAAAAGGGCTCAAGTGACACAGTATAGTATGACTTAAAAAAGGTATCAAGTGACATAGTATAGTATGACTTCAAAAATTGATCAAATGACACAGTATAGTGTGATGTCAAAAAAGGACTCAAACGACACAGTATAGTATGACTTCAAAAAGGCTAAAATGACACAGTATAGTATGACTTCAAAAAGGACTCAAATTACACAGTATAGTATGACTTCAAAAATGACTCAAATGACAGTGCAGTATTATGTCAAAAAGGACTCAAATTACACAGTATAGTATGACTTCAAAAAGGACTCAAATGACACAGTATAGTATGATGTCAAAATAGGCAAAATGACGCAGTATAGTATGACTTCAAAAAGGACTCAAATGACACGGTATAGTATGACTTAAATAAGGATTCAAATGACACAGTATAGTATGACTTCAAAAATTGATCAAATTACAGTATGTAGTATGATGTCAAAAAAGGCTAAAATGACACAGTGTAGTATTATGTCAAAAAGGACTCAAATTACACAGTATAGTATGACATCAAAAATGACTCAAATGACACAGTGTTGTATTATGTCAAAAAGGACTCAAATGACACGGTATAGTATGACTTAAATAAGGATTCAAATGACACAGTATAGTATGACTTCAAAAATTTATCAAATTACAGTATGTAGTATGATGTCAAAAAAGGCTAAAATGACACAGTGTAGTATTATGTCAAAAAGGACTCAAATTACACAGTATAGTATGACATCAAAAATGACTCAAATGACACAGTGTAGTATTATGTCAAAAAGGACTCAACTTACACAGTATAGTATGACTTCAAAAAGGGCTCAAATGACACAGTATAGTATGAATTCAAAAAGTACTCAAATGAAACAGTATGGTATGACTTAAAAAAGGTATCAAGTGACACAGTATAGTATGACTTCAAAAATGGATCAAATGACACAGTATAGTATGACTTCAAAAAGGACTCAAATGACAGTATAGTATGATGTCAAAAAAGGCTAAAATTACACAGTATAGTGTGACTTAAATACGGATTCAAATGACACAGTATAGTATGACTTCAAAAAGGCTAAAATGACACAGTATAGTATGACTTCAAAAAGGACTCAAATTACACAGTATAGTATGACTTCAAAAAGGACTCAAATTACGCAGTGTAGTATTATGTCAAAAAGGACTCAAATTACACAGTATAGTATGACTTCAAAAAAGACTCAAATGACACAGTATAGTATGACTTAAATACGGATTCAAATGACACAGTATAGTATGACTTCAAAAAGGACTCAAATTACACAGTATAGTGTGACTTCAAAAAGGACTCAAATGACACAGTATAGTATGACTTAAATAAGGATTCAAATGACACAGTATAATGTGACTTCAAAAAGTACTCAAATTACACAGTCTAGTATGACTTCAAAAAGGACTCAAATGACACAGTGTAGTATTATGTCAAAAAGGACTCAAATTACACAGTATAGTATGACTTCAAAAAGGGCTCAAATGACAGTATAGTATGAATTCAAAAAGTACTCAAATGAAACAGTATGGTATGACTTCAAAAAGGACTCAAATGACACAGTGTAGCATGACTTCAAAAAGTACTCAAATGACACAGTATGGTATGACTTAAAAAAGGACTCAAGAGATACAGTATAGTATGACTTCAAAAATTGATCAGATTACAGTATGTAGTATGATGTCAAAAAAGGCTAAAATGACACAGTGTAGTATTATGTCAAAAAGGACTCAAATTACACAGTATAGTATGACATCAAAAATGACTCAAATGACACAGTGTCGTATTTTGTCAAAAAGGACTCAAATTACAAAGTATAGCATGACTTCAAAAAGGGCTCAAAAGACACAGTATAGTATGACTTAAAAAAGGTATCAAGTGACACAGTATAGTATGACTTCAAAAATGGATCAAATGACACAGTATAGTATGATGTCAAAAAAGGACTCAAACGACACAGTATAGTATGACTTCAAAAAGGCTAAAATGACACAGTATAGTATGACTTCAAAAAGGACTCAAATTACACAGTATAGTATGACTTCAATAAGGACTCAAATGACAGTGTAGTATTATGTCAAAAAGGACTCAAATTACACAGTATAGTATGACTTCAAAAAGGACTCAAATGACACAGTATAGTATGATGTCAAAAAAGGCAAAATGACGCAGTATAGTATGACTTCAACAAGGACTCAAATGACACGGTATAGTATGACTTAAATAAGGATTCAAATGACACAGTATAGTATGACTTCAAAAATTGATCAAATTACAGTATGTAGTATGATGTAAAAAAAGGCTAAAATGATACAGTGTAGTATTATGTCAAAAAGGACTCAAATTACACAGTATAGTATGACATCAAAAATGACTCAAATGACACAGTGTCGTATTATGTCAAAAAGGACTCAAATTACAAAGTATAGCATGACTTCAAAAAGGGCTCAAAAGACACAGTATAGTATGACTTCAAAAAGGACTCAAATGACACAGTATAGTATGACTTCAAAAAGGACTCAAATTACACAGTGTAGTATGACATCAAAAAGGACTCAAATGACACAGTGTCGTATTATGTCAAAAAGGACTCAAATTACAAAATATAGCATGTCTTCAAAAAGGGCTCAAATGACACAGTATAGTATGACTTAAAAAAGGTATCAAGTGACATAGTATAGTATGACTTCAAAAATTGATCAAATGACACAGTATAGTGTGATGTCAAAAAAGGACTCAAACGACACAGTATAGTATGACTTCAAAAAGGCTAAAATGACACAGTATAGTATGACTTCAAAAAGGACTCAAATTACACAGTATAGTATGACTTCAAAAATGACTCAAATGACAGTGTAGTATTATGTCAAAAAGGACTCAAATTACACAGTATAGTATGACTTCAAAAAGGACTCAAATGACACAGTATAGTATGATGTCAAAATAGGCAAAATGACGCAGTATAGTATGACTTCAAAAAGGACTCAAATGACACGGTATAGTATGACTTAAATAAGGATTCAAATGACACAGTATAGTATGACTTCAAAAATTGATCAAATTACAGTATGTAGTATGATGTCAAAAAAGGCTAAAATGACACAGTGTAGTATTATGTCAAAAAGGACTCAAATTACACAGTATAGTATGACATCAAAAATGACTCAAATGACACAGTGTTGTATTATGTCAAAAAGGACTCAAATTACAAAGTATAGCATGACTTCAAAAAGGGCTCAAAAGACAGTATAGTATGACTTCAAAAAGGTATCAAGTGACACAGTATAGTATGACTTCAAAAAGGACTCAAATGACACAGTATAGTATGACTTCAAAAAGGACTCAAATTACACAGTGTAGTATGACATCAAAAAGGACTCAAATGACACAGTGTCGTATTATGTCAAAAAGGACTCAAATTACAAAATATAGCATGTCTTCAAAAAGGGCTCAAATGACACAGTATAGTATGACTTAAAAAAGGTATCAAGTGACATAGTATAGTATGACTTCAAAAATTGATCAAATGACACAGTATAGTGTGATGTCAAAAAAGGACTCAAACGACACAGTATAGTATGACTTCAAAAAGGCTAAAATGACACAGTATAGTATGACTTCAAAAAGGACTCAAATTACACAGTATAGTATGACTTCAAAAATGACTCAAATGACAGTGTAGTATTATGTCAAAAAGGACTCAAATTACACAGTATAGTATGACTTCAAAAAGGACTCAAATGACACAGTATAGTATGATGTCAAAATAGGCAAAATGACGCAGTATAGTATGACTTCAAAAAGGACTCAAATGACACGGTATAGTATGACTTAAATAAGGATTCAAATGACACAGTATAGTATGACTTCAAAAATTGATCAAATTACAGTATGTAGTATGATGTCAAAAAAGGCTAAAATGACACAGTGTAGTATTATGTCAAAAAGGACTCAAATTACACAGTATAGTATGACATCAAAAATGACTCAAATGACACAGTGTTGTATTATGTCAAAAAGGACTCAAATGACACGGTATAGTATGACTTAAATAAGGATTCAAATGACACAGTATAGTATGACTTCAAAAATTGATCAAATTACAGTATGTAGTATGATGTCAAAAAAGGCTAAAATGACACAGTGTAGTATTATGTCAAAAAGGACTCAAATTACACAGTATAGTATGACATCAAAAATGACTCAAATGACACAGTGTAGTATTATGTCAAAAAGGACTCAACTTACACAGTATAGTATGACTTCAAAAAGGGCTCAAATGACACAGTATAGTATGAATTCAAAAAGTACTCAAATGAAACAGTATGGTATGACTTAAAAAAGGTATCAAGTGACACAGTATAGTATGACTTCAAAAATGGATCAAATGACACAGTATAGTATGACTTCAAAAAGGACTCAAATGACAGTATAGTATGATGTCAAAAAAGGCTAAAATTACACAGTATAGTATGACTTCAAAAAGGACTCAAATGACACAGTATATTATGACTTAAATACGGATTCAAATGACACAGTATAGTATGACTTCAAAAAGGACTCAAATTACACAGTATAGTGTGACTTCAAAAAGGACTCAAATGACACAGTATAGTATGACTTAAATAAGGATTCAAATGACACAGTATAATATGACTTCAAAAAGGACTCAAATTACACAGTCTAGTATGACTTCAAAAAGGACTCAAATGACACAGTATAGTATGATGTCAAAATAGGCAAAATGACGCAGTATAGTATGACTTCAAAAAGGACTCAAATGACACGGTATAGTATGACTTAAATAAGGATTCAAATGACACAGTATAGTATGACTTCAAAAATTGATCAAATTACAGTATGTAGTATGATGTCAAAAAAGGCTAAAATGACACAGTGTAGTATTATGTCAAAAAGGACTCAAATTACACAGTATAGTATGACATCAAAAATGACTCAAATGACACAGTGTTGTATTATGTCAAAAAGGACTCAAATTACAAAGTATAGCATGACTTCAAAAAGGGCTCAAAAGACAGTATAGTATGACTTAAAAAAGGTATCAAGTGACACAGTATAGTATGACTTCAAAAAGGACTCAAATGACACAGTATAGTATGACTTCAAAAAGGACTCAAATTACACAGTGTAGTATGACATCAAAAAGGACTCAAATGACACAGTGTCGTATGATGTCAAAAAGGACTCAAATTACAAAATATAGCATGTCTTCAAAAAGGGCTCAAATGACACAGTATAGTATGACTTAAAAAAGGTATCAAGTGACATAGTATAGTATGACTTCAAAAATTGATCAAATGACACAGTATAGTGTGATGTCAAAAAAGGACTCAAACGACACAGTATAGTATGACTTCAAAAAGGCTAAAATGACACAGTATAGTATGACTTCAAAAAGGACTCAAATTACACAGTATAGTATGACTTCAAAAATGACTCAAATGACAGTGTAGTATTATGTCAAAAAGGACTCAAATTACACAGTATAGTATGACTTCAAAAAGGACTCAAATGACACAGTATAGTATGATGTCAAAATAGGCAAAATGACGCAGTATAGTATGACTTCAAAAAGGACTCAAATGACACGGTATAGTATGACTTAAATAAGGATTCAAATGACACAGTATAGTATGACTTCAAAAATTGATCAAATTACAGTATGTAGTATGATGTCAAAAAAGGCTAAAATGACACAGTGTAGTATTATGTCAAAAAGGACTCAAATTACACAGTATAGTATGACATCAAAAATGACTCAAATGACAGTGTCGTATTTTGTCAAAAAGGACTCAAATTACAAAGTATAGCATGACTTCAAAAAGGGCTCAAAAGACACAGTATAGTATGACTTAAAAAAGGTATCAAGTGACACAGTATAGTATGACTTCAAAAATGGATCAAATGACACAGTATAGTATGACTTCAAAAAGGCTAAAATGACACAGTATAGTATGACTTCAAAAAGGACTCAAATTACACAGTATAGTATGACTTCAAAAAGGACTCAAATGACACAGTGTAGTATTATGTCAAAAAGGACTCAAATGACACAGTATAGTATGATGTCAAAAAAGGCAAAATGACACAGTATAGTATGACTTCAACAAGGACTCAAATGACACGGTATAGTATGACTTAAATAAGGATTCAAATGACACAGTATAGTATGACTTCAAAAATTGATCAAATTACAGTATGTAGTATGATTTAAAAAAGGCTAAAATGATACAGTGTAGTATTATGTCAAAAAGGACTCAAATTACACAGTATAGTATGACTTCAAAAAGGACTCAAATGACACAGTATAGTATGACTTCAAAAAGGACTCAAATTACACAGTGTAGTATGACATCAAAAAGGACTCAAATGACACAGTGTCGTATTATGTCAAAAAGTACTCAAATTACAAAATATAGCATGTCTTCAAAAAGGGCTCAAGTGACACAGTATAGTATGACTTAAAAAAGGTATCAAGTGACATAGTATAGTATGACTTCAAAAATTGATCAAATGACACAGTATAGTGTGATGTCAAAAAAGGACTCAAACGACACAGTATAGTATGACTTCAAAAAGGCTAAAATGACACAGTATAGTATGACTTCAAAAAGGACTCAAATTACACAGTATAGTATGACTTCAAAAATGACTCAAATGACAGTGCAGTATTATGTCAAAAAGGACTCAAATTACACAGTATAGTATGACTTCAAAAAGGACTCAAATGACACAGTATAGTATGATGTCAAAATAGGCAAAATGACGCAGTATAGTATGACTTCAAAAAGGACTCAAATGACACGGTATAGTATGACTTAAATAAGGATTCAAATGACACAGTATAGTATGACTTCAAAAATTGATCAAATTACAGTATGTAGTATGATGTCAAAAAAGGCTAAAATGACACAGTGTAGTATTATGTCAAAAAGGACTCAAATTACACAGTATAGTATGACATCAAAAATGACTCAAATGACACAGTGTTGTATTATGTCAAAAAGGACTCAAATGACACGGTATAGTATGACTTAAATAAGGATTCAAATGACACAGTATAGTATGACTTCAAAAATTTATCAAATTACAGTATGTAGTATGATGTCAAAAAAGGCTAAAATGACACAGTGTAGTATTATGTCAAAAAGGACTCAAATTACACAGTATAGTATGACATCAAAAATGACTCAAATGACACAGTGTAGTATTATGTCAAAAAGGACTCAACTTATACAGTATAGTATGACTTCAAAAAGGGCTCAAATGACACAGTATAGTATGAATTCAAAAAGTACTCAAATGAAACAGTATGGTATGACTTAAAAAAGGTATCAAGTGACACAGTATAGTATGACTTCAAAAATGGATCAAATGACACAGTATAGTATGACTTCAAAAAGGACTCAAATGACAGTATAGTATGATGTCAAAAAAGGCTAAAATTACACAGTATAGTGTGACTTAAATACGGATTCAAATGACACAGTATAGTATGACTTCAAAAAGGCTAAAATGACACAGTATAGTATGACTTCAAAAAGGACTCAAATTACACAGTATAGTATGACTTCAAAAAGGACTCAAATTACGCAGTGTAGTATTATGTCAAAAAGGACTCAAATTACACAGTATAGTATGACTTCAAAAAAGACTCAAATGACACAGTATAGTATGACTTAAATACGGATTCAAATGACACAGTATAGTATGACTTCAAAAAGGACTCAAATTACACAGTATAGTGTGACTTCAAAAAGGACTCAAATGACACAGTATAGTATGACTTAAATAAGGATTCAAATGACACAGTATAATGTGACTTCAAAAAGTACTCAAATTACACAGTCTAGTATGACTTCAAAAAGGACTCAAATGACACAGTGTAGTATTATGTCAAAAAGGACTCAAATTACACAGTATAGTATGACTTCAAAAAGGGCTCAAATGACAGTATAGTATGAATTCAAAAAGTACTCAAATGAAACAGTATGGTATGACTTCAAAAAGGACTCAAATGACACAGTGTAGCATGACTTCAAAAAGTACTCAAATGACACAGTATGGTATGACTTAAAAAAGGACTCAAGAGATACAGTATAGTATGACTTCAAAAATTGATCAGATTACAGTATGTAGTATGATGTCAAAAAAGGCTAAAATGACACAGTGTAGTATTATGTCAAAAAGGACTCAAATTACACAGTATAGTATGACATCAAAAATGACTCAAATGACACAGTGTCGTATTTTGTCAAAAAGGACTCAAATTACAAAGTATAGCATGACTTCAAAAAGGGCTCAAAAGACACAGTATAGTATGACTTAAAAAAGGTATCAAGTGACACAGTATAGTATGACTTCAAAAATGGATCAAATGACACAGTATAGTATGATGTCAAAAAAGGACTCAAACGACACAGTATAGTATGACTTCAAAAAGGCTAAAATGACACAGTATAGTATGACTTCAAAAAGGACTCAAATTACACAGTATAGTATGACTTCAAAAAGGACTCAAATGACAGTGTAGTATTATGTCAAAAAGGACTCAAATTACACAGTATAGTATGACTTCAAAAAGGACTCAAATGACACAGTATAGTATGATGTCAAAAAAGGCAAAATGACGCAGTATAGTATGACTTCAACAAGGACTCAAATGACACGGTATAGTATGACTTAAATAAGGATTCAAATGACACAGTATAGTATGACTTCAAAAATTGATCAAATTACAGTATGTAGTATGATGTAAAAAAAGGCTAAAATGATACAGTGTAGTATTATGTCAAAAAGGACTCAAATTACACAGTATAGTATGACATCAAAAATGACTCAAATGACACAGTGTCGTATTATGTCAAAAAGGACTCAAATTACAAAGTATAGCATGACTTCAAAAAGGGCTCAAAAGACACAGTATAGTATGACTTCAAAAAGGACTCAAATGACACAGTATAGTATGACTTCAAAAAGGACTCAAATTACACAGTGTAGTATGACATCAAAAAGGACTCAAATGACACAGTGTCGTATTATGTCAAAAAGGACTCAAATTACAAAATATAGCATGTCTTCAAAAAGGGCTCAAATGACACAGTATAGTATGACTTAAAAAAGGTATCAAGTGACATAGTATAGTATGACTTCAAAAATTGATCAAATGACACAGTATAGTGTGATGTCAAAAAAGGACTCAAACGACACAGTATAGTATGACTTCAAAAAGGCTAAAATGACACAGTATAGTATGACTTCAAAAAGGACTCAAATTACACAGTATAGTATGACTTCAAAAATGACTCAAATGACAGTGTAGTATTATGTCAAAAAGGACTCAAATTACACAGTATAGTATGACTTCAAAAAGGACTCAAATGACACAGTATAGTATGATGTCAAAATAGGCAAAATGACGCAGTATAGTATGACTTCAAAAAGGACTCAAATGACACGGTATAGTATGACTTAAATAAGGATTCAAATGACACAGTATAGTATGACTTCAAAAATTGATCAAATTACAGTATGTAGTATGATGTAAAAAAAGGCTAAAATGATACAGTGTAGTATTATGTCAAAAAGGACTTAAATTACACAGTATAGTATGACATCAAAAATGACTCAAATGACACAGTGTTGTATTATGTCAAAAAGGACTCAAATTACAAAGTATAGCATGACTTCAAAAAGGGCTCAAAAGACAGTATAGTATGACTTCAAAAAGGTATCAAGTGACACAGTATAGTATGACTTCAAAAAGGACTCAAATGACACAGTATAGTATGACTTCAAAAAGGACTCAAATTACACAGTGTAGTATGACATCAAAAAGGACTCAAATGACACAGTGTCGTATTATGTCAAAAAGGACTCAAATTACAAAATATAGCATGTCTTCAAAAAGGGCTCAAATGACACAGTATAGTATGACTTAAAAAAGGTATCAAGTGACATAGTATAGTATGACTTCAAAAATTGATCAAATGACACAGTATAGTGTGATGTCAAAAAAGGACTCAAACGACACAGTATAGTATGACTTCAAAAAGGCTAAAATGACACAGTATAGTATGACTTCAAAAAGGACTCAAATTACACAGTATAGTATGACTTCAAAAATGACTCAAATGACAGTGTAGTATTATGTCAAAAAGGACTCAAATTACACAGTATAGTATGACTTCAAAAAGGACTCAAATGACACAGTATAGTATGATGTCAAAATAGGCAAAATGACGCAGTATAGTATGACTTCAAAAAGGACTCAAATGACACGGTATAGTATGACTTAAATAAGGATTCAAATGACACAGTATAGTATGACTTCAAAAATTGATCAAATTACAGTATGTAGTATGATGTCAAAAAAGGCTAAAATGACACAGTGTAGTATTATGTCAAAAAGGACTCAAATTACACAGTATAGTATGACATCAAAAATGACTCAAATGACACAGTGTTGTATTATGTCAAAAAGGACTCAAATGACACGGTATAGTATGACTTAAATAAGGATTCAAATGACACAGTATAGTATGACTTCAAAAATTGATCAAATTACAGTATGTAGTATGATGTCAAAAAAGGCTAAAATGACACAGTGTAGTATTATGTCAAAAAGGACTCAAATTACACAGTATAGTATGACATCAAAAATGACTCAAATGACACAGTGTAGTATTATGTCAAAAAGGACTCAACTTACACAGTATAGTATGACTTCAAAAAGGGCTCAAATGACACAGTATAGTATGAATTCAAAAAGTACTCAAATGAAACAGTATGGTATGACTTAAAAAAGGTATCAAGTGACACAGTATAGTATGACTTCAAAAATGGATCAAATGACACAGTATAGTATGACTTCAAAAAGGACTCAAATGACAGTATAGTATGATGTCAAAAAAGGCTAAAATTACACAGTATAGTATGACTTCAAAAAGGACTCAAATGACACAGTATATTATGACTTAAATACGGATTCAAATGACACAGTATAGTATGACTTCAAAAAGGACTCAAATTACACAGTATAGTGTGACTTCAAAAAGGACTCAAATGACACAGTATAGTATGACTTAAATAAGGATTCAAATGACACAGTATAATATGACTTCAAAAAGGACTCAAATTACACAGTCTAGTATGACTTCAAAAAGGACTCAAATGACACAGTGTAGTATTATGTGAAAAAGGACTCAAATTACACAGTATAGTATGACTTCAAAAAGGGCTCAAATGACAGTATAGTATGAATTCAAAAAGTACTCAAATGAAACAGTATGGTATGACTTCAAAAAGGACTCAAATGACACAGTGTAGCATGACTTCAAAAAGTACTCAAATGACACAGTATGGTATGACTTAAAAAAGGACTCAAGAGACACAGTATAGTATGACTTCAAAAATTGATCAAATCACTGTATGTAGTATGATGTCAAAAAAGGCTAAAATGACAGTGTAGTATTATGTCAAAAAGGGCTCATATGACACAGTATAGTATGACTTCAAAAAGTACTCAAATGAAACAATATGGTATGAAAAAGGGCTGAAATGACAGCATATTTTGACTTCAAAAACTTGCTCAAATTACAAAGTATAGTAGCATCTCAAAAAAGGCTCAAATGACACAGTATAGTATTGTCATATAGGACTGAAATGACAAAGCTGTCAAAAATGGCTCAAATGATACAGTATAGTATGACTTCAAAAAGTACTCAAATGAAACAATATAGTATGATGAAAAAAATGACTCAAATGAAACAGTATAATACATTTGAATAAATGACTCAAATGACACAGTATAGTATGACATAAATGACAGATGCCCGAGCCACCTCAACTGACTCCTCTCGATGTGGAGGAGCAGCGGCTCCACTCTGAGCCCCCTGCGGATGACTGAGCTTCTCACCCTATCTCTAAGGGAGAGCCCAGACACTCTACGGAGGAAACTCATTTCAGCCACTTCTATCCGTTGTTGTGATTGCATTTCTCATAAGATGAACTGAAAAGAATGTTGGAAGACCACATTTCCCAGCAATCCTAGCAGTGACCCCCAATACACTCCTATTAGTCCGTGACCACCCATGGTGACATCGGCGATGACATCACAGCCAAAGGGGGCCATAAAGAGTAGTCGCGCCTATTTTCAAACTGTTCTCAAGTTCTTGGATGAACTACTTCTGAACAGAGGACATCTTACCGGTGAAGATTCTCTTTTGTTCTGACCCACTGGACAGGGAAGAACTCATTTCAAAGCTTCGAAGTGCCCCTTTTGTTGTTTGTGTATCCAGCTGGGTTATATCAAAACTGTTCCAAGACAGTTTGCTAGACGTCGACCTGCAGGCCATCCAGCCTGCATTTGGGCCACACGGTCCTTAAATCCTGTACAGGTTTTTTTTATAACTCTTCCTTTTCTTGCTCAACTACGGACACAATTCGCTCTCCTCCTAGTGGACTGGACCTCCTTCAAAGCAAAGTAGGACTGAACGGGTTCATTTATACAGGTCCTTCTCAAAAAATTAGCATATTGTGATAAAGTTCATTGTTTTCCATAATGTAATGATAAAAATTAAACTTTCATATATTTTAGATTCATTGCACACCAACTGAAATATTTCAAGTCTTTTATTGTTTTTAAACGGATGATTTTGGCATACAGCTCATGAAAACCCAAAATTCCTATCTCATAAAATTTGCATATCATGAAAAGGTTCTCTAAACAAGCTATTGCCCTAATCATCTGAATCAACTAATTAACTCTAAACACCTGCAAAAGATTCCTGAGGCTTTTAAAAACGCCCTGCCTGGTTCATTACTCAAAACCGCAATCATGGGTAAGACTGCCGACCTGACTGCTGCCCAGAAGGCCATCATTGACACCCTCAAGCAAGAGGGTAAGACACAGAAAGAAATTTCTGAACAAATAGGCTGTTCCCAGAGTGCTGTATCAAGGCACCTCAGTGGGAAGCCTGTGAGAAGGAAAAAGTGTGGCAGAAAACGCTGCACAACGAGAAGAGGTGAGTGGACCCTGAGGAAGATTGTGGAGAAGGACCGATTCCAGACCTTGGGGGACCTGCGGAAGCAGTGGACTGAGTCTGGAGTAGAAACATCCAGAGCCACCGTGCCCAGGCGTGTGCAGGAAATGGACTACAGGTGCCGCATTCCCTGGGTCAAGCCACTTTTGAACCAGAAACACCGGCAGAAGCGCCTGACCTGGGCTACAGAGAAGCAGCACTGGACTGTTGCTCAGTGGTCCAAAGTACTTTTTTCGGATGAAAGCAAATTTTGCATGTCATTCGGAAATCAAGGTGACAGAATCTGGAGGAAGACTGGGGAGAAGGAAATGCCAAAATGCCTGAAGTCCAGTGTCAAGTGCCCACAGTCAGTGATGGTCTGGGGTGCCTTGTCAGCTGCTGGTGTTAGTCCACTGTGTTTTATCAAGGGCAGGGTCAATGCAGCTAGCCATCAGGAGATTTTGGAGCACTTCATGCTTCCATCTGCTGAAAAGCTTTATGGAGATGAAGATTTCATTTTTCAGCACGACCTGGCACCTGCTCACAGTGCCAAAACCACTGGTAAATGGTTTACTGACCATGGTATTACTGTGCTCAATTGGCCTGCCAACTCTCCTGAACTGAACCCTCATAGAGAATCTGTGGGATATTGTGAAGAGGAAGTTGAGAGACGCAAGACCCAACACTCTGGATGAGCTTAAGGCCGCTATCGAAGCATCCTGGGCCTCCATAACACCTCAGCAGTGCCACAGGCTGATTGCCTCCATGCCACGCCGCATTGAAGCAGTCATTTCTGCAAAAGGATTCCAAGTATGAAGTGCATACCTGAACATAATTATTTGAAGGTTGACTTTTTTTGTATTAAAAACACTTTTCTTTTATTGGTCGGATGAAATATGCTAATTTTTTAAAATAGGAATTTTGGGTTTTCATGAGCTGTATGCCAAAATCATCAGTTTTAAAACAATAAAAGACCTGAAATATTTCAGTTGGTGTGCAATGAATCTAAAATATATGAAAGTTTATTTTTTATCGTTACATTATGGAAAAGAATGAACTTTATCACAATATGCTAATTTTTTGAGAAGGACCTGTACTAATATTGTGTCTGGGCGGAGACAAATAGAGAAAATAGAGTTTTAACGAGTTAGATCTCGTTCATTGTTGGGTTAAAGTGTTTTTAAGCGCTGTACCTGTTTGCTCATTTTTGGGTTGTCGCATGCATAAGTCTGAGCTGTAATTGCTGTGTTTGAAACTGTTAGTTTTATCCTGAGCAGATCACACCTTTCTTTCTTTTCCTTCCTCTCTTTTCTCTCTATCTCTCTCTCTTGCTCCCTGATCAATTCCGTCGGCAGAGTCGGGCTCAGTCTGGCCTGCGTTAGCTGGTCTTAGCTGAAAAGTTTAACTCCATTCTCTTTGAGGTCTTCCACATAGACGCTTCAGCCCATGTGCTCTGTCCATTTTAGCCAAAGCTAGTTTATGGCTCCTGTCTCCTTACACTACATGTGCCCCCCTCCATCTTGGCACAGAACTAAGATTTATGACTTTGTCTCCTAGGCTATCTGTGATTTGAGCCCCCTGGAGTGAGGGCCCCCTTCAGCTGTTCTGGCTAATTAATTTCATGTTAATTGTGTTTAATGTTCACCTATTTTTGTTTTCTAAGATCTGTAGTAGTTTTGCATGTTTTAGAATAGATGGGCTTTTCTATTTTCTAAATAAAGTCCCCTTAACTTAAAGAGAAGTTGTCTGGGATTACTTTGAGTGATGCGTACAATTAATGTCCACAGCGTAAGAACTTATTCCTTCATCTATTATTTAATTATCTCAGCCTTATCAGGCTGGTAATCATAAACATAAACTGAGACTGAACAATTTGGCTATTGTATTCTTGGAATCCACCAGGATGGTGCCCCTAAACTTTGTAATTTTTACATAAAATTATTAATCTTATTAATGATTGCCCTAAGCAATTATTCATTATTATTCATAGCCAAATCCTACCTATGTGCGGCACAAAACCGTGATCTCGTTCTTTCGGTTACCACCCAGAGTTCGTGACCATAGGAACGTAAATTGACCGGTAAATTGAGAGCTTTGCCTTTCGGCTCAGCTCTCTCTTCACCACATCAGACCGGTACAGCGCCCGCATAACTGCAGATGCCCTACCAATCCGTCTATTGATCCCCCACTCCATTTTTCCCTCATTCGTGAACAAGACTCCCAGATACTTAAACTCCTCCACTTGGGGAAGGATCTCATCCCTGACCCGGAGAAGGCACCCCACCCTTTTCTGGCTCAAGACCGTGGCCTCTGATTTGGAGGTGCTGATTCTCATCCCAGCCGCTTCACACTCTGCTGCGAACCGCTCCAGCGAAAGCTGTAGATCACGTTCCGATGAAGCCAATAGGACTACGTCATCTGCAAAAAGCAGAGACCCGATCCTGAGGCCACCAAAACGTATCCCCTCAACACCTTGGCTGTCCAACTCTCACCAGAGACAAGCCCGACTTACTGCCAGCAATACGAACCAAACTCTGGCACCGAGACGCCGGATGGTGGACCAGAATCGCTTAGAAGCCGCACGGAAGTCGTTCTCCATGGCCTCTCCGAAGTCCTCCCACGCACTCCGCTTGGCCTGCTGGTACCTATCACCTGCTTCAGGGGTCCCACAGGCCAAAAAGACCTGGTAGGACTCCTTCTTCAGCCTGACAGCATCCCTTACCGCCAGTGTCCACCAGCGGGTTCGGGGGTTGCCGCCGCGACAGGCACCGACCACCTTGCGGCCACAGCTTCGGTCAGCCGCCTCGACAATGGAGGCGTGGAACATGGTCCACTTGGACTCAATGTCCCCCGCCTCCCCCGGGACGTGTTCGAAGTTCTCCCGGAGGTGTGAGTTGAAGCTCCATCTGACAGGAGACTCTGCCAGACGTTCCCAGCAGACCTTCGCAACACGTTTGGGCCTTCCAGGTCTGTCCGGCGTCCTCCCCCACCATCGGAGCCGACTCACCACCAGGTAGTAGTCAGTGGATAGCTCAGCCCCTCTCTTTACCCGAGTGTCCAAAACATGCGGCCGCAGATCAGATTAGACGACAACCAAGTCGATCATTGAGCTGCGGCCTAGGGTGTCCTGGTGCCAAGTGCACATATGGACACCTTTATGCTTGAACATGGTATTTGTTATGGACAATCCATGACGAGCACAGAAGTCTAACAACAAGACACCACTCTGGTTCAGATCGGGGGGGCCATTCCGCCCAACCACACCCCTCCAGGTCTCACTGTCATTGCCCACGTGAGCGTTGAAGGCCCCCAGCAGAACAAGGGAGTCCCCGGGAGGAGCAATCTCCAGCACCCCCTCCAAAGATTCCAAAAAGGGTGGATAATCTGATCTGCCGTTTGGCGCGTTAGCACAAACAACAATCAGGACCCGTCCCCCCACCCATAGGCGGAGGGACGCTACCCTCTCATTCACCGGGGTAAACCCCAACGTACAGGTGCCGAGATGAGGGGGAACAAGTATGCCCACCCCAGCTCGACGCCTCTCAGCGGGGGAAACTCCAGAGTGGAAGAGAGCCCAACCCCTCTCGAGGAGACGGGTTCCAGAGCCAGAGCCGTGCGTCAAGGCGAGCTGGACGATGTCCAGTCGAAACCTCTCAACCTCGCACACCATCTCCGGCTCCTTCCCCACCAGAGAAGTGACGTTCCAAGTCCCGAGAGCCAGCTTCTGCAGCCGAGGATCGGACCGCCAAGGTCCCTGCCTTCGGCCGCTGCCCATCCTGCATAGCACCCGACCCCTATGGCCCCTCCCACAGGTGGTGAGCTCATTGGAAGATGATGATATATATATATATATATATATATATATATATATATATATATATATATATATATATATATATATAGGACTGAAAAGGACACAGTAGAGGATGACGTCAAGAAGGGCTCAAATGAAACAGTATAGTATGATATCAAAAAGGACTGAAATGACACAGTACAGAATGTAAAAATGGGCTGAAATGACACAGTATATAATATGTTGTTATACTTGCAACATTTTACACAGTACAGTATTAAGTAATATAGGACAGAAATGACAGAGCTGTCAAAAATGGTTCAAATGTAACAGTATAGTTTGACGTCAAAAAGGGCTCAGCTGACACAGTATAGTATGAGGTCAAAAACTGGCTCCCTGTGGATTTTCCACTGCAGCCATTCCTGGAGTTACTTATCTCAAGTGCCCGCAAACCAAGTCGGAAACAACCTCTGTGATCAGCAGTCCTCTGCCTCACGAACATGTCCGCCCACCAACACACACCTGTACACCTTCCTTTCAGTCCGTAACCCATCCGCCGTGCCCATTCCTCTCTGGCGTTCATCTTCACCTACAACCAGAAAGGTCTAAAACCCCTGACCTCCTTCAGGTTCCTCAACCAGAACTAATCTCTCCCCTCTTCCTGCAGAGAACCACTTTTCCCAAGACTTTGAAGAAGCCCAACCAGTCCTCCTTTGTTTTCTGTTAAATAAACCTATGGGACTGAAAAACACACAGTATAGTATGATGTCAGTATAGAATGATGTCATAAAGGACTGAAATGACACAAAATAGTATGATTCAGAAACTGGTTCAAATAACACAATATAGTATGATGTCATAAAGGACTAAAATGACACAGACATAGTGTGACATCAAAAAGCAGTGAAATGAAACTGTATAGTATGATGTCAAAAATGGCTCGAATGAAGCAGAATAGTATTAAAAAGAAAGAATATACAGTATGATGTCAAAAATGGCTCAAATTAGACAGTATAGTATACTGTCAAAAATGGCTCGAATGATAAATTATAGTATTATGTCAAAAAGGACTCAAATGATAAATTATAGTATGTTGTTAAAAATGACTCAAATGACGCAGAATAGTATGACTTCAAAAAGTACTAAAATGAAAGAATACACAGTATGACGTCAAAAAGTATTCAAATGAAACAGTATAGTACGATGGAAAAAATGGCTCAAATGACACAGTACAGTATGACGTCAAAGTAATCAAATGAAACAGTATAATAAGACGTTAAAAATGGCTAAAATGACAAAGAATAGTATGATGTCAAAAAGTGGCTAAAAAAACAGATTAGTGTATATAATATGTTGTCAAAAATGGCTCAGATGAAATAGCTTGATGTCAAAAAGTACTGAAAATGAAACAGTATAGTAAAATGGAAGAAATGGCTCAAATGACACAGTATATTATGACGTCAAAAAGTACTCAAATGATAAAAATATAGTATGATGTGAAAAAGGGCTCAAATTACATAGTATAGTATGATGTCAAAAAGTACTCAAATGAAATAGTATAGTAAGACTTCAAAAAGTATTCAAATGAAACAGTATAGTATGATGTCAAAAAGTACTCAAATGAAACAGTATAGTAAGACTTCAAAAAGTATTCAAATGAAACAGTATAGTATGATGTCAAAAAGTACTCAAATGAAACAGTATAGTAAGACTTCAAAAAGTATTCAAATGAAACAGTATAGTAGAACGTCAAAAAGTACTCAAATGAAACAGTATAGTAAGAGTTCAAAAAGTACTCAAATGAAACAGTATAGTATGACATCAAAAAGTACTCAGATGAAACAGTATTGTATAACTTCAAAAAGTATTCAAATGAAACAGTATAGTACGATGGAAAAAATGGCTCAAATGACACAGTACAGTATGACGTCAAAGTAATCAAATGAAACAGTATAATAAGACGTTAAAAATGGCTAAAATGACAAAGAATAGTATGATGTCAAAAAGTGGCTAAAAAAACAGATTACTGTATATAATATGTTGTCAAAAATGGCTCAGATGAAATAGCTTGATGTCAAAAAGTACTGAAAATGAAACAGTATAGTAAAATGGAAGAAATGGCTCAAATGACACAGTATATTATGACGTCAAAAAGTACTCAAATGATAAAAATATAGTATGATGTGAAAAAGGGCTCAAATTACATAGTATAGTATGATGTCAAAAAGTACTCAAATGAAACAGTATAGTAAGACTTCAAAAAGTTTTCAAATGAAACAGTATAGTACGATGGAAAAAATGGCTCAAATGATAAATTATAGTATTATGTCAAAAAGGACTCAAATGATAAATTATAGTATGATGTGCAAAAGGGCTCAAATGATAAATTATAGTATATTGTTAAAAATGACTCAAATGACGCAGAATAGTATGACTTTAAAAAGTATTAAAATGAAAGAATACACAGTATGACGTCAAAAAGGGCTCAAATGACACAGTACAGTATGATGTCAAAAACAGCTTAAATGACACAGTATATAGTATGACTTCAAAAAGTACTCAAATGATAGAATATACAGTATGAGGTCAAAAAGGACTCAAATAATGAAAATATAGTATGATGTGAAAAAATGGCTCAAATGATAAATTATACTATTACTTCAAAAAGGACAAAGGAAAAATTAACATTGGTTAATTATAGCATGATGACAAAAAGGGCTCAAATGATACAGTATATATATATATATATATATATATATATATATATATATATATATATATATATATATATATATATATATATATATATATATATATATATATATATGGAAAAAATTACTCAAATAAAACAGTATAGTATGACTTTAAAAAGTACTCAAATGAAACAGTATAGTACGATGGAAAAAAGGGCTCAAATGACACAGTATAGTATTTTGTCTATTGGACAGAAATGACAAAGCTGTCGAAAATGGCTCAAATGAAACAGTATAATATGACGTCAAAAAGTACTCAAATGAACCAGAATAGTACGATGGAAAAATTAACTCTAATGATAAATTATAGTATGATGCAAAAACTGGCTCCCTGTGGATTTTCCACTGCAGCCATTCCTGGAGTTACTTATCTCAAGTGCCCGCAAACCACGTCGGAAACAACCTCTGTGATCAGCAGTCCTCTGCCTCACGAACATGTCCGCCCACAAACACACACCTGTACACCTTCCTTTCAGTCCGTAACCCATCCGCCGTGCCCATTCCTCTCTGGCGTTCATCTTCACCTACAACCAGAAAGGTCTAAAACCCCTGACCTCCTTCAGGTTCCTCAACCAGAACTAATCTCTCCCCTCTTCCTGCAGAGAATCACTTTTCCCAAGACTGTGAAGAAGCCCAACCAGTCCTCCTTTGTTTTCTGTTAAATAAACCTATGGGACTGAAAAACACACAGTATAGTATGACGTCAGTATAGTATGATGTCATAAAGGACTGAAATAACACAAAATAGTATGATGCAGAAACTGCTTCAAATAACACAATATAGTATGATGTCATAAAGGACTAAAATGTTAAATTACAGTATGATGTCAAAAATGGCTCAAATGATAAATTATAATATGTCAAAAACTTGATCAAATAACACAGTCTATATAATATGTTGTCAAAAATGACTCAAATGACAAAGTACAGTATGACGTCAAAAATGGGTCAAATTATACAGTAAAGTATCACGTCAAAAAGTACTCAAATGATAAATTAAACTATGATGCAAAAACTGGCTCCCTGTGGATTTTGCACTGCAGCCATTCCTGGAGTTACTTATCTCAAGTGCCCGCAAACCACGTCGGAAACAACCTCTGTGATCAGCAGTCCTCTGCCTCACGAACATGTCCGCCCACCAACACACACCTGTACACCTTCCTTCCAGAACTTAACCCATCCGCCGTGCCCATTCCTGTCTGGCGTTCATCTTCACCTACAACCAGAAAGGTCTAAAACCCCTGACCTCCTTCAGGTTCCTCAACCAGAACTAATCTCTCCCCTCTTCCGGCAGAGAACCACTTTTCCCAAGACTGTGAAGAAGCCCAACCAGTCCTCCTTTGTATTCTGTTAAATAAACCTATGGGACTGAAAAATACACAGTATAGTATGATGTCAGTATAGTATGATGTCATAAAGGACTGAAATGACACAAAACAGTATGATGCAGAAACTGGTTCAAATAACACAATATAGTATGATGTCATAAAGGACTAAAATGTTAAATTACAGTATGATGTCAAAAATGGCTCAAGTGATAAATTATAGTATTATGTCAAAAAGGGCTGAAATGAGAGAATACAGTATGATGTCAAAAATGGCATAAATGATAAATTATAATATGATGTCAAAAAATGGATCAAATAACACAGTCTATATAATATGTTGTCAAAAATGGCTCAAATGACAGTATAGAATGACTTCAAAAAGTACTCAAATGATAAAAATATAGTATGATGTGAAAAAGGGCTCAAATTACATAGTATAGCATGATGTCAAAAAGTACTCAAATGAAACAGTATAGTATGATGTCAAAAGGTACTGAAAATGAAACAGTATAGTAAAATGGAAAAAATGGCTCAAATGACACAGTATAGTATGAAGTCAAAAAGTACTCAAATGATAAAAATATAGTATAATGTGAAAAGGGGCTCAAATGAAACAGTATAGTAAGACTTCAAAAAGTACTCAAATGAAACAGTATAGTACGATGGAAAAAATGGCTCAAATGACACAGTACAGTATGACGTCAAAAAGTACTCAAATGATAAAAATATAGTACGTTGGAAAAAATGGCTCAAATGACACAGTATATAGTATGACTTCAAAAAGTACTCAAATGATAGAATATACAGTATGATGTCTAAAAGGACTCAAATAATAAAAATATAGTATGATGTGAAAAATGGCTCAAATGATGAATTATAGTATTACTTTAAAAAGGACAAAATTGGTTAATTATAGCATGATGACAAAAGGGCTCAAATGATACAGTATATATATATATATATATATATATATATATATATATATATATATATATATATATATATATATATATATGTTATCAAAAATGGCTCAAATGACACATTATAGTTTTACTTCAAAAAGTACTCAAATGAAACAGTATAGTATGACTTCAAAAAGTACTCAAATGAAACAGTATAGTATGACATCAAAAAGTACTCAGATGAAACAGTATAGTATGACTTCAAAAAGTATTCAAATTAAACAGTATGGTACAATGGAAAAAATGGCTCAAATGACATAGTACAGTATGACGTCAAAGTAATCAAATGAAACAGTATAATAAGACGTTAAAAATGGCTGAAATGACAAAGAATAGTATGATGTCAAAAAATTGGCTCAAAAAACAGAGTACTGTATATAATATGTTGTCAAAAATGGCTCAGATGAAATAGCTTGATGTCAAAAAGTACTGAAAATGAAACAGTATAGTAAAATGGAAATAATGGCTAAAATGACAGTATAGTATGACGTCAAAAAGTACTCAAATGATAAAAATATAGTATGATGTGAAAAAGGGCTCAAATTACATAGTATAGTATGATGTCAAAAAGTACTCAAATGAAACAGTATAGTAAGACTTCAAAAAGTATTCAAATGAAACAGTTTAGTATGATATCAAAAAGTACTCAAATGAAACAGTATAATGAGACTTCAAAAAGTATTCAAATGACACAGTATAGTATGATGTCAAAAAGTACTCAAATGAAACAGTATAATGAGACTTCAAAAAGTACTCAAATGAAACAGTATAGTAAGACTTCAAAAAGTATTCAAATGACACAGTATAGTATGATGTCAAAAAGTACTCAAATGAAACAGTATAATGAGACTTCAAAAAGTACTCAAATGAAACAGTATAGTAAGACTTGAAAAAGTATTCAAATGACACAGTATAGTATGATGTCAAAAATGACTCAAATGAAACAGTACAGTATGACGTCAAAAAGTACTCAAATGATAAAAATATAGTATGATGGAAAAAATGGCTCAAATGACACAGTACAGTATGACTTCAAAAAGTACTCAAATGAAACAGTATAGTATGACTTCAAAAAATATTCAAATGAAACAGTATAGTACGATGGAAAAAATTACTCAAATAAAACTGTATAGTATGACTTTAAAAAGTACTCAAATGAACCAGAATAGTACGATGGAAAAATTAACTCTAATGATAAATTATAGTATGATGCAAAAACTGGCTCCCTGTGGATTTTCCACTGCAGCCATTCCTGGAGTTACTTATCTCAAGTGCCCCCAAACCACGTCGGAAACAACCTCTGTGATCAGCAGTCCTCTGCCTCACGAACATGTCCGCCCACAAACACACACCTGTACACCTTCCTTTCAGTCCGTAACCCATCCGCCGTGCCCATTCCTGTCTGGCGTTCATCTTCACCTACAACCAGAAAGGTCTAAAACCCCTGACCTCCTTCAGGTTCCTCAACCAGAACTAATCTCTCCCCTCTTCCGGCAGAGAACCACTTTTCCCAAGACTGTGAAGAAGCCCAACCATTCCTCCTTTGTATTCTGTTAAATAAACCTATGGGACTGAAAAATACACAGTATAGTATGATGTCAGTATAGTATGATGTCATAAAGGACTGAAATGACACAAAACAGTATGATGCAGAAACTGGTTCAAATAACACAATATAGTATGATGTCATAAAGGACTAAAATGTTAAATTACAGTATGATGTCAAAAATGGCTCGAATGATAAATTATAGTATGATATCAAAAATGGCTCAAATGATAAATTATTATATGATGTCAAAAACTTGATCAAATAACACAGTCTATATAATATGTTGTCAAAAGTGGCTCAAATGACAGTATAGAATGACTTCAAAAAGTACTCAAATAATAAAAATATAGTATGATGTGAAAAGGGCTCAAATTACATAGTATAGCATGATGTCAAAAAGTACTCAAATGAAACAGTATAGTATGATGTCAAAAGGTACTGAAAATGAAACAGTATAGTAAAATGGAAAAAATGGCTCAAATGACACAGTATAGTATGACGTCAAAAAGTACTCAAATGATAAAAATATAGTATAATGTGAAAAGGGGCTCAAATGAAACAGTATAGTAAGACTTCAAAAAGTACTCAAATGAAACAGTATAGTACGATGGAAAAAATGGCTCAAATGACACAGTACAGTATGACGTAAAAAAGTACTCAAATGATAAAAATATAGTACGCTGGAAAAAATGGCTCAAATGACACAGTATATAGTATGACTTCAAAAAGTACTCAAATGATAGAATATACAGTATGATGTCTAAAAGGACTCAAATAATAAAAATATAGTATGATGTGAAAAATGGCTCAAATGATGAATTATAGTATTACTTTAAAAAGGACAAAATTGGTTGATTATAGCATGATGACAAAAGGGCTCAAATGATACAGTATATATATATATATATATGTTATCAAAAATGGCTCAAATGACACATTATAGTTTTACTTCAAAAAGTACTCAAATGAAACAGTATAGTATGACTTCAAAAAGTACTCAAATGAAACAGTATAGTATGACATCAAAAAGTACTCAGATGAAACAGTATAGTATGACTTCAAAAAGTATTCAAATTAAACAGTATGGTACAATGGAAAAAATGGCTCAAATGACACAGTACAGTATGACGTCAAAGTAATCAAATGAAACAGTATAATAAGACGTTAAAAATGGCTGAAATGACAAAGAATAGTATGATGTCAAAAAGTGGCTCAAAAAACAGATTACTGTATATAATATGTTGTCAAAAATGGCTCAGATGAAATAGCTTGATGTCAAAAAGTACTGAAAATGAAACAGTATAGTAAAATGGAAATAATGGCTAAAATGACAGTATAGTATGACGTCAAAAAGTACTCAAATGATAAAAATATAGTATGATGTGAAAAAGGGCTCAAATTACATAGTATAGTATGATGTCAAAAAGTACTCAAATGAAACAGTATAGTAAGACTTCAAAAAGTATTCAAATCACACAGTATAGTATGATGTCAAAAATGACTCAAATGAAACAGTATAGTAAGACTTCAAAAAGTACTCAAATGATAAAAATATAGTATGATGGAAAAAATGGCTCAAATGACACAGTACAGTATGACGTCAAAAAGTACTCAAATGAAACAGTATAATATGACGTTAAAAATGGCTGAAATGAAAAAGAATAGTATAATGTCAAAAAGTGGCTCAAAAAACAGATTACTGTATATAATATGGTGTCAAAAATGGCTCAGATGAAATAGCTTGATGTCAAAAAGTACTGAAAATGAAACAGTATAGTAAAATGGAAAAAATGGCTAAAATGACACAGTATATTATGACTTCAAAAAATATTCAAATGAAACAGTATAGTACGATGGAAAAAATTACTCAAATAAAACAGTATAGTATGACTTTAAAAAGTACTCAAATGAAACAGTATAGTACGATGGAAAAAAGGGCTCAAATGACACAGTATAGTATTTTGTCTATTGGACAGAAATGACAAAGCTGTCGAAAATGGCTCAAATGAAACAGTATAATATGACGTCAAAAAGTACTCAAATGAACCAGAATAGTACGATGGAAAAATTAACTCTAATGATAAATTATAGTATGATGCAAAAACTGGCTCCCTGTGGATTTTCCACTGCAGCCATTCCTGGAGTTACTTATCTCAAGTGCCCGCAAACCAAGTCGGAAACAACCTCTGTGATCAGCAGTCCTCTGCCTCACGAACATGTCCGCCCACAAACACACACCTGTACACCTTCCTTTCAGTCCGTAACCCATCCGCCGTGCCCATTCCTCTCTGGCGTTCATCTTCACCTACAACCAGAAAGGTCTAAAACCCCTGACCTCCTTCAGGTTCCTCAACCAGAACTAATCTCTCCCCTCTTCCGGCAGAGAACCACTTTTCCCAAGACTTTGAAGAAGCCCAACCAGTCCTCCTTTGTATTCTGTTAAATAAACCTATGGGACTGAAAAATACACAGTATAGTATGATGTCAGTATAGTATGATTTCATTAAGGACTGAAATGACACAAAACAGTATGATGCAGAAACTGCTTCAAATAACACAATATAGTATGATGTCATAAAGGACTAAAATGTTAAATTACAGTATGATGTCAAAAATGGCTCAAATGATAAATTATAGTATGATATCAAAAATGGCTCAAATGATAAATTATAGTATTATGTCAAAAAGGACTGAAATGAGAGTATACAGTATGATGTCAAAAATGGCTCAAATGATAAATTATTATATGATGTCAAAAACTTGATCAAATAACACAGTCTATATAATATGTTGTCAAAAGTGGCTCAAATGACAGTATAGAATGACTTCAAAAAGTACTCAAATGATAAAAATATAGTATGATGTGAAAAGGGCTCAAATTACATAGTATAGCATGATGTCAAAAAGTACTCAAATGAAACAGTATAGTAAGACTTCAAAAAGTATTCAAATGAAACAGTACAGTAAGACTTCAAAAAGTATTCAAATGAAACAGTATAGTACGATGGAAAAAATGGCTCAAATGATAAATCATAGTATTGTATCGAAAAGGACAAAATTGATTAATTATAGCATGATGACAAAAAGGGCTCAAATGATACAGTATATATATATATATATATATATGTTATCAAAAATGGCTCAAATGACACATTATAGTTTTACTTCAAAAAGTATTCAAATGAAACAGTATATATAGTACAATGGAAAAAATGGCTCAAATGACATAGTACAGTATGACGTCGAAGTAATCAAATGAAACAGTATAATAAGACGTTAAAAATGGCTGAAATGACAAAGAATAGTATGATGTCAAAAGTGGCTCAAAAAACAGAGTACTGTATATAATATGTTGTCAAAAATGGCTCAGATGAAATAGCTTGATGTCAAAAAGTACTGAAAATGAAACAGTATAGTAAAATGGAAAAAATGGCTCAAATGACACAGTATAGTATGACTTCAAAAAATATTCAAATGAAACAGTATAGTACAATGGAAAAAATTACTCAAATAAAACAGTATAGTATGACTTTAAAAAGTACTCAAATGAAACAGTATAGTAAAATGGAAAAAATGGCTCAAATGAAACAGTATAGTATTATGTCTATTGGACAGAAATGACAAAGCTGTCGAAAATGGCTCAAATGAAACAGTATAATATGACGTCAAAAAGTACTCAAATGAAACAGTTTAGTATGATGTCAAAAAGTACTGAAAATGAGACAGTAAAGTAAAATGGAAAAAATGGCTCAAATGAAACAGTATAGTATTATGTCTATTGGACAGAAATGACAAAGCTGTCGAAAATGGCTCAAATGAAACAGTATAATATGATGTCAAAAACTATTACAATGAAACAGTATAATACGATGGAAAAAATGGCTCAAATGACAGTACAGTATGACGTCAAAAAGTACTCAAATGAAAAAGTATAATATGACGTTAAAAATGGCTGAAATGACAAAGAATAGTATGATGTCAAAAAGTTGCTCAAAAAACAGAGTACTGTATATAATATGGTGTCAAAAATGGCTCAGATGAAATAGCTTGATGTCTTCCGGCAGAGAACCACTTTTCCCAAGACTGTGAAGAAGCCCAACCAGTCCTCCTTTGTTTTCTGTTAAATAAACCTATGGGACTGAAAATCACACAGTATAGTATGATGTCAGTATAGTATGATGTCATAAAGGACTGAAATGACACAGAATAATATGATGCAGAAACTGGTTCAAATAACACAATATAGTATGATGTCATAAAGGACTAAAATGATAAATCATACTATGATGTCAAAAATGGCTCAAATGACACAGTATAGTATGATTTCAAAAATGACTGAATTTAGACAGTATAGTATGTTGTCAAAATGATGTCAAAATGGCTCAAATGATAAATTATAGTATGATGTCAAAAAATGGCACAAATGATAGTATACAGTATGATGTCAAAAAACATCATACTGATTGCCTCAAGCTCAGACCCCCCCGATTGATGCTGATGTTCTGAACAGGAGGATGGGCCCCAATTCAAGTTCCTCTTAGGGCCCTACATGACCTTGACCATGGGCCGGCCCTGACCCCATCAGATAAAATGTAGGCTACTTTTGCTTTGGATGGTCCCCATCTGATGACGTTGATTCATTATGTTACGATTCCCTATTAGATTCTTGATGGATATCTGTTGTTGGTATTCAGATTTGTATGCTATAAATTATGTTGTCATAAGTCGTTTTAAAACCTTGCTCTATGTTCCCCCTTTATAAATTTAAGCACCTGGCCCTCCAAAGGTCTCTTCACGGCCCTGCTTAAGACAGTGAGAGAAAAAATGGTGCATGTGTCTTTTTTGGTGTATGTAAACTTCTGGTTTCAACCATATTGTTAATCTATTTGTCCCTTCAGTCTGTCAGAGGCGATGAAACCTTCCTTATTTTTACTCTACAGCAATCAGGTTCCTTTGCATGTTACAGATCTGGAGTCTCATTTATAAACGTTGCGGACGCACAAAACGGGGCCTGAAACTGGCGTACGCCACTTTCAAAGCAAAAGTTGAGATTTATAAAAAACAGACTTGACTGGAAAATGTGCGCACCTGTACACCAACTCTTACCTGTGCGTACGGACATTTTGGAGACGGGGGGAATCGACGACGCAGTTGGTGAGATGGTGAACTGCAGCCAGACTGCATATTACTCCTCTCACACATATCATTTCACCACATTAATTATGGATTCATGTTATTATAAACATCCAAACCAGCAATGATATCTATATTGTAGCTTTGCAGTGAGCTATAGCTCTTCTAAAAACATTTTTCAATATTAAAATAAATACATAAAATTTATCTCAAAACCTTAAACTCAGATAAAAGGCTGTATGCCAATTAATAAATTGAATCATCTCTACCATACATCATTGATTGGCACGTTCATTGTGCCAAGGAAGGAAGCAATCAGTCTTATTGCTGCCAATAGAAATACCCCAACTACTTTCAAGCGTAATATTTGAGATGGATGCACTGGCGTTGATAGAAGATTTTGCAAATGGAAGGATTAGGAGAGAACGCGTGTTCAGGGATCATGCGGACCTCCTTGCCCATGATGATGACTGGCTAATAAGCAGATTCAGATTCCCTAGAGCTGTGGTATTGGATCTCTGTGCTGAATTGGGCCCGGTTTTGGAGAGACCGTCCACGCGGAACCGTGCCATTCCGGTCCAGCTGCAGGTGCTCACCACTCTAGGGTTTCTTGCAACTGGTTGTTAAAAGCGGGAATTAGCCGAGAGGTATATGTCTGAGTGACATGATTCTTATTATTCTGCCCAAAGTCCCTTTTTGGAAATAATGCCTTCAAATATGTTATATTTATTTACTAGGTCTGGGATATCGCAGCCGTCCCTGAGCGCAATAATACCTGCTGTCTTGGATGGGATCATTAAAATGAACAGGCGATGTATCACGTTTCCATATACTGTGGGGGAGCAGGCCGAAATTAAGATGCAATTTGCAGCAATGTCCGGTTTTTGACTGCACCCATATTGCTATAAGGGCCCCGTCCGAGGATGAATTTGTTTTCGTCAATCGGAAACATGTACACAGCATTAATGTGCAAATCATTTGTGATTCACACATGATGATCACTAATATGGTGGCACGATGGCCTGGGTCAACACACAACTCCTTTATCTTGACACACAGCAGTGTAGGGAACAGACTGCAGGCAGGCGCTGTGCGTGATGGCTGGCTGCTCGGTAAGTCCTCACCGTCATTAGAAATGCTGCTTGTTGACGCCTGAATTAAACGTGTTATCACTTGCAGGTGATAGTGGCTACCCTCTCAGGAGCTGGCTTCTGACCCCGTTCCCAGACCCACAGACAGCAGAGGAAATGCGCTACAACTCCTGTCACACGCGTGCGCGCTCAGTCGTGGAGCGTGCCATAGGCCTGTTAAAATGTAGGTGGCGGTCATTGGATGATTCGGGTGGCAGACTATTATACCACCCTACAAAGGTCTGCAAGATCGTGAGGGCATGTGGAATTCTTCATAACATGGCACTGAGAATTGCCATTCACCTCCCTCCTGGCCTACCCCCTCCCCAGCATGAGAACCCCGACCCACAGCCGCCGCCTCCTCGACAGGAAGCCTTCACCCAGGGAGCAAGGATCCGCCACGATGTTATGCGGCGTTTGAGATAACAACGACAAGGTTCATTTATTAAGAATTTTTATTGTATCATTTAAGGTACCAATGGCTGTCACTATGTCGCACAGCACACTCTTTATTTCCTTTAACTCGTTTGTCACAGAATTGATGGCGCTGATGGTGTCTCTCTGTGTCTGCATCACAGCTTCAGTCAGAACCCGACCACTGCTGGATGCACCACGGGCACCGGCAGCACTGGTGCTGGGGGCAGCCGGACGCTGGGCAACCTCATCTTCCTCAGCCTCCTCATCCTCGCCACCTACCGACTGTGGAAGAGCTGAAAAGACACGGCATATTAGTCTGTCTCCTTAAAATATGCTCAAATTTGTTAACGTAGCCACGTAATAAAATATATACAAAGGGTGCTTTACCGGGTTCATCTGTCGTTTCTGCCAGGTCGGTGTCGCCCTCCTTCTCTGACACAATACCGTACACGCGTGATGTTCCCATGATACCTGCCATCTTCCTGTCCAGTGGTGTCAGCTCGGGTGTACACGTACCCCCTCCAGTAGCAGACCCACTCTGGCGGTGGTGGGCAAGTTTTTTTTTGCCTCGACTTTGAGGTCCGACCACTCGGGTACCGTCCTGTCAGTTGCACTGACAGTCTGCACTGCAGACGCCACATGCTGCCACTCGCAGTTCTTCCTTTTATTTGTGACACCACTGTTTTGTCCACCAAATAAAATGTATCTTCTAGCCTCCACTTCACCCACTAGCACTTCAATCTCCATCTCCGTAAAGTTTATCTTCTTGTTTTTTTTTGTTGTTGCCATTTTTCCCCTCTTCTTCATATGCATCAATATTCATGTCCTGCTTAGCATTGACCTTTTATAGCTGGATTTGGGCTTGTTCAGGGCGGGATATGAGCCAAATTCACATGCGCAAACTTCCATGAAGACTGTGATTTATAAAGGGGAAATTGCTTACACCTGTGCGTAGGAATGGTTTTATAAATCAGAAATATTTTTGGCGTACGCAAACTTTTTGTTTTGGTCGTACGTACACTTTTAGTAGGGATTCTACGCAAGGATTTATAAATGAGACCCCTGAGCTGTTTCTGTTTCACTGCTTGATGTCATATTGTTTCAGTTTTCATTTGGCATATCAATGAGTGATGTGTGAATTCTTGGTGTCTGTTTAGCTTGGGTGCCACCTTGTTTGGAAAGACAATACATTTTGGCATGTCATATTTTTTGTCTCCCAGTTAAAGACAATGTCTAAAACTTGCTTGTCAGGAAAATTGTGTCGCATTTTTGAAAGGTCTGAATCAGAACACATTTTTAGAATGAATCACTGAAGATAAACCAGCTATCTGCAACATGTGCTCCCTTTTGTCAAGCTTAGCCATTGAAGTCATTTAAGACATTTCAGTCGATTCTCATGTATCATTATGATTCATGGGACTCCAGACTCAGACACTCTGGGAACATGTAGTCTTCAGGTGTTCCATTTGAAATGAGCTCAGACTATTGCATTCACTGCCGGCAAATTTGACCAAATTGTCCCTTTTAGGCTTCTTTGCTCTGGCAGAGAGCTGTTAATAAAAGGATAGATTCATGCAGGTTAAAAGTGTCATAATCTTATTGGAGATTTCACACCACCTGTCAGACCTGGTGAGCGTCAAAGGCTGAAAATTCAGCATTTAACATTCTGCTCTCACTGTGTTACAGCCACGAGCCTCTCCGTTGAATTTACCTTCTCTGTATGAAGTAAAACTAGGAAGTGACTGCTTCTCCAGATTTTATTTAGAGAAAAAAAACATTCACTAAATTATGTATGGCAAGGTTGCTAATATACAAATGTTATCTGTCTTATTTTCTTTAAAAATAAGATACAACGTGAGTCAATTTAAAGTTGTGTTTTTTTCACTAGCTTCAGAATCCAAAAAATTCACCAATTAATTTTGCTGAAAACTAACTTTGTTATTGGCCACAAACTTAACTCAGTGCTTTTAGTCAATATAAAAAAGCACATAGTCAAAATAAAAAAAGATTACGATGCTGGAGAATTAAGACCCAGATACATGAACAATCCAGTTAAATATTTCCATGTAAGTGTAAAAGGAGCTTAAACCTGAATAGCTCTGTGTCAATGAAGCAGTCCATCAAACACACCGAACTGTCAACATTGCCTTAATTTCATGCTTTTCCTAACAAATATCATTTATTCATTTATTTAAGATTTCTTTATGATCAAACAACAAACTTCACTTTATATCAGGTGTTATTGAAAAATAAATAACAATGTTATAAAACCCAGTTGAAGATATTCACCCTTAAAGGTTAATACAAATTATTTTGGATTGAAAACCGAAGGACGGATGTTTTTAAAAGTTCGATTGATTGACTGACTGAGTGATTGATTTATTATTATTATTATTATTATTATTATTATTTATTTGCCCTCTGGTCTGTTGGTCTCTGATTAAAAAAAGGCATTATTAACGAAATGTGTATTTTAGATCAAAATTATCAAGTCGGCCACCTGCCTCCTGAGGAACGAGAGCGGAGGCGCCGAGAGGGCTTGTGCGCTTACTGCGGTGCACCTTCTCATCGTCGGCGGCAGTGCCCACACCGACCGGGAAAAGAGCAAACCAGGTGAAAGTTGGAGGAGTTTCGCCTGGTGTCTCCGTCCCGAACCGCTTCCTCCTTCCTGTCCAACTCTTCCACCGTGACCCGCAAGGGGCGTTATCTGCGCTGCTCGACACCGGAGCTGCAGACAACTTTATTTCCATCCAGCTGGCCAAGGAACTCCAACTCCCATTGGAAGTATTGCACCGCCATATACCGGTGACCTCTATCGACGGTCATCCACTACAGCCCAGTCCGGTACGACAGCGCACAGCTAAGATTCGGATGTGGGCCGGCGATCACTCCGAGCTAATTAGCTTCCTGGTTATCGCTCCCGGCTCCACCCCGCTCATCTTGGGGTATCCCTGGTTCCGCGCACACGACCCGCACATCTCCTGGTCGACGCAACAGCTCCTCAGCTGGGGCCCCTTTTGCACGACTCGCGGTCTCCGCCCCCCTTCCACCAAGTCGCCGAGGGTCGTGCCTGCTCTGGACGATGAGAAGATCCCGCCTCCCTATCAAGACCTGGCAGAGGTATTCAGCAAGAGCTGAGCAGCCACACTTCCTCCTCACCGACCATATGACATGGCAATCAACCTCCTACCCGGAGCAGCGCCCCCGCGTGGCCGGCTGTTTTCTCTATCAGCAGAAGAGACAGCACAGATGGAGGCTTACGTCTCTGAAGCGCTGGATCAAGGGTTCATCCGGCCTTCCACCTCCCCAACTTCGGCTGGATTTTTCTTTGTAAAAAAAAAGAGGGGACTTTACGTCCATGTATTGATTACCGTGGGTTGAATAAAATCACTATTAAAGATCGTCATCCGCTCCCTTTGACCAGCACTGCTCTTGACTCTCTCTCTTGTGCCTCCATATTCACCCGCCTTGACCTGCTCAATGCCTACAACTTGGTCCGGATCCGTGAGGGCGATGAATGGAAGACGGCGTTCAGCACCCCCACTGGTCACTGGGAATACCAGGTCATGCCGTTCGGCCTGTGTAACAGCCCTGCAGTCTTCCAGCGCCTTTTCAATGACGTTCTCCGGGACATGCTCGGACGTTGGGTCTACGTCTACCTAGATGACATCCTAATATACTCCACCTCCGAGGTGGATCACGTCCGCCACGTCCGAGCGGTCCTGGAATGTCTTCTTCAGAACCACCTTTTTTGCAAATTGGAGAAGTGTGCCTTCCACCAACACTCTACCACCTTCCTGGGGTACATCATCTCAGCTGAGGGTGTGGCCATGGACCCCCAGAAGGTGGCTGCAATGAAGACCTGGCCACTTCCCACCACCCTCAGGCAACTCCAGTCCTTCCTCGGGTTTGCCAATTTCTACCGGCAGTTCATCCGGAACTACAGTTCGGTAGTGGCTCCCCAGACTAACCTGCCGCTCAACCACACGCTTTCCAGCTACCTGCAGCAGCCAGGCAGGCGTTCAACCGGCTGACTCATCTTTTCACCTTTGCTCCGATCCTCCTCCACCCCGATCCTACAAAGTCCTTCACGGTGGAGGTGGACGCCTCCAACATCGGCGCTGGAGTGGTGCTTTCACAACAGGGCCCAGATGGAAAGCTGCACCCATGCTGCTTCTTCTACCGGAAGTTCTCCCCCACGGAGCAACGCTACGGGGTGGGCGACCGTGAGTTACTGGCAGTCAAATGGGCTCTGGAGGAATGGCGCCACTGGCTCATGGGGACGCCGGAACCTTTTTTAATCTGGACGGACCACCAGAACCTCATACACATCCAGAACACGAAGCAGCTGAACCCTCGTCAGGCTCGGTGGGCCCACCTCTTTGAGCACTACAATTTCCACATCTCATACCGACCTGGCTCCAAGAACGGGAAGGCTGACACGCTCTCCCATCGCCACTCCCAGGATCCGACACCCCACCCGCCTGCCCCTATTATCCCTCCAGACAACGTTCTGGCAGCGCTCCACTGGCCTTTAGAGGACTCCATCCATGCGGCCCAGGTTCTGGAACCGGCCCCACCCGAAACCCCACCTAACCGTCTCTATGTCCCAACCAGGTGCCGCCAAGAGGCTCTACTGTGGGGTCACTCCTCTTCAGTGGCTGGTCACACTGGGGTCACCACAACGCTCCAGTTTCTTCGCCACGCTCTATGGTGGCCGACCATGGCAAGGGATGTTGGCAGCTTCGTCGGCGCCTGTTCCGTCTGCGCCAGAGCCAAACCCTCGACTCAACCTAGGTCCGGGATGCTCCGCCCCCTTCCGGTTCCAGCACAGCCATGGTCGCACATTGGGGTGGATTTCATCACCGGCCTGCCCGCCGCCGATGTCATGACCACGATTGCAACCTTTGTGGACCGCTTTTCCAAGGCAGTCCACCTGGTCGCTCTTCCCGGACTACCCACAGCCAAACGGACCGCCTAGCTCCTCCTTGGTCATGTGGTGCGCCTCCATGGCTTCCCCCTGGATATCGTCTCTGACCGAGGGCCCCAGTTTACTGCCAAATTTTGGAGGGCCTTCTGCCGTCTCATCGGTGCAACCGCTAGTCTCTCCTCCGGCTACCATCCTGAGACCAATGGCCAGACGGAGAGGGCTAACCAAATGGTGGGCAGGTATCTCCGCTGCTTCGCTTCTTCCCAGCCCTCCTCCTGGCCTCGTACCTTGATCTGGGCCGAGCTGTCCCTCAACATGCAGGTCTCCTCCGCCACGGGGTCGTCCCCCTTTGAGGACTGCTATGGCTACCAACCACCACTGTTTGCACATCAGGAACCAGAGGTGGAGGTCCCGGCAGCCCACACACTGATCCGCCGGGCCAGAGCAGGATGGATCCGAGCCCAGGCATCCATCAGACGGACCAATGCTGGCTATGTGGCTCAACAACGTCGGCGCCACCGCCCCGGACCATCGTTTCAACCTGGGGCCCAGGTGTGCTTCTTCACTCGACACCTCCGGCTGCCCTCCGGATCTCAAAAACTGGCCCCACGCTTCATCTGTCCCTACCTGGTTGTCCGCCGCATTAATCCGGTGACTTACCACCTTCATCTGCCGGCGACCCTGAGGATTCACCCAGTGTTCCACTGTTCCCTCCTCAAGTGCCGGCTCACCTCACCCCTCTCCCCTCCGGAGGATCGCCCTCCACCTCCCCGGTTCATAGACGGTGGCCCAGTCGACACGGTGCAACGCATCCTGGATTCCCGTCCCCGGGGCAGGGGATTCCAGTACCTTGTGGACTGGCAGGGGTATGGCCCAGAGGGGCGTTCCTGGGTTCCTTCCCGACACATCCTGGACCCCGCCCTTATCTCAGACTTCCACCACCTCCTTCCGCATCACCCAGGCCCTTCAGGGGCCGGGCCTAGAGGGGGGGGGGCTCTGTCAAGAAGCCATCAGGCTCAGCTTATGACAGCCGTGCCTGATGATCTCCTCTCC
This sequence comes from Valencia hispanica, assembly GCA_963556495.2. NCBI lineage: Eukaryota > Metazoa > Chordata > Actinopteri > Cyprinodontiformes > Valenciidae > Valencia > Valencia hispanica. The sequence continues at coordinate 27,734,023 of OY747702.1, forward strand.
AACCATTGGCTAGATACTTTCCCTCAGGAATTCAAAGGCCTGTTTTGCTTTTAACCTTAAAAAATTAAATCATTTGAAAACTGCCTTTCGTATTTACTCTGTTTTGTTGTCTGATATAAACATATTTAATAGACAAAATCTGCGACTGGGCAAATACTTTTTTCACAACATTGTGTATATGTGTATATATATATATATATATATATATATATATATATATATATATATATATATAATGTATATATTGCAAGTTTAATTTTCAGGTTTTAGTAATCAACTCAGTTTTGAAATAGGTTTTGGGTAAATAATACAATTTGTAACTTGACAAGCCTTTTTTGTGAGGTGATTTGCTTGAAATACATTGATGTAAAATATGGTAAGATAGATAGATAGATAGATAGATAGATAGATAGATAGATAGATAGATAGATAGATAGATAGATAGATAGATAGATAGATTTGACATTTGTAAAAGTAATTGCTTAGCAAACACATACTAGTCTTTAGGTATTTATAGAAATTATAATCACTTCATTTCCTAGCGGCAGAACCTTCTCTTATTCTTTTCACCACTGCTTAATTTGAGGCTTTAAATTAGCTTTTCTTAAACTGGTAGGTCTGAATTAATCTATTATTACAATCCAGTTGCACATAAGTAGTAAAAAAGTGGTTAATATCTGTAAACCACTTCAGATATTTTGCACTTTAGCTGTGCTGGAGATAACACTTGATGCAAAGAATCAAGAAAACAAAAACAAACATTTCTAAAATGACATAATGTACACCCATTTAAATAGCTATTTACTTTTTACGTATTGATTAATTCTAGAGACAAGAATATGTATATTTAGAGATTCTGTCAAATTTATAAAATTACAACACTGACAGACTTAAAGAAACTATCTATTCCGGCATCAACATCACAATAAATAAAAAGCATCAATCTAATTTCATTCTCTCTTGAAACATCTGTATTGATGACGGTGGTTGAAGTGATATTTTAAGACATATGGATTTGATCCCCGTTTCCATGGTGTCTCTATGGAAATCATTAGCATATGTCCTGTACTTAACAAAGAAAACGTAAAAGACTTCCATAATAAATTTTCCATTTTCAGTGAGTGACTTAATTGTGTTTTTGTTTGGAGTTATAGATAGATGTGGTAAGCAAACATATGATTATGAGTGTTTATACAGCGGATCAGGTTTGATATTAAAATCGAATACTACACATGCCATCAGAGCTAATGTGTGTGACAAAGCTGCAGTAAAAGGATTTATTATGTTTTGGTTTCACTGGAAGTCATTACATCTCAATCATACAGCCGGATCACAGGAAATAGCTTCCAATCTGAGTAAATTCCTTAGTGGCTCTTTAATGATAAAACATCATGTAATTTAGCGTTCTGATAGAAAGGAGACAGAGAGTGCCAAGTTGACACAATGTTATATGAAGATGCAAACTACAAAATTGACCTGCAACACATTTATAATTGTTCTTGTAAAGTAGCAGCAAGCCTGACTTTTGTTTCAGTCCACTTTCATCATGCAGTTCAGCAGCACATTCCACTACACCTCCATCTCCCAGGGGATTACTGTACCCTCTCTCTTTTTAGCTGTCCAAAAACCTTCAAATACCTTGTAATGATGTAGAGTGGTTGCCATGTCTCACTTTATTTTTCATAAAATTGGCATTTTCATCTTCTTTCACTTCTTTACTGTCAGTTAAATCTCTGCAGGTCCATTTAAATCCTGATCACCATACCTGCTTTGATTTTAGACAAGCTACTTCATAAATAAGTACAGATCCACTCTTTTCAATCAGTCTTCATATTTTACACATTACAGATAAAGATATACATAGAAACATTTTATTTGTTTGATAGTGTGGACAAATAGGAGTAAGCACGAAGTGACATCACAATTTAGATCACCAATAAAGACAGAATGATGATAAGTTATCCAGATTTAAATGTTCTTCCATTTCCCTTGTGCTCTTTATGTGACGAACAAACTGAAAGTACAAACTCTCTTAGCTACAACCGGTTTGAGTATGAAAAATATCAGTTTTAGATAAATGTTAAAGGGGGAGTAGGATTAGAATATTGAATGAGGATAAAATTATCAGCTAAATCAACATGTAACTTTCATAGTAAACTTCAATATTTAGGGAGTTTACACTTGATTTACCTAGCAAACTTACCCTAAGCAGCCTAGGACCAACAGTCTGTGAACCAACCAACCGAATAAATTTAGATATAATTGTTATATTTATTAAATAATTGTTATATGTATGGATGTCCTGATCTGATCCTTAGTATCAGGGTCCAGATCAAGGCATTTTTTTAAGTGACTGCTATAGGAACCCCAGACTAAACATAACTCCTGATCCATGTTGTTGGTTTATTGCTTGTGTCGGTGTATTCTCTTCTGCTGGTTTAAGCTGTTTCTGTTGCAAGGATCAGTGAAAGGTAAACCCTTGACTTCTCTAAGGTGCTGTCAGCCATGCACTTGATAAATGTATGGAAAGATAATCAGCAGATCTGTTGGTGATCAAAATAACTGTCACTAAAGATGTCTGCTCTGATGTTAAACATGAACACAGACAAAATCACATTTGTACCCAGTTGGCTTCAATTACTTCCTGTTTAGTTTTTTTCACACTAAAGGACACATTTTTACTCTTTAATTTGTCTTGTTTAGCTGTAGATCCTTTTTGGGAGAGACTGGGGGAGACCTAATACAGGTTCATCTGATTCAATTAACACACCCACAAGTTACAGTGGCTTGCAAAAGTATTCGCCCCCCTTGAACTTTTCCACATTTTGTCACATTACAGCCACAAACATGAATCAATTTTATTGGAATTCCACGTGAAAGACCAATACAAAGTGGTGTACATGTGAGAAGTGGAACAAAAATCATACATGATTCTAAACATTTTTTACAAATAAATAACTGAAAAGTGGGGTGTGCGTAATTATTCAGCCCCCTTTGGTCTGAGTGCAGTCAGTTGCCCATAGACATTGCCTGATGAGTGCTAATGACTAAATAGAGTGCACCTGTGTGTAATCTAATGTCAGTACAAATACAGCTGCCCTGTGACGGCCTCAGAGGTTGTCTAACAGAATGTTGGGAGCAACAACACCATGAAGTCCAAAGAACACACCAGACAGGTCAGGGATAAAGTTATTGAGAAATTTAAAGCAGGTTTAGGCTACAAAAAGATTTCCCAAGCCTTGAACATCCCACGGAGCACTGTTCAAGCGATCATTCAGAAATGGAAGGAGTATGGCACAACTGTAAACCTACCAAGACAAGGCCGTCCACCTAAACTCACAGGCCGAACAAGGAGAGCGCTGATCAGAAATGCAGCCAAGAGGCCCATGGTGACTCTGGATGAGCTGTAGAGATCTACAGCTCAGGTGGGGGAATCTGTCCATAGGACAACCATTAGTGGTGCACTGCACAAAGTTGGCCTTTATGGAAGAGTGGCAAGAAGAAAGAAAACCATAAGAAGTCCCGTTTGCAGTTTGCCACAAGCCATGTGGGGGATACAGCAAAAATGTGGAAGAAGGTGCTCTGGTCAGATGAGACCAAAATGGAACTTTTTGGCCAAAATGCAAAACGCTATGTGTAGTGGACATCACTCTGAACACACCATCCCCACTGTCAAATATGGTGGTGGCAGCATCATGCTCTGGGGGTGCTTCTCTTCAGCAGGGACTGAGTTGATGGGAAGATGGATGGAGCCAAATACAGGGCAATCTTGGAAGAAAACCTCTTGGAGTCTGCAAAAGACTTGAGACTGGGGCGGAGGTTCACCTTCCAGCAGGACAACGACCCTAAACATAAAGCCAGGGCAACAATGGAATGGTTTAAAACAAAACATATCCATGTGTTAGAATGGCCCAGTCAAAGTCCAGATCTAAATCCAATCGAGAGTCTGTGGCAAGATCTGAAAACTGCTGTTCACAAACGCTGTCCATCTAATCTGACTGAGCTGGAGCTGTTTTGCAAAGAAGAATGGGCAAGAATTTCAGTCTCTAGATGTGCAAAGCTGGTAGAGACATACCCTAAAAGACTGGCAGCTGGAATTGCAGCAAAAGGTGGTTCTACAAAGTATTGACTCAGGGGGCTGAATAATTAAGCACACACCACTTTTCAGTTATTTATTTGTAAAAAATGTTTGGAATCATGTATGATTTTCGTTCCACTTCTCACGTGTACACCACTTTGTTTTGGTCTTTCACGTGGAATTCCAATAAAATTGATTCACGTTTGTGGCTGTAATGTGACAAAATGTGGAAAAGTTGAAGGGGGCCGAATACTTTTGCAAGCCACTGTAATTCATGTCAGTAATTCAATTAAAAATGAAACTAATGCATTATACAGAGTGATATATTTCAACCATTTATTTCTGTTCTTTTTGATGATTATGACTGAGAACTAATCAACACCTAAAATTCAGAAAAAAATGATAAAAGTATTACATCAGATCATCAAAAACAGGCTTTTAATGCACAAATGTCAGCCTAATGACAAAGGATGTCCATGTATACTTTAAAGTATATGCACTTAATAGTTGTTTAAAACTCATATTGCATAAAGACAGTCCAGTGCTTTTCCTCTTTTGTTCAGGTAAGACACTTCTGAAGTGGTGGATGTAACCTCAGAATTTCACCTGGGGCTCCAATTCAACTTGACATTATTTGTTAAATAAATAGCAGTAAATAAGTTATGGAGACTGGGCTATTTTTTTACCTACTCTTTTGGTTTAGCAATCAAGTGTGGTGCTGCCGTGTAAGGCACAATGAATAAAGCCGGAAAAAGACACCAGCTTTCATTTATTCCTTTAAGAGCTTGCAGTTAAATTGTAAAAAGCAGACATGAATAAACTTGTATTATTAAATTGGGACTGTTGACAGCAACTATAAAAGTATATTTTTATCTTCTTTATTTTCCTTTATTTGTAAATCAATTGAAATTTTAAATATAAAGCATTTTAGGACAAAATATTTTAAGTGGCAGCCCATTTAAATGTAGAATATACAGGTATTTATTTTCTCTGTGAGAGCATACATGTTCTTCAAGACCTCTGTTGGCCTGTGGGTCATAGGCAGCAGCTTAGTTTGCTTAAGCCTTGGGGTGCCTGTGCTCGCATGGTTGCAGTTATGCCTATGACATGTGCCCCTTTTTCTATCACACGTTTTCCTTCCACTAAACCATCCAAAAATGAGGGGTAGATGAAGCACTCTGTGAAAAGCCAACCTCTTTAGCAATGACATTTTTAGGTTTATGACTGACTGTCTGTTGGAGAAATGTCAAGCCAGGACTCTTTCCTTTTATTGTTTAGGCCATAACATAACATGGTTGTGTCAATATTTTTTTTTACTGGTTGTATGTAATATTTTTATTTCTGAGAAACGGAATTCTTGGTTTTATTAGCCTTCATAAGAATGAGCAAAAACAAACGGTTAAAATGTGTCATTCTGTGTGTAATGAATCTATAAAACATGTGACTTTCACTTTTTGACTAGAATTGCTAAAATAAACCAACTTTCCGATTATTTTCTAATTTACTGACTTGCACCTGTACTGCGCCCGGTTCGGGTTCGCAATGTAACGGAGCGGGCCCCATCATCGCTGGCAAACAGGAGTAGCCTATTCATTATTCATGTCATTGCAGTTGCCCTGTTATGATACATTCCTGTTTGGAGTGGGCTACCTGATTTGTTCAGCGAGTCCGTCAAAGCAGTGCGTGGCCCTGCGTCGGCTGGCTGTGCGCGCTCATAGGTCGGGCAGAGAAGAATCACAGGAGGAGGGGGGAGAGTCAGCACAGTGCGCGCCTACGAGACTGCGCGTCGCAAAGGAGGGGAGAGGTCCAGCTGCAAAAAAAAAAGAAAAGAAAAAGGAAGGAAAATATGGCAACATCAAGCTTCTAGTAAAAAGGAGATCAGACGCGAGGGGAGGGGGCGCCGCGAAGCAGGAGTTTCAGAGCCGACGGCCGCCTTGCTTGTCCCGAGAAAAGAGACGACATCGGGACATGCTGGCGGCTCTGTAACGCGTTTCCTGGAATACGAATCCTTCAGTGGCTGAGCATAATGGAGCGGCGGCGGAGAGGAGAGCCGCACTGTCTCCATCACTGAGAGGCGCGTCCACCTGCTATTACTGGAGGCCCGGGCTGCTGCTGCTGCTGGTGGTGGAGGTGGCGGGAGGGGGGGGGGATATGCAGAGGAAGTGTTTGCATTTCGGGGAAAGACGCATCTTCTGATACTGTCCAGTGCGCCTGAGAACGATCCCATTGCGACGGGGGAGAAAGACGAAGGAAAGGAGAGAAAAAAACGCACACACACACGCTCCGGAGGTAGGCACGCAAATTGTTATTATGCTGCTATTCAACGTGCAGTGTGTGGCTGAACAGGGGGCGAGATCTATTAGGTATGCACATGACAACTCGGTTCATACAAAACCGATTTATGTTCCCCAGATTTTGCTCTGATGGGGCATATTCGCTGCTGTATGAAGGCAGAAGAGCACCATGCATGCGGTGTGGAGTAGCAGCCCTACCTCTTTGGGACAGCTGCCGTAAGCCTACATTCATCCGTCTCTGCTCCATCGATTACACATTCCCTGCGAAAAAATACCCCCCTGCTTACCTAAAGCTCAAGCCCCCACCTATTCTCCGAGGGTTCGGAAATTCAGCACAAATACGGATGCCACGTGTGGCTGTTCAAATGTGAGGCAACTATGATGCTCTGGGTGCATGTTTTGGAGACAAACAGTGGCCTGTGGACGTCATTTTGAATCAACGTTATGCATCCCGAGCATTGCTGCCCCAGTATGAATACGGAATGAATACATCCAGATTCCACACTAATAAATGATTCATAAATGGGCTATGGAGACCTAAAATGATAACACGTCTTACAGGTTGGCTCCTCCAATTGATCAATTAATAAATAAATATATATATATATATATATATATATATATATATATATATATATATATATATATATATGTCTGGCCTTAATGTAAGCATGGCAGAGTGCACACAGGTGCAGCAGGGCATGTGTGAATGCCTGCACTGTGGGGTCACTAGATCAGTAGCTTAGTGTGTCTCTGCTCCCCTTTAAGGTGGCTTCATGACAGATGTTTACTGGAAGTCCCAGTCAGGCACACAGCCAGCAGCATTCTAAAAAATAATGAGCCGTAGACCTCAGTAACAGCCTGTCTGCATGGCTCTGTGGAGGTGTAACTTTGCACTAAAGATGATTTTAGTTGCATCATATCTTACAAATACAGAAATAAATCCCTGGGTAATAATTTTACCCTGCAAATACGAATACTAAATCAGAACCTTAAATTTGTTACTAACTGGGATTGATGTAGCCTTTTTCTTTTACACCCTTTTGGTAACTTGGAAGCGGATAGTGGAGCTTTTGGTTCCAGAAAACAACATTATAATAAAAGGATAGTGCATGATTTTTTTAGGTATGCCTTTGTTGAAAGGTAATAAGGAATTAAAATCTTACCTCTAGTATGGTAGGTAGCGCTCAACGCACCCTTATTTTGAATAAATCTGAATTAGTTAATCCTGGAGGCTAAAGCTAATGGCTAATCTGAGAGGGAAGCAGACTCCTGCCATCTTCAAGCAATACAGTTCATGCAGCAAATTGTCATTGGCTATAATCAATAGCTTTCAAAGGAGCTCATGAAAGGATATTGAGATGTTAGGGAGTGCACCACCAATGATCTTCCTGTGTAAAACACATACTGAGAACAAACATGTAAAGTGTTTCTGGTCAGAGTAGCTATTTAACAGAAAAATTAGGCACTTAAAAAATCTATAGAATTTTGTTTATTTAATCTAGATTTTTTACACCGCTTCATTTTCATATCAGACAGTTACTCTAAATGCAGCCTAAATTTTTTTGACATGTTTCTTTTTTTAGTGCATGTTTCACACAGAAAGGTAACTAGTAGTGCACTGCCTCCAACCATTTTTTCCTGTGTAAATAGTAAGCGCTTTCTTTGTAAAAAAACAAAACAAAAAAACTGCTTAATTCAAAAGTGGCAGCAGTTTAAAGGCGCATTCTTTAAGATGGCAGATGTTTGACTTGGTCTTGGCCACTTTTGAATTAGTCATTAGCTTTTAGCTTCAGCCAAACAGTCTGGATTTATACTGAAAAGAATTAACTACTGCGAGAAATGATACTGACATTTTATAATGAGAGTTACTTTCATCAGAATTTTGTGTCCGATATTCAATCTTTGATTTTTGTAAAACTTTGTGCTGCTGTCAGCAATTTTAGTTGATTCTGGTTTGACACAAGGAGATAAAAGAATTGCATAGATTTTTCTCTCTTTCTGATATGACCGGGCACTATTTTATAACTTTGCGCTGCAAGCTGGATTCTTGCGAGATTTGGATTTTTCCAAAACCACGAAAATCTATTTTGTACTGCTCCAACTAAACTGTCCGACTCGACTCCAGTGGTGGTGCGGACCATTCGTTGGTTAGCATTGTACTTTGGGGCGGGAGCATAGCCCCGGTGTTCAGGTATGACGACAGTAGCAAGTGCCCAGGCAAAGGAAAACAAACATGGCCGCGCCGGTGGACGTATGCGTAGAAGCTCCTATTGAATCTGTTTTAGGAGAACTAGAGAAGATTTCCTCTTTGAAAAATGAGACAGGTGTTTTTCAAAACACCCTTTATCCGCATATTCTCCATGCAAAACCAGCAGAAATCACCCGAAGACAATGGCGTAAGTGAAGCTTGGGCGATTTTTAATTTATTTGTTCTTGGGCGATTTGTTGTTGTGTCCATTGTGCACATGGTATATGTCATATGAGTCGTTACTGTGATTGGCTAAAGACAACTCATGGTAGGCGGACACTTGCTGGCACGTCCTCCAATCAGCTCAAAATATTATACAAGATGGCCCTCCCTTTTTCAGATGCTTTCTGCGGGAGCAGTTCCAGATCGGTGTAGACACAGGGCGGGGCTACAAAATCAAAATTATTTCCAGGCGTTATTTTAACCAGTCTTTGGCATCTTATATTAACGGTTAGCACAGTTCGTGCATCTAGCATTATTAAAACTGTAGTCTATGTGTGTATTGCCCAGAAAATGTAGATCTTTACCTTAACTTTAAATCCAGCATATCCCATGACAGTCAGAGGTTGAAAATACACAAGCATAATTCAGAGCCACTTTAAAGTACTTTGGTCACCCTTCCTGGAAGGTGCTGAAAGTCTCGCTCTCACTTGCTTCTCCAATTCCTCTGACTTCATTTCAAAAACCTCACCAATGCTGGAAATACCAAACTCTGAGTCCTCTTCACTCAATAAATCCGTCCAAACTGTGTTGTTATCAAAGCAGCCGGCAGGGCTTATGGCGCGTTCACTGACCGAAATGAGATCAGATATTTGAGCTTCTGACCTGCCAGTCACCGGTCAGGGCAGATCAAGCTGAAAATTGTCCAATTCCAGTGCATCTCTTCATAATAATTTTATACTGCAGGGGGATCAGAAGGGGATAATGCACCTGTCCTTTCTTCCCCTAATATGAGGACAACAGTGGAAACCAGATGGAAGGCAATGCATTGATTGAGTCAAAGAAAGCCTATAAGCGGGACAAATTGAGTCGACACGTTTATGTGTGTTGTCGTTATTATGTGTGACAGCACAGTGGACCACAGTGCCTGAGGCGGTGTGATGAGCGGAGGGAAGAGGACCTCCTTGCTCTAGCTTTCTTTGCAGATCATAGATTTGGAAACAATAATCTCCATCGTATCATATGCATCTCAGTTGCGTTATGTGCCATAGAGATATCTGAGTGCATAGTTTACTATTCAAGCCTATTTTGGTCAGCCTCATTACTTTCAGTAAAGTACCATTTTATGTTCTGTGCTATTGGGTGAGAAATTAAGCCCAATGATACATTAAGCCTTCGTGGCTTTGTTCCCCTGTAGCAAGGAAAACGTTTTTTGGGTGGTGGTGGTGGTGGTGGTGGGGGGGGGGTTGGGTGTTTAAAATGCTGTTGGAGTTGTTATTTTGCAGCAGTAAAACCAGCAGCCTGTGTACACAGACCCTTATCTTCCCCTGCCCATGTGTGCTCTGTTGCTACATCAGCCTAAGACCTCTAACAGCACATCTCTGATCTCGTCGAGAGCTTCAATCATTTTTAACTGATCATCATCAGCCGTTCTTTCACTCACAAGCGAGCTTAAAATTCATAAGGCAGGATCTTGCTTTTGATTAATATTTTACACACTGTATTTTTCGCTTCCCTCTTACACAGGAGTGGGAAGAGATCCCCTGCAGTATCATATGGAAGCTGCAGGTTCAGACTTTTTACCAGGTGACAACATCTCATTAAGTATACAGAAAGGGCTTCCCTCGGCCGCGTGGAGCCCCGCTGTGCTTTATGACTGGTCTGGCACACTTTGCTCCGCTCGCTGCATCACTTCAAGCACCTTAGCTCCGTTTCCGTCTTGGCAGAGGCATGCTGGGCCCATCAGGACCAGCTGAATCGCATCACTGTACTGTATATGTGTATGCAGAAGACTGCTGTGTGGACCCTGGCCTCTTGTTTAGGCTGTGAGATGCTAGCTGCAGCCCAGCGGAGGCAGTCTTTCTCTGTGCTGCTGCTGAGCTCTGTAATTAAAGGCAGAGGTAAGTCCAGGGGAGATGGCTGGGCTCTGATTGCTTTTCATGGCCGTGAGGAGGGAGCTGCTGCATGTCCTGAGGGACCGAGGCGCTGCTGAGCTCTCTGCTGTCTGCTCAGCACCCCCCACCACCACCTCAGTTGGGAAGGGTTCCAGAAAGACACTTGCACATACAGTGCCTACCATTAATTTTCTTATCCCTTTACCTTTTTTTACATTTTGTCTCATTATACCCACAAACTTCTATGTGTTTTATTGGATGTTATGTGACAGACCAACTTAAAGTAGTGCAAAATTGTGGAAGAAAGAGGAAGGAATTTTTCAAAAATGTTTTTACAAATACAAAGCTGAAACGTGGGGCCTGCGTTTATATTCAGCCCTCCTTACTCTGATACGGCAAAATAAAACATAGCAACCAACTCCCTTTAGGAGTAACTAATTAGTAAATCTAGTCCACCTGTGTGTAATTTAATCTCAGTATAAATACATAAAATTATGACATTGCAAACTTATTGTTGAATACTGTGATGACAGTATTTATCATCAACCTACATTTTCCTTAACTCTCGTTATTCTCCATCATCACAATTTCCCCACTATCTCCTCATGCTTTATGATCTTAGTCACAAATTTCAGAGTATAAGGAGGAAAGAGTTGATGTGAAGATGGATGGAGCTAAATTTAGGACGGTCCTAGAAGGAACCATATTCAAGGCCGCAAAGGACTATATGCCGGGGCAGATGGTCTATCTCATAAAATCCCACATCCCACAAACTTTGTGGCTCTAATGTGACAAACAGTGGAGAGGATTAAGGAGTATGGCTGCGAGGCGCTGCAAACAAATGCATTCTGCTGCACGCTCAATGTGCCAGAGAGTGCCAGAAAAATGCATCTGTAGCTGAAAGGCAAGCTGTGTTAATCTACTTTAAAGAATGCCCCGTTTTAGTAAATATGTGTCAGTGCAGAGGGGAAACTCTTGGCAGAGTGATGTAATGAATTAAAGTGTAATCATTGCAACATTAGGGCGCTCTCTGTTGATTGGCATTGACAGAACAGTTCAGATGGCTTTTTTCACTTCCATAGTTGGAGCTGAACCTATCATGGTTTGCCCTGAACTCCGACGCCAAGGCAAAGATGGACATGCTTGCATTAGGATCTACCTCCTAAAGAAAAAAAAGAAAAAGAAACAGGTTCCTTTCTTTTTTTAGATTTTTCATTTATGCACCTGGATGAGAGGGTTTACACTGTAACACGCCTCACAAGTCGAATCAGAGAGATTCCCGTGGAGGAGAGAAGCAAAAGCACTTTGAGGATCGGAGGTTCCCAAAAAGAGACACGAAGCGTTTGGATGCTATTTCCACCCAAAGTCCAGCCTCGTTCTTACTCCATGTTCATAAATTAGCTCTGCTGGGATGATTAAAGCAATGCATCAGGATCCCAGCCACTAACAAATAAAAGTCCAATTAAAGTGGGGTCTTTTTAGCCACTTTCTGCAGTGTCTACTCGATCTCAATATGCAGGCTGGTGGCCGCTGGGAGCATGAGCAGGCAGGCTTGACATTCATAGCTCATTTCCTGGTTCCACATCAGACCCCTTATATTGCAGATGGATAGATAATGTGAGATTTGCCCACTCCTGCTCGCCCTCTCTAGGGTCCCCCTTTAAATACGAGATTACTGAAACATATAGGCTGAGAGAGTCGAGGAATAGCCCAAAGAGGTAAAAACCTAATGCGATGGTCACGGATGCTCTCATGTGAACGGCGCGAGTGTGGCACAGTCACAACATGACTCAGAAAGCGAGGAAGCTATATGACAGGGCTGTATTTTAACTGGTTTCACAGTGTGTTCATATGTATTGTTCCCTTTTTAATGGCCCACATAGTGGCAATAACAGCTCGGGTTTTCATTATATAATAGCACTAATAGATTCCCCTTGTCCGCAATGCCCCATGTCTAATTGGAACATGTTTTTTCTTCTTGTTGGAGCTGCTTCACATTCATGTTTCTCTGGACGCAGATGTAAATGCAGGAGAAGTAAGCTGCCTTGTTTTTGATTTTGAAGTCGGAAAGTCGGGGGTGGCTGAAATGAAGGTGAAGAGGGAGCAAAACAGGGGACAGGGAGGAGACACGGGGCAGTGGAAAGATCAGAGGAAAGGTTGGGTGGACGCAGTGCAAAAAGAAATACTGTAGTTACTGATGGTGGTGGATCCTTCCAGCTGGAAGAAATAGACAGGGTTGTATCTAATAAAGAGAGAAACTCACTGCGCACTGGATGTTTCCCCGCATCTTTCATTTTCTAAATGCTGTTTTGTCTTTTTACCACTTAACAAGCCACCAATGCCTCAGAAAAAAAGCCCTGCTTTATTCATGCTGTACATAATTACCAGCTATTCAAGACAGGCTTGTTTCCTGCTCCGAACAATGCAGGGAATTTATTTACAAATAACAGACAGGCTATAGTTTTGTTATAAATCCCCAGTCGTGTTTGTAAAATCTATCTCTTTGTTGGCGACAGGCTAAGATCTGTTGTGTTGTGTTTCTGTTTGTAGCCTTTTTTAAAGCAGTACTGAGGATTTTTATTGTAACTCATCTGAGGGGTCAATATAGATAGCAGAATGATGTTGTTACGTCCCGCCCCCAGATGGTGTCTAGGAGAGGGGGGGGGGGGGGGGGGGGGTAGGTAGTAACAATAAAGTTAACCTGGGGTTAAATGACAAGACGATTAAAGAGTGTTTAGCAAAAAAAAAAGTAAGTTTATTTGTAACAGTAAATTACTGTGGCTGGATCTCCCTGTAAAGCAACGAAAGTACATCAAAAACAAAACTCCCGCTCAGAAAATCTGGAGTCCTCGCACCTACAGAAATAGGGAGGAAGAAAGAAAAATCCCCATCAACAGGGCAGGCAAACAAAAAAAAACAACTGACTCCAACCAAACTCCTTTTTCTTAAAAGAAAGAGCAGCCAAAAAGTAGCCACCTGTAACAAAGGAGAACAAGCAAATAGCCACAAAAGAACACCCTCCTTCACCAAGGAGTAACCAACAACAACAAACAAACATCCTCCTTTATCAAGGAGTAACAGGCCTCCAAAATGTCACACTCCTACACACTCCTTTTAAAATAAAATAAGAAATACCCTTCACTATAGCTGGAGGTAGGTGGCCAGACCGGAGCTCTGAGCAAGGTCTGAACACACCCCACAGGTTTTTTCTTTCACACCTTAAATACTCCACCTCAGACTGATTGGCTCAATTGACTACAGCGGCACCAGCCTGCACTGCTTGGCAGAGTGAGGAGAAGGGTAAAAAAAATAAAACACATGCAGTGCTGCATGTAAAAGATGTACATGGCTCTGCTAATATTTCACATGTCAAACTTTGGTGTGTATGAATGGGATTTTCTATGATAGACAGAATAGATAGTCATTCTAAGGTGGAAAGAAAATGATACATAGTACATCATTAGTTAAACCACCTTTTGCTTCAAATTCAGCTGTCTGTTTAATGAAGTATGTCTGTACCAGCATTGCACATTTAGAGACTGAAATTCTTGCTTATTCATTATAAATTACCTCAAGCTCAATCAGATAGGGAAACGTCAGTTTTCAAGCTTAGCCACAGATTTCTAATTTTAGGTCTTGACTTTAACTAGGCCATTATAACACAGGAATATGCTTTGATTTAAACCCTTCTGTTGCAGCTCTGGCTGCATGTTTATAGGTCGTCCTGATGAAAGGGTACCCCAGTCTAGCATTTTGCAGCCGCTAACAAGTTTTGTTTTCTGTCCTTGTAGAAGAAAAGCATTCTCACGATATGGTTCTGCCACAAATCATGTTTTACTATGGGGATAGTGTGTTCAGGATATTGTATATTAGTTTTCGAAAACATTTAATGAACTTTACATATTGGGCAAATGTTAACTTTTTAAATGGTTTTCAATCAGCAGTGGCTTTCTTCTGGTCAGATTGTCAATAGATTCTCCAACCTGAGTTGTGGATCTCTACAGTTTCTCCGGCCCCGTGGCTACTTGTCTGATTAATGCTCTCCTTGCCTAGCTTGTCAGGTTGGATGGACAGCCATGTTGTGGAAGGTGTACAGTTGTGCCACACTTTCCTTGGCGACTTTAGATTCAGTTGTGTGCACTGGATTTTATTTTGTGTTGTTATAGGAACGGGTGTAAATACAAATCCACACCAGACCTTTCAGATTTTTGTGGGAAATATTTTGCACACCTGTTATCTGTATATTTTTCCATTATCATAGTTATTCATAACTTTGTGTTAGTGTATCAGCTAAAATCCCAATAAAATACATTGAAGTCTGTGGCTCTAGCGTCAGAAAATGTGAAAAGGTTTAAGGCACTGTAAGCCTGTTCGGCAGATGCATTATTGTTCCTGTCAGCTGAAGACGACTGTCTCAGCTTCATTTACCACAGCACGCCAAGGGCAAGAGAAAAACCCCACACAACACATCTGAGCAGAAGTCAAACGTTTTTAAATATCGTAAAACAGAGAACGTGAACTGGATTGCATACATGAATCTGAAGTCGGATCTGACCCCGATATGCTGGATGATTCTGCTGATGATACAACAGCATGACTGCTATTCTACTACGGGTAATAATTATAATCATTCACAGCTAGTGGTCCTTGTCACAGGAGTGGGGCACAATGGAAATAATAATTAGGACTTCTCATTTCAGATGCATCACAGGAGAGTGTATGAAGTGTGTTACTGTGGCTGCTTGACTTCTACAACGTACAGCTGTGCGTCTTGTCGTTTGCTTCCCAGCGTGTGTCAGCCTCGTCTCTGGCACGTATCACTGAGAATTTTATGCAAGCTGTGGGTTTTACTTCGGCATTACTTCTGACAACACACAGTGCATATTTTACATTATGACACTGACCCAGTCATGGCTGTCATAAACAAGTAGCTAATTGTAGCATAAAGAGCCATAAAGTGCGTGGAAGGGGCCAGGATCTGGAAGTGACATTTATTCCAGGCTCAGCCCCTGACAGCAACATTCAGTGACGTGCCGAGCGTGTTGTCATGTGCAAATAGACATTTTCAACTCTCTCTCTCTCTCTGCTCTTCTAACCCATTTCCCCCAGTCATCATTCAACAACACTGTCAGAGTACGGCCCACATACATCAGAGCTCAGTCGCTAAAGCGCTCGACACAACGAGTCAAATATGCACCTCTGGGTAGCCGCTGCTGATAAAAGAGCTAATTTATCATTTAGTCACACAAAGCCCTCCACATTCTGAGTAACGCTGTGTATATTTTTTTCTGTGCAGGAGTTCTGATCTTGCTGAATAATTTCCAGTCTTTCTGTTTGTTGTTGAAGTTATGAAGTATATCTCATGTCTAAAATAGTAAATAATTAAAAAATGAAAGCAATAAATAGTAGATGAAACATGTCAGGCAACTCGTCTATTTTTAATTAGGGCTGTTTAGACCTTTACCTCCTTCGGTCCTAACTTAATTTCAATCATCATTATTAGGGTTTATTTTAGCAAATTTTAGACAGTGTGCTTTAATTAAATGAAAAAATCTGCTGTTTGGTTGCTTCGTGCATAAAGAAAAAAGGTTGAGGTCAGTTTATTGTTTACTTGTTAAACTGAGAGATAACCTGTAGCTTTTGTTTCAGAGGCGAACATTTTAAAATAATAAATAAAAAAACATTTACACTAAATTAAGATCTGTGCCTTAAATAAATTTTTATTTTTAAGTACCGGACCCTTTGTTGGAGAGAACTTAACAGATAATTGTAAACTCTACTGATTAGAGCCCAATTAATTTAGACAAAAACATGCTGCAAGCAATGCTTTCACATTAGGCATTTACCAAAGTTTTTGGAGAAACGTGGTACATCATCCTGGTCTAAGGTCCTCTAAGATTCCAACGAAAGTGATAGTGAGCAGAATTTTCGTAAGCTGTATGTAGTTTAGATTAAATCAGCACTACCTTTCTGCACACTGCTGGTCAGTTGGCTGAAAGAAGGCCCGTAGGTTTTTTTGTTCTACTGAAAAAAGCATTTTCAGCGCATGATGATACCACCATCATGTTTTACCCACCTTGCCTGTTCTTCTGATTGATGCCCTCCTTTCTTAGCTTGTCAGTTTAGGCGGACAGCCAAGTTCTGGAAGGTTTGCAGTTGTGCCATACCTACCTAGGTGACTTTAGACTAAATTGGGTAAACTGAATTTTATTTAGTGATTTTAGAGTGAAGGGGGCTAAATAAAAACGTGCTGTACTTTTCAGATTTGTATTTACATTTTAAAAGAACAAATGAAATTAATGTTTTTATTGTAAAAATAAGAGCTCTACCTTAAATATTACATTCTTTAAAGGTCTTGAACCCTTTGTTGGACAGAATTTAAAAGATTAAACTGTAGATTAATGCAGCGCAACATCCTTGCACGCTGATCAGCTGGCTGAAAAAGGGCGCTTATGTTCTTCTCATACTTACAGAAATATACAATTTGACTGTCAGGGAGTCCTGTCCACCACTTTAATTAATGCAAAACTGTTTTAAAACTACAGTATACAATCTTAGACCTTGTTTAGAGGCTCCAGAGTAACTTCTTCCATTTGTTGCACTGCTGCGCCTCAGTTTTTCAGCAATGTTCACCAGCACTAAATTGAGGTGCACACAAACTGCATAGGAGGCTGCTTTTATTAGATTTGTTGCACAAACCAAAATTACCATTAGTATAGTATTAGTATAAGTATTTTAAACAAGAACTTATACAGTAATGCGTAACACTTATTTGTCACAATTTGATTCACCTCCCAACCACGATGCACTCCGATTCAGTCATTTGTATCAATAGAATATGTTGTGATTCTATTTGAAGTGCTACAATAGATTAAAATGAAGCAAATTTAAAAGTAATGACATATTAACAAATAATACAATAAACTTTCTTCAATAGAAACAACCTGCCATGCAACAAATCAGCTTTCTGTAACTCAGCAAGCGGAATATTTTTGTAATTCTAAGCAACAGAAAAAAGAATACATTTGTTAGAATGTAAAAGCACTGTTGCTTTGCAGCGAGAGGGTCCTGGGTTCGAATCCCGGCCTGGGGCCTTTCTGCATGAAGTTTGCATGTTCTCCCTGTGAACGGTTGTGTAGCCCTGCGATGGACTGTTGATCTGTACAGGGTGTACCCTGCCTTTCGCCCAATGAATGCTGGAGGTAGGCACCAGCCACCCTGCAATCCTGCAGAGGATAGATGGGTATAGCTTTGCAGTAGTGAGAAATACGTATACAAAAAGGGTTTAGGAATATTATTGTCACCATATGTAAAATAGTGCACATAAAACTGCTGTTCCAGTGTTTTAGGCAGTGGGAAAATTGTATTGGACAGATGTAACTGTAACTTTCTTAGTAAAGTCAACAATATATACAGGTAGTACTGCCTTTAATAAAAAAGAATATTTTAGTTCAACTTGTTGATAGTTCCAGCATGGTAGCTCCTTATATTGCATTGAATTTCTAAAAGACACGATTTTAGTTTAAACTGTTTAAACACTTTGTCTTAATGATCAGAGCCAACCAAAGGTAATCAACCTCCATTTGTATTACCTTTAATTGGCATTGATGTTTTGCCATATGTTTGAGTGGGAAAAAAAGTAACTTAATTGGAAAAGACATAAATGTCGGATTCTAAAAGGGTTGCGTTCAAGAGAATTTACTTGCATCGGTTTGCCAGCTGTTTTAAATAAAAGCACTTAAATAACAGAATACATTGTTGTTTCACATTTTTGTATGAATATTGTGAAATTGTGACATTTTTAACTCAATGTTGACCTACTGTGAGAATCTGATTCATTATAATATCTATTAATCATATTTTATCCATTTGCTCAATAAAGTGTGTACCAGTACATGTTGTGCTGTGTAAAATCACTTCCTACCAAAGTATTAACCGGTCTGGTTTTCCTGGATGCAGCTGACTTAAAACTCTACTTGTGCTCCAAGTTTAATGTGTTCAGATGAGAAAAAAAACCTATCTCATTTTGCAAAGGACATTCTGGGTGAATCAGCATCACATGTTACAAATACACAGACTGATCTGGTGTGGCCTTAGCTATTACTCATTACCTTCCCTACAAGATGAAGAGAGCAAACAAGTTACATAAGTTTGGTACCGAAAAATATGGATACAAAACAAATACAGCATGCATTAATTATGCACAGTAAAAATAAAGCAATCCCTAAAGAATGTAAAAACAAAACAAATCAGATCAGATCATTAATATTACATGCATACATTTACTATGTTAGGCTTTATTTGCATCAAGGTTCAAACATGTGAATGAGACTGATAAATATTTAATTGAATAAATTTAAGTCAGACATTAAACAGCAAACTCTGTACTTAACTCCAAGCTGAACTCTAATGATTCATCTGGGGTTTCCTGAAAAGAGAAATGAATGGGTTACAAAACTGTTTGGGGCTTTAATTCAAAGGTTTGCAATAATTTAAAGGTGGCTTTCATTTAACTTAGCTAGATCATTGCAGGACGTCCTCAGACAGCTTCTCAATTATCACAACCATATGCTTGTAATAGTTTGCAGTTGTTTTGACTTTTAAATCATATTGATGAGTGTATCAGCAAATATATGTTCAAATCCTGCCCTTAAAAACGTAGAATTTGAATTTAATAATTTAAATTGCAAAGTTTCAAATACCTGATTTCTCATTGAGTTATAACTTAAATATGTTCATTAATTCAGTCTTTTATCAAATTTCTATTTGTTTTTTGAGAAAAGTACTGTTAAATTTGACTTCTTTTCACATATTGCAGTTCTGGATGATGAATTTGGATGTTGTTATTCTATAAAAATAAAACTACAAAACCAATGCTTAAGAGCAGCAAACATTTTTGTTGGAAGGGATTTGTTGCCTGGCATTTAGCCTCCACCGTGAACCATTGAAGGAATTATGTTCATGAAACTTACATTTTTTTTAGGAATTAAAATCAAAACGTTCTTGGTATCTTATCAATACAAACCACTTTAGCATAGGAGAGTGTGTATTTAATGAAATTTAGTTTGAATACATGTGGTATGAATATATATGAAGCTTCTTGTGCAGTTTCTTTAAAGGTGTTAAAGTTTGGTTACTTAGGTTAGTTATTAAATTTCAGCCATTAAGTTTTCCAGTAATTCATTTAGGTCCTCAATCTAAATCATATTAGCTTTAAAATGTCTGAAATTTGCAGAAACCCTGTTGAGAGGCTGCAAAACTGTATAGTTTTGGTGAGGACTAAGACCTGATTACTTTAAGACTGGTTTTAAAATTTAGGTTGACGGCTGGTTCCTATCCCCTCATCAATATATTATAATATGTAGAAAACCAAAATATGTTGTGACGCTCTGCCCCAAGTTGCTGGCAACTCTGTTTAAATCCCTAATAATGCATCTCATCAAATCAGATTATAATTAATTATAAGTAATTTGTCTATTGATATTTGATGTTTGAGTTTATTGAGCAAGAGAAAGTTCAATCAATAAATGTAATTTATTTTGTATATATCCTTGTTGAAAAATGTCTGACCAAAAAGGCTCGTCATTTATTAACAACATGCAGGTACACTGAGTGGCCATATGAATACGATTTTATATATTTTTTTAGGAACTATCCCTCACAACATATTATTTCTCTTTACTAAAGTTATGTAGCTGATACATTTTGCCCAGTCCAGGGTCAACAATGGATCGATTCAGCCCTGGGTTGGTTAAAGCTAAAGTCATTACCATAACGCACTGATATTAATTTTATTTCACAGCATAATTTTGCCATCTTATCATTCCTGAAATCAACCTGTGGAAATGGTTTAATGAATTCTGACTGGGTTGTTGTATAGATCAAAATGGCCGCCATTGTAGAAAGATGAGGCTCCTTCTCTAATGAAACAAACTTGTGAACATATTTTTGATCAATGTTTGGTTAAAACTAACCAACCTGTGTTCCAGCAGCATAAACTCAGAAAATCGGTTCAATAAATAACACATCAATTTTGTGTGCAGTGAAAACAATAAGACTTCTTAGATACTACTATGTGTAATCCACCTTATATTTTTGTTGATATTTTTTGCAGGTTTCGGCACCTGCCTCATGAGCAGTTTTTAATATTTTCACTGCCATTTTTGTTTATTCTGTAATCAAGTAGCGACCTGTCTGGGGTGTAGCTTACTCTGCATCTTGCTCAGGGAGTACCGGAGATGGGCACCAGATCCCCCGAGCCCCTTTATTGACATGCTGATAAAGACGATGGATAGATGGATGGATTTTTTATTGTTTTTGAATGAAATTGTTTTATATGGTTAAAGATTGCAACAAACTTACATTTAGATATCAGCTTGGAAGCTGTAGCCTCAATGAAAGGAAATCTTCCACTAACCCACATTAAATGTCTCTCTGTAGCTGCTCCCTCGCTGTGTCAGGACACTGGCTGATACTTACTGAGAGCAGTCTGTCTCGCTCATTCAACACTGTTAGTCTTCGACTGACTGCAGCGGCTCACACAATTACAGAGCTGTGGTTCGCTTAAAACAGGCAGGAGAAAAGAAAATGTACAGTCTATTAGCTGAGAATTGTGGCCCTGTCGTCACGAACATGGGTGTTTTTGCAAAATGAAAATGTTCTGCTTTACGTACACTTGAGATTCACCCATCAGGCTTTTCCTTATCAGTGTCGCTTTCCTGTTTTCTGTAAAGTCTGACCATCTTATTCTGATTTTGACCAATTGTGATTCTTTTCCCCTAAGTACAAAATTATCTTATTTTTATTAAACTCAAAAAATTTTATAACCTGAATTGATCTGATATTCTTGGAGTTGAAGCCTAATTTTGTTTTCGAACCATCCTCATTTTTAGCACTAAACTAATATACTGTGCAACTCATGAATTCCTGTGACGCTGTAAAGTGTTGCATCTGAAAGAAACTCTTTGGGACCCTCTCCCAGAGTTGTCTCTCTCTGCTAGATAGCTTAAAATAAATACTTTTTGAAGGCATTTTTACTTGTCTCTCATGATTCACTGATGTGCTATGGAAAATATTGAATCTAAAACTGTAGTTTCAGTGTTTATAGATCAAAAATGGTGGGAGATAAAAAGAAATCTGAGTTTTTAGCACTTAACCTATTTATCACAATCAGAAGGAACTAAGGCCTAATTGTTGCATTTTGTCTGCACATACATGACTGTGAGGAAAAGGGTAAGCAGTACCAAAGAAGACACAAGCTACGTTTGATTTGGGAGAGTTTTAAGCCCACCACTGCTTTAGCCATGCTTAGAATCTTCTGCTGAATTTCGATTGTTTGTGTCAAAATTATCACATGGATATTAGTTTTTTAAATAGCGGGAGCATTTTCATTTTTCTACTGTTCCACGTAGAAAATAATTTACACAGTTACCTCAAAGCACTTTGTGTTTTTGTAATTAAGATTACATCTGTATTTCACTAGCTGTATGTATGACAGACAAGTATTTGTTCACGTATTCTAGCATAATATGAAAATGCCTTTATTTGCTTAACGAGGACCCTTTTGATAAAGAATAGTTACTGGGATCTTCTTCTCCAATATGAGTTTTTTTTTTCTCTTTTTGTTGCTTCTGTCACCGCTCTGTTTCCGTCTACCGGGGTAAATACTTTGGGAGCCTCACAACAGGTATTTTTCGTTTGTATTTACATGGTGTTATGTAGAACTTACAGTCCTTTGATATCTGTCTCTGAGGTGCGCGCTCAACGATGCTTGTGCATGAATACAATGCGCATTTTCTGTCTTTTGTGTGCACTATTTTGGATTTGCTGATGGTTTATTTATACTGGTGATTCCGTCGAGACGAACTCTTTGTAAGGGAAGAGGGATCCATAGGAGGATCTAATAGGTTTAAAAACTGCTATCAAAGATGTATGCTGCTGCAGTGTTTTGGCTCAAGTGATGAGGCCTCAGGAGAGAGTGGGGTATCTGTGTCTCTTTTGTAGGATATGTGTGTGTTTGTGTGCATAAATGCAAATGCAAGCTCAGTTTTAGGGAGAAGAGAAATAACTTATCTTTACTGACTGTTAATCTCCTGCTCTGGACCTAGTGACCTGACAGAAAATTAGCAGTAACAGTCCCCGCGTCTTTGTTATGCTCTTACAAATCTGCCCACAACTACCGAGGCTCCACAATGAATGCAGTGACAGTGTGCCAAGCATTTAAAAACCCCAGTCTGTACTCTACGTACACATTTTTGCCCCCAGAGCTTCTTACGTGGGCACAGAAGTTTGTTTTTCTGTACGGGAGAAAGTCAATCCGGGTTTATATTATAATAAAAATTCTTTACGTGATTTTCAATATGCACTGTACAAAATGCTAACGAGCAAATGCGGTTATTTGGATAACACGGTGCCCATGAGGAACACATGTTGAGAGGACAAAAGGGTTCATTGTTAGGAGGAAAGCAAAAAAGAAAAAGAAAACTCACAAAATTGTAATAATTTACACTTTGACTCCATCTCTGGGGGTTTTACGAAATGTTAATTTAGGCCTCCCATTATAAAATGTATTTAAGTGAGACTAAGAATTAGTTCCATTAATCTTCCAGGCAGCTGGGGCTTCTGTATCCGTCGAGACAGTTTTCTGCTCCCTCCTGAGACCTGTGGGTTTTCCCATCACTTTTAAAATCAATTACCTCTCTGCCTCCCTCGCCACTCCAACTCTCTAAGCTCTCTTGTCATATTCTTCATTAGAAAACCTCAGTACTTCACCTATAGCTCACAATGAACACCTCATCCAGAACTCGATGTGTTTTTAAGTGTTCTTCGAGTGCCTCGCTCTGATTTATTAACATGTCTTACACAGGTGCCGGCCTGTGCAGACTCTGATATAAATAGGAGGATGGTCTGCTCTCAGTTTACCTGTTAGTCCACGACGAAGGCTTCGAGAAGTGGCCGCCGCCCCTGGGAGGGGATCATGTTATTCTCCCTCGGGCGCCATCTCACAAACATCTCAGGGCGCTAACTGAGGGGAATAAGCACGGACGGGCTTGACGGCTGCTTCCTATTTTAGTCGTCGGCAGGTAGGCGGATGAGTTGAACTGTGGAGGATCTCTGTGCTGCGAAGTCTTCGTCTAATTAGTTTGTCTAATTATGTCTTTGTGCTGGAAATTTCTCAAATTAGTGGTATCGTGCAGAATGTGAGTGTGCTCATTATGGTTGTCATGAGAATTGTTGCAGCACTTTGAGTAGAGAAGAAAGAGAAAAAAAGGGGAGAGGTAGCGAAGGGGTGTCACTGGACCAGAAAGATCCCCATCGATGTGGAAATGCCTTTATCAAAAACAAGTATCTCGACTCAGGGAGACACAGCACCCAGATTCTTCCCAAAAATCCACAGAGAAGATGTTACTTTAGACAGCAAAACACTCTGTTCCCTTCTCTGTGCATGGGCTGCAGCTATTTCTGGCAGACCATGAAAAAGGTCTCCTTTGATTTGCCATTGTGTGTCAGCTGTGAGATCGTCACAGCATCTGGGATTTAGGTGTCTCACATGCAGGCACTTTTTGGCTCCTTGTAAAGTGCCGCAGCGTCATTCTCATTTCTTCAGCCTCAAATACAGCTGCTGTATAAAGGTGATAATGTTTCTGAGACATGCACCAAACGTATGTGGTGCCGGTTCTGCAAAATCTGATGATATCTCATAAGACAATGAGTTAGAGCTCCTTTATAACCAAGCACCAAAATCCACAATATAAAAAAGGAGGGATAGCTGTACAAAATGCTTTAATTCCACTTTGCTTTTCTTTGGAAAACATAACACTAATTTTGAAACTCATTCATATACTGTTTAGTTATTCTTAACCACCACAGTTAGTGTCCTACAGTGCATTTACTCGTTATGTCTCTTTATGAACACCCTTTTTGTAAATACATTTGTAAATAAATCAATAAAAGTCCTATTTGCTGGGGAACTCAGCAAACAGATGGACGAAGATGCTCTGGTCTGATTACACAAAAAATATAGTAGGATAAAATATAGTAGAAAAATATCTCCAAATTAACTTGAAAACATAATCTTCTTCATTTGGGACTCCCTGGTCAGAGTTAATGGGAAGATGGCTGGAGCTAAATACAGGTTAATCTTGGAAGAAAACCCTAAAGGTACAGGTAGCCAGCTACAATGAAATGATTATTATCATAGCATATCTGTCTCTTCGAATGGTTTAGTCAAAGTTCCGATCTAAATGCAATTGAGAGTTTTTGACAAGACTTAAAAGTTTATGCCATGGACAATCTGACGGAGCTTGAACCATTTTACGTTGACTTCAGCTGGTAGGGACATGCCTTCAAATACCTACAGCTGTAATGGCTGTAAAATGTGACTGCCAACTATTGACTCAGGTTGTACTCTCAAACTTACATTTGTAAAAAAAAAGAAAAAAACAACCTTTTTTTCCCCTTACAATTCACAATCATGTACTACTTTGTGTCAGTCTATCTCATAAAATCCCAATAAAACACATGAAAATTTGTGGCTTCCAATGTGAAACAACGTGAAACATTTTGGAAATCAAACCTGTTATATTACAGCTGAGGGATCAGGAGGCTCTGTGGGCTGAGCTAAAGCAGCATTTTACCTCTAACTGTTCTGATATTTAAGCTTGTCAGTTTACTGTTGAAAAAGCAGACGTAACAAAAAAACCTGAATTACGTGTGAATAACCCTTAAAATGTCAAGCATTAATTTAAAAGTCATGTTTTTTCTTGTTTTGAGAAAATGGTGTTGTCCTCAATTATGGAAAATGTTTTTCAGAAATAAACAAGCAAAGAAGATGTGTATATTCCCTCTGTTTTATGTTTGTAGGCTAACGTCTTTCTTAGGCGGGCAGAAAATAGAGATTTAGGGATTTGCTACCATAAACACTGTGGGATGGGGGATAAAACTTCTTCAGGTTGCAGTCTGATGTCATTAAGTACACATCCAGGTTGAGATGAACAAATTGGCTCCATCATCACCTTTAGCTCAGTTTTTTTTTTGTAACAAAAGTAAGAACAAGCATCCAAGATCACCTGCTCAGCTTCACCTCTCTCCCTCCTTTCTTCCCAGTCTTTTTCCAACATCCCTCCCTTCCTCGTTCTCTCTCTTTTCCCTCCTCTCCTCTCCCTCTCCTCACCCCTCTGCTGGTCCTACAGTAATTGGTATTCCGAGTGGCAGCTGGGATCCATACAAACATAGCAGACAGAGAGAGACAGCGAGAAAGAAGCAGTGTATGCATGTCTGCGTGCGCGTGTGTTTGTGTGAGTGAGAGAAAGACATGGAGGCAGAGAGAAAGAGAAAGCCAGCAAGTCAATACGCTGGTTCATTAGAGCACTGAGTCATAGTGGCCGCTGCCTCGTTTGTTTGTGTTTGTCCAATACTGTTTCTTAAGGAGAGCCCACCGATGCTGTCCGCTCACACTGGCACCTGACAGCAACACACCCCAGGCTGCCTGCTTCTCTCTGATCCACCCTGTTTGGACATCCCTGCCTATTAAATAATTATAAAATCAATAGGTGTAAATTAGGCACACTCCTTTTCTGAGGATTCTTGCCAGGTCCTCGTAGTCTGGGGGGGTCAATGTGGAAATAAGAATTTGACTCATTATGGAACAGTTTAGTAAAACTGGATGTTTAGAAAGGAGGATCAGCTTAGAGGTTCATTAAATGCACTATAAAAAAATTATCATCACTGTCCAGGGAAATTAAAGTTCTGTTCATATTCATAAATCAATCAGTCAGTAACAAAATCCACCTGAAGAGTCAAGACTTTCCAGGGAACTATCTTGATCACACTTAAGGTGCATTTCCACAGCAGGAATCTCTTTCAGGAACCAGAGTTTTACCCTGTGTTTCCACTGCTTCACCCAGATTAAAACAGGGAGTAAATCTACCCCAGTAACAGGCCCTGGTAGGGATGTGCCACTTTTTCATTTGTCAGGAAATTTTAGTTGGAGATTTGTAGAGGGAGAGGATTGATTAAACCTTTTCAGCATTTAAATTCAATTAAATTAGCTTAAACCAGTATACAGCTAATATTTTTTTAACTTCAGCAATATAGTTGAAATCATTCACATCTGCTTAAAGTAATTTATGGTGAAAGAGGGAGAAAGTCCTTCAGTAATATTTTTTTTAAGAAATGAAGAGCTGCAGTATGTGTGGTTAATGCTCCTTCAGGACACATGTCCCAGGCTTTAAATATTAAATATCTGTGAATGCTAGAAACTTCTCCTGATTTGAAGTGAGTATAAATCAGTTTCAGAGTGCAAAGGCAGCTAAAGGATTACAAGTTATGAGTAAGTTTAAATCCTCAAGGGAGCTGTCTCTCCCCATTTTTCTCCTCCTGGGCTTCAACACAGAGATAACACAGAAATCTGTCAGATTTAAAATTTGTTAAAGCCAGACCTTACCATTGATTTCGTAATAACTCTATTATACATTACTCCTATAAGTTATAAAGTGTAATTGCTGGGACAAAATCAGTGATAGTAGTTTTATTGCTGAGAATCATGGCTTTCAGTTTCGCTTCAGGAGCCTCTGTCCCAGTGTGAAAGAGGACCCTGCAAGGTCAGTTAAAGAAAGCTGCAAAAAGACCATAGCTACACATTAATTGTGCATTTGACCAGTTTTAAGCTATTGTGATGTTCTGGTGTTGAGTTGGGAATGCAATCAGGGGTGGAGGAACAAGGAATTAATGTGCCGATCTGCAAAATAAAAAATCCAAGGACATGATAAGTTTAAGGATTCCTAAAAATTGTTTTGTAAAAGCTCAGAAGTGCTTATATGTTAAACACCACTGAAATTTAGCTATCTGTCCACAATTAAAGGACATAACTGCATTACTTCAAAGTCAAGTCAAAATCTCTTTAGTTGTCTCCCTTGGGAGAAATCTGCCTTGGACAGAGGGTTTACACCACACAGACACATTGCACTCCATAAAATCACAAAAGTAATAGATACATACATGGACTAATAAAGACATTAAACACTTGTTATTTTTTTAACCTAACATAACTTTCTCTGTAATCAGTGGTGTGAATGTTCTTTAAAATCTGAAGTTTCTTATTTGGTAGTCATTGCTCAACCCCAATGTGATGTCAAGATTTTCCTCTAGCATCGTGCTGACAGAGTAAATGGAGCAAACATAAAAGTTTTCAGTGATCACTTTAGGCTCGGATTCATCAGCTACATTCATCCTGTTTCCATATTACCTGATACAGTTAAGCCTAAAATTATTCATACCCCTGGCAGAGGAACATTTTACATTTATTTCTTTCAACCATAATATTTGCTTCTGATAAGACATGAAACAGGTTTCTTCAAAAATATAATAAAACATATATTTATAATACAATATATTTATTTATTTTTTAATCTTTATTTATATATACATATTTTTGAATAGAATTTTGAAGTGTATCTATTGTCTGCTGACTAGCTTCTTGCAGTCTTCCGCCGGTATTGTGGCAATTCTTCTGTAGTGATGAAGGAGCCAGCAGCAGCAGTGCTCTTCCAATCAAACATGGAAATTGGTCACAGTTATTTAAGTAGAATTATTTTTGAGCTAGAGATTGCTAACCAAGTAAACACTTTTGCAACACTCCTGATGCATCATGGCCTGATGTAGCCCAATTGTTCATATAATGATATTTAGTTTGTGTTTGGGATTATTAGTTTACAATAGTCATGCTTTGCATATTTAATTCTGATATAATGTTGTAGAGGGTAGGAGATATGACCTAAAGAAGGAGGAGCCTGCAGGACCAGTAGCTGTAGCACCAGGCTCATCATTACGGGGTGTTCACACCAAACGCGTTTGAAGCGTCAAGGGTGTCAGGTTTACATGTAAAGTCAATGGAGAAGCGCGCTGATGCGCGTCAGGGGGTCACGCTTCAAATTAGAAGCAGATTTGCGTCACGAAAACGCTTTTCTGCCTCGTTCGCGCTTCAGATTCGCGCGAATGAGGCGTTTTTACGCGCTTCAGAAAATACGCGTGTCATTTCATGTGGTGCATTTTGTGCATTCACGCTTCACGCGCGTTTTTGCATAATACGCTGAAGTTGAAAAATGTTGAACTTCGGCGTCAATTCGCGCCGTGTCAGCCAATAGGGAGCCTGGTTACCAGTGATGCTGTGACCCAGTTCAGGGCAGGTCCGCCAAGCCATTCATTCAACATGGAGGAAAGACTGATCAGCGCTGTGGCTAATCGCCCGGAGCTTTACGACACCAGCTGCTTCTTCTACGGAGACAGGAATAGAAAGGACCTCGCTTGGAAGAATATCAGTGAGGAGATAGGGCAACCTGGTAAGTTCATTTCACTTTTGAAAGTTTTAACTGACCCTGCGAACCGCGCAAAAGCCAGCAAGCCCGCCTACTGTCCCGTTATTTTACTGTTATTTTCCCGCTGATGTACAAATACTTTTCCGCTAAAAAGATAATGTGTTTATTCAGAGGACGTATGCAGAAAAAAGTGGAAGAGCCTCAGGGACACCGATTTGAAACAGAAGAAGAAGATGAAGGAGAAGCGGAGTGGGTCAGCAGCAGGATCGGGGAGGAAATGGAAGTTCTCCGCGGTCATGAGCTTTCTCGACCCCTTCGTCACCTCACGGGAGACCACCGGCAACATGGGGGGGATCAACGGTCGGACCGCGGAGAACATCGTCCCCGAGGACCAGGGACAGCCTGAAGAAGCTGCAGGGGAGTCCGAGACCGAAGGTATGTTTACAACGAATTAACACAGGCAGTTATGTTAATTTATGTATGTTGTAATATAGGCATAGCCTAGATGTTATTGTTCTGACGATCTGTGCTAACTCATCACAATGTCCTACCGTAGCGCGGCTAGAGCTATGTCTATCTGTCGGTGCTAC
This sequence comes from Valencia hispanica, assembly GCA_963556495.2. NCBI lineage: Eukaryota > Metazoa > Chordata > Actinopteri > Cyprinodontiformes > Valenciidae > Valencia > Valencia hispanica. The sequence goes on from OY747702.1 coordinate 27,763,604, forward strand.
TCCTCGAAAAGTGCTACCGGTATGTTTACATGCCGAAAACAACCACTGTTATCTTTGATGTTTAATATGATCATCGGAAAATATTTTTCTAGTGGCGGGATTGAAGTGGCATTATATGAATAACGGAAACTTTTCTTTCAATCCACAGAACATGCTACCCGTTTAATGTAAAGCTAAAACTAGGCTAGCACATATAGATGCACTAAAAACAGTGATCAGGATATCCTACCTGTTAAATGTAAAGCTAAAACTAGCACATACAAGGAAACTAACATACAAGGGCTGTCATGTAAACTTGAAACAAGTAGCTTAAGGAAAGCCTTAAAATATTTTGAATAATTTAGCCAGTTATAATACGGATTGATGGGTAGCACAGATAGTCAGAACATTATTGACAGATAAACAGTATATATAATTTCTCTATGACTATTGTTATCAACCTTTTGAGTTAATGTTTAATATTGTCTGGACAGGGTTAAACGATTCAGCAGCGGCTAAGCCATCCCTTGCTGCTTCTTCTGGCTCTCCAGTCCCTGGTCCCTCTGCCCCTGCTGCTGCACCAACAGGTGGGTGAATGAAATTCATTCACCAACCAATGCATAAATTTAGATGTACAGCAACCACCGATAGGTTTTAACATTCACATTAACTCACTAATGTTTGTAAATAACCTTTATTAATAATCTACAGCCAATGATTATAGCCTGATTTTTTTTTACCATTATGTTGAAAATCTCAATCTAGTACCCTTCTCATCACAGTGTGTTGTTTTGTGCTTTCTCTTTTACAGGCCCACAGAGGAGGAAAAGACCCTGGCAGGCAAGGGACGGGTCCCAGGGTGGTCCGTCGCCGGTGGAGCTGGCCATCCTGGAATCCCTGAAGAGGCCACGCCTGTCTCCCACCGAACTCTTCCTCCTCGGCCTTGTTCCTGCTCTGGAGAGCATGCCGCCTCAGACGAGAGAGCTAGTGAAATTCAACATTTATAAAACAATTTTTGAGAGCACTACAGTTGTGCTTAATTTGGAACCATTGGAGCCTAGTGATCAGTAGTTTTTATTAAAACACGAGGCAGCAGGCTCTCCAGGGCACGAACAACTCCATTTTCCTAATCTTCGCTGACCCTGAGGCTCTTCCACCTCCTAGCGTGGTCCTTTCTATTCCTGTCTTTGTAAATAGTTATATTTTCATATTTCGGTTTAATGTTTTTCTGTCAAAACTAAATTTAAAATACATTTGGAAAAAAATGACTAAATGTCTGTTAGTTTTACCACACAGCAACATAACACATAACACTGTGAAGACAAATAATTTAAGAGAAAAAAGAGAGTTTAGTTTATGTTGGAGGCAAGCTCCATTTATTAACAAAACAATAAGAAATGGCAGGAAAGCTCTTTTTGTGAAGACACCAACTCCGAAGCTGGAAGGCAAGGTACCTGCAAACATTATTTAAAATTTTTGTTATGTGTACTTTAGTAACACAATTAATTATTCAAATTCCAAAATACTTTATCCAGGGGGAAATTACACAATATATAAATATTATGCAAAATATTATATTAGAATTATATGAATATATGATATAAATATGAAACAGGCTATTAAATGTGCTGCTCTTTAGCGCGACATCCGCTGGTTTCCTTTTTCTGCGCAAAGTGGCTGATAAACAAACAAGAGAGACGGGACTGGTAACAGAAAAGCCGATTCAGTTTCATGATTAAATTAGCAAGAGGAGAGGTAGCTGCAGTGCAGCTTTGTGTCTTTTTATCCATACCACAGTTTGCTATCGGTAAACAATTCTAGCATACACTGATAGCATACCACAGCTATGCTATCAGTGTAAAAACTGATAGCATAGCAACTACTAACATACTTATTGGTAAAGGACTACCATATTATACACTTTTACTAACCGCAGACAGATGGACAGGCGCTCAGCAGGTGGGATTGAGCGCCTGTAGTTGGTGTATTGGCGGGCGATGCTTGGACCTACGCGGCACAACAGCTCCTCAAACTGGGCGCGGGACAGACGATAGTACTGCTGAAAGCGGCCGTCATCCAGATGCAGCTCTTGACGCGCGTGAAAATGGTATATTTTCAGCACGTCAAATTCGCATTGCTCGCACTTTGAGGTGCGAATACTCGCGCGTCCAACTTGGGGCGTGCACCGCGTTTTTGACCTGCAGAGCCGAGATCACCTGCTGTGAGGGACAGACGTCGCTGTGATACACATAACTCCGTGCTAACTTGGAATCTGGAATCTTGTTTGATTCATTTTCCACCAGTCTGTAGGGGTGCAATCCAGGGGTGGCGGAGCCTCCCTCAGAAAGTAATCGGTGAGTAAGTTTCTCTGCTCGTTGTGCATCTGGGCTCCTCTGTGCATCGACTTGATGCTAGGTTGAGACCAAGAGCAGGATGCTCCGCTTCTAACCAGGGTTGGAAGTGCTTTCAAGTACTTATACACAGCTTCGCGGTGTTGGCAGTGAACCGAGACTTATTTGTTTATTTTTTAGTCAAAGTGGTCCAACACCACACTTTGCTGCTAACTCTTCATGACAATGCTACTTTTGAAATGCACAGAAACTTGCAAGAAACTGAGTCTGTCTGTGGGTTTTATTTTCAGTCATCGCCCTCGTGTGGTGAAGTGTTTAATTACTACCACATAGCAAAATTCATTGCATTCCTTCAAAACTCACACTATGCAACAGAACATGCGTTAATTGATCGGTAAAAAAAAATGTCATCGAAGAAATTCTTAATGATCAATTAATCGATCGTCGATTAATTATGCCCATCCCTACTATGTATGCTATAATCTATTGTAACACCCCTTTTTTTTTTACAGAAATATCACATCTTGTCTGGGCTAAGCCCAGGTACTCCATAAAGGCTGGAGATGCACCTGTCCAAAACAATATTTCTTCCATTCAGAAGAAAAGATTTGGTAAAATGAAAAGAATATTTTAAACCTAAATCTACCAGGGGTATGATTAGTTTTGGGCTTAATGGTAATTGATAGAAACTTGGCTATAAAGCACAGGCATAATCCCATTTCACTTTGGTCACATGTTGAACACTCATCTTTTGAACTTCAGTTTTGTCAGATTATTTGTATGAGCAATGCAACAAATACTGGAGCTTTGCAGGGACTTGAACAGTAAGAAAAGTAGGAAATAGAGCTAACTAAATCTCTCACTTCGAAAATACCACTTGCTATATGTAATGTATCTGAAATCTGAAATCGCACCCACAGTCAATCATATAGCGACACTGTCAATAATAAGGTGGATAAAGAGAACAGGCTGATGTTCTCAGATGAAATCTAAAGAAAATGGAAGGTTCTCCTTTAGGAGACAAAAATGATTCTGACCTTGTTGAAAATATGAAAGTGGATTTTCAGGGAAAAACAAGAGGGCTGTTCTCTGGTCATGGTGTGATGAAAGCAAACCACTTGTCAGGATATTGAAAGAGAACCAGAGATGTAGGTTTAGAGAATAGGCTCCAATGACTTGCTCCTCTCTGGATGGCCTGTTTATTCTGGAGGAAATAGTATTATGTTGGAGGATGTGTGGTGGTCAGCCCACGGCTGCGTGGTTCTGCGGCCCTCATGTGCACGGTGACCTCTCATTACCGCTGCTTGAGGGAGCGTGAAACAGTGGAGATCACTGCAAAGGGCAGCTGTATAGATGCGCCTAACCTTTTAAACCATCGGAATACGTCAACCATACAAATAACTCATTAACCTTATCCATTTAAATGAAAAGCTCCTACTTTTCTCTCTGAAGCACCTTCTCCTCTCCAGTATTTGATTTGTTTAATTGGCCAGTGTGCATGATGCAAATGGCAAGTCTCTATGCAGTGCAGTGTGGCCAAGGAAGCCAAACCGCTAGACGAGGTGGATTTGGCCTTCTTTGTCCCCACACTTAATGAAGGTGGGTTAGATTTTGGGGGAAGGGGAAAGTTAAATGAAGGAGGTGAAACCATGTTTGTGTGTGAGTGTGTGTTGTCAAGGATGTGGCCTCCTGCTCTGTCCAGTAGCACAGGAGGGCATTGATTGGAGGAGCTCAATAGCTTGGGCCTTTTAATCACCTCACTCAGAGACGACATTGTCCCACAGGCAAACAGAATAAATGCTGGTAATACCCTCGTGCATATGCAGACAGCCACTGGCTCCCAGCCTCTTACAGACCCACACAGGCTCAAATCAATAGAGCTGATTACCAACTGGGCGGCCTTGGCTATCAATTGTCTACAGGGCCAGCTTCATTTCTCCCGACATTTTGCCAACTTTTTCCCTCAATTTGGATACAGGCTGTCAGCCCAACACCTGATGCGACACCACAGGTGGAATTCATGTTTTAATATTACAAATTCATGTCCCAATTTACCAAGATTCTTCCAACACAATAACATATTCTAGCAAATTAACACATGAATGTTTCATTCTTTATGATTTATTTCCATGTTTGGAAATAATTTTATTCCTAAAAGTATGGTGAAATGTCTGTATGCATTCCTGAAGCATTGAATATGGTCAGTTTCCACTTGCTCAGAACTGACTGGTGCCAAGAAAAAAGAAAAATACTGTCATCACTTGCATCAAAACTGAAAACCACAGTTTCCAAATTTCAAGTCAAGAATAGAGATGGAGTAATTTATCAGCCAAATATCAAAGTGGGTCAACTTTCCCTTGATTGGTCTTTAAATGCAAAAACAAACAGCATGTTTTTAGTTCACTTTCTTTTAAGCCTAATAAGGTTGATTAAGTTTAGGGTAATCTGCTTTGATGAATAAATAGGAATAATTTAACCCTTTCATGTGATGTTGGATTAAAGACTACTACACCTATCAAAGAAACTGCATTCTTTTACAATCAACAATTCTGATAATTAATTATTTAATGCGATATGCAATAAGGTCTGGAAATGTTGTGATGGTGGTATAGCCTGTAATGAAAACACACTTGGCTAAACCGTGTTTATGTCTTTCAGCTTTCGGTTCATTGCAGACAAACAAGTTAGAACATTTTCTGCTGCATTAAACATCAAGCATCACCAAATATACTACTTGCATCCAGAGTCTAAATGAGTAGTACAAATATAATTAGCTAACAATCATTGCAGTACTTTACAACCTTGATATATCAATGACGATCAATTCGGGATAGATTGTTCAGCCCTCATTATAATTCTTAAAAAGCAATTGGAACAATCTGAATTGACATCACTCAGACTCTACAGGTCAAACCTGAAAGAAAACAGGCATCTAGCAGTTAACACCTATAGGTTTTAATAGTTTTATTTATTCGGTCTCATTTCTCAGGGCATGTCAGAAAGACTAAAGCCAAACAGTTCAGCAAGCATTTGATAAAAATGGTAAAATAGGAAAAATTAAATACAAAATTTTTCAGGGAGAATAAAGACTATTGAAGCCCAATATTCATGCATCTCTTTATCTAATTTATTAATTGTTATCTCATCATATGATATAAATGAAAATCCTAATAATAATTATGGACAAAAAGGCTTTGATCAAATTCTGCCTGCTAGTGGTAGACGCATAAGGTGATACAGAAACTATTGGTACAAGCTAAGATAGCAGTAAACTCCCCTGAGACTGTTTGGGAACATGTTGGCCTTAAAAGAAAAGAGGGATATTCTTCAATGTAGGGTTAATATAAGCTGAAGTGAACAGACCAACAGAAAGTCACAAGAGGTTGAGATAATGTACCTCTGTGCTTAAAAAAGAACAATTAACCAGGTATGAGGAAAGATTTTCACTATAAAATGCTTCTAGTCTTGGGTATTTTAACAGAAAGAATAATTTCAGAATTTGAGCACATAGCTTAATTTAATCTCAGGATAACTATTATATCACTTGCAATAAGGTCAAATTACTACTGTCCTTCCTTTTTTATATAATCACAATCCCATCAATCTCAGTGAGGTCAAATCTACTGGGGATCAAAGGCAGAAAACTCCATCTAACTGGCTTTATATAGATTATTTGGCTACAGGGCATGAAAGCATAGCACTTGAAATATAAAATCCCACAACTTGCTGCATTCAAACAAGTCGTTGTGATTGTTATTTTGCACTATTGATATTGCAATGATGACTGTAATTTAGTATATTTTGCAGCTCTACTAAAAAACAGAGTTTGACCTGAATGTTATCTCATCGGTTTATTAAATAAACAACATAAGAAAACTTTGTTAATTTGGTTACGTTTCTGTAAAAACATAAGTAGTATTAACGACAAAATTGCCCGTGAAAATGTTCTCCATGTTTGGCTTAAAGATCCTCCCAGTTTCCCACATATCCTTGCCACTATCCTTGCCTTGCGTCGCAGTATTGTAATGTCAACACAAGCATGCTAATGTTCACTTCTGTGTAATCAAGTGTTTTATGTTTATCACTGTCAATCTTTTTACATAGAATAAACAAAACAATGCAGTATGCATGTAATGTGTTGTTCACCCCAAGGTATCTGCTTACGGAGGATGTTGACTTTGTGCTGGTCCTTTAGGCGTATTTAAATTGGACTTTATATTATGTTTCGGCCGAAAGGAGCGTCAATCTGTACCTGCTGTAACGACTGATGATTTACAGTATTTTCTGCTCATATTTTCATGTATTTTGATATGAATTTCTGATTCCACAAGTATCTTTCTTCAGTACGTGGCACAGAACTATTTTGATTTTTTAAAGGGTCACATTCTCTCATAGTTTTAAGAGCCAAATGGCCCAAATGGGATCACATTCACAATCAAATGGAAATAGGGCTTAATATATAATCGACTGAAAATAATATAAAATTAAATTAGATATGAGATGTAAGTATTTTCATAGTATTTTTCTCCATAATTTATTGGATATCTCTAGTTCACTTACAGTTTGTGAAAAAATGCACACCCTATGAAAACTTGTTTTTACAAGATAAAAAAAGTATTTCTAATTAAAGATATAAATATTTAACGAGTGTCCTAACTTTTTCACATGACTCCACATAAGTACCTGTAGACATGTAGTTTCAAACGAAACAGCAACACATTTGTTATGAAACACAAATGAATGGGTAAAGGGGCAAGTTCATTAGAGCCATGTTGACCTAGCATTTGTTTCATCAATACTGATGCCTTATGAGCTCATTAAATAGGTGTCCTATATTGTACAGGTGTACAATATTTTAAACACTAACTCTCCTGACTTCCGTTTTAAAACTTGAGGCAGAGGAGTACGGTTGGGGCAGAGCAATTCTAGAAAATGGGATTTGACTGTAACCTGCTTCACCAAGAGTTAAATCTGTGGGTGTCAAATGACAAATGCTTACTCTCTGAGTTGAGAATTAAGTGCTGTTCTGACCCAGTTGTGAAGAAAGCATTTAGACTTACACATTCAGTTTCTAAAAATGGCCTTTCTCTCATTGTCACTCTCTGTTTTGCACTCTATCTCCATCTCTTCTCCCTCTCCCTCTGCCTCCCTCCCTCAATCTGTCTCTTTGCCTTCTTGGCTGTCATATCTCCTTATACTGTTTAGAAATGCTGTACATTGTGTTACAGGGTTGCGACTGATAGCCTGCCAATTTCAGCTGTGGCACATCAGAGAGAGTCTAACCCCCCACCCCCACCCCCCTCCTTCCGACACCCCACTAAAACGCAGAGAGACACACATTAGAGCCGTGACAGTGTGCTCCTTTTGCTGTTTTCACTGATTCCACACTGCCTGATTAAGTGTTTCATAAGAAAGCTTGGGGTTTTCATTTATTATTGAGCAAGACTACTGAGCACACAGTGGCCAGAAGAAAACTGCTGCATGGAGCGCTTCAATGCAGGAAAACACAGAAACTCCCTCCTGCTGCGGTTTGTTTTGCAGATGTGCTGCAGCTTCAGCAGCAATACACAAGAATTAGTGTTCCTTCCCATCTGAGAGTCTGAGATCATTTATATTTCAGTCTGTGCAGCCTATCAATAAGCCTGTAAGCCGGGTTTCAAAAACTAATAACGTCGGTGACTTTAAAAGGAAAAACAAATATCAAAGAAAGGCGGCGTATTAGCAGGCAGAGATGGGGGGTGAATATCGAGATTTGCTGATGGACTTAAGGGCAGAGTGGCATTGTTGTTCTGTCCCATGTCTTCCTCATTATTCCTCTCAAACACATTTTGCACACATTTTCTCTCTGTCTAACACCATTCTCTGGATTTTCCTGCCTCGACTCGTTGTTTTCTCCTCCCCACCCTCTGCCCTCCCTTTCCCATTCCCTCACTCTCCTTTTCTTTCTCTGTGTGTATCTCCTTTCTTCCCCTTCTGTCCTCTGCCTTCCTCCTCCTCCCACCCCGCCTGCCCCTGTCCTTTGGTTTTGAAGCCAAGTAAAGGAGTCGCCTTCTGAAGCTACGGGAAATAATTTGTGCCTCCGAGAACAAAGGGAAATCTTTGCTGTGTGAGTAATGGAATGGATTTTGTGATGTGGATGAAAACTGTCTTCATTTTTTTGCCTCATTTTGGAAGACAAAACACTGATAAAACGCTGAAGAGAGAAAAACAACATCAGTGACACTTCTGAAGCATTAACTGTATCCTTTCTTCAGAATTCTGATACTCTAAAGGATGATAATGTTATACTAATAAAATTACACAAAATGTAAAAAATGCCCTCAGACTGTCTGAGAAATCCTTACAGTAAATAAGACACTTTCATTGTCTCTTTATTCAGCCGTTATCAGACTGTGGACAAATTAGGAAGGCATTTATTAGATTTAAAATGAGAAGTGGGAAAGTAAGCTGCTGTGATGCAGAATTTCAGAAGGTCTGAAGAAGTGTAAATATATATATATATATATATAATAACTCCAGTAAGTTAACAAGAAGAGAACATTTGACAATAAAAAATAACACTTCTATAACCTTACTTAAAAAGCAATCAGGTATTAAAGATTTTCAAAAAGGAAACTAGAGAAAGATATGAAAAGCTTTATCTTGGTCAATAAGAAGCCCTGTATCATGGTCCTGCATGAATGGACAAGCTCCTTCTTCTACATCCCCCCCACCTCGCCATGTCCCCCATACACACATAGACTCACTTTTGTTTTGATCCAGTCATCCACAAAAATGGTCCCACATTGTGAAGACTAAATCTCTTCAGACTTCCCAGTTGAGCTTAGCTAAAGGTAGCTCCAACCTAATCCAGTTAAAGGAAAAGAAGATGTCAAAGAAAACTGCCTGACTGACACAGAAAAAAGCCTGATCTCTGTATTAAAGAGTTATGGGCTCAATATAAGGTCATAAATTTTGCACATAATTTCACTGTTCAACTTCATAAATCAAGTTTTGCAATCTCATAGAAAATATCTACCCAAAAAGTTCAAGTTTGCAAATGTGCAAAAAGGGGTTTGCATGGTTGTAAATAAAGGTTTGCATTTGAAAGAATAATGTAAATTCTTTTGCAAACATCCTGTTCTGAGATGCGCAGCATAAAACTGCGTGAGAGCCTTTGAAGTTGCGGATGCGAATTTTGGCATGGTCTTTACACACTTTTCTGGTTGGATGGTGACAGATCACACTGTCCAATCAGAGAGCAGGCCACTTCCTATCTCCAGACTCTTAAAGGGGAGTAGAGCTTCAACATGGATGATGACGTGAGTACCTCTGCGAATCAGGTGGGCTATTATTTGATAAATCAGATGTAACCGTTTTATTGTCACTTACGTGAAACATTAAATATGACACATATTCCCACAGCATCCTAATTAATAGCCGATCTGATTCACAGAGGTAGGCCTACTCGCGTCGTCGTCCATACTCCCCTGTTAGAGTCTGGAGCGCTGTGCAAAGACAGGAAGTGGCCTGCTCTCTGATTGGACAGTGTGATCTGTCCATCCAAACCATGCAATCAGAGAGGTGTACCAAAATCCGAAACCAGCTGGCATGCTGAACATTATGCACTTGAAACATAACATCCCTCCAAATATTGGATCCGAGCAGGTTCTTCTTGCAACAGTAATATTGCATTGACTGATAATGCTTGTTCAATTTTTATTTCATATGTTGTGCAGCTCTAGTTTCAGCTGAAATATTTTGTTCCTTTTTTTAGCTTTTCATAGAAAATCATTAAAAAATCATTAATTTCTGGTATACTCTAGCACTTTTTCCTCACCTTAGTAGGAATTCATCCAGTAATAGCAAAATTACCCCCCCCAAAACTAAAAAGAAAAACTCATGTCATTAAATCATAAAATGGGAGCTTGCATTAACTTTTAGCTACTGTGACATGCTGTGAGGGTAATTATACAATACCTTGTGCATCAGGTTGCCATGACAACCTTTTATGCACCTGGGGTACAGAACAACATCCCATATCTGGTATCTAGGCTACGTTCACACTGCAGGCTGAAGCGACCCAATTCCGATTTTTTTACCCCTATGCGACCTGTATCTGATCTTTTCATGACAGTCTAAACGACACAGATCCGATCTTTTCAAATGCGACCCAGGCCACTTGGGTATGTGGTCCAAAATCCGATACGTATCAGATCTTTTGAAATGCGACTTCAGTCTGAACAGCCAGGTCGCATGTATCCGACCCGCACGTCAATGCACGCACCTGTTGCTAGCCAATACACTCCAACTCGTTTCTGTACTGTTATGGGCTGCTGCAGACATGTCTCTTTCCCGTGACAGAGTAAATTAAAGGCGCTCACAAAAATAATCAAAAGTGGATCTGGACATTCGGAAGTTACTGATGAATTCTGTATTAGTGAAGCCACTCACATCAGTCTCCCACCACTCCTGGCTGCGACTCCGCACCCACACGTTTCTCTGTACCAACGTTGCTACCACTGCCCCACAAAACGCCATGGCCAAAAACCTTGCTCTCCTCCTTTTTATTTTTCTCCTTAAAACGAGAAGATTGAAATTGTGCTGGCTCCGTTGTGAAAATAACGTTAATAAGGCTAAACGAGCTCCACTGTCGACATCCATGTGTAACTACTTCCGCAAACAACAAGTGACGTCGTTGACCGTTGAGTACTCTTCTGCGCATGCGTGTCAATTCTGGGTCATTTCACGTTCACACAGGAGATCACAAAAGGTCGCATTGGAAATGTAAACGGCCTTGCAAAAAAAATCGATATGAAAAGGTGGTCATACCTCTAAATGTTCCCATTGAGGGACAATAATGAATATTTATTTTGTATTTCTACTGTAGTGAGAGCAAAGGGCTTCACTGATTGATCAAACACAGGTTGATGACTCAAGGTAAAATATATACGACATTGTTTCCTATTAGTAGAGTAGAAACAACAACAGGAGCAATTTGCTACCTAAAAATATATTGGAGTAACAGTTAAAAGACGAGATCAAGTCGATCTGTCTCTGTGTATAATCAGAGGTGCTGCATGAATCTTATTGCATTGTGGAGTGAGTTAACTTCGGTGTTCTCCACCATTTCTTCCCCCTGAATCCTCTAACAAACAGAGGAATAAGGTCAGAGTCAATTTTCACCAGGTTTACTGAGATGAAGAGCTCTCTAAAATGCCCAAAAGCAGAAGAAAGTTGTTTTGTTTTCTATTTATTTGAGATCATTAAGCTCAACTATGTCACAGCTTTGGAATAGAGAACCTTTTAAAAAAGAAACTGCTTTTGCATCCTTCGGACTGAGTGATAGTGGTGTTCTTTTAGGCTTGATTTTTGTTAGCTACATTAGGTTGGTTTTTTACTCATCTGGGCTTAAAGCATGCTGAATGCTTCATTGCAAAACTTATCTGGTATCTGATGAAGTGCAGGTAAGTGGAGATACTGTGGCCTGAGAGGAGTTTTTTATCTTCAAAACTTAGAAAAGCAGAAGAGCTTAACCATAATGTGTCAAAGGGGGGAATCAAAGGATACTAAAGACTGTGATTGAAGTGCAAAGTTACAGAAACACAATTAAGGTACAATTAAGCCGCACCAGCTAAATTTTAAAAGAAAATATATTTTTTTACATATATTGGCCGTACTTCAATTTTAATTGAAGACGTCCTTTTTTTCCTTTAAACTCTGCCTGAAAATCGGCGGTATGGCACGAACACATCAACATAACACGACATTAACATGCCTAAGTAGGAAATAAAACATTCCTTAGCCGACCAGAAAAGTCTTCATTTTCCTCTGCCTCACTAAAGCCAACGTCTCACCATCGATTCATTGATGCCAAACTTACGTGCAGTAGCTGTATTTCCTTCTTTGACGGCCAGCTTTATTGCCATTCCATTAAAAGCTCCATCATATGCATTTCTTCGTGTGTTTCCTGCGCATAATCTCTTCCCACTTGTCTGTCTCCCTTTTGCGCTTTCTGCTCTAGCCATTAGGCAGTAAAAATCTATAAATTAGCCGCGTCATATAAACATATATTTCCATCCATCTTCTGTACCCGTCCATCCTATGCAGGGTTGCGGGGGGGCTGGTGGCGATCTCCAGCAGTCACGGGGCGAGAGGCGGGGTACACCCTGGACAGGTCACTCGCAGGGCAACAAAGAGACATACAGGACAAACAACCACACACGCACACACTCATACCTAAGGGCAATTTAGAGAGACCGATTCACCTAACAGTCATGTTTTTGGACTGTGGGAAGAAGCCGTAGTCCCCGGAGAGAACCCACCCATGCACAGGGAGAACATGCAAACTCCGTGCAAAAAGACCCCAGTCTGGGATTCGAACCCAGGACCTTCTTGCTGCAAGGGAACAGTCCTACCAACTGTATATATATATTTATATATACATAAAGATAGGTTTATATAAACTCAGCAAAAAAAGAAACGTCCTCTGACTTTCAACTGTTTTTACTTTCAGTAAACTTAATGTGTGTAAATATTTGTATGAACACTAAAAGAGTCAACACCATAAGACATAAACTAAAAATGTTTCACAGACATGTGACTAACAGAAATAGAATAATGTGTCCTTGAATGAAGGGAGGCTCAAAATCCAAAGTACCAGTCAGTATCTGGTGTGGCCACCAGCTGCTTGAAGTACTGCAGTACATCTCCTCCTCATGGACTGGACCAGATTTGTCAGTTCTTGCTGTGAGATGTTACCCCACTCTTCCACCAAGGCACTTGCAAGTTCCTGGACATTTCTGGGGGGAATGGCCCTAGCCCTCACCCTGCGATCCAACAGGTCCCAGACGTGCTCAATGGGATTGAGATCCGGGCTCTTGGCTGGCCATGGCAGAACACTGACATTGCTGTCATGCAGAAACTCAAGCACAGAACGAGCAGCATGGCTGGTGGCATTGTCCTGCTGGAGGATCATGTCTGGATGAGCATGCATAAAGGGTACCACATGAGGGAGGAGGATGTCTTCCCTGTACCGCAAGGCATTGAGATTGCCTGCAATGACAACAAGCTCAGTCCGACGGTGATGTGATATACCGCCCCAGACCATGACGGACCCCCACCTCCAAATCGATCCCGCTCCAGGGTACAGGCCTCGGTGTAACGCTCATTCCTTCGACGATAAACACAAATCCGTCCATCACCCTTGGTGAAACAAAACCGTGACTCATCAGTGAAGAGCACTTTTTGCCACTCCTGTCTGGTCCAGCGAAGGTGGGTTTGTGCCCATAGGCGGCGTTGTTGCTGGTGATGTCTGGTAAGGACCTGCCTTACAACAGGCCTACAAGCCCTCAGTCCAGCCTCTCTCAGCCTATTGCGGACAGTCTGAGCACTGATGGAGGGATTGTGTGTTCCTGGTGTGACTCGGGCAGTTGTTGTGGCCATCCTGTACCTGTCACGCAGGTGTGATATTGGGATGTAGTGTGCAGGTGTTGTTACACGTGGTCTTCCACTGCGAGGATGATCAGCTGTCCTTCCTGTCTCCCTGTAGCGCTGTCTTAGGTGTCTCACAGTGCGGACATGGCAATTTATTGCCCTAGCCACATCAGCGGTCCTCATGCCTCCCTGCAACATGCCTAATGCACGTTCACGCAAATGAGCAGGGACCCTGGGCATCTTTCTTTGGGTGTTTTTCACAGTCGGTAGACAAGTCTCTTTAGTGTCCTGCGTTTTTAGAACTGTGACCTTAAATGCCTACTTTCTGTAAGCTGTTAAGGTCTTAACGACCATTCCACAGGTGCATGTTAATTAATTGATTATGGTTAATTGAACATGCATGGAAAACATTGTTTAAACCCTTTACAATGAAGATCTGTAAAGGTATTTGGATTTTTACAACATTATTGTTGAAATACACAGTCCTGAAAAAGGGACGTTTCTTTTTTTGCTGAGTTTATAAGAAAAAGGTGGGTTTATCCTCTTGTTTTACTCCAAAGGCAGAGCATAATTGGTAATTTGGTAATTGTAAATTTTGTACAACTGTACATATTTTAAAAAATCATTTCATTAAAGCAATAGTCATTATTTGAGTGTGACCCGATGTATTTCACTAGTGGCTTAATTGTTCCACATATACATTCTTCAAGAAACCACTTGCACTTCCAGAGACAACACATGCACGCTAAACAGAGACACTTTGTGCAGCTAGCTTCAGACTAAAGAAGCGGAGAGACGGCAATTGTTGTGTGGTCCAGCCTCAGTGCTGAAGCCTCCTATGCTGTCAACACAGCAGTAGATAGGGGATGACCTCATCGCTGGTGGCTTTTAGAGTCATTGTTAGTCATCTTTAATTTTCCACCGTCTGCACAATGAAAACATTTTCAAGCTTTAAAGCAAACTTTCACTTGCTGTGTTTGCACTCAGGTCACGTCATAGCTTTATTGTGAATGTGAATAATACATTTTGAAGAATTACCACATTTTGATGAATTACCACATTTTGAAGAATTACCACATTACATTACGTTTATAATGCAGGTGCAGCTTAGTAAATTCAAAATGTAATTCAGTTCAAAAGGTGAAACTTGAATGTCATTAATTTACCACAGAGTGAGATAATTCAGTTGTTTATTTCTCCTATATTTGATGATTATTGCTAAAAAAAGACAAAAAAAGAATATTTATGACAATTTGAATGTTACCTACTTAATGTTGTCTACTGAAAAAGTATATTCATGTACTGTATAATATATCCACTCAATACTTGGTCAGTGCTTGTTTTCGCATGAATTACTGGATCAGTAATCTCTCCCTTTCGATTTTCTACAGGGTTCCCATCAGGCCAGTTTGTTGTAGTCTGCGTCACTTTTAGCATTGTGGGCAGATGTTAAAGTCTTTCTGTAAAATAAAATAAATAAAACATGACTTTCGACCACTAATCAAGACTCCCGATTACAAGAAACGTCACAGGATGTCACAAAACACCAGGAATGGAACAGTTGTGGTCCATGTACTCGATATACAGTGGCTTGCAAAAGTATTCGGCCCCCTTGAACTTTTCCACATTTTGTCACATTACAGCCAAACATGAATCAATTTTATTGGAATTCCACGTGAAAGACCAAAACAAAGTGGTGTACACGTGAGAAGTGGAACAAAAATCATACATGATTCCAAACATTTTTTACAAATAAATAACTGAAAAGTGGGGTGTGCGTAATTATTCAGCCCCCTTTGGTCTTAGTGCAGTCAGTTGCCCATAGACATTGCCTGATGAGTGCTAATGACTAAATAGAGTGCACCTGTGTGTAATCTTATGTCAGTACAAATACAGCTGCTCTGTGACGGCCTCAGAGGTTGTCTAAGAGAATGTTGGGAGCAACAACACCATGAAGTCCAAAGAACACACCAGACAGGTCAGGGATAAAGTTATTGAGAAATTTAAAGCAGGCTTAGGCTACAAAAAGATTTCCCAAGCCTTGAACATCCCACGGAGCACTGTTCAAGCGATCAATCAGAAATGGAAGGAGTATGGCACAACTGTAAACCTACCAAGACAAGGCCGTCCACCTAAACTCACAGGCCGAACAAGGAGAGCGCGGATCAGAAATGCAGCCAAGAGGCCCATGGTGACTCTGGACGAGCTGCAGAGATCTACAGCTCAGGTGGGGGAATCTGTCCATAGGACAACTATTAGTGGTGCACTGCACAAAGTTGGCCTTTATGGAAGAGTGGCAAGAAGAAAGAAAACCATAAGAAGTCCCGTTTGCAGTTTGCCACAAGCCATGTGGGGGACACAGCAAACATGTGGAAGAAGGTGCTCTGGTCAGATGGGACCAAAATGGAACTTTTTGGCCAAAATGCAAAACGCTATGTGTGGCGGAAAACTAACACTGCACATCACTCTGAACACACCATTCCCACTGTCAAATATGGTGGTGGCAGCATCATGCTCTGGGGGTGCTTCTCTTCAGCAGGGACAGGGAAGCTGGTCAGAGTTGATGGTTCAGATGGATGGAGCCAAATACAGGGCAATCTTGGAAGAAAACCTCTTGGAGTCTGCAAAAGACTTGAGACTGGGGCGGAGGTTCACCTTCCAGCAGGACAACGACCCTAAACATAAAGCCAGGGCAACAATGGAATGGTTTAAAACAAAATATATCCATGTGTTAGAATGGCCCAGTCAAAGTCCAGATCTAAATCCAATCGAGAATCTGTAGCAAGATCTGAAAACTGCTGTTCACAAATGCTGTTCATCTAATCTGACTGAGCTGGAGCTGTTTTGCAAAGAAGAATGGGCAAGAATTTCAGTCTCTAGATGTGCAAAGCTGGTAGAGACATACCCTAAAAGACTGGCAGCTGTAATTGCAGCAAAAAGTGGTTCTGCAAAGTATTGACTCAGGGGGGTGAGTAATTACGCACACCCCACTTTTCGGTTATTTATTTGTAAAAAATGTTTGGAATCAAGTATGATTTTCGTTCCACTTCTCACGTGTACACCACTTTGTATTGATCTTTCACGTGGAATTCCAATAAAATTGATTCATGTTTGTGGCTGTAATGTGACAAAATGTGGAAAAGTTCAAAGGGGCCGAATACTTTTGCAAGCCACTGTAACTGTGAATGGTCGCTCTTGCAGCTCTGACTCAGCTGCTGCCTACAACTTTTGAATATCCAAAACGTTTTTGAATGTGCATTGCTTCACAATCCCCTAAAGGATGTTACTGTTGCTTATCTATATTTTTATACTTTTTTCTTCTTCATAATTTTCTTTTGAGAAAAACTTGTTTTTTAATCAGGCTTGAACCATAATCATCAAAATGCACAAAAACGAGCAGTTGATATATATGGGCTACGCTTTTTGAAGTAAACTATTAACTAGGTAAACTTATAGATGATGTTCTAATTTCTACAGAAGCACCTGGAAAGACAGGGTAAAGTTAGTTGGTTCAGTTTAAATCTCCCTTCTGGGTGTGGTTCAGTCATAGTATTGGTGCTTAGTGGTTGATGCAGATTTGGTCATAGTGAGATGGTACACTTTGTGGTAGTGATGGACATAAATTGGAGAATTCAGATAACCCTCCTTTTAAACTGAGATTTGAGTTGATGATGAGGGTTATTTATGGCGGTGTGGTTTTTTTTTACTGTAAAGTATTTCTTAAAATCTGGTTGAGAGGGGGATTCAGGGTAAATTAAAACGTCCATAAAAAGGATCAGATTTGCTTCATTTTACTCTAAACTGTGAGACAGAGGATTGTAGCTGGTGGATGTAGTGTCTGTCTGCATTTTCTTTTAACGTGTAAATCTTTCTCTACATGCATCGGTCTTATCCAACAACCTTCAATGAGTTGGCATTTAGTCAAAGAGATCTGTTGATCAGATTTTCTGAAACAGATAAAAACAGAGCCAGAGTAAGAAAGTTTCAGAAAGTGTCCTGAAATAGCATATGCCACTACTGACAGTGTCCTCCCTGCTTTGACCATTATTGTTTCCTGACTTGGGCAGCATGGTGTTGTGATGGTTACCACTGTTGACTCACAGCAAGTATCTTGGCTTCCTCTGTGAATTTTGTTTTCTGCTTAAGGCATGCGTGGGCCTCCTGCTTCCTCCCACAGCCAGAAAACATGTATATGAGGTTAATTGGGCTTTCTAAATTGACCGAGGTGTGAGTGTGAATCGTTGTTTGTCTCTTGAGTCGGCCCCGCGCTGAACTGGCAGTCTGTCCAGGGAGCAACCCCGCATTTTGCCATGTGAAATCTGGGATTGGCTCCAACCTCCTCACAACTTTTAACACGATGAAAATTAATGCTCTCTAATTCAGCTCCAAGTGGTGAAGCATGTACAGTAAAGTTTATTATAGTTAAATGAATATTTTACCACAGCATGTCTATATGTGGCGTTTTATGTGGCAGATGTCCCATCATAAACAAATTTAGCAGCCAATGCAATGACTAAGAAGTCACACTCTGAGACTGTGATGCTCCAACTGCACTCTCGGTATCTCAGGTTCAGACATCAAGAGTTTGAATAAATGCAACAAACGAACGGCTTGACTTACCGAGTGTTCACAACCTAACATAAAAAGTGGTTTATTGGCTCTTTGCTAATGAAATCAAGAAAACATGAGATTGTAATAATATGATGAGGGGTTTCAGGGTGTTGTGGCGTTACAGCAAACATATCAAACAAATGAAAAAGTGTAAAACATGATTTAATCACTTTTATTTCAAAATAAAAGTAACTACTGCTAACTGCTACTCAAGTAATATTACTTATCTATAATGATTACTGTCATAGCTGTGAGGATTCTATTTATAATATTAATGTTTAGTTATATAAATTTTGATGCACAGATACACAATAGGAGACTGAGAGAACACAAGCGAGTGTGGTGACAGTGATTTTATATGATCTGTCAGCTACAGATATTGTTCAGCTCAAGACTGAAGTCTAACGTCAATCATAGGGGGAACATTTCACCAAAGAGCCAGAAAGACTGTTCTTAAAAGTACAAAACATTTTCAAAACTGATAAATGCATTGGTAGCAGAGATAAATAAAATATATTCCAATTGTATATAGCCATAATCTGAAAGCAAACATATTCTTGTGCAGAATAGTGTGTCTTTTACGTTTGGCCCTTTTTAAGTAGTTGTTGGGAGCCTGAGAAGTTGATGTTTGCTAGTTATTTAGCTAGCTTATTTGGAGATCTGCACAATACAACCAATGGCAAACATATTACAATATTGCAATCGCAAAGGACTGGTTGGAAGCAATGTTTGATATACCAATACATATTCAATGTATTGCAACCCTGCTCACCAATAATATATTTAGGAAGTCGTAAGGAATTTCCTCTCTATACCAGATGTAGCGGTTGTTGAATGAGATAATAACCCTTAAAGAGAATAGTGGGAACATCGTAAAGATGGAAAAGAAAGATTAATGTGGTTAATCTGGGTCAATCAAAATTATTATTGTGTCATTGTCATGTTTTCCTAAAATCATGTAGCCCTACTTATATGCTTTGGTATCTAACTTGCAGTTGGCTGTTTATTTTTTCAACTGATATTATTATTTCATCTCTTTACAGTTTTGTATGTTTGTAGTTTTATCAGTGATTGGGCGGTCTACTGCAGGACGTTTTATGCCAACAATGCATCAGATCTTACCAGCCTTGTAGATTTTTCATACCCACTTTGACACAAGTCACATTAAACATATTTTCTATATTTTAGTATTAAGTGTAAAGAACTGTTTCCGCATAACATCTTGAAATGTTATCTACCAGCAGGAGGTTTAATTGTAACATGTAATAATACAGGTAGACCCAAACTTGTTTAGAATTCTGGGAAATTGGTGTTATTCAACCAAAACGTTTGTTTATTAAAGGTAATGAGACGTCTGTCTCCCTACCTTTTATAAACAAACAGGAATCTAAAACGTTACAATACTCCCCCTTTAAACCTAAATCTGCTAGGGGTAAGAACAATTTTGGGCGTACTTTTATTTATTGACTGGTCCAAATTCGAATAACAATGGAAATTACGTTTTAATCAAAGTTTTAAAAAATTATTTAATAAATATAAATATATATATAATATATACATTTATTATATATATAATATATATAATAATAAATGAATACTTTGTCTAAATTAACAAATATGGATGTGGTTGATAATATGTCCGCACCCTGGACCTAACATTTTTCTCACTATTCTAAACTCTCTGTTCTTACTTCATTGGTGAAAAAAATGGAAAGCAGAGATTAACATCCTTAAAAGACTGATAGTTGAATGTCAATTGTGAGCTTTATTTGATCATTTATTCTGCTGCCTCCTCAATTCAGTTTAAGCCTTTTAAAAGCCAATGGCATTCACAGAAAAATATATGTTTTGGCCTTTTTTGGCCCACAATGTTCAATTGTTTAACCTTGTTAAACATGCTGGCAGGTATTTAAATGATATATTCATTGAGAAATCAAGTCAATTTAGAACATTTTCCTATAATAATGCAAAGGGGTGGGGTTAACCTATGGTTAATGTTGGTTTGGTTAACATTGTTCAAGCTATAGGGGTTTTCTCCTAGTTCATTAACTCTGCAGTTGCACAAATGACACTACATTCACAAGACATTCGATTGTTTGACCTAGACTACAGTATTTCATGGGAGATGGCAGGAGAGAAAGACATTTTTATTGTAAAAAAACATCTTAAAGAAACAGATCTTTCATGCGAACCATCATTACGTCTCTGTGATCATGTCTGAGCCCATAAAGAGCAGACGTGTTATAGATGGTGGCCCACACATACGGCCATTAATCACAAGCCCATAGGTAGTAAACACTGCTTGATGGTCATTGAAAAACAATTCTATTACAGAGGTTAGGCTGTCTAGCGGTTAACCTTCTCCTCTTTGATGTATAGCGGTGTGGCTCGTTAGATCGGGAGGAGGGAGAGGAGGAGGAGGTGGAGAAGAGCATCCTCACCTCAGCTGGAATGTCCCCCTTCAGCAGCATTCGAGTCTTGCAATCATCGTGCAACCTTTTGTTTCCCTCCTCCCAGTACCCCTTCTGCCACCTCCCCGTCGTACCCTTCCTCCCCTTTTTTCTGCCTCCCTCCCTCTCTCCCTCCAGTCATCTGAAATGTGCCCTGCATAAGTGGAGGCAGCTGCTTAAGTGCTGAGAGAGGGAGGAGAAAGGGAGAGCGAGAGTAGAAGGAGGGAGGTTAGGGCCGAAGAGGAGCAACAGAAAGAGTCTGACTCACAGTAAGCTTTGCTTTCCCTCCCTGAATGCTGCAGCATCTACTCCTCCCATTGCACTCAAGGTCTCTCCCTCTTGCTTTTGCACACATGCACGCTCATGTATGCACACATGCTTTTGCAAGCATTAATAAGAAGGCTTCTGTACTTTTTTACTTGAGATTTTAGGGATCTTTGAAATGAATTTGTTTTTCCTTGGTGCATTATTGCCATGAAAGAAGTATACTATCAGCATTCTTTTAATTTTGTTTTTGAAGTTTTAAAGCAGGGTGACCTAATTAAACTGATTGTACTTGATGCAGCTACCGGCTTTAGGTTAGAGGTTTTGCAGGGGCAACAGATTGAATACAGTAAATAACACACAGTTGGAATGGTGACAATTGTCTCTGTCAATAAAACGTCACATAAACTATCTGTGGAGCTTAGGGGCAATTTGGTGAAGGTTTGTGCCTGTGTCTTTAGTGCTTTTGTGACAGTAGGCTTGATAGCTAAAAGCACACTTCCCTGCAGTGGAATTACATAGAGGCAGTGACGGCAGCAAAAGCCCAGGGCTTTTATCGGCTGTCATTCAAGCAGGAGAAGCTGGCTGGAGGCAGCAAGGCCACCATGGCATGAAGCAGGACAAAAGCTCAATGCAATACTGTAATTGTAAAGAAAAAAAAACAATCTAACAAGGTCAGAGAGGTGCTGAGTTGAACCAGATGTACAGTTTTTGTGTCATAACGGAGCTAAAGCCTTGATTTGGATTAAGAGTTCTGCAGTCTCGTATGAGATGCAATAAGTTTCTCACATTTCCTACAAGGTGGATCTAACATTTTACCTCCAAAGTAAGGTGGATTATGTGTTTGTTTGGAAATGAAACAGATTAATGAAGAAATGTATTAAAGCATTTTTTATAGTACAATTAATGTCAAGGCCTGCAGATATCTGCAGATAAGTCTGACTAAATTGATTAGCAGCTGTTAGAGATGTTCGGTTAAGCCCAAAATTATTCACACCACTGAGAGATGTAGATGTCACTTTTAGTTTTACCAACATGTTCCTTCTGACTGCAAGTATCTGTAATGGTTTGGGGTTGCCCAGTTAGAATCCTGACTTGAATCTGGTTGAAAATCTGTGGCGGAAGCTAAAGATTAGGTTGATGGCAAGGAGGCCGTCCAATCTCAAAGACCTGTAGCACATCAACAAAGATAAAGCACCAAAAAACCAGTGGCAACATGGAAAAAGCTGGTCAGCAATTATAAACAGGGTTTTAATTGCTGTAATTATAACCAATTTTCAATTGTTTACAATGAAGGATATTCAACATTTTTTATAATTTTTTTTATAGTTTTATTATTTTATGAAAAGTGTCCGTCTTATTTATTTTTTGAAACAAACTTCTTTGTGGAAAAAAAATCAATTTAAATCTCCCAAAAGTATGAATTATAAGCAGGGTTCCTTATTTAGTTTTGAAGAGACTGAAAAAACTAGACTTATTTTATATTTTCAAAAATTCACAAGTACAGTATTCTCAAGTATAGAAAATGCATCAGTGTCAAGACTTTATCACTTTTTCTATAATGAATAAGACAATAATCAGAATTTCTGAAATAAAATACATTTTTATAGATTTTTCTTCAAATAATGTCCTTAAATGTATACATGTTAAAAAAACGATTCCTGGTCTAGATGTAAAACAAACAAAACACTGAAACTTCATTGTTTCCCCGTTTTTTACAGTCATATCAAGTATGGATCACATATCTGAGGCTGTTATTTATATTTTGTAGAATCTAATTGTATTAATGTAGAATAATCCAGTCTAGGATTTACAAGCCTAAATGTTATCAATCATGAAATACATACCATCTTTGTCCAGATGCTAAAAAAAGTTGTTTCATTATTTGTGGAACATGCAGGTGGTACAGTAGAATTCAACCAGATAAGATTTTCTGTGCTCAAATATCCATAGATTTATTAAAACCGTCAGAAAAATCTAAATACATTTTGGAATCTGGATAACAATGTAAGTTTGTCATGTAGAAATTGTAGGAACCCTGCACAAGGTTTTGGTTTGAGAAGGAGACTTCATGTCTCAATAATGTGTGAATGTTGACAAAACTACAAATTAAAATTTTATATATACATATATATATATATATATATATATATATATATATATATATATATATATATATATATATATATATATATATATATATATATATATATATATATATATATATATATATATATATATATATATATACATACAGTGGCTTGCAAAAGTATTCGGCCCACTTGAACTTTTCCACATTTTGTCACATTACAGCCACAAACATGAATCAATTTTATTGGACTTCCACGTGAAAGACCAATACAAAGTGGTTTACACGTGAGAAGTGGAACCAAAATCATACATGATTCCAAACATTTTTTACAAATAAATAACTGAAAAGTGGGGTGTGCGTAATTATTCAGACCCCTTTGGTCTGAGTGCAGTCAGTTGCCCATAGACATTGCCTGATGAGTGCTAATGACTAAATAGAGTGCACCTGTGTGTAATCTAATGTCAGTACAAATACAGCTGCCCTGTGACGGCCTCAGAGGTTGTCTAAGAGAATATTGGGAGCAACAACACCATGAAGTCCAAAGAACACACCAGACAGGTCAGGGATAAAGTTATTGAGAAATTTAAAGCAGGCTTAGGCTACAAAAAGATTTCCCAAGTCTTGAACATCCCACGGAGCACTGTTCAAGTGATCATTCAGAAATGGATGGAGTATGGCACAACTGTAAACCTACCAAGACAAGGCCGTCCACCTAAACTCACAGGCCGAACAACCTTTGCAGGTGTTGTTACACGTGGTCTTCCACTGCGAGGATGATCAGCTGTCCTTCCTGTCTCCCTGTAGCGCTGTCTTAGGCGTCTCACAGTGCGGACATGGCAATTTATTGCCCTAGCCACATCAGCAGTCCTCATGCCTCCCTGCAGCATGTCTAATGCACGTTCACGCAGATGAGCAGGGACCCTGGGCATCTTTCATTGAGTGTTTTTCACAGTCGGTAGACAAGTCTCTTTAGTGTCCTGCGTTTTTAGAACTGTGACCTTAAATGCCTAATTTCTGTAAGCTGTTAAGGTCTTAACGACCATTCCACAGGTCCATGTTAATTAATTGATTATGGTTAATTGAACATGCATGGAAAACATTGTTTAAACCCTTTACAATGAAGATCTGTAAAGTTATTTGGATTTTTACATTATTGTTGAAATACACAGTCCTGAAAAAGGGACGTTTCTTTTTTGCTGAGTTTAGATGAAACTTACCCAAGAGAGCTTTGAGCAAAAGGGTTTTCCTCCTTTACTGCTGTAAATACTTTATGTAGGAATCTCCTAACTGCTGTATGTTTATTAAATAGTTTTTATGCAACTGCCTATGTTTTGCTTGTAGTATTTCCAATAATGGAGATGAAAAAAAATTAACAAATCTTATAACTTGCCTTTAATAATGATGTCACAGACAGATTACAGTCTGAAGCCTGGAGGCAAAATGCACCCAGCATTCAGACCGTGCTGTTTTTATGAGTGGAGAGGATATTGTAAGCCTGAGGTCGGCAATTATTTTTCCCAAAGGGTCACATAAGCAGCTGTTAGTGTCCTTGAGGGCTAAAAGATTGGCTCAACACAATTTTCCAAGTATGTATTTGATAATAAACTGTCAATATAATTTTTATCTTCCTTTGGGAACTGTTGACAACGAAGCAATAACATGTGATCCAATATACTGGTAGCTAAGACATTACATCTATTTGACAAAAAATACTATATTTAAAAAAAAACAATTGTTGAGACTGAGCTAGGCCTACATTTCACAACCATTTAAAGTCCAAAAATGAGAAGAAAATCTAAATTCTGGACATTAGTCTGCTTAAAATAACGCATTACTGGAGGATTGTTTGAGGATGTTTATAAATGTATGAAACAAAAAATGTTTGCTTTAAAGGAGTCATGACCTGTAATTTTCACTTTTCCATGAGAAAAAAGGTATGTAATGATTGCCTAACGATTATACACTGCCCGGGAAGCCGATATTTAAAGGTGAAGCGTTTGTTTACCCCCTGGGTTTGTCAACCAGCCCTCGTGCACTCAAATGCGTGGTTTTAATTTCTGGCCGACTTGACGTCAAGTCGGCGCAGGATATACCATATATAGACATCGCAGACCTACCTATGCTGCAGGAAGCCCGCTCTCCCTCTCTCCCCTCTCCCCCTCGCTTCTCTCCCCCTCATATTCAGTCGAGCGCCGCCATTACTGAATTCTAGTGATGGGAATTCCAGCTCTTTTTGGAGAGCCAGTTCTTTTGGCTTGGCTCACCATAAAGATCCGGCTCTTTCGGCTCCTCAGATTTTCTGTTGCTTAAAGTGTATTTATTACCAAAATTAATGCAAAACGATGTGTACCAAATGTACCAAAACAAGCAGTAGGGAATGAAAAAATTAAAAAAACGGCTCCCAATGACGAGCCGACTCCAGTCGTTCACTTCAAAGAGTTAGCTCTTAGAGCCGGTTCGTTTGCGACCGACACATCACCGATTCGAAGTACGAACTCCACCATGAAAGATCCAGAAAGTTTCTTCACGCAATGATGCATGAAGAAGAAATACTCGTGTCAGCCTTTTATTTTAATCAGCTAAATCAGCTAAAACCATTTCTACCAGAAACGTAGTGCAACACGTGAGTTGCTCTGTTGTTGACTGCCAGAATCAACATGGAAATATTTTTTCTATTTTTTTTACGCCGGAATCCTTTACGAATTTGGGACAATATCAGGCGAAGTTGGCATCGAAGCTCCGTTTGGAAAAAGGGGCCATTCCAACAATCAGAGACTTGCCTGCAATTGAAACGGTAAGACTGTGTTTTTATTGCTCTGCTGTGTGTAACGAACAGCAGCTAACTGCTAATGTGGCTATTGTATGCTAGCGGGAGTAGTAGATATGGGTTAGATATGCTGAAGCGTTACCTACGGTGTCAACCCCCCTCCTTCCTGCCACCAATCAACACGCCCCTCATTTGCATTATTACAATGCCCGTCCACGACTGCCAAAGTATCGCATCAGATCTCGCGAGACAATAATGCCTTCAGAAATAAGGGTCAGAGGAGCTGTGTGATTATTTTTTTCACTTTGTTTCAACTTTTTTTTTTTTTTGAAAGGCCTGAAAGACTTTAATAGAGCGTGGGTATCCAAGATAATACTAGGTTATGACTCCTTTAACATAAAATAATAATAAAAGCAGCATGGATTTCCGTTCAGAATCAACACTTTAAGTTATTTCAAACTCCATTTCCAGTTTCATGTAGGCCAGTTCATGATACCGACATGTGTAAAATGCCAATGTCTTAAAAACCAGTTTTATAACTGTTTTTTTAATCAGTTATAAAACATTATTTAAATTTCATAGTGTTCAAGCATTATCTTTAAGGCTTTATTGTGACATTTGTTAGAACTTATGAATTTTGAGGACTGCTAACATTACACTAAAAGTTAACTTAGGTAGGACTACCTATTCGTTGGGTGGAGGCTGCAAGAGGAGAGGACAATTTTTATTTTTTATTTTTTTTTATCTTTAGTATTGTTATGGCAACAGATCCAATATTTCTATCATTCTTGATGTACTCTTGGAAAAGCAAAAGAAAACTATGAATTTTACCAAAACATATTTATCAAGAAAAAATCCAAATGCAAAAAATAAGAATCCAAATAACTATTGTTGCAGATTGTTTCTCTTTTTTTCAACAAAACACAGCACACACGGTCAAAAACTATGTTGATCCGTGCTTTTTCAACCCTTCTAGTCTTTGTGTGTTTTCTAATAACACATGGCTCAACAGGAAGAAACACTAAAAAAACTGAATTTGACTAAAAGGTTAACCAAAACTGATAATACCCACACTTACTAAACATGAAAACAATGGTTTGCACAAAATATTTAGCTCTAACAAGTATCCCCTGCTTAGATATATAGCATTCAAATTAAAGCTGAATATAGCACTTTGGGCTCTCTGCGAGTTGAAATTTAATCCTAACTGTTAGTGCAACATCTGCAAAATTGCAATTACTGCTTGGATAGAAGGGCCATGCTTTCATGCTGTGAATAACAAACATATTTGGCCATTTAGCTGGACCCTTCCAAATACAGATTCTACTATCCAAGATGTTCAGAAACAACAAACCACCCTCCACCACGGTCTCCCTATTTCGGACGTGTCTTTGAATCTTTCTGTTTCTGAACCCTGAATCACAGGACTACTCAAACTCCACCACACCAATGTAAAGACTCTAAGGAGGGGTTCAAATATCTTTGTATTTTGTTTATGGTAGGACGACAGTAGTGCAGGTCCTGATTTAGACTATAATGGTGAAGAAAGAGCTGAGTCATAAAGGGAACCTCTTGATTTACATTACAACTATGCACAAATATGCAGAAGACAAAAGATGGATATAAATTATATCATAGCAATCATTATAACCGGTAATCATTTCATCCCTAGCGTCTAGTAACGGTTAATTAATTTGTCATAGATAAATGCTTTTTCTCCTTAAACCGGTATTATTTTGGAGAATACTGGATGTGACAATATAAATATTTAGCAGTTTAATTTCTATTTATCACCTTGTTGTAGAAAAAAAAGTGACCAGAAGTCTTTTAAGTTGCCAGCTCCAAATAAAAGCTCAAATGCAACGTGGTGGCAGCATCTTTGGCCTTGAGGTTTAAGAAGTAAGCTGCTGGTGAAAGCTGCGACTTCAAACAAGTAACAGGGAAAGAGGGGAATTTGTGCCGGTTGCTCCTCAGTTTTCACACACAAACCAGGATGTGTTACAGAACACACCGAACATTGGATCCACCAGCGTTTGACCTCTTTAAACCGCCGCTGTCCCTCGCCGCCGCTCTTCATTTGCTGTACATTTACCGCTCTAGTTGCACAAGTTGATATTTAGACCTAGCGGTGAGAAATTTAATTGGAATAGTGTGGGTAAGAGAGAAGCAAACTAGTTATGAACCCAAAGAAGTTGTGCATGTAAAGGTTTGTTTAAGGCTGAAGCAAGGGCGTAGGTTTGTTTTTCAAATTGGTGGGGACAATAACCATAAACATGAGTGTGGTTTGAAGATTGGTGGGGACAATAAATAATCATTCATATATGGTGTAAAAATTTAAAGCCCATTGTGTTTTATTTTGTTTTTCAAATGGCGCTGAAAAGCATCATTAGACTGTTGTCTGGGAAAGATCATATTTATCCACATCGTAGCACAAAGAATAATGTTGGCTACATTAATAATATGTTCGCCCCAAAAGAAGAATGCGCATCGAACAAAACAAATGCATTTCCCTCGCCGTTCTGTGCGCAGAAACTTAAACTGTAACTTCACTACAGTTTTGCATTAAATAAGAATGAGCTGTGCAACATTCCAGATAAATAAAAAGTGAAATAATTTATTGTAATAAATTATTTTATTTTATTGTCACATTATTTTCCTTTTTTTTTTTTTTTTACACAAGCAGTTTACAATTCACATCCCTGACATTTTCAACTTTACGCACAGAGTTCAGGTAGCTGAATCAATTAAAAAAAGATTCCTATGAGAGCATCTGACTGATTATCATCTCAGACCTGCACACGTATTCAAAGCATCGCTATCTGAGAGCTAAGCTGACAGCATCATGGAGAGTTACAGAGGGATTGGAGCGCGTAGCTGCGATGGACACAGACCGATTGCAGTTTTAAATCAACGGGATTTGATCTGGAGATAACTGTGGGTAAAGGGACGGGTTAAAAAATCATCTTAATGCAATTGAACCAGTGCAGGACTCTGCAACAGTAAAATGCATTTTCACTGCAATTATTTTGTATTTAAAACTTATGTGAAGGGAATTAGATTTGCAAGCAGAAAATCTTGGGAAAACATATTTATTTTTATGCAGCTTTGAAGACGAACCGATCACAAAAATTGTTGCATGACCGGGAAATGGGCTTAAAAGTATGACAGAAATCACACAGTGCATGTACACCTTGCTCCCTGGGGGAAGCGCGCACAGACCTCCGCCATCCTTATATGCATGGTGTAAGATAACTAATAGTGGGCAACTTGTTGTGCAGTTAGTTTCCAAACCACGTAATTCATATTTACATACAATTTGAGACTGTATGATGTGTGCCAAAGCGTAGCATTGCCAGTAACGCTACTATGACGGACACATTTCATTAGCGAACTTGACTTGAAGGGACTTCACCACATTCCAGTTCTCCTCCGGACTGGAAAGTTCTCCTTGCAGTTTTAGCGCTGCTAACAACCAAACATAGCTGCAGAGTCTCATGTGACAGCAGGGAAAGGCACAGCCAATCACATTGGCCATATATGTTACGGGAGGTAGGACTCCAGTAGAGAACGTAATTAAACTCTTTCTGCACCTCTAGGTGAATGAGATGTTGACAGATCAGTATTTTTCTCTCTCTTTTTTGCTTTCTATCAGGTTTGTTTTTCTTTTCTCGAGGAGATTATTGGTGGGGACAATTCAATAATCGGTGGATATTGGTGGGGACATGTCCCTTCCATCCATGCTAATTCTACGCCCATGGGCTGAAGCAAAAAACCCAATAAAAAACCCAAAAGATATACCGAGATATACAAACGGGTGACGGAGTGCACTGTGCATATAGCTGGCATATGTGTTTCTACGTGTGATCCTGTAGGTCACATGGATACAGAAACTAAATTGACTGAGGAGAATAAAGATAAAGACTGAGAGTATGCACTTTATAGTATTTTTAAGACTGCGGCTTTTTACTTGTGTTACACAGAAAACAAAATACTTGTTTTCTCAGAATATTATATCCGATTTTTGTTTCATTTTTGTCTAGTTAAAAAGTAAACTATTATCGTTATTGGTAAATTTTCTAATTCAGAAGAGTAATTATTTCTATTTTTATTTCTTTTTTAAAGTCATTTTTATACTTGTGAAAGCCATTTCGAAGTTTGTTATTTACCTATTCTTTCTAACCACATAGAGAATGCACGCTTTAAAATGTTAAAATCAAAAAGAGGACACTCGGCCCAGTCCTGAAACACTTTCAGGACTGGGCCGAGTGTCCTCTTTTTTGAAAATCAAAATGTGGTTACCCTAAATAAAGTATCTTTTTTGCTATTATCTTTTAAAGACAAAGTTCTGAAAATGTACTTAAAATGACTCTTCAGTTTTAGGTCTGTTCAATTTTGGTCAAGAATATTATTTTATTTTAGTACTGTTCTGGATTGAAATTCATTTAACTGCAATTTACAGTCATTAAAAGACCTTAAGTTTACAGTATTCAGGTCTGTGACACTTATGTGAATGGCGTCCTCCAAAATCCATTGAAATGTAAATAATTGTGCTTTTATGGGCAATATTTTTTGTGCTTTGAAAATGTTATTACCTGAGATTAATTGATTATAAAGCCTCTAATTTATTAGATAATTTTTTAATTGAGTCCAAATTCATATTATATTAACATTTGCCTATGGTCAGTGTTTGTGAAGCTTCAGAAGTGACCTAAGAGACACTGAATAATATTAGGACAATGTTAAATATTCATGATCAGGGGGCAGGACTCCACTCCCCTACATATAAAAAAATAAGTAAAATTTAAGCAATCAAGGAGCAAAAGGAGAAAGCACCTAATATTTCTTTATTGGGTGTCAACTACTGGGATGTTGAGCCTGTCATATTTACACATAAAGATTTTTATCAATGGAAGCCAACAGCACTTGTGGACATTGGGGTTTCTTCTGCCACCCCCTAAAGAATTAAAAATACTGCAAACTACCTTAATTACCTTCTGCAGTGGGATTAAATACAGTTCAATTCTACTTAAAAAAATTAACATACTCTCCCTATTATCAGCAGCAAGCAGGGGGCATAGGGCCACGTGGCCCATGTTCAATTCAGTTTAATTTACAACAAATGTTCTTTAAAAATGCTGTGAAGTTCAATTTATTATTCAGATTAGTTACAAGTTTTCTACCTAAGAAAACCCAGCATATTTGATCAAGTCATTGACTCAATATGAGCAATCCCTCATACTGAGCATACATGTAGCGACAGTGGAGTGAAAAAACTCCTGCAGAACCAGAACCTGGGTCAGTGTGAACAGCCATCTGCCACGACTGACTAGGCAGATACACAAAAAAGAACAAAATAACTGATGGAGCACTTTTGAGTACTGCTAAAGGAAATACACTTTCTCAGACCTCTCATTAAAGAGGCTATATGCAACTTTTCCCCAAAATAAACGTAACAATAGCCTTTTTATTTGACCATTTATGACTCAAACATCTCCTGATGAGCATACTGACACCTTGTCAGCTCACAGTGGGTGCACTTATAAGCCTGTATCCTATTTTTTTCTATTTTCTGTTGGGTCGGATTTTCCCGCGCTGTCTGCGGATGTGACGTCAAGCGCATTCATGTTAAATGTTGCAACTTTGACACCAACAGTAACTCCACATATGACTAAAAAAGATAAATCCCTGACAAGTGCCCGAAAAAGATCGAAGATTGAGAGCAACTGGCGTACGATTGCGCGCTGCGAGAGCGAGCAGAAAGGAAGAGCAGTTCCGTCTTTTGGCCACAGGTGTCAGTCGCGAGTTTAAATTTTAGAAAATTGCATATAGCCCTTTTAAAATAAGTTTCAGTTGTAGGAATAGTATAGACACAATATTTTTGCTGTTTGACAATCATAACTTATTTCCACCTGGAGACCGGTCCCTGTCTACAAAACAGTGACCAATGATTGTATAAATTATTAATATTATTAATACAAAGCTAACCAGGTAAATTAGCTCCTCTTTACCTTTAGTAGTTGTTCGTTCAGGAATTTCGTTTTTCTGTTGCTTAAAGATTTGTGCAAAATTATTTTAAGACAATATGGATTTATGTGTAATATTCTGTCTGGGGTTAGACTCCTTAATTAGAAGCAAACATGCTGTGTTTTATATCTGTATTTCTACCGTTAATATTGGTTGTGACTCCAAATACAGTAACCCTTTCATCTTAGACAGGCTTATTTGTCTTTTGATTTAAAGGTGTGATTTCTTGTGGTACCTCTAAAACCGCTTGTTATTTGCCAAGCGTGTTTCGTAAATTCTTCAACCAGGTCTTCAGAAAAGTGGACAGATTTGTTTTTGGTTTTTTACTCCTGCTGCCACCTGATCGCTGCAGACTGTGCCTCATCTTGCCATCAGCTAATTAAAATTGTATGTTTCTCTTAGCATAAACCTGACAAATGGTTCCCTAGAAGAGTTTAATATGCCTAAAAATGCAATGAATTACACCAAACTCTTTTGTTACTTGTGTTAAAATTAAAGAGCAGGCAGAAATGTTATCCCAGCATGGGAAGCAGTTTTATAACTTTGTGTCACTTTGTACTTGAATATAAGGATTCACAGTTGTAGTTTTCTACATTGATTTGCAATGCTGTCATTCCAGATGTGACTGGTATATTCAGATGTTAGTTCTGTAATTAAGTTTTTTTTTTATGTCACAGTTTTTGTTGGACATAGTTTTTTTCCCTCCAAACATTGAGCATGGAAAATAATCCGGCTTTGTTTTTAATTGCACTGCCATCCTATAATGTTCAGATGAATCACAGATGAAATCTACAGCTACAGTCTCTACACTGAAGCAATTATTTGGTATTTTATAGAGCAGAGGTTAAAGATCACTTTTTTCTCAACCGTAAAACAAAAAGCACGTTTGGAAAAAAATTTCATTTGGAAAAGATAAAACACTTAGACAAGGAAAAGGATACACTGCTTCCTTGCTTTTGTTGTAGCTGATTTTTTTTCCAATATGTATAGCTTTTTCTCATGTTTTTTGCTCTGTCCTTCAGTTGATTGCCTTGATTGGGAACACCTGCCCTCCTGTGTTTGATGACTTCATTACTAAACTAATTGATTACATCAGAGTTTTGTTTTCTGGCTGTGGGCATTAACCATACATGGGGAGAAGTCTTCATCTTGCCAATATATGTCAGATTTTTCTATGCAAGAAAAAACAAATGTTATTTTTTTCCTGTAGTTGCCTAAATACAGTACTATGAAAATCCCCTTTTGCCTCCCTTTAAATGTCTTCAGTTTTTGGTTTTTGTAAATTATAACATTTAGCAAGAATAACCACATTAAAAATACAAAAGGCAGTTTTGAAATGCATTCTTAATAAACTTAAAACCAATCTGGGATCCCTTGGTAAATCAGGAACTAACCACATTAGGTGTGTCTCCACTATCGGAACTTTAGGCTAATTTTACTGGACTTTCATCTATCGGGGTTAATTAGCTAGCCCCTTCCTCTCAGCCATCTTGTCTCCATACAAAAGTGGCCCTTTTAGGAATTAGCTAAACATTCGCATATCTTAACTGTTTCAGCAGTGAGTAGCCCCAAAAGGCACCCACAGCAGCAGGAATTACGATAGATCGAATGAAAGAAGGCAGGGATAATTGCGGCTTTTGTTTGTTTTGTTGTTATAAACTGCTTCGCCAGCAACTCATCTTATTTTACAAAGCCGGTTGTTTGGCTGCTTTTGCTCTCCTCCCTCTGAGTTACAACCAATCAGCATGAGTTAACCACAGCTCCCGTCAAGCACCTCTACCCGGCCATTTCCGACAACATACCCCACAACTGATACTCCATTGGTTCCTGAAATGGCCCCGAAAACAGACCTGTTGGCCCGGCCCGGTGAAGTGGAGACACGCGCATACAGTGAGGGTCCTGTAAAATTACCCTGAAGTTCCGATAGGGAAAATGCGCCTAATGTTTGTTTCAGTTTTACTACATCCACCCGGGCCTGATCACTGGTAGACATGTAGAATCAAGAAATCACTTAAATAGAACCTGTCTTTTAATGCTCTATAAAATTCTCTTTTAAAGAGGTTCTTCTACTTATAATTTTGAGTCCTCTTCACTCACTAGTAGTGCTGCCACGATTTGTTGATTTACCACGACAACATCTGCGACCAAAATTGTCAACAACAAATGTAGTAAACGATGTCATCATTAATTTTACTAAGCTTTGTTTTTGCTCTTAAAAATGTCGCTCCTTTATCTGCCTTTCTGCCCCTGACGTACAACTAGTGGCAATCGGGGTCAGCCGTGGAGTCACCAGAAAAGCCCAAACATCATGGCGAGCAGACAAGCAAGCTCTAAAGTTCTGGAGTGTTTTATAAACATGAAAGAGAAGCCTGTGTTATGCAAAATTCTCAAGGTAGAACCTGCTTTTCATGGTTGTACCATGATGACGCTCAAGCATTTTAAAAGGAAGCCCGTTGTGGCTGACAACAAAGAGGGACAGTTGTCTCTGTAAGCTAATTAGCTCGTTAGCTGCTAACATTGGCATCGACAGTAGGGTGATGTCCTCTTTTCCCCAGACATGTCGGCTTGTCACGTTCTGTCCGGACCATCCGGGAAGCATTCATAGATTGATGAAAATGTCCGGGTTCTCTCATGTGACGTCCTCTATGGACCAAGCTGCTCCCTAGAGGCTGGTTCTGATCCGTTCATAGCTGGAAGAGACAGCGCAGCGCTGCTGCTGTTTACAAGACATCAAAGCGCAGGTGTCATGACAAATGTGTGATGGAGTGCAATGTGTATGGAAGGTGCCCAAGATCCCGTTGGCCACATGGACACAAAAACTATGAAAAGGCTGAGCAAAGTGAGAGTTTATCTATTATATGAAAAACTAATGACTGGAGATTCCCTTTTTGGAGGTCCTTGTGAGATTGCTGCTTCTTATTTTCATTACTGCATTAAGAGTAAAATCCTTTTTTTTTTCAGAATGTAATTTTCAAATTGACTTTTTAGATTTTAGATGGCTGTGGGCAGGAAGGATCTTCGGTAGCAGTCAGTATTACAGCGACTTTGATGAAGCTTCTGACTGAAGATGCTGTTTTATTACTTGTATTGATAGCCGTAAAATTAACAGTATCCATCCATCCATCCATCCATCCATTTTCTTCCGCTTATTCCCGGGGTCGGGTCGCAGGGGCAGCAGCTTAAGCAAGGACACCCAGAATTAACAGTAGTGATGGTAATTTCATTAACCTTAGCACACGTCATGTCTGCTGTAACGCTAATATTTCATTTTATAATTAGTTCATAAATGTTGAATGAGCTATCATCTTAATTATCCGTATTTTAGATAGCACATAACACTTAGAGATAACACTTCAAGCAAGAAGCAAATTATGGTTGTATTAGAGCAGCTGCGTGCTACTTTGATAAGATACAATTTGCACGTGATCCAATTAGTCGATGAATCGACAAAATAATCAGAGATTAGTCGATTATCAAAACCATACCAAGGAGAGTTGTCAGTGTAGCCTGGTAGTGCTTAGTGTGGTGTATTCACAGATTGGAAAAATATCTTATTTTTGAGTTTCTAACCGGCTGGTGACTGATGAGGGCCGATCACTCAAAAAATTGTCTGACTCCGACCACAAACAGACTTCTCTTTGCGTCTTTTACTAAAGTCTCCTTTAAAACAAGAGCATCAGCTCAGTGTAAAGATGTTTAGCGGTTACCCTTCATAAGTAATAGAAATAATCATAATTTTAATAAAAAAGAAATATAAATATCAAGGTAAAAAGGTGGAATTGGTCTTAAAGGAGTTGTCTGGGAATAAAAAAGAGTAATGTCCCAATGATAAAAAATGTGTGTCCTCTGGAGTCTCTCTTCTCCAGCTGTTTTTCTAAGGGCTTCATCAACAACAGCGCCTCTCTGTTAGGCGAACTCTGTTGTTTGGGATAGAAGAGTCTGCGCGGGGCGCGTCTCTGAATGGCTGCCCTGGGCATTGAGCAGAACGAGGCACAGAGTGAGCTGCAGCGGGCAGCTCTGCAGAAGCAGCAACCGTCTGTTATTCAGCCGTTGGCCTGTGCTCCACAACATTCTGTATACATCTGTAATCTTGCATACCCCCTGGGCTCACAAAGACCCCCACTGCTGCCTTCTTCCACCTTTTTCTTTTCCATATCCAACTCAACCCTTCTCCACCCCCCTTTTTTTACACAAAGATATAGCCAGGAAAACACACCCACACGCTTTCTCACGTTGGCTCTCATACACAAACACATGAAGGGCCTTGAAGACAAACCATGTGTGAGATCATGGTGCCTTAATGTGTCAGGGACATTACAGCCTGCTCACTTTCTCTGCTTATTTGAATCGTTAAAAGAAAATGCGTCAAGAGAATCTCTCTCATTTTAGGGGGCAGTTTCTGATTCTTCATGGATGTTTGCTTGTTTGAGTGTTGGAGAAAGTAAAACCTCTTCAGCTGAAATTGAACAGGAGCTGTGAATGTTTAAATATACATGAGGCAGAGGGCTACATGAATGCGATCCCGTCCTGGATGGCGAGCAGTTGTGAGCAGTGTCATGTGCCAGCACTTTCAAACTGACTCGAGCTTTCATCAGCCTCTGCTTTTCTGACACCGAGACATTTGCCGCACCCTTCCCGCTCCCAGCTCTCGCGACGCCGCTTCACACATGCCGTAGCGGGGCGTTCATTCGTACTTTCTCTCTGCTGCCTCCACGTCTCAGCCCAACTGCTGTGTCAGGGACCGCAAGAGGCTCTTTCATGTCAATGGATGTTTTTATGTTAAATAAATTTAAAGATGCTTTTAAAGTGGATTTCATTCTTTGTTTTTACTTGCTCCAGCTTTTATCTTGTCCCTGACAGGCTGATCTGCTTGCGGCTCCAAGATGATATTGTGCATTGACAGTCCAAGTGATGTATTGTCATCATCTCCTGGTTGATATGTACCGCTGCTCCCTTAAGGATAATATGCGGCTGTCATGCTCTGGCTTGAGGATTTCATAAGATCCTGCTGCTGCCCGCACTTCAATAAATCCTTATTGCTTTCAATACATTTTCAATCAGTCGCCATTTGCTGCAATCACTGTTGCATGTATTACTGTAAACTCTGCTTCTAGCTTCAAGGTTTGTGTGTATATTTCTAATGGAAGGCATTACAAAACACATCTTTTAAGCCCCCACTGGGTTCAAAACAACAGGAATGTATTTTTCCCTCTCTTTCTTTCTTCAGACGGCAGCGGCTTTCACAATTGAATCTGAATGCCATGCTTTTAGTGCCAGGGTTGTTTGATTATCCACAGACAGGGAGCTGTGCTGGATTCCATTCCTTTCATCACGCTTTAACCAGTGTGAGCCGGCTCCCCTGTTGTATTTTATGAGAGGTGATTTTTTAGGGCCTCTCCTTTATGCAGATGATTTTGGCTGCCTCTCATGGGTCTAGTCTTCAAGAGCTGGATATTGGTTTTGACAAGAGAGCTCACCCTGCTACATTCACTCTCACTGAGCTGTCTTCCTGACTGGATATTCTTGGCCATATGCTAATGTGAGTTACACTTAGCAATGGGGAGGGGAGGGGGGGACGCATCTACAGGTGTTTTCAGAATGAGGCTCGATGACAAGAATATTACGGCGTGCTGGAAACCTCATTGACCCTTCCCACTCCCTCAGAGAGTGGCGTTGCGTGCTGTTACCGAGCCGTGTATGTTCTTTTAATACTCGCAGTTAATATCCTAATCAGCTGACAGGTGTCTTCATGTGCAATGTGTTCATTCAAGGAGAATTAGTTGCCCTATAGGACCAGGAGATGTCGTGAATGGGAGCTGGGGGTTTTTTCCACTAGGAAGTGTTGATGTGTGCAAATGCCTGCAGGGGTTTCTTTTGCTAGATAATGAGGAAAGCATTAAACAAAATGACTGTGCAAGTTAAGAAAATTGTCTTTTTTTAACTTTTTCTCAGATTTTGCAAAAATACTCATTTGTGTAGTTCAAATCCTGGCAAAACTACCAACAAATTGTTCTCTGTGTTGCTGCAGTCTGTAAAATATGTGAATAGTTACATGGTTTCATCATATTCTTCTTAATAAAAGCTTATCAAAACAAATGTTTAAGACAATTGCCCTGTCAAATTTCTGGTCGAATATATAATGTTAAGTAATTGTTCCTATAGACATTGTTGTGAGTGCTGTTAATGAAGCAGTGGTAAAGCAGTGGAAAGTATTTGCCCTCTCACTGATTTCTTCTGTTTTCTATTTTTCTGAAATTCAAATGTTTCAGATCATCATACACATTTTATTATTACACAAAACATGAGTAAATATAAAAACCAGTTAAGCTCTTGTACCATTCTTGACAGCTAAAACTGTTATCACGTGTTTGCATTAACTAAAAATAAAAGTCTTTCATCACTGTGGAGGAATTTTGGATTGCTAGTGTGCTGCTGATCTTTGTCCTGCTACACAACCCACATAACTTAAATGTAAGGGGATGAATTGATGACCAGACATTCTCCTTCAGGATTTTCTGCTAGAGAGCAGAATTTAAAATTTCCTCAGTTATTGCAAGTCACCCAGTTCCTGAAGCAGCAAAGCAGCTCCAGACTGTAGATCACACCACAACAATTTAACTATCTGTATGATGGGGTTTTTTCTGAATGGCTGTGTAGATTTTATGTTAGCTCTAGCTGCAAGCAGACCATCCAAAAAGATCTGTTTTCTTTCTCATCAGTCCAACGAATATTTAAAAAAAAGATTTTTTGGGCATTGTCAAGATGTCTTTGGAAACAATTTTGTTCTCTTAGGTCAGCAACGATTTACCCCTTAGATCTCACCCATGGATGCCATTGTTGCCCAGTATCTTTCCTATTGTTGAATAATAAACACAGAATTTAACTGAGGCAACTGAGGCCCATGCTCGTGCTTTGGATTTTGTTCTTAGTTCTTTCTTCATCACCTGGAGGAGTCACAATGTGCTTTTGGAGTAGTTTTGGTAGGCCAACAAATCCTGTTAAGGTTCACTACTGTTCTGTTTTCTCCATTTTTGGATAATGTCTCTCAGTGTGGTTCAGTGGAGTTCCAAAACCCCAGGAATGGTTTTGTTAGCCATTCCTGACTGGTAGATGTCAGGGACTTTGGTGGTTAATCAAAGTTAATTCATGATTTTAACAAAGCTGGCAGTTATTTTTTTACAGGGCCAGGTTGGTTTGGATTCCTTTTTTCCTTTAATAAATGAAATAACAAATGTTTCTTTATTCTAGGTTACCTTTTGGCTTGGTTGGAATAACTGTGACTTTTCTTTATTAAATCAAAACGGCTACATGATGTTATGCATTTGTCTTGTACATCTTTGTGCTATTACAGTAAAATAAAGGTGTTTTCACTTAGGGTTATAGTATATAACCCTAAGTGCAGATAACTATACAGTAGTATAGAAAGTCTTATACTGGACCTTACCCACTGACCACTAATCCAATATATAGAAACCACTGTCTGTCCTAGTCAATACCTGCTGGTAAGCTTCACATCTCCATCATATTATTAGGCATCATGCACTAACGACAGGGGTCTGTGACTAGTCCTCGAGGGCTGGTGTCCTGCAACTTTTAGATATGTCTCTGCTTGAACGCGCCTGAGTCGAACAATCAGGTCAGTAGCAAAACTCTGGAGAACCTGATTGCATACTGAGGAGGTAATTCAGCTATCTGATTTAGGTGCGTTGGACCAGGGACACTTCTAAAAGTTGCAGGACACTGACCCTTGAGGACTGGAGTCGCAGACTCCTGATTTAGGGCCATTGCCAGGCATAAAGTCATGCTAAAACATAAGATCTGAATATAATTAAAGCACATGGATATATATTATGCTGTAAGTCAGACTAAAAGTTTATATGGGGCATAAAGTTGCAAGAAATATTCCTTGCCTAGTTGCATGAACTGATTATTGCTGTGACTAACTCTTGACAATGTCCATCAGCTCTGACCAGCCTTTCTGACTGTTGATGTAAAGCACCCCCACATCTTCATGCTGCCCCCACTATGTTTCTCTGTGAGGGTTGTGTGTTCAGGGTAATTTTTGTTTGACTAAACTCTGTAAAACTACATATTAAATAGACATTTCGACTACCTTATTCTTGCAAGTTTGGACATGCATATGGACAATTTCCTAAATGTTGGAATGTCTTGTCTTAAAGTAGATATTTTGGTGAAAATTTGATTGGTTTTTTTTCTGGCACACAGAAGATATACCGTGCCCGTGTAGAATAGGTCTAGTGACGCCTGTGGGAGGCTGTGAGGTGAGCAGTGATGTTATTAGGATATTTCTGGTCCAGGTTGAGTTGTGCTCAGCACTGCTCCAGATGTGTAGCTTTAATATGTCGACTTTCCTTCAAGTTGCGTTTGCATTCATTCTCATCTAATTCAGATGGCATCACTGAGCAACAAGCAGCTGAAGCTTAAAACATGAAGTCAGTCATACAGTGTGTGATAATCGTGTCTCCTTCCCTCTCGCTGCTCCTCCTGCCTACATGAATGCCTGGTGAGTGTTTCTCCTCAATGCCACATTGTTATTGTCCACTTGTCCCTCCCTCGTCTGTGTAATCGTATGCATGACGTTTTGACTGTGAATCCCAGATGTTGGCAGGTCATCCTCCTCTGCAGTATTCTGGTAAACTGTTGGCTGACAGCTCTTGGTTTTTTTCAAGCTGGCAACCATAATGAAAGATAACACAAAGAAGAGCTAGGTGGGTCCTTTTTTCTCTCCTGCTATCCCTTTCCAGTTGAATGGATTGTAAAAAAAAAAATGAAAAGAAAAATGTCCTCCCTCTTTCAGTGCTAAAACAGATAGTAGCTGTGTGGAATAAAGGAGATGCCTCTTTCTCTATCGCACTCCATCAGCATTATTTACCAGACCTGCCAGTTGCTTTGTACAGCACCTCTCCCTGCCAAGTAGGCGACTGGCGTCCGACCAGGGGCTAGCGACAACAGGCTACAGTGGAAAGCAGGGAGAGCTGTGTGGATGAGCCAAGTCTGTTCATTCCAATAGGCTACAGAGTGAAGCACAGACGTCTATCTGTGCTCAGAAAGCAGAATATGGCCGATAAGGGTTTCTTACAGATTAGAAACCTAACCCGCTTTTTGATTGAGATGTAAAACAACAAGAGTTGGGTGGTAGTATCCACAGGTCATTTATTAGACCTCAGCTGCTGTTTTAATGGCTTACAGGGTTTGCCAGGCTTTGATTGTGTTGAGTACTATTTGTACTACAGTGGAGGTGAATCACACTTGTCAGAGAAGCTGTAAAAAAATTTATATTCCTGTCAGCCATCCTAACAGAACCTATGGAAAACATCAGCATTTGGGCCTTGGATACTGAAAAAGTGAGGGTTTTTTATCCACAGCGTGTCACAGATGGTGGGAAAGCCTTTGTAATGCTAATATAATATCACACTGTGTCGGCCCAGCTCTGCGGTTCTCTCTGTGTACCAAGCAGCCTGACTGTGGAGTGATTTACCAGTATGGAGGAAAAAAGACCTCCCTTGGTTTGCACTGAAAAGGCTACTTGGTTGGCGGGTCCCGCCGTTCGGCCTGCTGCGACTTTGCCCGCCTTGACTTTATTGATTCGCTGGTCCATCCAGTGCTGTGTGCCATTAATTAACTCTGAATGTTTGTCACAATGTGCATGCTTATTAGGAAGGATATTACCAAGGGGTGCGAGGCGTTAAAAAGCGGCTGGAAGATGAAGCAGAGGGAAAGGAGTTGCTTTCTACTGGAAATGCTGCAGAATAAAAGAAAAAAAGCATAGTTTGTATTACAAGATAAATGCATATTTCAATATAAATATTTGCTTTTTCCATAAAAAGCAGAAAACTGAACCTCCTACTACTGTTGGCCACCTCCCTGGATGCGACCCAATGGCAGGCCACTTCCTCCTGTTTTAACCAATGGCTTTGTCCCTTCTTCCATTGCAGCGACTCAGCCGCTCGAGAGGAGGAGATAGGAACATTGATGTCTTTTTCTAGCTGCACCACGTCACAGTGTTGTGTATTCCTTTCCCAGTCCTCATCCCTGATATTTGAATCGCAAGGGGGGAGCGTTTCATATCCGTGCTGGGAGAAGAAGGGGGATCTTGTCTGTCTGAAAGAGCATGCTGGATTAAGGGGGTTATTTCCCCAGAGGGGGGGATATGAGAGTGAGTGTCACTCAAGACGGCTCTCACGGTGCCGCTGCATGTTGCCAGGGAGCCCCCCATCTTTGACTTCTACCACTCTCCTCTCCCTCTGCCACATCCTCATCATGGCTACCATCTCTTCTCCCTTTCCCCCCCCCTGCTAGTCCTTTGCTGCCCTACAGGGAGTGGAGAATAACGTGGTTCTGTGGGGTGGTTGTTATTCCAATCACACCTCCGATGCAGCGAGGGTCCAGTAAAGTACAGAATAATTGGCAGGTTCCAGACAGGCATTCTATTCTCATAAATGTGTGTATGTGTGTGCGCGTGTGTGTGCATGTTCATGTGTGTGTGTCCAGCTATGATGAAAAGGGGGGTTGCTGTAGGTGCAGCATACAGAGGTCATTACATTAATTACTTACTATTGTGTTTTACGCATGTTCTCACATTCTGTTTGTCAGTTCGGGTTGATTAGATGCACATGCTGACAAAAGATCCTGCTTCTGAATGTGGAGAAAAACATCAAATTAAGAGGAAATTGCCCCACATTAAAACCGTCAGCCAGTAAGATGGACCAATCAGAATTTTTGAACGATCTCCAATCTTTGTAAAGCTAAAAATATCAATAGCGCTTTTAGCCACAATCAATCTTTCTTTAGAAACCAATATGAGAAAATATAAGAACTGAACTGAAATTAATGTTTTTCTTGCCTCCTTTCATGACCACTTATTAATTATTTAAATTAGAAAAAGTGGAAATGTCACAATGTGTGTGAGAGTGTTGTGCCTGTAAAACTGGGGTTCACAAATATATGAAAGCAATGATAAAATGATTAAAGAGCTGACATTTTAAACTGTCTTTATCATCTTATGTTACCATCTTCGTGGTTAGCATTACCAAAATATAAATCTCTATTTTACATCTAGAGAATGTTGATTCTTGATTTAACTTTGCAATATTTTAAGCGCCATCTGCATTTTCAAATCCAGCATGTTCAAAATAAAAAAGAACAACTTTGCTACTCTATTCAGCCTTCTTGTTATCTGCTGAAAGCCTTGCTCTCTTTCACTTTCTTACAGCTTTAATGAGCCACAGTAATAGCATCCAATCCAAGAATGTTGATGTCAGCTCAACTCATTAGTGCTTAGCTTTGTGCGTTCACTAATTAAATACAAAATCAGATGTTTGAGTTTGGGTAGGCTGGAGGCTATAAAGACTGTAGATTGTGAACAACTTGAACATGTTGATAATGTGCCAAAACAGAGAGATCTTTAGATTGTTTGGATGGCACATTCTAGGCAATGGAGTAACATACCCCACATAGGGGCGACTGTGGCTCAGGAGTGATGAGTTCGTCTTGTTGCCGGTTCGAGCCCCCGATCCATCCGTCTCAGTCGTGTCCTTGGACACTTCACCCTTATGCCTACTGGTGGTGGTCAGAGGGCCCAGTGGCGCCACTGTTCGGCAGCCTCGCTTCTGTCAGTGTGCCCCAGGGCAGCTGTGGCTACAATGTAGCTTGCCATCACCTGTGTGTGAATCGGTGAATGACTGAATGTAGTGTGAAGCGCTTTGGGGTCCTATACAAGTACAGGCCATATACCATTTACCCTTGCTTAGACATATCAGTTTTGTTTTTCTCCTTTTCTTTCAACTTCATAAACTGGTTTGAATTTAGTAGGAATGAAACAGTCACTGGTTTTAATGATTAGTTAGTATTAGTTTTAAAATGAAATTAACATTTACATCAGATTTTTTTTTTTGATTGCGCATCAAAGTAGGCTATCTCTGTCATAAGTTGGGCAGAAAACAGTAAAAAGAAAGTAAATCCCAGCAGTTCTTGACACAAGTTGACAAAATTGCACAAACTGAAAATAACTTTTCTTTCCACTAAATACTCTGCTTTGTTTATGGTTGAAAACTTTGTTTTTATATAAGGAAATTGTAATGGAATCAGAATAATTGTTTTACTGTAAAAAATGTGAGATAATATTTTGGCATTTGTATTTTAAAACTTTGTTTAGCATCTTATGTTGCCGTTTAGCTGGCTAGTACAGCTAGCTTTACGTAAACACTAGTCTGAGTGTGGTTGCCAATTGTCCCTTAAAACGTGGAAGTCCCTTATTTGACACTTCTGTTTCATATTAAATCCATATAGAAGGTCCTTTATTTCATATTTGTAACATTCAGTGGTAATCTGTTTATAGTTAATGATTATACAG
Organism: Valencia hispanica; assembly: GCA_963556495.2. NCBI lineage: Eukaryota > Metazoa > Chordata > Actinopteri > Cyprinodontiformes > Valenciidae > Valencia > Valencia hispanica. The sequence continues at coordinate 27,807,930 of OY747702.1, forward strand.
AAAGCTGCTTCCTGAAAGAGGCTCTAGCTTGCCCTCACCTGCGTATTACATTTATCACCAATCTCCTTACACTGGACTGTATATCAGAGAGAGGTTGCAAGTTTGAAATGATCACACAGAGCTTTGCTGAACTCCATCAAGCCTTTCTGCCATCTGCTAAACCTTCTACTTCCTGCAGCCTAAATGAATAGTAGAAGCTTCATACATCTCTGAGATTAAACACCTTACTAACACTGAAACTCAACTCGCTCTGAGATTTCTGCACTCAGAAAAAAACTTCTACACTGAAGAGTGTTGTTATCAGGAGGACTTGGCTGCGCTTAAATACAGTTCAGCTGTCTTTTCCATTTTAAAGGGTAAGTTACCCCCAAATATATATTTTTTGCTGATAAACTGTATAAATGAGTGTCTAATAGTGCTCTATACATGTGTGGTCATTATTTTTGGCATTTTAGTGCATCTTATTTAAAATATAAATGTTCTGCCTAAAACAGTGTGAGTCAGTGTGGCGCCCTCTTTAGGTTAAGACTCTGCACAGCATTTCAGTTTGAATCAGCCATCGCTATTGGCTAAGTGGTTATTATTGACGTAAGCCATTATTTGTGACGTCAGCTGCACTGCCGCTGTGGGGTATGAAAGCAGCCTCGATAGCAAATTGGAGTTGAAATAGCTAGTAAGAGTTTACACCGTTTAACAGGTTAGCAATTTTTAAGCATAGCATTTAGCTAGAGTCTTTAGTATAGCTCCAACTTTTGCGCTATCTGTGTCTGTACCACTGCAGCAACACCGCTGTCAAGATGTCAATCACAGCCCAGTCCTCTCCCCCGTGTGTTCGCTGGTCCACCAGGCAATGCCTCCTTTTGGCACATTTTTCAAACAGGAAATGTGGGCGAAGTAAGACTCTGGTAGGGGGGTGACTTGCTCTTTAAATCAATGCAGTACTGGTTTTGTCCCGTATTTCCAAGATTATTTGAATGCAGCATTTTCATTTTATGTTAAAAGATGTATTTGTTTTGGGCTAAAGCCGTTTTGATCGGGTTACGTATTTATTATTTGAGCCAATCAGAAGTAGAGGAGAGTATGTTTCTTAGTGAAGAGTCAGTAAGAAACATCAATAACTAATCAACTGCATCAACACCCCTTCCCATGTACCAAACCCACCTGCATCCATAGCCCATGTATAATTGGTAAGACAGGTACAGAAATGGGTGGGAAAAATCAGCTAAAAATTGATCATGTTATGTTTTTGTGGAGCATGTGCAGCAGCAGCATAATACAGGTAAACAGCACCTAAAAGAGTAATGTCAGCTTTAATCAATAAGATTGTTTGACAAATCATGACATTGGCTACCTGTTTAATACCAAACAACTGTAGATCTATGTTTTGACACATAGGGATTTTCTGATACATTCCCTTTCTTTATGAATTGAATGTTTCAAGTGTAGCTTCACAGTTTATCTTGATGTTGAATACATTATGAGGAGATATGTTTATTAAAGATCAGTTGGAATGTCAGATATGTAAAGATGTATTACATTAACCTCCCATGTGGAAAAATAAATATAAAAAGCTATGTGATATGTGGAAAAATGCAGTTTATGCTATTCCTTTAGGCAAATAAAATATGGTGAAACTGAATAGTTAAATGAATGAACTTATAAACAGAAATAACAAAATTATGGAAATTTAAGTTTACTGTTTGGATTAGGCTCTGGGTCAGTCCTCTTCATTTCCAACTGCCCCATTTTAACAATAAACAAACCATTTCATACTCACGTACCTAATGGTACCTAAGCACTGGGTATAAGTATATATTTATTTGATGTTATGTACTGGCATTGATTATGGAGATAAAATCATAAAAGCTTAAATGTCACCTATAATTTATGGCCATATTATTGTCTAAAAACGTATTTCCATTTATCTTGCGTCATAACCTTTTTGTCTTATAAAATATTACAGAATATAATGGTTTATCAAACCATGCTGCTGCTGCTGGTTGTCTTATTTTAGGGACTCAAATAACCTAATTATTTCCTTACAACAGACCATGAATTGAATGAAGTCAGTTACTTTAAATAATCAGTGATCAGATTAGAAATAAAACATATTGAACCGATGCATGGGCAGTACCAAATTGCCCAGTCTCGGACATTTCTGTCTTGTATTCGAAAAATTTGGATTTGAAACGACCAATACCAGAAGGGTTCGAGATGTCGAAGGGGAGAAAAAAATCTCACCTAATCACACCCTCTTTTGTATCTTTTATAAATAATAAGACCATGATTTGAGTTATGATAAACCAACGCTGGTGCGTCACATGGCTGTTGTTGGCATCCTTTACATTTCTGCCTGAGTCGTGTCGATCCCAGCTTTAGGTATGATGCATTTAGCAGATTATTCTGTTTCAGATCAAGGTGAAAATCATTGGATTTTGGTACCAGCTGATTTCTGTGTGCTGTCTAACTTTAGACGATAAGATCTGGCTGCATCCGTCTGTGTTTCAGAAATATAGCCCCGTATTTAACCTCACTCTGAATCATTGCCCACTCGGCGTATGTGTCATTGATCATAAATTTTACTCAGTTGAAAACAATTGCCTGACCAAAACAAATACTTGGTAAACTTATACCTTATTATCTGAGGGTCATCCTGAGTCAGAGGTCACAGGTTGAACGCATTAACTGTCTCCCTGCCGACTGACAGGACTCCAAGGTGATAACTTATACACATCAGTGGCGTCGGGCAGGGTAGCTAATCAAGCATGGGGGCTGGTAATGTGGAATGGTACAAGCACCAGGGAAAATGACCCAGTACTATCTGCTGGAAAACACATTGACCCACAGACCTAATGGAACATTCATCCCATAGGTGCACCTCTCTATTGATTAGCCATTCTTTGCAGTTGTAGCAAACGCTGATATTGAGTGTGGCTTTGCCTTTTTCCATCTCTGCTCTAGGCATGCCTGTTCTTGCAGAGGCTAAATTAAAATGGTTGCAGTATAACTTAGTGTTGCTACATGTGCTGTACATGTTGCTACTCGGCTGTGATTTCCTCTCATTGAGTTCTGCACCATAGCGACCATCATCACTTATTCTGATGCCCTTTCCCTGTGATCCAGGTTCACCTTTAAGGGCTTCTCATTATGAAGGAAACTTAGTTCTTACATGACCATGTCCAGACACACAGGGCTGAGCATAAGCACACCTATACCTAAATAAAAAATAGCCAGAATAGTTGGAATCAAAGCCTTTCACTTGTTTATTTATAACAAGGAACACACTCACGCTGTCTGTTGTGAATAGAAGACAGGGTACAAGCCTTGACAACTGCACAAATGTCTATTATTCAAGAGCTTTTATGTGATTGAGGTTGAACAAAGTGGCAATAATAAAAAATATTGATCACTTCAACCCATAAAGTGTTTGGCGGGAATTGTTGAGGCAGAATCAGGCATTGACTGAGTGCCTTTGCAGGCGTGTAAACCTGCAGGACATTAAGTCACCACATTAGCACCGATCACTGCGGTATAATGGCCCCCAGTCCTCCCAGCCTGATTTAGATTCAGCCCAGCAAATGAAGCATAGCTCTAATAAATGCACCTGTTGGAAATATGATAATTGCCTCTCTGATGGCTGACCTTTTTTGCCGTAGCGGTAAAGATTATTTGGAGCAAGCATGCATGCAAGTGCACGCCTTTGTGTGCTTGAGTCAGGAGTTCAAAGGGCCATTGCTGCTTTTCGGCTCTGCGTTTCTGGGAGGCGGATGCAACTTTTGTATGTATCAGCAGTTAGTCATACATCAGCGTCTTTTTTAACTGTATCGAGTGGGAGCGACGTGGACGCAGCGCGAGCTCGTATGGGAAGGTGCACGTGCGTGTATGCACAGCCTCATTAAACACTTGTTTCATAAGACTGACCCTTCAGGAGCAGTGGGCGGACCGAACACGATCCGCTCAAATGAGCAAATGCATGTGCAACGTGAAAGTTTCGGGTGTGCTAGAAGCATGTTGAGATTCAGAGTTCATTTGCGATATCTGTGATCAAATAATTCCACAGTGCAGGGCCCCACGCAGCTCCCTCTGTACTGTCTGCCGCACTTGTTTCAACCTTCTTTGTACTGCATGCCTGGCTCGTTATAACAACCTTGGGCTAGTCGAGCTGCTTTTTGTTAATGTCATCACATTAACCATGTGTGCTAGTGTGCCATAAAGAGATGGCTTTATATGGATGCAGGATATATCCATATGTGTGCGAGAATGGCATTGCTTCTGTCTCATTAGCGCCTGAGCTGGGGCCCTGAGCTGCTTCTTGCGCTCCATTGGGACAGCTGATGAGGCCTGACTATGTGACCTTTAACAACCTAATCAACTTTTAACACCTCGCCTACCGCCTGCCTTATTGCCATTCTTCTCTCTGCCATTCACCGTCATATCTCGCTTTTTTCTGTTCTGTTTTAAGCTGCAGACTTGTTTCCCCCATCATCTCTGCATGTATGGACAGAGCAGCATTGTACACACTTACAGCAGCTGTCTCTGGAGGACAGCAGGGATGTATTGTAATAGTCTGTCTATCTGCTCACTCTTGACCTTCTCTTTGCTTATTTTTCTCCTTTCCTTATCTCTTACTGTCCTTTTCTCTTCATATTGAAGAGCTAAGGCTATGCCAAAGATAAACAGAGAAGGGATAACCATTTTTAAACACAGACATCATGTAGTATCTGTCTGTTTCTGCCCCGATTAACCTTGTTCCTTTAAAAGTCAAGATATAGCAGAAATTTGAAATAACAAAATTACAAAAAATAACAAAAGGTGTACACATAAAAAATACCACACAACCTGCTGATTCAGATTTCTATCTATTGACAAGTATGAGGTTCTCATTGTATCGTATTGTTTAGCAAAAAATCTCTGTATCATAGCATTAACACAAAAACTTTTTTTTTTAAAGGCATACCATGATCTAATTCATGGGTACTGTCCTCCTACCTTCCTCATCTCTGCTCCGACACACCTAAATCAAATGGCTAAATAACCTCTTCAGCAAATCATCAATTTCTGCAGGGCCTGCTAAGGTGTGCTGGAACTGGGATGCATTCAAAACTCTCAGGACTGGAACTCAAGACCCTTAATCTAATTTGTTTTTATTGAGAGCATAAAAGAAACCACTAGAAACTAGAGACAGCCCCCCCAGGTTTTCGAATCACCCCCAAATTCTAATCACTTGTTCCTGGTCCCATTGCGGACATTTTCTCCTCATTGCACCTTAAATAATAAACTTATTTTTACTTATTTAAAGGCATTTACAAAACCAGCACGGTCCATGGCAGACATGGGTTAAAAGCTCAAAAAGGATAAAACAGAGCACTTTTGCTCAGATCAGCCTTCATCCAATGTGCTGAATTTTTAAAAATACAGTTCTCTTTAAAATAAATTCACAGCTTTTGAGCTTTCCCCTGGCTGCTCTTAGTATTGAAAATAGCTAACTTCCTCTCAGCAATCCACACTAAATAGTATTGCTGTCTCTGCAACTTACTGTCAGTGTGGTGGGTTTCTAAGTTTTCTGACTTGGTAGCCAGTCACTAGTCTGAACACGGGCTAGTTCATGTCTTATGTGCTTATTGTACAGAAAAGTATATATTTTGGCCATTTTGCTCTTTATAAAGCAATATGAGAAGCTGATATTAGCTAGTTATTTAGTGGGGCTGTCGCTAGCCTGCAGTCAGCTGCTTAAGCCAAGCATCATTGTCGAGCATCACCTTAAGTTGCACCTTTAGTTTCTACATAGGGCCAGATTATGTTAGCAGAGGCCCCTAGGCACAAAGTGTTTAAAGGGCTCCCCCAGCGCAAAAAAAGTTAATATCATTTAAAGAGGATTTTTACCACATTCTTGTACAACAACATTGCTCATGTGAGGACAACAATATCAAGACACTACACATGGTGGTGTAGCTCGCTTGCCTATGTAAACACATCCTGCTTGACTTCACCTCCACCAGGTCAGAACTGCAATTCAGATTGTTCCATAACTTAATCACAAAAACTCATTCATACACGTTCATTTGTCTTTCCTCTCTTTCCTCTTCTGTCTCACAGCGCTCTTTTAGTTCTTTTGCTTCTCAGTTCTCCAATGGTGCCCTTCTGTGTTTCTCTCTGTCTTCCTACTATTTTCTCTTTTCTTCTTAAAAAAGGTGCAATCATTTAAGTAAACTTGATTCATACCTTAAAACATTTGATCATAAATGCAAAATGAATGCAAAGTTTTAAAAAATGCTTTTCCTTTTACACAATAATGTGTTTAATAAACCTGTATCTATCTCTCAAAAGTCCTGTTTCCCTCCTCTACTGTCTGTTTCTCCTCCTCTCCTGTTTCTCATGACTAAAACCATGACAACATGGCTTTTGTCTAGGAATGCACCATCTATTGATATCATTAATCGGTATTGACCGATGTTAGTCATTTTTTAAATATATTGTATCGGTCTAACAAATAAAACTGAGTCAATATTAAAAAGCACTTTTTTTCCATCCTTGTAAGATATTTATGTAATATTTATAACATTGTAAATATGGGTTATTGGCCATAACGGCAATAATAATATCAAATATCAGTATTGACACAAATTTGTAGATCGGTGCATCCTCACTTTTGACTCGATCCTCCATGATGTGCTGCCCCAGCCTTTCTTTTCACCTGTTTATCTGGTCACTGAGAAAATAACCAAACTGACAGTTAAATCCCAAAATGGCCACAAAGTTAACACTATGTGCTGATCCTAGTAATTCATCATCACCACAGAAAAGAAGGGCTCTTTCACCTGAAAACTGACTGACAGCTACAACCTGCCTGAGCAGCTCCCTCCACCTGTTCTAGTTTAGCTTTCTGTCCCGCGACCAGTGGCTGATGCTAGCACACTGATGCCATGATCAGAGCTTTCCTCATGGTCACACAGGCGTCAGGATGTTTCCAGTGACAGAAGCCACTAATTAATTGGTTTTTATTCGCTCCAAATAAGATGCAGGGAAGGCAAAATATATTAGTCTACCAGTGGTCGGTGAACATGTGATCCAGTCTGAAGATACGTTTTCTCCACTTGGGAAGTAAAAGCAGATCATTAGGTTTTGGACACACATCTGGTCGCCTGATTATTAAAAGCAGCAGCTCCACGATCGATAATAACAGCGCAAGCATTTTCATTAAGTGTCCCCCACAATGCTGCGTCCCACACCAGATTAACCCAGTCTGAGCTGCCGCTGCTACAGCTAGCCTCAGGGTTGTGTTGTGTAGCTAACGCAGCCTCCTCAGAACAGGTAAATTGGCTGATCGTCATCCACAATGTCTTCTTTTACCTGATTTTTCTACTGACACAATGACAGTAAATGACAGACTTCTTAATAAACATGTCTTCTTCTCATCTTTCTCTCTTTCATTTAACCACCGTTTTTCGCTTATTTCTGACTACTCCTACTGACCGGTGACGATCAGCGGAGCGCTAGTTGCTGGTTGCCCCTGCGCCTGTGCCCATAACGCCCATTGGGTAATCCGCCCTTGTTTCTACAGTATATGACCTTTACCAGATTTTACTAACCTCAAAACAAAGCAAAACAATGAGGAAACTGTTTCTTGATGCAATTAAAAACCAAAATAAGTTATTATTAATCTTTATTTAACCAGGAAAAAAATCCTTTGAGATAATTGGGTTTTGATTAGGGATGAAAATAATTTGGAAGACATAAAATTGCTATATTATTTTTGAATAGTTTGCCATGATAATATTTTTATTATTTTCCACCCTCACAGTGTCCCAACCACTCTCTTTGTCATTTAGCATCTTGGTCACTAAGATTGATGTCAGGTGTGGATATAAAAGGGAGTGGAAGTCCATCAAGGTAGCCAAATACATTACTTGCAAGCAACGTTTAAATGTAGAGCACCTGAAAGTATTGCATCCAAGCAGACTTTTGTCATTGCAGTATTGCACACATTGCAATGGTGATGGCGACTGCAATTAAATCTTTTGTGGAGTTCTAATTTTGATGCATTTAACAAACAGTAACAACAGTTCTGATTGTTAATAATTGAAAAAACGGTTTCATTTGAACCTAACACAAGTAAATGGGGGGATATATAATAATCTTACTTTATATTATATTATATTATATTATATTATATTATATTATATTATATTATATTATATTATATTATATTATATTATATTATATTATATTATTTTAACAAGTCCAATAGTAAGATTACTCAAGGCTGAATCCTTGGGTAGGGACTAAGAACTGAATCTGTCAGCAAATTGTTTAATTTAGAGAAAACATCAACCAAATAAAAATTAAAAAAATGCTCAAAAATCACTTTCATGCTGTAAAAGTGCTGAAAGCCAAATACAGACAGGAAATGCTGTAGTTTTAAGGCTCCAGGCAGAGTAAAGACACAAATATAGGCTGGAAAATCACTGCAAGTACACCTCTGAAAATCATTCTTTGTGAAAACCATACAATAAATAAAAGCACATAAAAAAGAAGCAAGGATAACCTGCCATAAATTCTGTGTTCAAGATGCTCTGAAGAGCCATCAATACTGTGCATTGGTTTGAAGAATGACAATTTTAAATAGATTTAGACTTGACTCCCCTGAACCAAAGAGGAAAGACAGTCTAACTTGTTGCCAGCATACCGGTCAAAAGCCAGCATTTGTGGTAGTAGGAGGGTTGCATGAGGGCATACGACATGGATAACTAGCACATCTTTAAATGCACTATTAATTCAAAATGTATTCTACTTATTTATTTCGTTTTGTTTTCGGGCAACAAATGTCTGGCATATGTCAACAAATCACTGCCAAACACTGTTTTACTGCAAGCAGTAAAGCAGTATGGCTCCACAGTAAGATGATACAGGTGCTAAACTGAGCTGCCTGCAGTTCATACCTCACACCCACTGTATTTAACACATTAGGAGATTAGAAATATAACAGAAAAGGTCCTAGGCTACTTAGCAACTCAATGTCTACAGTGGGAAGTAATAGAAAGTAGTTCAGCCAACTTTCAATACTGGAATTTTCCTTTGTTAGTTGAAGAGGTGATACAAGACAGTGGTAATTAAGCCTGCACTTATTTTTTTAAAGGTTTTTGGGCCTGAGTGGCCTGTATTGATAGTGGACAGAGTTTTGAAGGGGGAGAGAGGTGGGAGAACACATGTGGCAAAGGTCGCTCGGGACGGGACTCGAACCGGGGACAGCCGCGTCGAGGACCAAAGCCTCTGCACATGGGGTGCCCGCTCTAACCACTACTCCACAAAACACCCCAAGCCTGCACTTATTAATCCAGTTCAAGCTGAGATATTTTTTACGATTTTCTGCTTTCACATATTTCTTTTGATGTTGTTTTTGTTCTGTGGCACCCTCCATATTCATTGGCACCCCTGGTAACGATGTGCAGGAAGCCTTAAGTAACTTTTTTATATTGCAGCAGCATAATCTCACACTGAAAGATTGGTTCCAGTTTCCTAACTGTGAGCTTCCTAAAATGTTTAATTGTTATTCTACTGTTTCCCACTTAATCAGTCTCATTAGATTTAAGGATGGATTTTTCAAAATGTTTCTCTGTATGCTACAGCAATGTATGAAGCCAATGTTTAATAGTAGTGCCAATAAAAGTGGAGGATGTTGCTTTTAAGGTGTACTGGAGAGTTAAAAACCTTTTCTGAGAAAAAAGGTTTTAATTTAGTGCTGCTGTTTTTTTCTGTCAGAAAGTAAATACTTCTCTTAATAATTTATGTCAGGGGTGTAGAAAATCTGGCCTGGGGGAAATTTGCGGGCCTTAGAGTCAAGAATGGGATAGTTTGCTAGCTCTGGTGGTTGATCCAAATACACATTTGTCTAGGACGATGGATGGATGGACATTTCATGTATTTGAAGCAAACATTTTTTTTTCTTTCTACTGTGGTTTTTTTCCGAGGCGCCAGGGAAACTGAGACGGAATATAAAGGGGAAGAAAGAAAGTAGATGAAGAGAGGAAGGGAAAAAAGGTTAAGAGGGAGAGGGTAAGCTAAACCTACAAGAGAGGAAGAGGAGTAAAGAAAACACAAGAAAACATAACAGTCTCCCTCCACACCCGCAGGACGGCAGGGAGAGGGAAAAAGCAACAACAAAACAAATCAAACAATGCAAACTGAGAACTACACAGCTATTACCCACAAACAGATATATGAATACAATAACAGCTTCACTGAAAAGCTCATGATACAGATTATCAAAAGATTTTGTAGTGGTAACCTAAACCCAAGAATGTATCTGTAAATACCTGAATTCCCTCACCTGTGTGTGTGTATATGAGCATCCTGGTGCATATTAGGTTTTTCCACACGAGTGTTCAATAGCTGGTGTGAGGAGCCATCAATTCGTTTCAGGAATCGACGCAAACACGAGGGAGATCAGTGCCATAGAAACCCAAAGAATCCCCAGAGTACAGGAGCCCCAGACAGACCAACACAGGGCTGACCGCACCCCAAGAGAGGAGCTGAGGAGAGCCCTGGGGGAACAACCGGCAGCTACAATGCAGGGGCCCAGGGGACCGCAGTGACGAGCCAACAGGCTCCGCCGGCAACCGGCTACGCCAGGCCGGTTCCAGCCGGAGGCCCAAGGGCACCCCACCCCCTAGCAGGGACCAGGGACCGGTCGACGAGGGCCAAGCCACAGGGGCCATGGCCAGCCAATGGCCGACATGTGCCGCCACCACCCCAGGCCAATCCCCACAGCCACCATCCCAACGGCCCCCCCGCCCCATGCCAGTAGCCCCAGCAGACGGACGGCGTTTCCAGGCACAGACCAGCCAGCACCCGGACACCGAGCTCAACCAGCTCCCGAATCTCACTCCCGCACACTGCAGAGCACCAAGCATGAAACCAAGGTCAACCAAACCCACCAATGAACCAACCAAGCACGAAACACACAGAACAGGAAACCAAGTGGAAACGCCGGACCTGACCCCCGCCAAGCCACCCAACAGCTACCACCAAACAATGCCCGACCAACACCCCAGTCCACCCAGGCCCGGCTAGGCAGGCACCAGGGATGAACCGGCATGCCACCTGAGCACCAAGCCCCAGACGCAGAAAGCCACCAACGCACCGGTTGGTAGAAGCCTCAGTCACCAGCAGGGAGTGACGGAGAGGGAAATAGGCCCCTCATTTGGTGGGGGGCCTGGGATGTGCCAGGCCAGAAGGCAGCCCAAGACCCAACCTGACAAATACACAGGAACACACAGACACAGTCATGCGTTCCCTCCCTCTTACACACATACATTCTCATCTGCACACCAAGACACACATAAAAGGACTCTGTACACCCACTCATAATCCCCATACACACTCTATACTCCCAGGTCCAGGTACTGATACCCCAGTACAGCAACCAGCCCCTGGACCCAGGAGGTGTTCCCCCTACCCTCTAGGGTGGAGACAAGCAGACCGCCAGAGCCAACACAGTAGCAAAGCAGCCCACCAGCCCAGGCCTCGACCAGACCACCTGACCACTCAGGTCCTCCAACTCCAGCCTACTAAAGCAGCTTTCAGTTTCTATGCTCCCCTTATCTGGAACAGACTTCCTGATGAGTGCAGAGCTGCTGAAACTCTGAACTGCTTTAAATCGAGACAAAAAACCCATTTGTTTAGAATTGCCTTCGATTAAATGATTGATGTCATATGTATGAAATGTGTTCATGCTCTCTTGCTTTATTGATCTTTCTCTTACTTTATTGTGTATCATGTGTTTCTTTTACTTTTAATTTCCATTGTTTTTTTTGTTTTTTAAATCACCAAATCATTCAAAGCACCTTGAATTACCCTGCTGTTGAAAGTGTGCTATACAAATTAAATTGCCTTGCCTTGTTCCTCCTCCTGGACCCCAACCCCTGATGGCCAATAGCAAACAGGGGTGTGGAAAGACCCCTAGCCTCCCTTCTCCCATTCGAGTATGGTGTTGATGCATGTTGTTATAATGTGTATTTAAAACAGAGGAAGCAAACATTTTTAAGAGAATGAAGTTGGTACCTGTTAGTTAATTTCATACCTGCCACACTGACATGAAAAAATTAGAAAAGAACGTCTAAGTATGTGAGGACCATGTGGGAGGTGTAATGTTTTTGAACAGCTACAAGCAAATATAAGTCAGAAACTTAAAATGAATCAACAGGGCAACTGCAGAAGAAAATGGTGATTTGAGACCAACAATATGGTACTAGACGTAGTGAGTTGATGTAGTACGAAACATTGGAATCTGAAAAACATCTAAGCTAAATACATTAACCGGACTGAATGTTTTTTTATGTTTCTCTTTTTTAACAGCTTGGCTTTAAATGACAACCTAACATCTTTGATAATAAAATGTTAATCTGTAAAGCACTTTGAGCTGCATTTTTGTATGAAAGGTGCTTTATAAATAAAGTTTGATTGATTGATAAAATCTTCCCATTAGTCTGAACTGGTCCTCAAAAACCGAGGTAACTCTACAAACAACTATCAGTTAAATGACATATATAAACCAACCATCCTAAGTGGTTATCCAGAATCAAATCAGGCTAAAGGCTTATCAATAAACACTTATGTCATGTGAAGTCTGAATTATATATTTTCGTTGCGGTAAACAGGTCCTTCTAAAAAAATTAGCATATTGTGATAAAGTTCATTCTTTTCCATAATGTAATGATAAAAATGAAACTTTCATATATTTTAGATTCATTGCACACCAACTGAAATATTTCAGGTCTTTTATTGTTTTAAAACTGATGATTTTGGCATACAGCTCATGAAAACCCAAAATTCCTATCTCAAAAAATTAGCATATCATGAAAAGGTTCTCTAAACGAGCTATTAACCTAATAATCTGAATCAACTAATTAACTCTAAACACCTGCAAAAGATTCCTGAGGCTTTTAAAAACTCCCAGCCTGGTTCATTACTCAAAACCGCAATCATGGGTAAGACTGCCGACCTGACTGCTGCCCAGAAGGCCATCATTGACACCCTCAAGCAAGAGGGTAAGACACAGAAAGAAATTTCTGAACGAATAGGCTGTTCCCAGAGTGCTGTATCAAGGCACCTCAGTGGGAAGTCTGTGGGAAGGAAAAAGTGTGGCAGAAAACGCTGCACAACGAGAAGAGGTGACTGGACCCTGAGGAAGATTGTGGAGAAGGACCGATTCCAGACCTTGGGGGACCTGCGGAAGCAGTGGACTGAGTCTGGAGTAGAGACATCCAGAGCCACCGTGCACAGGCGTGAGCAGGAAATGGGCTACAGGTGCAGCATTCCCCAGGTCAAGCCACTTTTGAAACAGAAACAGCGGCAGAAGCGCCTGACCTGTGCTACAGAGAAGCAGGACTGGTAAGTACTTTTTTTGGATGAAAGCAAATTTGGCATGTCATTCAGAAATCAAGGTACCAGAGTCTGGAGGAAGACTGGAGAGAAGGAAATGCCAAAATGCCTGAAGTCCAGTGTCAAGTACCCACAGTCAGTGATGGTCTGGGGTGCCATGTCAGCTGCTGGTGTTGGTCCACTGTGTTTTATCAAGGGCAGGGTCAATGCAGCTTGCTATCAGGAGATTTTGGAGCACTTCATGCTTCCATCTGCTGAAAAGCTTTATGGAGATGAAGATTTCATTTTTCAGCACGACCTGGCACCTGCTCACAGTGCCAAAACCACTGGTAAATGGTTTACCGACCATGGTATTACTGTGCTCAATTGGCCTGCCAACTCTCCTGACCTGAACCCCATAGAGAATCTGTGGGATATTGTGAAGAGGAAGTTGAGAGACGCAAGACCCAACACTCTGGATGAGCTTAAGGCCGCTATTGAAGCATCCTGGGCCTCCATAACACCTCAGCAGTGCCACAGGTTGATTGCCTCCATGCCACGCCGCATTGAAGCAGTCATTTCTGCAAAAGGATTCCCGACCAAGTATTGAGTGCATAACTGAACATAATTATTTGAAGGTTGACTTTTTTTGTATTAGAAACACTTTTCTTTTATTGGTCGGATGAAATATGAGGCCAATTAGATGGTCAGGAAGGGAGGGGTGCAAAAACGATCAACACAGATGAGCACTATAGGCAGGCTGAGTTTATATAGACTGCAGAGTAATTGGATAAGCGATCCAGGCGTGAGGCGCCAGGTGAATCGAGTTTGGCCAGATTGCTGAGTGGGAAGTGGATTTGGAACGTGGTCCTGCTCTCAAACTTAAGTTAACACATTAACTCCATTTTATACAGTCACTAAATTAAAGGGAGTCACTTTGATGGTGATCTACAAATTGTTCAAGATTAAACTCTCATTTAGTTAAATGTACCCATACAAATTTATTTCAAAAACAAAAAACAGGCTTTAATTGACAAGCATAAGTTCAGAGTTTTAACTTTTTTAATATATATTATTTTTCCTTGACTACAAATTTTTTTTCTGCTGCACAAAATGACAGCCACAATATTTGCAGTTATCATGCAATTTATTGAAATTTACTTTACTTCCATAATTTCCATAAGACCAAAGTATTAACGGTCTTCTGAGAAAAAGGTGACTTGCATTAGGAGTCCTGCTCCTTCTTTTCTCCAGCATGCTGTAGTCTTCGAGGTTGCAGTAGCTACAATTGTCTAGATCTGTTTCTGTAGATTCTGCTGTGCCGATAAATGTCCTAATCCCGATTCCGAGTCAATCTTTACTCATCGGATGCCTCCGTGGCTCTTCAGCAGACTGTGATTGACGATGATTATCTCAAGCAGATGCCATATCTGTGCCATCGCTGTGGCTGCGTGAGGGATCGGAGGTGAGGAAGCCGGATCAAATAGAGCCTCCAAGCAGCTGACGGAGACGTTGCACAGGAGCAAGGGCCTGTGTAGGAGACACCAATGTATTAAGATATATAGATAAGAGAGATTATTTTTCCTCTCATGTCTAGGAGACATATATTTGAGTTTTGTCCCCAGCTGCTGCACCAAACTTACCTGACATGCAATCTTTGTGAGTTAGTGAGTTTGAGCTTTCTATTAGGAGGTAGCTGCAACAACAGAAACACAAGCTCTTGTTGTAGTTCACACTTTTAGTTTGAAAAGTTATGTTTTATTGCATATAACTTTTTTATATTTTTATATCAAGTCATAATGAAACACCAAGCAGGAGCAGTTGAGAATCACTCTTCATCCTTCAGCTTAATGAAGACAGACTTGACATATTCACAGAGGATCATTTAGCACCTAAACAACCAGATGTTTACCCCAGGAGCAGCTTGACAGACAATCCGAACAAAGGGAAGCTGAATATAAATTTTGATCTTGTTCCATCAAATTCATAAAACATCATTTGTAGTCAGTGTAGCCTTTTGTAAAGCACATATATGTAGCTTGTTATTCAGCAGCAAAGAGGACAAATGCTAGTAGTAATAGGCTAAAATAAATTGAATTGAAAATTACTAGGTGGTATTGAAAGTACACAATCTCAACAAAAAGGGAAGAAAAAAATCGCATTTAATGGATAATTAACAGCCAACCAAACAAAAGAGCAAGGAAAGAATAGTAAAAAATATTATTTTAATGAATATATAATCACTTTTATCTTTAAAAATAAAGTCCATTAAAACCTGGTGTTTATTGATTCACATTTATGGGAAATCCTAACAATCCCATAAATCACAGAAATAAACACTTAAGTTTACGTTGCTGTTTCCGATTATGTTTTAAGCTTTTTGTTCAAAGTCAAATGGAGGTAGTCCGCGATGCTTGCTTCATTTATGAAAACTCATATCTGCTCAGGACATGGCTGGCTCGATTGGTGATCGAGGCAGCTTGAAAAAGGTCTTGTCTTTCTGCCTGTATGATTGAAATTCGACATACGGTGGAGACTTATTAGTGACATGTTTACAGATATAGTGTGGGGACATGGGTGGACAGATTTAGTAAGAAATGAGTAGGCAGTAGCATTTTATACCCTGGTATTCAGTAGAAAATAAAACAGTTTTAAAACCAAATATTTCCAAGAACTCCCTGAGGGTTGTGATAACTTGAAAGAAAGATAGCAAGATTTATTCTGTTTTTGCTTTTTTTGTCATACTTTAATTTTTCAGATCATAAAATTTTTTATATCAGATCACTTAAAAACATTAAATACAAGAGCAGTTTTCAAATAATTTCATTTCCTAAATATATCTAACTAATCTAATATATCCACATGAAGATATAATTGCTCCCTTTATTAAATCATGAATTGACCACATTTTTAGTTCAGTTTCACCAGACCCACCCCTGGTCTTATTAGTGCCTGATCTATGGAATCAGGAAACACATTAGTAGAACCTGTCTGAAAACATGAAGTAAGCTAAAAGATTTCAATAACCAGCACATAGCACATAATTAAAAAAAATCATGAACAGATGAGGGATTGACATTTTTTACTTGATTATATGTGATTATATATTATATGTCACCTGGTTATATGTGCTAATAATAACAACTTGTAGTCGATTATCTGAAACGTGTGACGGAGAACCAAAACAGAAGAAATCTGTAAGAGGGCAAATCATTTTTTTTGATGGCACTGTGCCTTGAAACCAGCACAGCTTGGC
Source organism: Valencia hispanica (assembly GCA_963556495.2). NCBI lineage: Eukaryota > Metazoa > Chordata > Actinopteri > Cyprinodontiformes > Valenciidae > Valencia > Valencia hispanica. The sequence goes on from OY747702.1 coordinate 27,824,545, forward strand.
TTCTGCAGCCAATGAAAGAAATATCTAGTAATTTTTCCATTGAACAAAAGTAATAGCCACGTTTATTATAAGTCTTAAAAGGCTCCCTTACTCAGAATTTTTACTTTCCAAGTCAGTAATCTTATTTTTCTCCAGTTCAAATGTGCTTCTGGAAACATGCAAATTCCAGCTTCCCAATTCAAACAGAATGCACAAATGTTCTCCGACTGGAGGCAAAATTCCTTCTGCTTCTGTTAGATTCAGTCCATGATGAGCAGAAATGAGCAGCAGCGCCTATGAAGTAACTGTTTGTCCATGTTCAGCCAAGTAACCCAGGCAGAGCCTCTGTGAGAGGAAGAACATGGAAGACATTCTGTGTTTCTGGCTCTGTGGTTATAGCTGCATTTAATGCCTAAAACAACCAAAATGTTAACAAAAAGTCAATTTTACAACATGATCTTTCCAGATATACTTCCAGATTGAATCTATAAATGCATATGTGTGTGTGTTTGCTGGATTTAAAATGTATTTACCTGTTTTTGCACTGAATTGGGGTTTTTCTGCAGTCTATATATTGAGCTCTGAATCATTGCTGTGTGTTGCATGTGAAAATGGTTACTCATCATGTCTGCAGTGAACCTGCTCTGAAACTAGACACCTGTGCTGAAAAGAGGAGTCGCCATTTCAGCGCTGTCTGTTTGGATCAGCGTTCCCTGTGGCGCTGTGCCCTCTTTCAGAGCTCCTCTCTCGGTCACCTGTTCCTTGGCCCCTGACTATCTCCCTGTTTTGACACAATGGGCCCTTTGTACCTGCGTGTACCACTGCTGTGAGACATTCCTTGCATTTTTTTTATTTGGACAGCTATACGCAGCTCAACTCTGACTATCCCTGTCGGTGCTACTTCATTGAAGAGAAATTCAAACGAAAGGAGGAGAAGTGCAGCAAATTGGGGGACTGGGAAGAGGCTTGTAGAAATTAGATTGTACCACTGATAAGTTCTATATAGAGCGGGTAAACACATTCTTATCTTGTTATCCAGCTTGCACATTAACACATGATCTGTGGAGGAGGGTTTAAAAGGATAAATCAAATTCTAATCATTGTGTTTGGCTTGCACCCACTCTCTGCTCTTTGTCTCTATTTCTGTTCCTCCCGATGCAAAAGGACCTGAGGGCCCACGAGCGAAGAACAATGGAAGGGTCAGAAGTACCGGCAATTTTCCCTCCACCTGCTGAACGCTTCAGAAATGAGTGCTCCGGTGATTACGTGGCCTAATGTGCGATGTATAAAGAGCAGTTTCCTGCAGCAGAGTTAAATGCTAGTGCCCTCTGTGAAGTATTAATGATGTGGATGGATGAATCAGGTCGGAGCAAACCTGTTGACGGCAGCCACGGCACTCTCCAAAGCTGTGCCCAGACATCAGGCTTAACCGCTTGGCAAATTGGACATGCTTGTTGGCTGTAGCTCCAATTTATGTGCACTCTCTATTGCAGTTAGTCTATCTTCATTATTAAAATAGCCTCTCCTCAGGTCTTGACAGAGTGCTGGATATGTTAAAGGAGGGAGGGAGAGAGGAGTGAGCTTGCAAGGGGGGGGGGGAATCATGAATAATGTGGAAAATAAACATTTGAGGCAGTGGAGCTAGAGCTGGCTGGCAAGAGGGGTGTTGGGAGTGCTGGTAAATGCCCAGCTTTGATTTTTCTCTCTGCCTCCCTCCATGTGATTGTATGCACAGGCTTGTGCCAGGGGATGTTGACACTGTGGATCCTCAGCCATGGGGCTTTATCTCACACGCATGCAGTCAAACATACACACCTTTGAGCAGCTCTCAGGACTGAACTCATCTCTGCGGCTTGAACAGCATCCCAGCTGTGAGTTGTGTCACACTTCTCACAGGCTCCAGCCAGTTTTCTTTTTCTTTCTTTTTTTACAACCTGATGCCATGCTTGCTTCATTTTTATTTTGATAAGGCTGATAAGGCCAAGCTCAGATCGTCTTACCCAGCCAGTTCCAGTTCATGTCATTTTGAAGGAGATGTGTTTATCGCCAGAGGTTGAAGTTAAATACTTCAATAATAAATACAGCTTGACCCCAAAACCATGTTGTAGCTCTGTAGATGAGCACTTCATCTCAGGCTGGAGGTGTAGTAGTGTGTCTCTTTGAAGAGAAGACCAAATGTTGGATGGAGCTACACGGTTTTGGACTATAAATACATTAGGCATTTTTAACATTTATGTTGATGTGAAACTTATGCTGAAACTTCTGCTTTAATATAAATACTTCTATAATGATGCATTACCTTGTCACAATCTCATGTGATTACATAGTTTTACAGAATAATGAAGGTCACTTAATTATTGCATTTTCTAGCACAAATTTATCACCTAACTAATCAAATGTTCACTTAAAGGGATAGTTCAGGATTTTTCTGAGGTTCTGTTATTAGCAGTTAGTGTCTTACCAGCAATAAATGACTTTAACAGTAGGAAAACTGTCTCAGCATTCTAAACACTCCAACCTGTTTCATACTTTAACACATTCAGTTTTATTACTAGATCTAGTTGATCCACTGGAACCAAGAAGGTGACAACAGCCACAAACTACCAGTTATACTTTTAATTTTACAACAAAAATTACTGTCATCATTAATGGTTCCATTCAAATCCTTAAATTTTTTTTTATTTTTTTATTAAATCGATGTTTTTGTTTTGAATATCGATACAATATCAGGAAATAAAATATCGCGTAATATCGTTGTATCGATATTTTCTTATATCCCTAGTGGCAAGAATGGCACAATATTCTTGCCATGCTACCATTATACCCTGATACGCCACCACTGTGTCTTTTGAAACAGGCTTAAAGCTAACGGCTTGTCCAAAAGGAGCCAAGATCAAGGTAAATAAAACAAGTAGCATCTCTAAAACTTCACAATTGTTTTTGCTAAATCTATTTTATTAACCTTTAAACTGATGAGACATTTGTATTTGGCGCTTAGTCACAAAAATGCTGATTTTATACACAGGAAATGGTGCAGGAAGCAGTACATCGCCAGTGATCTAAATGAAACTTGATTATATAAACTGCTACAATTATTTTGTTTATCAAATCGGTTTACTTTAATGTCATTTAGTTACTATGATTTGAAATGTTTTGCATATTACGTTCTCAGAACGTGTTTCTGACAGGGAGATCATTGATTTGTGCACAGCCTCCGAACTCAATTTACTCCTTTTTAAAAAAATGCTTTTTGTGTAAAACAACACCAAATTTAAACATGACTTGTGCCAACGGTTTATAAACCATCATTTGCATAAACTATGCTGAGTTTTTCTTTTTAAATTGAGGATATTTAAAGACATCAGTCCACTTTAGTATAGTCCCTTCTCTGACTAACCTCATCTTCAGCCTCCAGGACCAACTAATCTGGATTTATAATAAATAAACTGCTTACAATAAAATATAACAAATTAACTGCTTACAACATTTAGTTAAAAAATCCTGAACTATTAATGGAATTTGCCTTCTTGTCTCATCCAGCATAAAAGAGATTTAGTAACTAAATCAAAACCAAGAGCACTAAAATGAAGTTCTGTAAAACAATATTTACATACTTATTAGCCAATAAAGTACAGTTTCAGTTAAAGAAGCCGGCAGCAGCAGCGAATGCCGAGTGCAGCAGGATACTCACAGCTTAAACAGACCACTCAACATAACAGAGTATGCTTGATCTGTTCTGCAGAGTCTGTGAAAGATCACATGTGAAGCAGGAGCACAACAAAGTTCACTGCCTGAACTATCTCATAGGCATCAGCTCATTTGTTAGAAATCATGTTAATCATAACTGATATTGTTAGTAGAATATTACATTATCAGTCATGTGCCCAGAAAAAAATTAGCAGCGAGAATACATAACTATAACTATAGCTGTGTTTTATGTGTGGCAGCCATACTAGATACTTAGCTCGAGACGTTTATGCCTTGTCCACACGTAGCCGGGTATCTCACAAAACGAATATATTTTTCTATGATTTGGCCTGTCATCCACATGAAAACGCAGATTTAGGGCACCAAAAACCATTCTTTCTAAACACTCAGACCAAAGTAAAGATTTTTATTTTCTCCAATTTAAAACCATACTCCGTAACTTTCACGATATTTGCTCTCTGTCGCCCTCTTCAGGCTTGCCGCGCAACATCACTGTCGTAAAATCAAATCTCTCTGTCGCTCATAAGAGGCATGTTTCAGTGGCTGCTTTCCAGATCGCTTGCCCAAACAACAAACAAGCGCCGTTTCAGTTCGCAATTCAACTGTAACAATCGGGATAATTTAGAGTAAAGACCTCACAGCTAGGTATTCAGTTTGTGGGGGAGGTCGGGGTAATTTGAAAAACAGTGGGATTAGATACAGAGAACTTCTAAGCGCCACGTAGCAAACACATAGAATCAGCCTACATCTTTAGGTGATTTTAGGAAAAAATCAAACGACAAAAATAGAAATCACTAGCTTGACAAAACCAAAAGAAAAAAGTTATACTGAAATACAGCGACTACGCCGGAGTTTGCAGCTTTATCTACAGAACTGATTCTTACACGTTAGCATCACATTAGCCTCTAGATGGCTAACGGAGATCGACTCGGTTGTGTAATTCACATTACTACTGTAAGACATACCGTGCAAACTATGTTCATCCACCTCCACTCATTGAATAAATAGCTTTCTCAGGACTGTATAACAACATCATGCCAGACCAAACATTATAACCCCGGTGAAATCATTGATTACTTACCTATCCATTAGCAGCACAGCTAACTCGGCGTCCGCAGTACATGGCGTTCGTTCCAAAAGAACTCTCCAACGAGGAAAAGCCGGCCCAATATTTACTCTGGTCTTTGCTCGCTCTCTATCACATTCACTTTTTCTTTTTCTAGCTTCTTCTGATATGGGATTTCTCGGTCTCTTTGGTGGATCAGCCATCTCTACAGTCTCTAAACAGCGAGGCTGTATGACTCTGCCGTAAAGCAGAACACTTCCAGCAGCGGGTTGCTGCTCAAAAGTTCTATAGTGCAGAAAAAAGCCAAGGACCTCTGTAAGGTGAGGATAACTCTAAAAATGAACATAATGGATGATAAAATTCCACCATAACTTTTGAAAAAAAACATTATATTAAGGTGTAAAAGTTGCGGAGTATGCCTTTAAGCGTTTGCTTGTTGACAGAAATAGCCGGAGTTTTATGTTTTCCAATGTCACTGTCCAAAACAAAAATGCACTGACATCACATGTGCGACCTGTGTTTACATTCATGGTTGCCCTCAAAGCTGTGTTGCCATTATCAATTGTCCTAGTGATTTTGCTTGCTTGTGTTCACAAGCTGCTCTATGATGGGTTTAGAAAATAGAAAGTTACTCTAAGTGGATAGGATTTGGGGGAACTACTGCCCCGTACAGGTTTGGCATGTCTATGAATGTGCTTAACATTGCACTTATGCGGTGAGGTGCAGACAGAGTTTTTTTTTTTTTTAAACGAGGTGGTGAGGATATTTGTTTGTTTTTTTAAACCTGGCTACGTGTGTACATGGCATTAGTGACACTGACTTTCCCACTGTGAAATCCAACTTCATGGAGCACTAATGTATTTCTGTGTTGCAGCCCAGACTGTCTCACTGCTCAGCACAAACAGAATCCACGTTAGCCATGCTTATGATTTTCTTCCTTTTAATTTTATAAATGTGGATTTTCACACCACCTACTGGCAATAATGCATAGAAGTTACTACATTTTGTTTGGACTTCCGGTAAAGCAGCATAATATTGCAGTTGACATTGCAGTATAAATATCTTCTAAATTGGTGATTGGACTTCAAGTGTACTGACGACCTGTCCAGGGTGTACCCTGCCTCTCGCCCCATGACAGCTTTAGATAGGCACCAGTCCGCAATCCTGCATAGGACTGACGGGTACAGAAAATGGATGGATGGATGGACTTCAAATATATTCACTCTCTGGATTCCAATAATTAGAGGTTACTGACTGAGATATTATATCTCATGGAGTCCGATAGGAACACTACGACAGTTGTGAAAAATGAGGAGGTCAAACCTTGGTTTGTTGCAATTGATACTTTATATTAAATATAAAAGGGCTGGATGATAATTCAATAACAATATCTTTTGATCAACAAAAGTGTGGTATGATAGAAAAAAGGGTCGAAAAAAAGTTCAATAAAAAAAATCCCTTCCTTTTTCATTATATCCTATCTGGGAGCTTATTACTACAGTCATTATTTACTTCAAACCAATCATAAACGCAGAGACAGCTCCGACAGTGAGCCCTCGCTCCTCAAACCACAAAAGACAGCAAATGATTTGAACTGCAAAATATATCACAGCAAGGAGCAGCGGAGGAAATTGTCCCGCAGAAAGGTTTCAGTGGTTCACCAGCAAGTATCCGTTTTGAACCGAAACTGGACGCACATGAACACTAAGTGTAACAATGATGAACAAAATAAAACACAGGAAATACTACCATCAGCAAAGTTGTCATGGCCCCCGGCCTGCTGCAAACAGGTGTTCCTCTCATGGTTACCCAGAGTCCACCCAGGACTCCACCATGTCCTCAGAAGCGAAAACGCTTTCAAAAATACAAACGGGGGTGGAAAGACCTGCTGGCTTCCGCACTGTTTTGGGGTCAGTCTACACTCAGCCATCGGAGAGTAGCTGGTTAGCTTTAGCTTAAGCAGCTGGACTAAATTGGAATCAGCTTTATTAGCCGGTTTTTGCATACAAACTAAACCAAATGTCTGAGCCATTAATATAATAAAATGTCATAAAACTTTTAAAAGACATAAAAAAGCATCAAGATAAGCTTACATTTTAAATTACTAACGTATTTAAATGTATTGTATTATTTTATGGGATGGGAGAAGGTGTTTGTATTTGACCACTGTAATGCTTCGTGTATTTGTGCATTATTTCTATATATTGTAACGGATTGTCTTATATTGCATTTTTGTAATTTTTTTATTTGTTGTATATTATTTTTAAATATATTTTTAGTGTGTTTTTAGGTAGACAATTTAACACCTGTCGTGGGATTGCAGATGAAAAACAGCCTCTAGGCTAATTCTGGCACATTTGCAATTTTGCTGTTAATGTGTATTAATTGAAAAATAAATTTAAAAACATTTAATCAATAATCTAATGGTTTTAAAACATTAGTATTTTCTTTTATGTTTGTCACTATACACTGACGTCACTCAGCTCTCCTAAATTGATTTGTTTTTGTTTCTTACAAACTTTTAGTTAAGATAAAAAATGTGTTAGAAATGGTTGAATTGAATTGTTTATTAAAATTAGTTCATTAAAGAATAGCATAAAATAACCAGAGTGGCACTTAAAATAAATGTTCAACATTTTTTAAATAATTATCAGTAGTTATATATATATATAGCTTTGATCATAGCTGTCAAGTTTCCCGTTTTGGCCGGGAAACTCACGTATTTTACCCCTCTTTCCTGCCATCTTCCCGTATTAATATTATCCTGTAAATTTCCTGTATTTTAATATAATTTAAAAAAAAATCCCCTGCCTCTCTAAATCTAGTAGCCTCAGTAGCCTCATGAGAACTGCCAACTGCAGTAGCCTGGGTGGCTGTTCTTGTGTGGCTAGTGCCCAGAGCGGGAACAACAAAAAGATAGATGGATCTGATGGAGGAGAAGTCATTACTGCAAAAAAAAAAATAAAAAATACAAAAAAGAAACCCTACTAAGTCGTCAAGTAAATATCTTGAAAAATAGGTCAGCAAATTGACTTTCGTACAAAGGAGCAGGATGGGGCGCAGCCTTTGATTGTCAACAAGGGTAGGCACATCACATTCTGATCACTTGGTTACAGTGAGTTAGTGCTTGACAAGTGGCAGTGTAAAAAATGTCGGAAATGACCAACATAAGTAAGAAATCGTCCGGTAAAAAACGTAAAATCGTCAAACATTTTGACAGACTTTCTTCTCTTAACCTTGCCAATATATTCCCATTAAAAAAAAATCTTAAATAAGAGGTGTTACATCAGTCTGCGTCTCCCCTTTGATCAGCTATAGGGAGGTTTTCAGCACCAGAACTAATGAAACAAAGGAGAGAAAAAAAATCAGAAAGAAACAAAGACTTTGAAACAAAAAGTATCTAGGAAGTAAAAAAAAAAGGGGGGCCAGTAATGATCTCAGGGTGTCACACTAAGGGTTAGGGATAAAGCAGGGCTGTAATACAAAAGGGGGCAGGGCCTAGACTGAGTGACAGACAGAGTCACAACATGGGGGTCAAAGATGGACGTCAACATAAATAAATAAAACCTATAAATAATTCCAACTAATTAACGTTATTTCTCTTTTATTTTATCATTCATTAAAAATATTATCTGAGCTGCTCCAGAAAGCAGGCCAGGAATAAAATCATTGAGTAATCAACAACTCATTTAACATTCTGACTGATTTATTGATATTAATAATAAATATTCACTGCAACTCTAGAACGTATTAAATAGAGAACATCTACTTTTAAAGTCAATTATTTGGACTAAATTTAAGAAGTGAAAACCTAAGGACCAACATTTTCAGTAAGAAACAATATACATGACAATACATAATAGCACATAGCCATTCTAAATAGCTATAGATCTGCAGCATGAGAGCATGTTGTCCTACACGTTTTAACAATGTTCTGTCTGAGACACTACCACATCTGCTAGTGTGGCGGGTGTAGCTCAAACATTCAAACTCGAACATTACAGTGTAAAATATGCAAATGTTAGAGGTCACTACAATGCCAACTATTAAATAGATAGGAATTTGAAGCAAGCGAGTAGATTGTCCTAGGTGCTACAAAAATGGCAGATGTGAGACCCTCTTTGGCAGATGTGAGAGTTTACGTGAATATTACAACTTGGTTGGAGTGGTGGAATGGCTCGTGCCGGAAAATGTCCCTTATTTTCAAATTCAAAGCTTGACAGGTATGGCTTTGATAGCCTTTCTTTACTGTAGCTTATGTTAAAGAGCTCCACCTATAGGACTTTGTACCTGTTGCAAATATGACTAGATGCAATGGCTAATAAGGTAATTACCCCCCTGAGCTGGTGTATTTGCAGCTGTAGGCTGAGGCAGGGCTTCCCCTTAGGTAGCTCTCCCACTCAGGTCAGTAAACACCTAATGACATTTAGAGGAAAGAGGATGAAAGAGATGGCACTTGGTTGTAGTCAGCTGCGCACTACCTTTGTCTTATTGTGTACCGTCTGTCTTAATCTCCCAGCTACCCCTTTCACACCAGAAGGAGATCATGTTATTAGATCCCCTCCCGCGGCTCATTTGTCATCCGGCAGCACCGCTCTTCCAGAAAGGGACGGCAAGGGAACAAAAAAGAAAACGGTATAAAAAGGGAAGAAACCACAACATCAAATGTTGATCATTTGCTGGCTTGGAGTCTGTATCTTCTTCGTTTTCCACAATCACAAACTTAAGCTTCTTCACTGTTTTTTTTTTTCTTGCATCACACCAACTATACACTGCATGCACACTCAACACACATGTGCTGTACGTGCACACAATAACTCCCACCTACTCTTTCACTATCAGAAACTGCTACAAATAAAAAGTATTGGCAGTGTTCAGAGTTTGCCGTCATCTCCTCAGCCACATTGCTTTAATCTCTGCTCTTTGAGCCGACTCGTTCCCTTGCTGCTAAGGGAGGTAGTCACCTAATTATAATAAACAAATATGCTCAGAGATGCCTGTGTGAGGCTCACATAGGTTAACAACTCAGCTATAAATGTTAAATGAAGCCTAAAATAGGATAGTATGGCTTACAGTTGCCATAGTGATCCCAGTAGTGACTCTTTGTGTACTTTGTAGGTTGGAAAAGTTTGAATTAATCTTAAAATCTGTCATACAAAGAAGAAATGAGTGACTGCTTTGTGCCTCAAAGGTCTTTTTGATGGCTCAATTGGGGACATTTTTTGTTCACTTCCAAAAGGTCTGTGTTTCTGTGTTTACACTCTCTCTGAATATTAAACTCTGCACTTCTGCATTAGTCACAGGTGAGTTAATGTATCAAAATACTAGTCATATTCATGCTTCTTGGTGTCTTTGTGTCTTTTTCCAACAGGTGGGACTGTCAGAATGATGTATAGGAGAAGCAGCGTTGAGCCGTATTGATGGATGTGTTAGCAGACAGCAGTCTCACATTGATTGTGAAGACTTCAGAAACGGAGAATGCAAATATTGTGGAAAATACAGGTACCAGTATCCCTGTCTAACATTGAATACATTTCACTCAATGTATCTTAGACTGATTTATTATATATATATATTTTTTAAACAAAGAAATATGGTTTTCAACTGAAACCTAAAAAGTGCATTGTTCATTTTTTATTCAGTACCCATTCATTTGGATAAAATCCGGAGCATAGCATTACCTTCAGTAGTCATGCACCCATGTGTGATTTAATCTCAGTATAAATCCAGCTGTTCTGTGAGCCCCTCAGAGGTTTGCTAGAGAACATCAGTGGACATACAGCATCTTGACGACCAAAGAAAACAGCAGACAGGTCAGGGAGACAGTTGTGGAGATGTTTAAAGCAGAATTAGGTTATAAAATTGTTACCCCAAACTTTGGATGTCTCACAGAGGTTCAAGCCATCATCTGAAAATGTAAACAGTTTGGTAAGATTGCAAACCGTAACACATACCATACCATACCATACCATACCATACCATACCATACCATACCATACCATACCATTTATTTGTTAAATAATTAAAATTAATTTATTTGTGAGCTGACCAAGGTGCTGTACAAAGGTAGCAAAAAGGAAATAAAACAATAAAACAACAAGCCATAAAAACATTATACAAACACAGTCAAAACCATATGTAAAACAGCAGAAATCAAGAAAGTCTGATCTCCAGAGGGAGTTCATTCCATAGCTTCGGAGGCACAGATCGAGAAAGCTCGATCAGCACGGGTTTTACAAGGAAGTTTAGGAATGTGTAATAAATGCTGCGGAGGAACCGGCCCGAAACATATGGATTAACCAGCTCTGAGATGTATGCAGGGGTCAAGCCATTTAAAGCCTTAAAAACAAATAAATAATATTTTGAATCAGATAAGATAAGGCCAGGGCAGCCCGTGAAGTCTTGCTAAAATCGGAGTAATGTGGTGCCGACGGACAGTATTTTTCAAGACTCTAGAACATGGTCGTCTACCTAAACTAACAGCCCGGGCAAGGAGAGCATTATCAGAGAAGCATTCAGGGTGGCAACTCAACAGAGGCTTCAGATATCCGCAGTTCAGGTGGAAGAATCTGTCCACAGGACAGTGGTTGTTCATCTGCTTCACAAGTCTTTATGAAAGATGGATACTAAGAAAACCCATTGTTGCAAGAAAGCCATATCCAATTTGCAGTTTGCTACAATCCATTTAGAAGAAACTGCTCTGCTTAGATAAGACCAAAATGTTACTTTTAGCCTATGTGCAAAATGACGTGTGTGACATAAAGCACTACATGGCACCCTGAACACACTATCCTCACCAATAAGCATGGTGGTGGCTGCATCATGCTATGGGGTTGTTGTTTTTTTCTATGGCAGGAACAGGAAAGCTGATTAGAGTTGATTATTTAAAAAATTGAGTTCAACAATTATTTGGATCCCAAAGGAAAGTCAATGGTGAAAGAATGAAACTAAATACAGAAAAATCTTGGAAGATAACCTGCTGGAGGCTGTGAACAACTTGAGACTGGGGTTCAGGTTCACCTTCCAGCAGTAGATTTACAGTAAACACACAGCCAGAGCTGCAATGAAATGGTTTAGATGAAAGCATATCTATGTTGGAATGGCCCAGTCGAAGTCCAAACGTAAATCGAATTAAGAATCTTTGACAAAATTTGAAAGTTCCTGTTCACAGACCTTTTCTGTCCATTCTGACTGAGTTAGAGTTATTAGTAAAATAAAAACAGAGAAAAAGTTTCTAGATGTGCAAACTAGTAGACTTATACCAATAGACGTGGAGATGTAAATGCAAGGAAAAGTGGTTTGACAAAAAATTGAGCCAGGAGGACTGAACTCAAATGAATGCCAAATTTTTGTTTTATTTTTAAAACATCTTGAAAACAATTTATCATTTTACATCATTTTCACATTTACACATTACTTAATTATATAGTCTCAACAATATACATTAAGGTTTGTGGCATTCTAAGATGTGAAAAAAGGACGATGTATGAAACTTTCTGCAAGGTATTATATGCACACTCTAATGTAATTTACAATTTCCATTTAACCTCACATGCATGTTCTGGGAGTACTGAAGAAACATGCAAATTCCAACCAGAAAGGACTCAGATGGGATTTGAACCCAGTTCCATCTTCCTTTGAGGCAACTGTGCCGACAACCAATTCAACAAAGTGTTATTTGTTTCCTTTGTTTCCGTTGTTGATCTTAAAAGAAGAAATGTTCCTTTTTCCTAAGAATAAGTGAGCTTGAATTAATGAAAACGTTAAAGAGGCAATTAGTCTTACCATGCCCATGAAGTAGCTTTCTTAAATTAGTTTTTTACCCATAGTTTTAAGCTCTTTGACAAGTAATGGGGACAGTGCAACTCTTGCTTTTTACAAAGAAGAAGAGGAGAGGAAACATTAAATGAGGGGTTTAAAGCTATTGTTAATCCTCTCTCCTCATGCATCTTCGACTCAAAAATATTATATTGACATATTTTTTATAGAAAGGTGCAAATGTAAAAGCGGAGACGGGATCTTAAGCTCAAACACATTTATTTGTATTGCCATGGACAAAATTATATAAAATCTAATTTGTATAGATCATTTCGTTAATTTCTGAAACCTCATTCTAGGTTCAGCCTGTTTTCTCACTCACTGCTTGTCATGATTTCATAATAGTGGTTCCTACACACATTGCTTCAACATTGCTATTCTTTTTTAAATTTTCTTAAGAGTGCTCTGTGAAATATTCTGTTTTTTATCTCTCAGCTCTTAAATGTTCTAGATAATCCAACTAATTTTGGCATACAGATAACATGAGTAAATGCAAAAAGCTTTTTTCAAGTTGTGCCACCTACTGTATAGTGACAACAATTGCAATCAAGCATTTTTTGATAACTGGCAATTAATCACTTACATCATTGTGGAGAAACTTTGACCAACTAATGTTTGTAGAATTGTCTTAATTTAGCAACACCGGAGAGTTTTTGAGCATGAATGATCTGTTTTAAATTATGCCACAGGATCTCAATTTTAGCTATAAACTTTAAACAGGCCACTGCATAACTTTGATTTAGCTTTTTCAGGCATTCAGAGGTGGTCTTGAACTAGGTGATTGTTCTGCTAGATATTGCAAGTATGCATGAGTTTAGGATCACAAACTGATGGCTAAACATTCTCCTTCAGGATTTTCTTCTTGAGAGCAAAAGCCTAATCAATTACGCCAAGTTGTCCAGGTCCTGAAGCAGTGCAGCAGCCCCAGAACATCACACTGCCACCACCGCTTTTAACTGTAGCTATGATCTTCTTTTTCTGAAATGTAGTGTTAGTTTTATGAAAAATGTTGCAGGGAAGTCATGAGAAGGTTCACAGCTGTTCTATATTTTCTCAATTTGTTGATCATGGAAAATAACTTTGTAATACTTTTCAGACTGATATATGTATTTCTTCAATCTGTTTAGATCAGGGCATCATGTGTTGCTTTTAAGATCTTTCAGCCTACTTCATGTCACCAGACAGGTTTTGTTTAAGATATGTCTTGATTCTACAGATCAGGCAGTAATCAGATCTTGAGAAATGATTTTCAGCTTTCCAAAGACTGTGGTTGATTACAATTTTTCATGATTTAGAAAGGGGGCAATTGTCATAATATAAGGCCAGGTTGGTGTGGATTTGTTTTGTCCCTTAAACGGAAAATACTTTTAAAATGGGATTTTGTATTTACACTGGTTATCTTTGTCAGATATTAAAATTTGTTTGATGATTTGTGTGAAAAATGATCGGCAAGGGGAGAAAGACTTTTCCACTGCACCTTATATTATAAATATATATTATCAACATTAATCTCTGACTATGAATCCTATTAAATGCTAAAAAACAATCCAAAGATTGATGCTTTAGGAACTTACTTACACATACCTCATCATATTCCAGAGAAAACCGTAAGATTTAAAGGCAGCTACAATTTTGTCCTTACACATGAATGTCCCTTGTATAATAATGCAATATGAGATTGTTCTTCTTCAGTGTTTTTAATGTGTGTGATAGAAAATAACCAAAACAAGCAAAAACTATATTGGAATCTGTCCTGCACTGTTTATTCATCTCATCTATGATGAAGGAGCTAGTCTGTTTATGGTGTAAACATGTAACATGCAGAAAAGGTTCAAACAAGTTGAATATTTATCTTGTGATCCTGTAAATATAGCTTGTAGATATTAATTCTGCCTCTCTATCCAGAGTAACTTGGTCAAAGATTGTCTGCATTTAGCACATCCATAAGGAAAACATGGAAGAGATGTGTTTCCAGGATTAGACGCTGGTCTGCTAATAACTGTGCATTCACTAGAAGAAAATCTTTGTCCATAAAGTAAAGAATACACTGTTTGTATATTCAGGTTTATTTCTAGTCATATTTTAAGGCACATAACTTTTACAGCATGTTTATGGTAGAAAATAGAATAAAGACAATAGTGGGAAAATAAATATTTTCATGCTCCAACAAACTTTATTAACATACTTTTTCATCCAGATTTTTATATTGCTGTGATATAAGCTCTTAATTAAAAAAATGAGTTTATGTTTGCCTGCTATGCAGGCTGTTCAGTTTACTGAGCATTTGGCCCACTAGTGCGGATAACTATTTTAAAATTCATTGAGCATCTTCTCTGAGATAGTTTGCTTTCCTTTCCCTGCTTTTCTTTCCTTGCTTTCCTTCCTTTCCTGGCTTAATATGCTTCCTCGTATCAAAGAGCATTTTTTATTCCTGTTTTTATATAAAGAAAAAGAGACACTTCGGATTATTTGTATTTCTTTACAATTGTTAAAATCAGCTTATATTGAACGAGAAGATTTCCTGCTGGAATCAGTGGGCCAATTTGAAGTTGACATGTCCCTCATTATGGACTTCCAATTAACTGACCCAAACTCAATCGAGGAAACACAATTTAATAAAAAATATAAAAAACTATCAAGGAATCACTAACACCAGTGACCCTGTCCACAGTCAGTGTGTTTACATGCAAGAGAAAACCAAATTTTTGCCGTATTCGGACTTTTGAAATGTATGTATTCACCTTAGTCGGGCTGAAGTTGAACTGAACTGGACTTCTCTTAGTCGGACTAACAGACCCAGATAATGTGCTTAGAAAGCCAAATTTCTCTGCATGTAGATGCCAACACAGCTTAGCAGAGCTATTCCCAGGTAGTGACAAGACCGCGGAAGCGGGAATAACAACACTGATACAACAACACAGTGGCAACAATGAGTGTAAGACAATCAAACTGTACAGTACTTACGAAACTTACTGTGCTGCAGTGTTGTTGTCATTTATTTTGAGCATATCCTGCTTTTACTCCGTCGCTTTTCTGCTGCCATCATTTGTTTACTATTTGTGTGATGCTCTAGGCCAATTGGAAGAATGCCAACCTGAAGGGGCGCATATTGCCACCTAACGTTGCGGAGTCCAACGCACGTCATTCAATAATTTGATATTTTTAATGACATGTTAACAGGGATAAAGGCTCCCATTCTGGTTAAGGTATTAGCTCGATTATTGGGAGCTCAATTTTGATGTGCATGTAAACGTACTGAGTGAATCAAATGTAACATCAACATTGGCTTAGAAGTAGTCCACAGAA
The DNA here is from genome assembly GCA_963556495.2 of Valencia hispanica. Taxonomy (NCBI): domain Eukaryota; kingdom Metazoa; phylum Chordata; class Actinopteri; order Cyprinodontiformes; family Valenciidae; genus Valencia; species Valencia hispanica. Next base: position 27,840,422 of record OY747702.1, read on the forward strand.
AATCGACACCTTTAAAGAACAACTGAAACTTGCAACCGTGCAGACTGACAAACCAAATGTCTTCTGGAGAAAAGGTTTATACTCAGATGAGACAAAGAACGGGCTATTTGGGCTCAGTGACAAGACATATGTTTCAACAAGTCAAGGTGATATTTTCAAAACTAAAAACACTGTTTACATACAGTCAAGCATGGTGGTGGCAACTTCATGCCGTTGGGCTGTTTCAGTGCTAGTAGTACAAGTCCAGTGCAATGAACGACTATCTCCAAATTCTTCAACCTCCTTCAAATCAAGTTGACACAAATGGGTGTTCCAACAAGACAGAGAAGAAAGCAGGCTGATATTAAGTGTCTGAAATGGTCCTGAACTCAATAAAATACAGAAATATAGAGTCTGCTTGAAAGCATGTATAGTAAAAATCTGAAGCTCAGATAGCTCATTTTTCTCAGTTAATTAAAAAATATGTCTAATTGTTATATGCTAGAATGATAAGAGATTTTTCTTACATTTTTAGTAATGGTTTCTTCAAATTCAGAAGTTCATTAAAGTCAAGATCACTATACCTTAAACAATTTTAGGAAGCTCAAATGATGATGTAATGACTTTGTAAGCTTTGGACAGATTATTTGACACCCACTTAGTTAACTGGAGGCACACTTTTGGATGCATTTTAAGGTAATTCACCTAAACACCTTGCTTCCTTGGGTAACATCATGGAAAAATTCAAAAATAAGCACACAGCGAAGACTTTAGGAAGAGTATTGTGGGCCTCCACAAGTCTGTTTTAGTCTTTGTACAATTTTCAGATGCCTGAAGGTTCCACATTTATCTTTTCAAACAATCATATGCTATTCAGCTATTATATAAAATATATGTTGAGGAATGAGAAAGATTTTTTTGTTGCGCAGAGACACAATAGAAATATAAATAATTTTGGAAATCTTAGCTGACCTAAACCGGGAAAATATTTGTCGGATTTGATGTCAGACACTGAGAAAACATTTATTATGTTTTTTGTACAGTGTGTGTAAGCATCTGTCTTTAACTGTACTGTATATACTTGGGCCATGTGAAAAATGTTGACTCCAAGAGCATTACAGGAAATGTACATTAAACCAAAATGTGTATGCCTTGTTCTATTTAAATTGTATAATCATCCCACCCTGAAAAGATGACAGTTGAAATCCCTTTTTAATGGCCCTAAATTAATATTTTATATGCATATCCCGAGTTTTTTAACTTCTCACCAGCACTGTAGCTGCAATTGGTGAATGGCTCAAATTCTGGTAACATTTTTATTGTATTTGCTTATGTCCAACACCCCCAATACTTCACTCAGAAAGGGCCAAACATTACTCCATCAAAACCTGCAACTTTTATTTCCCAACAGGCTATCCATAGGTTGTTGTTTTCTGTGTATTTTAGAAACTGTAACTTCTCCTGCTTTATCAAAGTAGCCAAGCACCCCTAATTCTTAAATGAGATTTATCTTAGTGTTTCACCTCTGGTCAGGCTCAGTGGTTAAATTCCCGCAGAATATCCTGAGCAACTCGCCTGCTTCTCGAGAGGTACCTAGAGGAAGAGAGAAGCAGTAAGGAAAGAGGGAAAATAATTTGGAGTATGAGCCCAACAAAAGAGGAAAGAAAAGGTTGAAAGCAGGCCCATTGAGCAGGAATAGGGCACCTCTTTGGAAAAGGACAGCTATGAATCATGCTGCATTTACTCACCACTTATTATGGACATTCTGTACTATCTGGGTTCATTCTTTCCACCACCATTCACAAAATGTCATATGTAGTGGAAACATAGCAAAAAAGAGTTATGTGGCTGACCAGCCAGCCTGCATAAGTGAGCCAGTCAAATCAACCCAACCCCCCTAGGCGGCAGAGCTGCAGAACAGCTGCCTGTGCATTTTGTCATTGTAAACTTTCTGTACAAAACTGATAAGGAGAAGGAGGTCTGATGGAAAACAGAAAGCAAGTTGAAAATGTAGTAATGAAGTAATGAAGGAATAATTTCCAGTTTGCATTTTACTTGATATTATTAAATTCAATTCCTATACAATGTGTAAAAGCATTGAACTGCATTTAACTGCAGTACAGCAATGTAGCTCTCAAAATGTTATTCTAAAGACACCGCTTGTCACAACTCAAACTCTTAAAAACTATTTGAAGATTATCTATGCTCTTTCTTTTTCATTATTTGACCCTACAAAGCCATTTCAGGCTAATGCTACACATGTAGTGAATGGAAAGTTAAAATTCTAATATACTATAAAAATACAGCTGCAGAGAAATGCTCTCTTGCCCATTCGGCTCCAACATCGATAAATAAGAAATACAGTCACACCTAAGGCTAATTATTATGGCTAAAGACGCAGAACGATCATTTGAAGGGAGTGCTTTTTGATTTACCCTGTGGACATTAGCAGTTCCTTTGTATGGACAATGGACACCTACATAGGAAAGAGCACTGTAAAAAAGTATTATATTACCTGATAAACGTCATGCTCACAAACAACACTTATGCTCACCTCAGTGATCTGGCTCCTGACCTCTTTCCTCAAGTTTGGGTTTGTTCCCTTCTTTACTTTAAGATTGTAACTGTTTCATAATTCTGGGAGAAACAGTCTTTCTTGCAGATCAACTGTATTTTGAGAAATCCATCCTTTGATCCTGGTACTTCCAAATGGCTCCATCTTTCCTGCATAGATGGTCTTTGATGCAAAAATGCTCACTTCTCTGTCACCCAGGAAAAAGGTCAAGAAGGTCAATTTCTGTAATTGACATCAAAGATTTCAGATGCTATATAATCCACATATGGCAGTTCCTTCCTGTTGAAGTGTGGTGAAAGGCTCTATTTGTTTCTTTAAAGGTGTGTTTAAAAATTACTTATTCACCTTGAAAATGATGGAAAGGATGATTCAGTTAATGTTTTATACTTTTATAATGTTTAATGTACATCTGGCTCTAAAATAAGATGAAATGGGCCCTTTAAAGAAAACAAAAACTATGAAAATGTTTGTGCATGTATGGCTTTTGCCGCAGTAATAAATGAGGCAGCAGATGCCAACCACTCCGTTCTCTTGTATCCATCACCGTGTCCCACAGCAGGGCCTTGTTTGCTCATAGAGCTGGCTGGCACAAGACAGATCGGGCTTTACCTCAGGTTGGAGGACTCCCGAGTGTTATGGCCAGAGTGAGAGAGACGTGATCCTGAGAGCTAAGGGTGTACTAGCTGGTCTGGTCTAGCCCAAGCTTGGTGGCAGTCGAGCTGTCTAGCATGGCTGGGCTTGGCAGCACCGGGGATCAGAAGATCACCACCACCTGCCAGCAGTCAGGGTCCCTCCATATGCTCAGTGGTGAATGTCTTTCCCAGATTGCATGAACTGTGTCACATCCAGCGTCAGTTTCTATTCAAGGAACTTCCCTCCTGATAAAACCATTACAAAACTGCAACTGTGTCAGGATGATCTCAGTGTCTGTTAAAGCTTGTTTTATTGTCAGTGTATGTGTAGTTCACCCTGCTAGCTGGATATTGAGTCCTGGCAGTGTTGAGCATTTTGGATGCTTATCTAGTGTACATTTGCCAGCTCAGATTTAGTAGTAACATTATGCTGTATCGTATCAGCAAATACGAAGCTGCTGATCCCCCTTTGACCTCTAATGTCAAACTCGAATTTTCAGCCGCAATCATCGCTGAAAGACCGTCTGTGTGTGAATGCGTGTGTGTGTGTTTGTGTACCTGTCTGACTGACTGATCTGTGGCACATTCTGAACAGCTGAAGAGCTAATGGTCCAGCTGGAGACAGATGGCCTCTCGATAACACTATACCCCCAAGCCAATACTCACACTCTATCACTCTCTCGCTTCGACACACACACACACACACGAGCACACACACACTCTTGAATGAATCTATGCATGCACACACACGTTGGATATGGTACATTGTTAATCCATTACAAGCCCAGAGGAAACACATTTCTCAATATGAGTTTTTTGTTTTCAAGCAATTTTAGACAATCTTTTGGTAACCTCAGCTGGCAGCTTAGATTTTGTGCAAACACAAGGTGATAAAGGTAGCTAATAATCTCTCTCTTTCTACTTTTTTAATGTAGTTTCCCTATTTCTGTGGCTTTGTCTTAATTGAAGAGATTGTTAGTCGGCTTTATATGTTTAGGTGTAGTACTAAAACATCTTCTTATGTAATTTATTGTGAGATTTTTCTGTTGCATTTGAATTAATTTTGTAATTCTGTAATTGTGCAATGCTATACAAAAACAAAGTATTTACCTTGTAATAAGATTAATTAATATTGTGCTGTGCAGACCAGATCAATTGTCTACACTGAGTAAGAATTTCTGACCTTAAGTGTTGACTCAAGAAAAGAAGAAATCACTTAAAAACTATTTGATTGACAACATGAAGCAGGCTAAAAAAGCTCAAAAACCAACACATCATGTCCCTTTCGGAAGACATTCAAAAACAGAGGAGAAACAAATTATTAACACCTACTAGTCTGGAATGATTTACAAAACCTTTTCTGCATGCAATAAGAGACAACCAAATGATTGCCTTAGTCCAACTTGATTCAGACTTGTGAAATGCATGTATACACCTCAGTCTGGGTGAAGGTGAACTAAACTGGCCTACTCATAATCGAGCTAACAGAATCAGATAGTGCAGTTAGAAAGCCAAATTTCTCTGCATGTAAACGCCAACACAGCTTAGCGGAACTATTCGCAGGAAGTGACGAGACTGCTGAAGCGTGAATAACAACACCGGTATGACAACAACACAGTGGCAACAACGAGTGTAACACAATCAAACAGTACAATACTTATGAAATATACTGTGCTGCAGCTTTGTTGTCATTAATTAGAACTTATTTTGCTTTTACTCCGTCTGCTTCCATTGCCTCCAGGATTTGATTACTATTTGTGTGACGCTCTAGGCCAACCGGAAGAATGCCAAGGTGAAAGGCGCCACCTACTGTCGCGGAGTCGAACGAACGTCATTCACATTTTCTGATTGACATGTAATCTGGGATAAAAGCTCCCATTCTGGTGAAGGTATTAGCTTGAATATTGCGAAAAGCTCTATTTAGATGTGCATGTAAACGAACTGAGTGTCTATAGAGTGATACTCTGGGGCTGCTTTGCTGCTTCAGCACCTGAACAACTTCCGGTAACCGCTCTCTCCCAAAAAGTACTGAAGTTCATGACCGTACACTAAAACATATTTGGGCACCTCAGTATTATTAAATTAAACAAAATTATGATCTTAAACAGGTTGATCATGCCCCAAAACTCTCCGGTGTGGCTGAATTACAAATGTCCACAAAGACAGGGTCTTCCACAGTGATCTACAACACTCAATACCACAAACACTTGATGACAATTGTTACCACCAAAGCTGACACAACCAGCTTCTACGTCAAAAGAGCAATTACTTTCTCACATTGTCACGCTGCCCTATTCCTGCCTCATTGTCTTCACCTGTCTGTCTCATCATCCACACCTGATCCTACTCACCTCCTGCCTTTAAGACTCCTCACTTCCTTTCACTCCCAGCCGGATCATCCATCCTTCATCCTTCCTCCTAGTCCTCCTTCCTCCTAGTCCTCTATTGTCTTCATCCCCATGGTGTGTCGTCTTCCTGCCTCTTCGTTCCAGCCCAATGTCCAGTGTCTCCGTTCACCACCATCATCACGATCTCCTCACTTTAATAAAACATCCTGCACCTTCCTTCAGCGAGTGCGTTTGGGTCCATTCTCCACACACACCCCGTGACAGAATGATCCGGCTCCGAAATATGGACCCAGCACTCGCCCAGGAGATCGCCGCCCTCCGCCAGGACGTCTGGGCCAACCTGGTCAGACTCGCTGCCTCTCCTCACCTTCCTGTGCGGGTCTCCGGAGCTGAGGAAATCCTTGGAGTGCTCCCTCACTTCAGGAGGGTGTTCTCTGCTCCGGATCTCGCCGCGCTGCGGAGCGAGGCGGAGAGGGTTCGTAGGGAGGCGTTGGATCGGATCATCGATCCGCCCTCTCCGTCTCCACCATCTGTCCGCCGGCGTAGGTCCCGCTGCGCCGCCGGGACTGTTTCCGGGAGCAGGGAGCGGAGCGCCGCACCTTCACCGTCCGCATTCGTCGGCACAAGGTTGGCGTTCTGTTCCCCGGGGACTGGTCCTCGACGGCATGAGCCTCTTCTGGTGACTCACCGCAAGCAGCGACGCCGCCGAGGTGGGGCCGCTCCCGGAGCAGTTCCGGCTCCAGTCCGTGAGCCCCTTTCCGTTCCAGTCCATGAGCCCGTTCCAGTCCATGAGCCCGTTCCAGTCCATGAGCCCGTTCCAGTCCATGAGCCCGTTCCAGTCCATGAGCCCGTTCCAGTCCATGAGCCCGTTCCAGTCCCAGTCCATGAGCCCGTTCCAGTCCCAGTCCATGAGCCCGTTCCAGTCCATGAGCCTGTTCCAGTCCATGAGCCCGTTCCAGTCCATGAGCCCGTTCCAGTCCATGAGCCCGTTCCAGCTCCAGTCCATGAGCCCGTTCCAGTCCATGAGCCCGTTCCAGTCCATGAGCCCGTTCCAGTCCATGAGCCCGTTCCAGTCCATGAGCCCGTTCCAGCTCCAGAGCCCGTTCCAGCTCCAGAGCCCGCCGTTGTTGTGGCTGCTGTGTTTCTGGCGGTCACAGCGGCGGCTCTCCAGCGATGGACATTTCCCCATGCATCGCTGGAGCTCCCGGGGAGGGTCAGGGAGGACCCGTCCCCGTCGCTGAAGCTCCCAGGGAGGGTCAGGGAGGACCCATCCCCGTCACTGGAGCCTCCAGAACGGTCTTCTCAGCAGGCGTCCGAGCCTCCAGAACCTCTGTCTGAGGAGGCGTCCGAGCCTCCAGAACCTCCGTCTGAGGAGGCGTCCGAGCCTCCAGAACCTCCGTCTGAGGAGGCGTCCGAGCCTCCAGAACCTCCGTCTGGGGAGGCGTCCGAGCCTCCAGAACCTCCGTCTGGGGAGGCGTCCGAGCCTCCAGAACCTCCGTCTGGGGAGGCGTCCGAGCCTCCAGACTCTCCGTCTGGGGAGGCGTCCGAGCCTCCAGACTCTCCGTCTGGGGAGGCGTCCGAGCCTCCAGACTCTCCGTCTGGGGAGGCGTCCGAGCCTCCAGACTCTCCGTCTGGGGAGGCGTCCGAGCCTCCAGACTCTCTATGGCACTACCTGAACCTCAGAAAAGGACCTAAGGGCCGTCCGCCCGACCTCCGTCCAGCCAGAGGACGCCGCCGGGGCCGTCCGCCCGACCTCCGTCCAGCCAGAGGACGCCGCCGGGGCCGTCCGCCCGACCTCCAGGTCCTCAGGGGCCGAGGCCGTCCGCCCGACCTCCGTCCAGCCAGAGGACGCCGCCGGGGCCGTCCGCCCGACCTCCAGGTCCTCAGGGGCCGCCGCCGAGGCCGTCCGCCCGACCTCCGTCCAGCCAGAGGACGCCGCCGAGGCCGTCCGCCCGACCTCCGTCCAGCCAGAGGACGCCGCCGAGGCCGTCCGCCCGACCTCCAGGTCCTCAGGGGCCACCACCGGGGCCGTCCGCCAGACTTCCAGGGGCGTACCCAAAGAGACTCGGGGCCCTCCTTCCGTGGGCCCCCTCCACCCACCCTGGCAAGGGTGCTTGTTTTTTTTTCCTCTTCCCTTTCGTTTTCACTCTTTCCACGGTGTCTGGAATCCACCTTTAAAGGGGGGGGTCCTGTCACGCTGCCCTATTCCTGCCTCATTGTCTTCACCTGTCTGTCTCATCATCCACACCTGATCCTACTCACCTCCTGCCTTTAAGACTCCTCACTTCCTTTCACTCCCAGCCGGATCATCCATCCTTCATCCTTCCTCCTAGTCCTCCTTCCTCCTAGTACTCTATTGTCTTCATCCCCATGGTGTGTCGTCTTCCTGCCTCTTCGTTCCAGCCCAATGTCCAGTGTCTCCGTTCACCACCATCATCACGATCTCCTCACTTTAATAAAACATCCTGCACCTTCCTTCAGCGAGTGCGTTTGGGTCCATTCTCCACACACACCCCGTGACACACATAGGGCCAGATGGGCTTGGATTGTTTTTTTTTCTCTTATTAGATTGGGTAATATTTTGAACACTTTGTTTTGTACTGATTTACTCATGTTATCTTGATCTGATATTAATATTATATTATTAGTGCAGATCTTAAAAATCTAACTGAAAGAAAAAAGCAAAAAGAGAAGACATCTGAAAGGAGGTTCCTACGTTTTCTCAGTGCTACGAAGGTTCTTAGCTTGTCTGTATTGACTTTATGACCAAATATTTGGTTAAACTAAAGTGTGTATGTTGAATACAGCTAGCACTAGCTGGTCGATAACTATAAATACTCTCTCTCTAGTGCACGAGTGTCAAACATCAGTCCTCGAGGGCCGATGTCTTGCAACTTTTTGATGTGTTCCAAACCCGATACACCTGAATCAAAAGACTGAATTTCCTTCTAATACATTCTACAGAGTTCTATAGATTCTAGTGTGAACTAAGTCATAATCACGGCCTGCGGACGTCAACATTAAACAGGTAAATCACTGTGGAAGCATAGGTTTACTATTTCTTATCTTCTTTTTGTGGATCAGGTTCAGTGTAGTCTAAGCAGGTCATATTATAGTTTAAAATGGTGTTGTATAGGGTTTGGTTAAAATTAGCCAACCTTTTTCCCGGCAGCGTGAATCTGGCATTTGGGTTAGCGAAACAACCCAGTAGTATTTTATGTGCTGCTCTGTAGTAGTAAATGTAAGAAATTATGTCTGTGCTGACTCTCCGAAGAGAACATGTGTCAGTCCCAGGCTTTTTGCTCTGAGGTCATCCTGGCTCGCAGATTGAAAGGAGCTGATGACAGACACCTCGCTGTGATGCTTGTGCCACCTCTGAGAAGCTGCTGCTGTAACAGTTTTCTTACTCTAAAAGAAAAAGAGATGAAGCATTTTCCTTTGGAGGTTTTCCTTTATTAAAGATGACAGTAGAGCAGTCATGGGCTCATAGCAGGTGTTTCGTGTTGCACCAGTGTGTCTGCAGGCCACAGACCCACAGAGACCAGCTCTCAGAAATTTCATTACCTCATTAAATCACTCTCAAATCTTATCCATATTCAAAGATTTACTCATCAACAATACACCCGGGCTGAATGCTGTTCGCTAAGCAGCCTTTGCCTCGAGCATTTATCACTACCTCAATAGTGATTAGGCGCATCCAATTCTAAAATGGGGGTTGTTGCTAGTTAACCTCTGTGAGCACATTAATTGCTGTGCTGTGTTTTTCAATTTCACAATTTCTTCCTGGCACTGTTTTAAAGAATATGTGCGAGACTGCAGCCTGGGATGGTGGTGAGGGAGGCAGGTGGAGATGATATTGGTTATACAGTCTCCAACATATGGGCCTGTCGTGTCCCATGTGTACATACCTGCCTCTGCTGCTGTCATCTAATTATGCAGAGCAAACAAAGCTATCTGCCTTCTGTTGCAAGCCTGCTTCTCTGAGTTTTGATTGTTACACGCCCGATGGACGTCGTCAAATTATCTGCTTTTGTCATGAAATGTTTGTTGCAAATTCCCAAAACCCTTTTTTAATTGTAGATCTTACTTGTGTTTGTGTTATTTTTAGCTGTCAATCTGTGTTTTTTTATTCACTATGCTGCTACTTAACAGCTAAGTTAGCTTAGCGCCTAAAGTGGAGCCAGACAGACATGGATGTAGTGAATCGGAGACGTGAAATGAAATGTCATAATTTGTTTTGAACTGAACTCAAGTAAAGTTTCAGTGTTTTCAGTTTGGGTTCCTTGACAAAGAGACAAAAAATAATAAAGTGTTGTTGTTGTTTGGTCATTTCAAAAAGTACCACTCATTTCTTTATACTCTCCATTAAAACTTGAAATATAGATATTTATTAAGACATAGCACAGTACAGGTTTATCCTTTGGATTGCCATTGCTATTATTATGCTTCGGTAGTTCATAGGTCAGTGTTTGGTTTGTCTTCCCAAATAAATGTACAATAAATTAATCAAATGTTCTAAAAAAGATAAAAAAGAGTTAACAAGATAAAAATATAATCCATGTTTTAATTTAAAAGATATACTTTTTAAAATCCTTTTGCATGAGGCAAATTTAATTGGCAAAATGAGTGATTCCTTGAAAGTGAAATAAAAAGTAATTAATAGAGGTGCAACAATACATTCAGCTGACAAAATTTCTTAGATAAAAAAGTCAATTTTACTTTGTTTTCAACTAAAATAAAATTTCAGCTAATTTATTGACTTTTATTTGATTAACCAGCTAATCAAAGTGACTACTTTTCCTCCAAAAATCAAAACCAGTTATTTTAGTTAACCTATTTGTATAATAAATGTTGGCTTTTAATATCCACCTTACCACCACAGAATAAAAAGTGAAAAAAGATGTACACATTAAAACACAACATTTAAAATGTCCACCCCCAGCATGACAAAAATAAATAAGATACAGCAGATTTATTTATTTATTTAAAATAAAATAGCACAGGGGCGCAGCTGGTCGAGCAGCTCACCTCACAGCTAGAAGGTCCCGGGTTCAATTACCGCCGGGGACGCTGTGGGTGCTGAGGGTGTGCTTGTTCCCCCACATCATCGGCACCCACACCCTGGGTTGGGTTGGCAAAAATGGCCTTTCTGTGTGGAATTTGCATGTTCTCCCCGTGTTCCCTTGGGCAGCTAATGTGAGCTACTCCCACAAAAACATGCACTAGTCCTGGGGCTGTATACTGCCTCCTCCTGGCCGGGGGGCCTGAAGGGATGGGGAGGATCTGGCTGGAATAACGTGATCCTTCCCAAAAAGCCTAAATATGCAGCCTGTTGCTGAGACAGAACTGAAATAAATAAGAAAAAAAACCTCAGGTCAGTTGCAAGTGCAACTCCAAATAAAAAAAGAATATTTCTGTTATTCTTTTATTTATAATGGAGACAATATTTTTGTGTAAAATGCATTTAAGTTATATTTATGAAAACTATGTCATTTTTACAAGTTTTGTCAGGTTTGGATTTGATTCATTTAGACATTATCATTATCTTCCAAAAAACGTTTTTGATTAAAAAGGGAAAAAGTGTAGGTGATACATTAGGCTGTTTAAAGTCTGAATTGTCTGCCTTTAGTTATATAGTCTAAAAATTTCTTCAAACATTTATTGACTAGAAAATATCCCAGTCAGACAACATTTCCAACTTCACAGAGTTCATTTAACAGTTTATAAAAAGGACTGTGGCTTTTTTTCTTTTTTGCTGGCTCATCATTAAATCCTAGGAATTGCCTTTTGAAATGCTAAATGCTATTCCACCATGCTTGTTTTGGAGCCGCCATCAGTGAGCCTTCTGGTCATTCATAAGTGGTCAGCCTGTGGCGGCAGGATAGCGTTTTTCAGAAAAGATTACGCGATGGCAGGGGGGGGTGGGGTTGGTGTCCAGGCTCTCGACGTGCAGTGTTGTGTATAAACCGAGTCCATGCTAAAAACACAGAATAGTAATAGTAACTTGTTTTTATCCTGATTGAAGCCCCGCTCCTCAAGTCTTTTTGCAAGCCAAAAGGTGGCTGTCCTTCAGTCCCAGTGAACTGTCTGGCGAGCTGCTCTTCAGCTCTAAATGCCAGAAGCTGCCGGACCTCTGCATCACTACAGTTTGTCTTTTAAAAACGTAACCCTGTACGTCGACAGCACGGACACCACCCCCTCACCCCTTTTTATCCCGTCATCATGTAATCTTTTGTGAAAAACACCTGATCGTGCTACATTGCCACCACAGACTGGCCGCTTATGAATGACCAAAAGGTTCACTGATGCTGGCATTGATGCCGGCACTGATGGCAGCATGACAGCCTCTAAGTCCGGCGTTGTGGCAATATTGCAGGAATATTACTATAAAACTTGCCAGCATGAATGCTGCAATATTCGCGCCTTGCCATGACGCATTCAAAAGACACACCGTGCCGGCAATATTACCCTAATATGCTGCCACGGTGTGTCAGGAAATCAACTTTTGCTTTTGCTGAAATGTTTCAGAAATAACAAATGATAAATTATGGAAAAGTTTGTCAATTTAAATTGTTGAATCCACTGAGTTATAGTTTACCTCATCGATTATAATGGAATCGCTAGTTTCAAAACTCAAACTGTGTTTGAAAGAATCTTTGGTAAGTGTAGAATTATTGAGTTCTGGTTTTGCAAGTCTATATTTTATCCCTCTCAATCTAAAGTTGCTCCAATGCCAAAAAGCATTTGAAATGTTCTCTGAATATGTGTTTTTGCATAAACAAAACAAACAAAGTATTCAGAAGTGTTTAGATAATATACTCTTTTCAGTGTGGAACAACAGTTTCATACAATTCAGTTAAGATCAAAACAAGATTGGATGCTGTGAATCAAATATTAACTTTAGCAGTATTATCAGTCAGTGGCCGTGTATGAATCTTTTTTTATTATTGTTGCTTATTTACAGTGCTGTGAAAGTATTTGCCCCCTTACAGGTTGTTTGTGCTTTTCTTCTTAGTCACACTTAAATGTTGCAGATCAATAACCATTTGTTAATATTAGATAAAGATAACCAAAGTAAATACAAAGAACAAAAACCTGGGCTTATGTGAAAAAGTATTTCCCCTCTTTTAAAAGCATTATATAATTATGGTTATACACATTTTTGGAAAAACTGAGTTTACATTTTGATTGACACACACAGGTCTGATTGCTACCTTCAGAGCTCTAGAAATCATATTAAAAGACCTTGTCTTACAACATTAAGTAGACAAAAAGATTTCAAAAAGCAAGACTTCATGCCCCGATTTAAAGAAGTTTTAGAACAAATAAATACAAAAGACATAAGAATCTATTAAGAAGAGAAAACATTGAACCGTGGGGACCCTGCCCAGGAGTGACCGGCTTATCAAAATAATTCAAGATTACATTGACGATTCACCCAGGAGGTCACAAAAGAACCCAGCACAACAATCAAAGCACTGCAAGCCCCAAAAGAACAAAAAATGAAGGTTTTGTTCTGGTGTAGTTAAAGTCTGGGCATGAATCTTATTTATTACATTTTTGCATTTAGTCTGGTTCACTTTTTCTAAATTTGAAGATTTATTTAATGATCTGAAACCTTCGAGTTTGACAAGAAAAGCAAACACATGAAATACAGTATCTAAGTAGACAAATAATTTTTTTCACAGCACTACATGTCTTCTCTGTCACAGTTTATTTGTTTTACCATCAGGTACTCACAGTTCTGCTGAGGGGGCTTCTTTCTTTCTTATTTTACTTGACAAAGTCATGCAGACTTCTCAAGGAAATACCAATTTATTAACTTTTAATATTGCAGTGTTACACTATTAGATATAAGGTGTGACTTATGTCTTCTGCACAATTTCATCAGTTTATCATAGTGATAAAAAGTCACAGTGATGCACTTTTTCTGTGATTCCATTCTTTTAGAAATGTAATACAACATCCAAACCAATTTTTTATTCCCTGGCATCCCATTTATGACATACATTGGTGATTATTGCAGATGAAAACATCTTGTTTAGTTCATGTAGAGATAAATTGCACTGCCTCTTGCAAGCACATAACGTCAGTGCTTACTCCATTATTTTACTTCCATTTTTACCACTTGCATTCATTTCCATTACGTTAATGTTTTATGTAACAGCTAACTATATTTTATATCTTGCCTATAGTCTTTTTTTCTTTTTCACATCAACATGCAAAGATGTCCAACTTGACATTGTTAATACCCCTTACTGAATGTGGTACAAAAAGTTAATTAGTAATGTTTAAGAATGGCATCAAAAACTGACATTTAGATCTCCAGGGGGTTAATTGACACTAATTACATTTGAGCAGCCGAGAAGAATTTGACTACTGCACAGAAACACTGTTCAGAATAATAGTTCATGGCGCTGATATCCTTTTTTACTTTTCTCTCTGCAGGGGTATGTGAGCAAAGTGGTGAACTGAGTCTGTGCAGACTCGTCGATGCTGCGCTCCCTCCTGCCTCTTCACCTTCTCCTGCTGCAGAGACACCACAGCAGGTCTTCTCAACCCACCAGAGGACCACTCCTGTATCAGCGCCACTCCCTCTGGCTCTTAGTGGTGACCTCTCTCTGACTCAAGCAGTGGCACATTGCCCTTCATCCAGTGATGCTCAGACTATAGACCCCCACCTTCAACGTGCTCCCGCATCACTTTCCCACCCAACTGCAGGCTCCTGGGCACTAACAGGAGAACCACAGAAAACATCCCCTCCACTGACCATCGCCCTCCCATTGCCTAATACAATGATGGAGCCTGGCACTGTGTCTGCACTGACAGAGGAGTGTCTACTCCAACCTGCTCGAACCTGCCTTGGCTGCCTAATTGAAACCCGCGACGCTACAGATCGCAGTTCCATCCAGAATCCCTCAACAAATCCCAACACCAATCCTGACGCCGATCCAGGGCTCAGCGTACGGATAGGGGATGTGAGCCGAGAGGACTTCTCTGACATCAACAACATCAGCATTCAGTGTCTGAGCCACGCAGGAGAGCCAGAAAGCCATTTTGGGGAACAGCTTATCTCTGACCAGCTACTTAACTTTTCTCTTCCAAAAGCTCCGAGTGAGGCCAAGAGAGCGGAGGAAAATAAACCCACTGTAGACTGTGATGACCCAGAAGATGATACCACAGCTAAAAACTTGTATGAGGGACTGCTGCTAGATAAAGTTAGTGGAGAAGAGGTTTTGCTGGCTAATGCTGGTCAGGACTGGGGCTACTTTGAGTCCTTCATCAGCGAGAGCAAAATGGAATTGTTGGATCTTTGCTCCAAGAACGAACTATCTGTAAACCTATTCTCTGAGGAAGATGTTGACAATTTATTTGACGATGAAGACGATGATTCAACGCTAAGCAGCGACGTCTGCTCGCTTAAGATTCGCTACGAGTCTTTTCAGGACAACATGAGGGAAAAAACGAATGTTCTCCAGGAGGAGACACAGTTTAACTTCTTCCCCAGTGTGCTGGCCAACTGTGCCAAGAAAGAGGAAGGAGCGCCAATTTTGAAGAGGAGCACTGAGGAGATTGAGTCCAAAACTGATGAGCTCATACTGGAGGCGGCACAGGAAGGGAGAGGTGGGGACAGCAATGGTAGGAGCCCGCTCGATGGCTCTCAAGGCTCCCCCATGTCCGCCTCCAAAATCAGCTACCTAATAGACTTTAATTCCACCGAGGAGTCTGGAGAGTTCAGTGATGACAGCTCCTGCACCGGCTCCTCCTCAGACACCCTACAGGAGGGCAAGTTTAAAAAGGGTCACTCAAAGAGATTTCTCAGCCCCTCAAATCCTCTCAACTACGGGCTGCGCTCCAAAAGAAAGGTGCGATACAGTGAAGATTACTTGTATGACGTTGACTCGCTTGAGAGTGAAAAGAATGCAGAGAAAAAGGAGAAAGGTCCCACAGGTCAGAAAGAAGAGGAGGATGTGGACTGGTGCCCGAAGAAACGCCGAAAATCCTGTCGAAAAGAGCCGCCCGTGGTCATTAAGTACATCATCATCAACAGGTTCAAAGGAGAAAGACTCATGTCCGTGAAACTGGGGAAGCTGGACCCTGTAGATGAAACAGTAAATCTAAATGCTGACACAGTTCGCAAATATGAAATACTGGCTCCTCTGAAAGATTTCTGGCAGGAGAAGCAAAGACAGAGACAGGAACAGCTTAAGCTGGCTGCCAGAGATAAACAGCAACGGGGTTTTCATCTAAACGGACGCCACCATCGGCCTTTCAGTTCCAGTCACCCCAAAAGGAAATACAAGATTGCCAACAGGCTTAAGTTTCACAGAATTCAAACTGTGGAGCAATCAGCAACAACGCAGGGTTCCCCTCTCTCTGATCAGAGCAATGCAGGTGTCACTAAAGAAGACCCCACCCCCACGGCAGGAGGAATAATAGCAGCCGCAGGCCTCCCTGTCACATTAGACTCAAGCTCCATAACACACACAATCACAACCAAGAGCCGCTCTCAGGAGAGGGAGGAGAGGGAGGCGAGGAGGATGGGAGGAAAAGTCAGGATAAGAAAATTCAAAAGTGAAGCGAGGCTGAGGAGCTCGAAAATGAAAAAGGCAGAGGGAGAGGAGGGGAGGAGTGTGACAAATGAAACAGATGCCTGTGTCAGTGCTGCACAGATTGAGGAGCCTGCTGCTGGATTAGAACAGGCAGCCGTAAGTTCAACTACAATCAAACCCCATTTCTCTGACAATGCCACCAATGCTCATGCATCCGAGGAGAAATTTCCCTTTGTCTCCTCCACCTGCTCTCCTGACAAAGCACCCTCCTCAGAGGAGGTGGAAACAAGTGTCCCTGTCATCCCTGGGGGCTACCTGCAGACCCTGTTAGATGCTACAGATTCTTCTGGTGGAGCAGCTATCTCTTATTTCCCCCAGCAGACCTCCAGGCAGCAGTATCCTCTGGGGCTGTCCCTGGAGGAGAAACAGTTTTCCTCTCTGCAGCTTGCCCAGAGCTGTGTGCTCTCACCCCCCTCAGAATCGGAGCTCCAGCAGTCTCCTCAGAACTGCCCCAGCTTCCCCCAGATGTGGCACCCGCAGCTCTGTACAAATCACAGCCAGAGCTTTGGGCCTGAGACCCCCGAGACTCCCATCTTACCCAACAACTTTCCAGCTGCTGCTGTGCCCCTGAATGACAGCTTGCGAGTGTCTGACTACAGCCAACTGAGCCCTGAGGCTGACAGGCTTCTTTATAAGAAGAGCTACCTGACTGAGGCGGGGCTTCAGCCTGGGGCAGATCTGCAAGCTTGTCAGTCTGCCTGCGTGGAGGGCCAGGTGCAATACCAAAGAGGGTCCCTGAGCACAGACAATGGTAGGCTCATCAGCTATGACTCAGTGGGCTCCCTGTCAGCCTCCTCCAGCAATTACAGCTCTCTCAGCCTCAAGTCTTGTGAACGGGAGGGTGAGGAGGAGGGCCGAGACAGCTTCTTAGCTCATTGCAGCCCTAAAGTGGTGATTCAGCAAAGTGTGGATGCCCTTACCCCTCTTAGGGAGTCCTCAGACCTGCTGGATATCTCCAACTTCACTCCTGACAAGTTCAGACACTCATCACTGTCAGAGCTTTCTCCTCCTGAGACCCCCAACCTGTCCCCCCAGGTGGTGGGGCGTGAAATGAAAATGGCAGGGAATGTTGGAGAGTACCAGGATGTTAACGATATGACTATAGACTGCAATAGGGAGGTGAAGTGGAACTGTGAACCTATACAGCAACAGGAGCACACAACAAACGCATACACAGTGGAGGATGGCCAGTTTCCCCTGCACAACTTCAACAGTCAAGATGTTGGAAGCTTGGTTAAAAAGGAGATGGGAGAGTTTGAGGAACAGACTAGTGCAAAAAGCATAAAGTCTAAGAGGAAAGGCAGCTGCAAACAGACAGCCACAGGACAAAGCCCAAAGAAAAGCCGGGCTCCCAGAGCTCCCAAGTCAGAAAAGGTCAAGACTCCCAAACAGAACTCTCGGTCGACCAAAAAGATAAAGGCCATGTTAGAGGGTAAGGCAGCAAAGAATCAAGCAGGTGGCGCAGGCATAAGTGACAGTAACAGCACCGGGGACTGGCCTGGCACTGGCTGGTCAGAGAGTAACAGCCTGGTAGGCGATGACCAGAGAGAATTTGAGGAACCCTCCAATATTCTGTCCAACATTGTCTCTGGCATGGCTGAGGTCCAACGGTTCATGATGGCCTCCATCGAGCCTTTGTGGAATCCCATGTCTGAGGCCTGCATGCCCTCCGAGGCCAACAGCCTCAACCTAAAGACCCTCAAAATTTTGGCAGGAACGGAGGCTGACCTGAAAAAGAAAGGAGCCGTACTAACAGGGGCCGGCAGAGGCAGGAAGGCGGGTGGAAAGGGAGGAAAGAACCAGGCTAAATTCAACCCGGCCCACCCTCTGTTCCCTCAGCTTGCGCTGGGTTGCAACATGTTCGACAAACCCAGCTTTATTAACCCCGGGCCAGCACACAAAAAGCTCTACCGCCACAAGACCAGTGCAAAGTTCCCTCGGATTGAGACACTGAAAGGGAAGCGAGCTGAGAGAGACCCAAATAAGGACATAGCACTGATGACTTCTTTTGAAAAACTGAGGTAATATTTTGTTATCAGCTGCTGTTGTTCCCCTCCTTCTCACTCCTTTCCCCACTACCTGCTCAGCCCTCCCTCCCAACCATACCTACACTGATGCTATGCCAGAGCTGCATGAGTACTTCGTTCTCCCTGATCCCCCCCCCCCCCCCCCACCCGAAGAGGAAATGATTATCTGCATGACAAAAAACTTCTTGTACCTTGCAAACTACCTATTGAGTGATTGTGTCAAGCTTGATTGAGATTTGAAACGAACATGGCTGCATTTTTTTCTTGCTTTTGTTGTTTCTTGCTTTGTTTGTTCTTCTTTATAGTTGTTTTTGTTTTACTTTTGTCTGAAAAAAAGAAAATAAGCCTTGAAAACAGTTCTGTCGCCTTTTTGAGGAACTTCGTTTTTGTATTTTCTAAGCAGAACTATCTCCCCTGAATTATAGATTTATTTCGCTTTTCCCCTAAAGATGTAGCTATATACACAAATGCATTGAGTGACATCTACGCACCCCACCCCCCTCCTCATCTGTTTTTGTATGCAGAATATGGATGTCCTGTTGTTGCTGTCCTTCATACACTGCCTGGCTCATTTCAAGAGGGGAACCTACTGTTTATGAGCCCTATTTAAGAGCGAGACATCTTGAACACAAAAGATGGGACCATTTTGTATTAATGACATATCAGACGTCTTTTTTCTTGCCCTCCTCAAAGTTGGAATGACTCCCCATTTCCTTTTATTGAGTGTTTTGTTTACTTCTGGAGTTGAGAAGAACTGGTTATCTAAATTTACATTTTTACGCCTTGCAAATTCATAAAAGCTCCACCCTCAGAGTATTTTTGTCAATGTTGTTGTACAGGGACATGCAATATTTGCAAAAAAAGATGATTATAATGTTAAAATCGATGTGCCAAAAGTAACAATGCTGTGTAAATGACCTCTTATATATGTGTGAATATTGGCTGTTCCTCTTTTCTATCCATTGGAATATTGGCTGCTCGGGTTGGAGACTCCTTACAGAGACTTGCAACTACAGGAATTCTTTATTTGAGACTTTTTCTCTCTTCTCTGATGAAAGGCACCAACAGCTGGCAGTGGTACACCGCCACTCATAAAACCAAATCAGAAAGACTCTGAATTCTCCTTGCCCCCCCCCCAACTTTGTTTGCCAAATTCAATTTACCTCAACATCGCCTGGCATGGAGAAGCAACAAAAGAGAAGCAAAGAGGAGATCCGCTCTGAAGGCCATAGCAGAGGAAGGACTGGGTGAAAAGAGAAGTTCAAATGACTTCTTTCTGGACCAAGAGGTATGTAGTGGAAATGTCTGAGGGTAAGCAGGTAAATGACTTGTCATTTGAGGCTGCACCTTGCTGAATAGCTGTTTGTACTGGAAATTTAAGTCAGATTATCACTCGTAGAGATTCTGATGCATGCATCAGCCGTGAATGGACATTTTTGCTGTTCGGTTTATTGTGAATGTGAAAGCAGTTTTCAGTACAAATGGAATCAGTAGTCTTGTAAATGAAGGAAAGCATGTCTTTGCGTTTGCTCCTCATAGAAACTTTTATTTCTATCTCGCTAGGGAAAGTAATTTACACAGAAAGTTTTCTTAACATTCCCGTGCAGTTTATTTATTAACATTGCCTTACTTTATAAGTTGCACTTCTGGCATTGCATATCTTTTGGTTTTATTTAATCATGTCAAAACTTTTACGTCTTTCTTTGTTTACACTGATAATTTTGTTTTTCAAAGAGTTTACCTGTAATTTCAGTCTGTGAAGAATATTGTGACCAGTAGACATGGGCCGGTATGAGATTATCACAGAATGATAATCCTATGTAAAAATACTAGGTATGCTGTATCACGGAGTTAACACAAAAACCGAAAAGAAAAAATGTATAACATGATTTTATTTAATTTATTTCAAACAAAACAACAACAGTTATTACCACTGCTGCTAAATTAACATTGAGTATTACAGTAATATTATCTAGTATAAAATTAATTATTGTCATTTTGATTTTGATACACAGAGGAAAAATATAAATACTCAATAAATTTACTTCTAGTCTCTACATTGTTATTAGTATAATATTTAATTTTTTGTAGTTTTACTCCTTATAAAGTTACACAAGTATAACAAGCTGATATTAGTTGGTCAATTAATCAGGCTGTCTGCTCATGTAGCTAGCCTGCAGTCTGCTGTTTCACATAAAGGCTGATTGTACCTTGCCAACTCAATTTTAAACAGGGTTACCTTAAAGGGATAATTGCATTTTTATAAGCATATAACTCTGTGAAGTTATTAACAGTAATAGTTACCTGTAATAGTTACCTGTATCAGGAAGATGTTACAACACAGTGAGTTTATAACAAAAGTGAAGAAATCTACAGAGTGATGGAGGGCTAACAGCTAGACTTCCAATTTTAGTGGATTTTAGCAACTTAAAATAACTCAAACTGAAAATTTTAATATCTTTGGGATAAACCACTGTATTGTGACATAATAAATGTCTACTCTTCAACAACATACCATTATGAAGTTTGTCTCTGTTTTCTCACTTGAACAAGATCTGCGCTACTTTGCAAAAGTTACAATTGTTGAGTCTGCTTACTTCGTCAATTGGTCTCAATCAGCTGCAACTCTGTTCTAAGTCCCCCAAAAGTGGACTAAACTTTAGGATTTTGCAAACAGGCTGTCATTTGTGCATCAGGATTTTAGATGATGCTATTCTGTGCTTTTCCAGGTGTTTAGAAAATATTGCTGTGATCTCAGTTGACCAGGTGTTTTGATACACCCAGCAGCCTTTGCAAAAATAACTTTAGCTTAGTAAAACAGAGGTTGTATTATTGGTTCTTATGGCATTGTGTCTCACAGATATAAACATTTTCAGTGTTAGTTATTTTAAATTACTACGGACTGTTAAAGAAGGGCCCTCCTGAATAGCTTTTATCTTACCTTCACTCTGAGCATTTATTTACTTTTTCTTACTTACCATGATATAAAGTCTAATACAGGTAAGGGTACTCTCACTGAGAATAACTTTCCAGACCCTCACTTTATAAAATATAAAGTATTCCTTTAATAACAGTGACATATGGCACTGTTTTAATTTCACACTATCTGTGTTTTGCACAACAGTTACCAAACTGCCAAATTAGTCTTTCTTTTAAGCTGAGAAAAGATATTGTAGCCTTTCAGCTAGCTGACTCCAATGTGGGGCAATGGGTGGGGAATGGGCAACGCTGCATTACTCCAGCTGAGGAGCGCTCCTGTTACTCTGGCACTTTCCGTGTCATCTTATTAACAGGACTTTAAATTGTAGTATTTGTATGCTGGTAAATATTTAGCCTTTTTTAACACCGATACATTTTAAAACCTTGCTGTACCATGGTATCAGGAACCGGCCCATGCCTACTTTACTGACCGGTAATGTATGACCATCAATGTTAAGAAACAATGTATTTAACTTTTTTACATAGCAGACATTTTGACTTAAATGAACAGGAAAAATCAAGCATGTTAAGAAAGCTGAATTCCATTTAGATTAAGTTCTGGTTTTGCACACATTCTGCCTAAACATCACGCACAAATGCAGAAGTGAAATCGCACCCTCTGTAACACATCTATATGTTCAATACATATTTAAGTCAAAATGTCGGCTGTACACACCTCATTGCTGTCATCTACTTTGGGCTCATTTACTACCTCAGAGCACCAAAAAGTACAGAAATCAACCTTAAAATAGACCTAACAATCATATATAATAAGTAATAAAATCTTTTGATTTTATTTAATAAATTACATTCAGGACAAGTGCAGAGCCAATCAAACTGTGGTAGAGTATCTTTTACACATCTACTGAAGTAAGGCCTATACTTTTTCTGTTTTGAACAATATTATAATTTTGAACACAGCAGTAATTACATGAGACTGCATGGAAATGTACGGGCAAACTGATTGATTGATTGATTGATTTGAAAACGGTCTCTGTCATATTGAATATGGGAGTTCTGACACACAGGTTATAGAAATTGATTGCTTGCATATGGCAAGGATCATAATCAATTTTTTGTGTCTTTTTTTCCTCTTTTTTCTCTGTCATGATCCTTTGTTTATTTTATTGTGTATCAGGGTTAGGACCAAGACAAGCTGCTGATGGGAAGCTCCACATGGGCCGAAGGCCCACTTAGTCTGCCTTCTCTCATTTCTGCCTATTGTCAAATTGAATGTACTTCTCTGAGTTCATCTAAAATTTTATTTTAAAAATTTACTTCTGTTCTTTTTTTTATTTCTAAAATGTGCCACTGTTGAGCTGCCTCATGTTAATGGTGCTAAGAAAGCTGAAAATGAATTTCTTTAATGTTTGGGTTTGACTTTTTTTTCCCAGAGTTATCAAAAAAGAAAAAAAAAAGAAATGCAAAACAGATTAGGTACCTAACCCTGTTTATGAATGTATATTACAATGTTAATTTTATGTTTGATGTA
The DNA here is from genome assembly GCA_963556495.2 of Valencia hispanica. Classification (NCBI taxonomy): domain Eukaryota; kingdom Metazoa; phylum Chordata; class Actinopteri; order Cyprinodontiformes; family Valenciidae; genus Valencia; species Valencia hispanica. The sequence goes on from OY747702.1 coordinate 27,863,067, forward strand.
TTCACTTCATGATTCTTTGACACTGATTGGAATTAATTTTGCTGTTTTCATTAAAAGATTACCGAGCTTTATATATACTGTCTAGAGTTGTTACCAGAAGGAATCTTAATGAACTCTTGACACAACAAAATCTTGTATATTTTTTGTGTGCCAATTTGTAACATATTTTGTAAGTGTATATTTTTCTTAGAAAGTGCTGTGAAGTATTTGTGTGTGTGAGTAACCTTTTATGCGCCTCTGTGGGCAGTGGAAAGGATATACGACAACACGTTTCTGGTTTTAAAAACCAAAATATGAAAGTATCAACAGAAAAACTAGAAATATTTACATTTTGTTGGGAGTTTTGTAATAAGATCATGATCTTGTTGTGAGAGTGTTGTGTTACTGTGCAAAACACAAATAAGCAAATAAAAAAACATGAAAACTTGGGGAAAAAATATAATTTGTGAACAATTTGCTGTTTTATAGATTTTCATGTAAATTATTTGAGTATTATTTTTATTTTTTTTTGTTCTGTTGTAACTGTTGCAAAGGTTTTAAATATTTGTGATCAAGCCTGTATGGTGATAATGTAATATTGGTAACTTGCTGAGTTTTGTAATAATGTTTATGGAGTAAATATAAAAATTAAAATAAGATTTTGAATGCTGCTTTCTGAAGAGAGTTGGATTGTGTTTATTACTGCCTACACTTTGACTACATCTCATGACTTTAAAATGAAGACAAATACCTTTTAACTTCTCTGTAAACAAATTAAACTAATGTAAGGTAATAATTAGGAAAAATAATGAAAATAAGTATAGGCTGTGCCATATCTATAAAAATATGATAATTAGATATAATGAGTAAAGATGTGAGGAATAAAACAGGTCCTCCTATCCTCCAGCTAATCAAAATGCAGGAAGTCATCTGAGATTCTGAGGGATGATTAAAATGCAGTGCCATTATGCACAAAGCATGTAACCTAGTCTCCCTACTCTTAGCATTAAGCAGTGGGCTCAAACTCTGACTACATGTGCATTAAAACAATAGAACACTTGTTCAGGACACAACTGATGACTAAAATTTATATTTCTTTTTCTGATGCTTGTATTCCCCCCTCCCTAATGGCGCCCGGGGCAATTGCCTATTTGACCCATATCAAAAACCATCACTGAGTTGTATTTTTGAGAATCATATACAGTATTCCTGCATGTTTTATGATACTAAGACAATGATAGTAGCCTGGATAAATCTAATCTCCGCTGAGTGTTTATTTGTGGCATCAAGTGTGTATGTGCAAACGCTGCCTACCTTTATATCTCCAATTAGTCTCTCTCTGTTCGTTATACTAGTGGATTCTTAGACAAAAGCCATTTTAATTTCTTTACAAGTCTGGCTTTTGCTCCCGCTATTTTATGTCACATCTAATTAGCACTCAGGGTCAGGCATTGCTGGAGTGATTGCTCATCCATAACTTTGAGCCGGAGCCGCTGTGGTCCGTGCTGCAACTCATTTTGGCATGCTTAATTGGAGCCTGAGATACAGTCTAGCACAGTAAACAGATCCTGTGATGTATGCCTCCAAAAATTGTCAGCCAGTATTAGGATTGTTTTTGTTCTTTACTCACCCGTAGCAGATAAGGGAGCGAGCAAATTATAAGATGGAATGTCTAATGCAATACATCAGGTGCACCTGTATTATTAAATGAGATCCTGCTTGTTTTGTCAGTGCGTGCTTACACTGCTTGGACAGAAATAAGCAGCCCTGTCACTAAGACGACGGTTTGCCCCTTGTTTTTTATGATTACTTAGAAGACATCAGGGTGACATTTTGAAAGAATTACAATGTCTAATTCTGTGTATTATAAGGAGTGAAGTGAAATCAAGAACCTACAAACAAAGTTTTCGAAATGCTGATTTTGCTCAAGCGATTGGCTTTAAAGAAATCGTCTTAGCTTTACAGACAAATTTGATGTGTTCAGTTGATTGAGAGGCCAGTATAATCCTAAAAGATAATCTTATTGTATTTACACTACTCACTATAAGTTAGGGATATCGTGAGAGACTCAGTGGATGTCATACATATGTGTTTGTTTCACTTCAGAGATTTTTGGGATATGTAGGCAATTGTATTTGGGTGATAGACACACCTCATTTTGTGGTTTCCACATAATGGTCTCACTGTGTACCGTGTGCCTTACATATTGTGGCCAACACCAAAAAATACTAAAGACATCCCTTTTCAATGTGGCATAAATTTCAACATTCTGTGGGTTTAAAAAGCTGGTTTTGTCAGTCATTCCAACTTCATCTATCAAACAGCCATGAACACACGTCACTTAACAGATGAGCAGCGCCACCGGGCCATAGCGCCTTCGGGTCGGTGGCAGGCAGTCAGATGTTACACGTGAACTTGGTGTGTCTCAAAGTGTCATCAGCAGACTTGCATCAAGACACAGAACTACTGGCAGAGTTCGTGACAGACCCAGGAGGGGATCCCCACGAGTGACAGACCCCAACGATGACCAGTACCTAAGGACCTATGCACTCAGACATCATCATGTCAATGCCACACAGCTGCAGGCCTGTTTACGAGATGTGAGGGGTACTAGGGTTTCCAGACAAACCATTCGAAACCGACTCCACCGCTTTGGCTTGAATGCCAGACCACCGTTGCAGCTGACACCAAGACACCGCCGTGAACATTTGCAGTGGGTACAAGACCATGTGACCTGGACAATGCATTAGTGGTCTACCGTCCTGTTCACTGACAAGTGTCGCGTCACCTTGCACAGAAATTATGGTTGTCAGCGTTGCTGGAGAAGGTGAGGTGAGCGATACGTCAACATGGTCCCCAGGGTTAACTTTGGTGGAGGAGGTGTAACAGTCTGGGCAGGCATCACCAGTCAGCGCAAACCTGATTTGGTTATTGTAGATGGCTCAGTCACTGCATGTTCTTACCTCAGAGACATCATAGAACCCATCATCACCCCCCAATTCCACCAGCACACCCCCAACTTTCTGTTCATGGATGATAATGCTCCACCACATCATGCCAGAATTGTCACAGCTCGACTGCCTCATGTGGTATGGTCAGCAATGTCCCCTGACCTGAACCCCATAGAGCATGTTTGGGACCAGCTGAAGCAGAGACTGGATGATCGTACCCCACCCCCACGTGACCTGGTAGAACTGCATGTAGCACTTGTGGAAGAGTGGAACGCATTGTCTCAGGACATCATGAGGCTAGTGAGGAGCTTGAGACGTCGCTGTCATTGCGGCAAATGGTAGAAACACCCGCTACTGACATTGTCAATTTGTGTTATTTGAAGCTACCCTTGTTATTGTCTACATTTTTGGGGTAATAAATATTACACTAATGAAAATGGTGTTTCTTTTCATTCATTATTAGTAATGTCAAAGAAAACTTTTACTTATTTCATTAAAATTCAGACCAAATAGGAATAGCACTCATGTAAATAACCATATCTCTAACTTATTGTGAGTAGTGTATATTTGCCTAGGACTAAGCTAATTTAAACTAAAGCAAATATCCAAATATAGGTGTATCTTTATGCATTAGAATTATATTGAAAAGCTAATTCATTTGACTAATTCAATTCAAAAAGTCCAACACAGAGGGCTCCATTTTAAGTGTTTATTTATCTTTATATGGTAAAATATGGCATAGAGCTAATAAAAACCGAAAATACAGTTTAAAAAAAAAAAAATTTAAATACAAATTTTGAATACATCAATTGAAAAAAAAAATTTTTAAACAGAAATTTTATATTGTTGCCCATAGTGAACAGTGTTGAAGACTGCTAACTTGACAGACGACCAGAAGAAGGTAATTCACACCATCAACAAGGGGGGTAAGCCACAGAAAGTCACTGCAAAAGTAGCAAGCTTTTCACAGAGTACTATATCCAGGCATGTAAGTTTGAGTGGAAGGAAAATGTGTGGTGGAAAAACTTTTGAAAAGACCAAGGATAACTGGAGCCATAAGAGGATTCTAAGATAAGTTAGATAATATAAGCTTTATTGTCATAGCATGCAAAAGGCAGTACATCAGACAACAAAAACACAGTGTAAAAGTGGTTAAAAATTTATTAAGGTTTATAGCTAAAGTGAGCAAAGCCCAGTCAAAAGTTTGGGAGAGGTTCAAAATGTGTGGAGTTAGGTATGCAGCTGGAGTTAGTGCCTCAAGAGCCACTGTACACAGACATATCCAGGATATGGGTTAAAACTATCAAGACTAGGCTGGCAGTGATACCAGTGACTAAACTTTTACCTTTGGCAGTGTGGGCACTGGGTAGGTGCCACGACCTGCTGGAAAGTCAAATTGGCATCTCCCTTAAGCAAGTCAGCCAAGGGAAGCATGAAGTATTTCCTGGTTGACGGCTGTGCTGAATTTGGACTTGATAAAACACAGTGGACCAACAGCAGCATGTACCCCAAACCATTACTGACTGTGAAACTTCACGGTGAAACTCAAGCAGCTTGTATTCTGTGCATCCCAGCCATCAGACTCTGCATCCTTGATTTCCAAAAGAAATCTTAAATTTACCTTCATCTAAAAAATTGGACTTTGGATGACTGAGCCACAATCCACTTTTCTCTTTCCTTTCTTTTATCATTCTCTGAAATTATGTTTCCGACACTGTCTCTGTTTCAATAGCGGCTAAGCAATAGGAATAGGATAGGTTTAACCCATATCCTGGATATGTCTGTGTACAGTGGCTCTTGAGGCACTAACTCCAGCCCACACCTAACTCCACACATTTTGAACCTCTCCCAAACTTTTGACTGGGCTTTGCTCACTTTACCTATAAACCTTAATAATTTTGAACCACTTTTACACTGTGTTTTTGTTGTCCTATGCACTGCCTTTTGCATGCTATGACAATAAAGCTTATATTATCTATCTTATCTTAGAATCCTCTTATGGCTCCAGTTATCCTTGGTCTTTTCAAAAGTGTTTTAGTAATAGTCAGTTGATGGAACATGGGCATCTGATGAGGATGACTTTTGGGCACCACCCTTTAGAGGTTTTCAGAAGATAATGCCAGACTAAGAACTTGTTGTAGCCACCCCCCCGAACGAATTGGAGAGCGCCTTTGAGCATAGGGATCTTCATGCTCTTAGACCCGCCACATTCACAACAATAGAAACCTTGCTGGATGTAGCATTATCTATGTAAGGTCTTAAACACACTGAAATGTTTAGACAGTGACCATTTTAGTCTGATTATACAATAACTATATGTATTCCCTATAAGAAAAATGTGTAGGTAAAAAAAATACATATTATTTCTACTTTTATTCCCTATAAAAAATATTGTTTTGTCTCCAACACATGGTCTACTACATAGGTTTGCTAGTCATGAATGGCACCCCATTGTTAATCCATAAAATGTTTAGGAGTGTGTTTATAGGATTCACCATTAACACAGAAGCTCATTTGTGAGGTCAGACACTGATATTGGATGATAAGGTCTGGTTCACAGTCTCTACTCTATTTTTTCCCAAATGTGTTCTATCAATTTAACATCATGATTCTGGGAAGGCTAGTCAAGATCTTGAATTCAATTAAAAAATACTTTATTGATTTCAGAGGGAAATTAAGTACCCACATCAAACTCCCTCATTCATGTCTATATGGAACTTTTGTGTGCAGGTGCACAGTCATGTTGCAACAGGGAGAGGACCTCCCAAAACAATTCAAAATGTCTTAGTATGGTGAAGTATTTAGAGTTTCTTTTACTCAAACTAAGGTGCAGAGTCCGCAGCATGAAATCCAGTACCCTCTGCATCAAACCTTGACATGGTGCAGAAAGGCTAGTGCCATTCTTCTAATGTATGGAAAACATAGTCAAGAATCTATGAATTATTTTCAAGAGGAAGATGAGAGACTCCAGAACCAACAATGCAGACAGGGTGAAGGTCATCATTAAAGCAACCCAGAATTCCTTAAAACCTCAGCAATGCCACAGGCTTATTGCCTCAATGCCTCACTACAGTGATGCAGCAATTCATGCAAAAAGAGATCTGACTAAGTATTGATTGCATTAATAGACCTTTTCAGTACACTGCAAAAAAGGATTTTCAAGAAAGTAAAAAAGATTTGTTTCTGGAAAAAAAAATGTTTTTGTCTAAAGACAAAAAATGTTCTTAACAAGCAAGTTTTGCAAAAGAAAATTAAGCTTATTCTAAGATTTCTTTGCCAGTTTTAAGAATTCTAGCCAAGCAGCTTTTGCTCACCCCATTGGCAGATTTTTATGCTCAAAACAAGAATATTTGACCCTTTTTAACAATATTTTGCTTATTTCAAGCAGTGCTGTTTTTGCAGTGTAGTCCCACATTTCTGTTTTAAAAAAATACTCTTTAATTGATCTTATTTATCATAATTTGTATTTTGGGTTTTTAGTAGCTGTTAGTCATAATCATCCAAATGAACAGAAATAACTGCTTGAAACATATCACTTTGTGTAAAAAAATTATAAAACATTACTTTACTTTGTTTTAAAATGAATTATTCAAATAAATTCACTTTTCAAATATATTCTAATTGATTGTCATACAGTGTATTTATAACAGTGTATTTGAAGATATCATATGACAAACTCCCTGCCTTTGATAAGGATTCAGACAGTTTTCTCCCACTTAGACTTTAGACAAGGTTGCAATCATGACAAGTGGGAAAATGAGGTTTCTGTTGTGTGACAAGAGAGCAGCAAATGAAGTTCAACTCAAAGTCGCAATCTCGGGGAAAACTACACTGCAGTTCCCAACTCATTCGTGATTCATCTTCTTAGAATATTCCTTAATATTACATTTATTTAAATAATTTTTTTCACTAATTTAATTGAAATGGCTTATAATTCCGGACCTGAGTCCTAATTTCATACCATCACATGTAACGTGAGATGGTATGACAATAAAAGTTCCTTGAATCCTTGAATCCTTGAATCCCTAATAAAATGTATAATAATGAAAAAAGTCATTAAAAGTTGTGTTAATTTAATAAATAAACTATCCAAGCAGCAACTAAAAAAACAAAGTAAATTACAACTGAAAACAAAAGTAAGTGTGTAAAGTCCTGGACTGGGATTGACAATCAACTTGGACTTTTTGATTGACAGTGCTGTCAGCATAGCTCCTCTAACAAACCTCTTCAGCCTATAAATCTATTTTTCTTCTGCCTGTTGAAGTTGAAAAGTCATTCCTTTTGTGACAGTTTCAAGACATGTCATAGGAATGATTCCCTATACAATAATTCTAGATAGATACACAGACAGACAGACAGACAGACAGACAGACAGACAGACAGACAGACAGACAGACAGACAGACAGATAGATAGATAGATAGATAGATAGACAGACAGACAGACAGACAGACAGACAGACAGATAGATAGATAGATAGATAGATAGATAGATAGATAGATAGATAGATAGATAGATAGATAGATAGATAGATAGATAGATAGATAGATAGATAGATAGATAGATAGATAGATAGATAGATACAGTTCCTCACTGTTAATTATTCCACAGTCAACTGTTAGTGGTGCTATGTCAAAGTGGAAGCGACTGGGAATGACTATGTTTTCCATACATTAGAAGAATGGCACTAGCCTTTCTGCACCATGTCAAGGTTTGATGCAGAGGGTACTGGATTTCATGCGCCGGACTCTGCACCTTAGTTTGAGTAAAAGAAACTAAATACTTCATCATACTAAGACATTTTGAATCATTTTGGGATGTCCTCTTCCTGTTGCAACATGACTGTGCACCTTCACAAAAAACAAGTTCCATATAGACATGAATGAGGGAGTTTGATTTGGGTACTTAATTTCCCTCTGGAATTTCCCTCTGGAATCAATAAAGTTAACAATGGGGTGTCATTCATGACTAGTAAACCTATGTAGTAGACCATGTGTTAGAGACAAAACAATATTTTCATAGGGAATAAAAGTAAAAATTATATTTTTTTACCTACATATTTTTTTTCTTATAGGGAATACTTATAGTTATTGTATAATCAGACTAAAATGGTTACAGTTTAAACATTTCAGTGTGTTTAAGACCTTACATAGATAATGCTACGTCCAACAATGTTTCTTTTGTTGTGAATGTGGCGCGTCTAAAAGGACATCATGAGGATCGCTATCCTCAAAGGTGCTCTCCAATTCGCTCGGGGGGGGGGGGGGGGGGGGGGGGGGGGGTCTGGCTATAACAAGTTCTTGGTCTGGCATTATCTTCTGAAAATCTCTAAAGGGGGGTGCCCAAAAGTCATCCTCATCAGATGCCGATGTTCCTTTAACTGACTATTAATTCCTGCAAAGGTCTGGTATAAATTTTAAGTGTTGATGTTTTGTTGCTTGTGTATGTCAGTATTTCAATGACTTTGTAAAATTGTAACCCTGGAAATTTTAGACTCGGAAAATCATTTTCAACTTTATTTGTTCTCTCAACAGTATATGCATATGGTCTGTTGTAAAAATGACAATTGATTAAGGTATAGGGGAATTGAGCACTACTTTCACCTACAGTTAATTTTGTTTCATACTTGATTGTTTCTTTGTTTGCAGAAAATGACAAAACAAATTATGAAATAAAATTTATTTAAATGATAGCCTTAATTTTCAATATGTGCTGGCCAATACACACTCATGTTTAATCATTTTCAGGCACTATGCATTGATTGCCCCTGGTTAATGAGCAAGAAATATCTCTTGTTTTTATTTTATTTAATATAATTAAATACATGATTAAATCCAAAGCATTTACCAATATTATTGTTCACAAAAATACTTTTATCCATATCAGTAGTTGTGGGACTTACTGACGCTTCAGTTTAGATGTGTATATAACAACAGCATGATAAAATAAGCCATGTCCAACAAAATAAGCAAAACGCTTTTATGTCAAAACACCATACAGGTATGTCATTGGATGGAGCTTAAATTAATTTCTGAAATGACTCAAGAACGACATATGTCAAAAGATGGATAGCCCCATACCTAAAGAAAGGATAGAAAAATACTAAAGAATGCAGTGTACCAAAGTATACAAAAAGAAAAAAAAAATGCTTTTTTAGATTTATAACTTGAATGTCAAAAGTTTACACAGCCCTGTCAAGTTGCACCAGTTTCTGTGATGTAAGGAACGAGACAATGATACCCCCACCCCACCCCACCCCAAAGACAAATACAACAATCCACCCTTAGTGTGACATACATTTGTATTGTTCAACTGAAAAACAAGCAAATCTGTTGGATGGAAAAGACGAAAAAAGAGTCAAATTCATCACTATGTTTACATCTAACATCAATTATAATGAACATGATGAAATTGAAATACAGCTGTCTTTTTAGGGATTTTCCTGACATTTGCTTATTTGCATCTTTTTTGGCTAAAGTAACACGTGGCAGAGAGGTTGCAAAAGATTCAAAGGATCTAGTACAAAAGTATCAGTCAGGGGAGAGGTACAGAAACACTGCATTAAATGTATATCAAGGCAAAGTAAAGACAGTTATCAGTAGACAAGACTGAAACTGATCAGGGTGGGTGGCAACAGCCCCCGGTATTCTCCATATATCTGGACTAAGAACTAGAGTTGAAAACAGAACCTGTTCATTCCAAAGAAAACATTCAGACTACTGAAGCCAAATGTAAACTTCTGGACCACAAGTATAATAGGTTAAAAAAAAAAAAAAAAACCAACAACAAAAACAAAAAAAGAGATAATACCCACACAGAAAATGACAGGATAGAAGCAATGTAATTTCTTCAGATGAAAATAAACGTTGTTCAAAGTGAATAAAATTATGGGCAGTTCTAAATACCTGCCAATTAAGCATCTGTGAAAGCTGAAGATAGAGAGGGATATTATTTTTCTGTTTGGGCTATATCAAAATAAATCAACAAAATAAGGGTTTTGAAATAGCAAGGTAAATATATTTGCTAATAGCAGAGTAATAGCAGAGTAAATATATGGCCTCACCTAAATAGAGAAGGAAAATCCTCACAATCTGAGTGTTGAAAATATTTTGTTGTATTTGAATCAAAATGTATATGCAGCTAGTTTAGAGCAGTTTTTTTTATTCTGAATATATTGCATCTTGAAAATTCAATTGCTACTCAGTCGCATTGTACGTCAGGTCACATTGATGGTGGTAAAACAATTGAAAATGTTTTTTCATGATTTCATTTTACGTCACATAAACCAGATATTTTAACCTCTTAGGTGTTTTTTGTATGTTGTTCTGTGAACTTTGCGTTATCCTCCAGTCTTTCCGCACCGTGACACTACAGCTGCCAGAGCAGCACCCATGTTCAAAATAAACATGTTTTCACTCTTTCCAACATACAGCCTGTTTCCAACCCTTGGCGACTGGGAAAACTTTACCCCAATTTTAATCTGACAGGTAGCCTTTCTCCGAATATTGACCCAAAAAAAGTGTAAATAGATTTAATTTCTTATATATTTAATTTATTTAATACAAGGTGCCTATACTCTTACGTACGTCTGTAAATTCTTGATTATGTGAACCATTTAGTCTTGCACTGTCTGCCTTGAGACTGTACTCAGGGAAAAACTTCCCTTAGATCTATTTCCGGAAAAATCATTATAGCCTTCCTACAAGAAAGAAAATGGAATCCTGAGCTCGTACTCTGCTAAACAGCCTTTTTTCTCTCAATATATTCTTTAAATAGGAATCCTGTTGTCCAGCTATATTGCGTCCAACGTCACTAACAAGGTAGAGTACCATTAATTTGTTAATAAAGCTACGCCTTCCGCCTGGTTAACTTGGTTCGTTCTTACTTAGCAATTTTTTAGCTTGTTTGCTTGATCTGTGAACGTCACTGGTTGACGTCGCTTGCTAAGTTAGCTCTCGTTGATGCTACAGAGAGCTTAATGTATTTTTAATGACATCTTAAGCAGTCTCCAGCAAAAAATAGAAATTATTCATATAAATGTTCTTATGTTTTCTCTATAATAACTACTGATGAATACGTTGGCAAAATGGAAAAGTTAGCTAGCGTTAACTAAACCGTTTGTAGTGTCCGTAGTATTAGCCACTCCGTTACCTTGAGCGCTAACTAGCTTTAACGCTACATAACCGGGTTGTTTGATTGTTTTGTAATCGTGTTTTAAACCGACGTCACAAATGGTATCGGGTTCAGACTTTGATTATTTGGTTATTTGGGCAACTTTAGAAGCACTCCTGTCTGCTTTTCGTTTCGAAAGTACTGCATTAGCTACCTTACACAAAGCTAATCGGTAGCTAGGAAACGCAAGTCATAAGATGCCATTTTGTTTTTATCTCGACTTTGAGCAACCTACTGGTTGTCGATTCAGACTTTAAGAGGCATAGTTTGAAGGTGATATAGTTTATCCCTCAAACACAAAGTGGATTTAAGTTGCCGTGATTTCTAGATTTAAGAGTACATTGTTTGTGATTAAAAGCCAAGTGGCTCAGCCTTAAGAGTGGTGCGTTATACGGGTGGCATGTCAGTCTGCTTTGTGAACTGTGCTAGCATAATTTACAACTACATATTCAGAAAATATGTTGTGTGATCTCGTAATTTTTTATTTGTAAACTTTGTCCCTTCTCTTGATGGACTATTTGAATGTATAAGATATAAGATTGGGTCTGGCTTATAGCTAGTCGTATTGGTATATTAGTAAAATCTTGAAGACTTGTATATAATATATATTTGTATATATAGCAAGGCCATATATTTAGATTCTCATTTAGAACAGTCAACCGATTTTAAAATCCACATCTCTGGGGTAACTTGTGTCCCTCAATTTACAGTAAAACGTGAAATATTGACCCAAAACATAAGTCATCACAAAAACTACCTTTGTTTCTACTAGACCTGTACAATATATTGAATTGCAGTTGTCATCACCATATCAACATATGTAATATTGTGGTCGCAAATAAATTCTTAGATGTGATGTTTGGTTAATATATTTACCTAGTCGGATTGACTCTTATGTTCCCTAGATGCCCCAACCGGACAGATTTTGGTGGCCAAAAAAGCTTAACCTCATGAAACGTGTTAGAACAGTCATAATGATGATGATAACAACAAATACAGGCAGGAGAAAAATCAAAACTGCTATCATTGTTATATTAAATAACAAGATTACAAATGCATGCTTTTCTAATGTAATGCAGACCTATTTTCTAAATTTATTTTAGATATAGTCAATAAATAGTTACCAAATGGTCTTTGATCTGGTCTACTTTCATATTAGTAGTTTGGACAAATAGTAATCATTCAATTTACTTCTAATAGTCTTTTTATTCAGCTGAAAGGTCGAGTTTGTTGCTGTGAATTACTTATTGTCACCAATAGAAAAAACAACAAAGTACTTCTTGGCATGAAGTATAAAGACGTTCTTTTTCAAAGCGTACCTTATTATTAGATTCTGACATATGCAAATTGTTTGATTTCTCTAAGAAAGAATCTGCTGTGTGTTGAGAACAGCTCAACTCATAGCCTACTACTATTCATAGCTCTTTTGACATGGACACAGTTTTTCTTTGTTTTTTACTGTTGAGGCCAGAATTATCCTTTGCAGATTCAGGTTTAAAATAAACTTTAGATTTCCTCAACATTTCTTCTGACTAGAAGAAATATTGATGTTTTTGGAGTGACTGAGCCAGAGTCCTGACTTGAATCTGATAGTTTGTGGGGGTAGCTAAAGAGTGATTGCACGGAAATGATCCAACCGTAAACACCTGAAGCTCATTGCAAACATCATCAAAAATACTAGTGTAGACAGGCCAAACTCTGGTCAGCAATTATTAGAGAATGGTTGCTCTAATGCTAGTAAATAATGCTCCTTTTTCATTCTGTTGTTGTTCAACCCCTTTATACATTGTCTTTTTGATATTTTTGGGAGATGCCTGTGTAATTGCCAACCAGAAACGACAATAGAAATGACTTTAACCTAAAATCTGCCAAGGGTTTTGAATAATTTTGGTCTTCGCTGTGGTTACTTGGAAACATTAACAAGTTCTTAGGTTGCGTTATTCGTTTTTATTCTAGTTATCTTTGTTATAATCATACACAGGTTAGTTGTACCAAAGGTTTGACTTTGTGTCCAGGCTATGTTGGTAAATAGAGGCAAATAAATAGGATTATAAATTGCTGGTGTGTTTACTTTGTTTTTGGTTACCTAAAAACCTTATTCCACAATAGCAAATGAAAGTGTTGTTGTTTTTTGTTTGTTTTTAGGAGACAGTGCTGTCAATTCAATGAATGGCATAAAAATGGCTTCTGCAGACTCACTGAAATTAACTGCCCACCTCAGATTTCTAACAATATGTTGTTGTTTTTTTTCATTTCTTGCAGTAACTGGATCTTGCTCAAAGTTGCAGAGTATCCCGTTGATTTTTCTACCCTTCAGAGTCAATGGAAGGGTCTGACGGCGTAGAGCAAGGCGGCGGTGACCTGCCAGAGTCACAGCGCCGAAGGCAGTTGGATCGTCTGGACAGAGAAGAGGCCTTTTATCAGTTCGTCAACAATCTCAGTGATGAGGACTATCGTCTTATGAGAGACAACAACCTCTTGGGCAATCCAGGTGATAAAATATGTTTTTTAATGATTTTCTCCTGCAATAAGATGGTAAAGGAAAGTTTGGCTGGGCACATAAAAAATCCCCAACCAAACCAATAGATAAGTCATTCAAAATTCAAAAAAGTCTCTTTCGCCAAGGATTTTTTGCCTCTGAATCAGCTTAGATCAAAACTGAACCTGTGGTTATTAAACCAACTAAAATTGTCTTTTTTTTATTGGAAGACAAAAAAAATCTGTAACACTAACTTTTAGGATTTTTACAAATAAAATGAAGATCACTGAACAAACTGCACTTTAAAGAAAACATCATTGGTATAGGAATTCCAGGTTTGAGAAGTCCTGCGGATTGTATATTTTAAAATGTAAGTTGATCCAGATGCCAAAAGAAGAGTGAAATGGCACAGCATTGCTGAATAAAAACTTGTATTGAACTTCGCCAAATCCCAAACACCATGAAGACACGGTTTGCAAAACTAAAACTTTATTTGGGGCATTCTAAAGGACAAATAGGGGACATGTAGTTATCACCTTGATCTGAGTTTGTTAGTACAGTCTGTAGTCTTGTGTTTTTTCACATTCTGTATTCCATTTTTCCCAACTTTGGCTAGTTTCCGCTTTTTTCACTATACTTGTGTTTGCTCAAAATGCAACCGCCTGTGGACAGTGGAAGATGTCCAGTCCATTTCTGACCCTGGACAATGGGTGGGGGAAAATAAGTTTGCAACGTCCTTTAGTGGAGGTCCAAGGAGGGGGAATTAAATGGAAAGTGGCGCCCCTGGTAAGTCTGGAGGTTTTATAGTATTGTCCTGTTGCTGCTTCCAACCAAAACAAATTCCACCTCAGTTCAAAATACCAGGTGTTTAAGTTGTTGATGCTTGACACATTAAGATTGAACCTTTTCTCTGTGGCTGTATTTTAGTGTATCTGCAAGTCCACATTTTTGTTATTATAGGAACTAAAGTATTTTTCCCAGCAGTTTGCTAGAGAAGAAAAAGTGGATTATACCTTGAAAGTAGTACTTAATAATATGTTTGGTAAAATCTCTTCCAGGAGAAGTAACTGAGGATGAGCTGTTCAATAGACTTCAACAAATCAAAGATGGCCCAGAGCAGCCACAGAATAACAACCCAAGCACTGAAAACAGTGAAGATCCCGTTGGTACGTTGATAGGTTCTTTTAGTTTTTGAGTGCATGATTTGCATCTGCATTTAGATGTAATTTGCCTTTTGATTTTTTTTTCCTCAACTAGAAACTCCAGAGAGCTCTGAGGATGCCCAAGGTGGGGATAGCCTGCTAGACTGGCTCAACACCGTGAGACGAACCGGCAACACAACTAGAACCGGACATCGCGGCAACCAGTCGTGGCGGGCTGTGAGCCAGACCAACCCAAACAGCGGCGATTTTCGCTTCAGCCTGGAGATCAGCGTCAACCGCAACCTGGCCGAACAGCAGGCAGCAGCTGAAGGAGAGCAGGGACCTTCGGAGCAGCCCCCAGCGGGCCAAGGGGAAGAGGTTGCAGACCCTGAACCACAGGTTCCTATGGAGACAGAGGTGGTGGAAGAACCAGTTGTTGAAGAATTAGCAGTAATTGTTGAACCAGAACCTGAAGAAACGGCTGAAGAAGAGGTCGCTTCACAAGAAGCTATAGAGGAACCTCCCAGTCCACCTCCACCTCCAGTTGCAGGGATAGCTTCCCCAGTAGTTTCACCAGCAGCTTCCCCAGCACCTTCTCCAGCACCTTCTCCAGCAGCTTCTCCAGCAGCTTCTCCAGCAGCTTCTCCAGAGCAACCCCCACCTTGTTCTTCTCCAAGAAGGGGACAAAGGAGACCCCGCAGTCGGAGCCCAGAACCACGCAGGACGAGAGCCCGCTTAGCCAGAAGCCGCTCGCCTCTCCGTTTTGATCAGGTAGAGGGTCTGCCCAGTCCACGACACACCTATGGCTCTCAAAGCCCCAGTTCTTCTACTGATACACCTCCAGTGCCTCAGGTGGAGGGCAGTTCTCGGACTCGACAACATATTCTTTCCAGGCAAAGCCCAGTAGACGACGATGTTCCTCCACCAAGTACTGAAGCAGAATCAGCCCCTGAGACCCAGAACGTTAGACCTCAGGAAGGAGAGCCTAACGCGAGTGAAGGAGGCTCAGCGGAGCGCCGTCCCCCTACCATAATGCTCGATCTGCAGGTGCGTCGTGTGCGTCCGGGTGAATATCGGCAAAGAGACAGCATCGCCAGCCGTACCCGGTCACGCTCGCAGAACTCCAACAACACGTTTCTCTATGAGAGTGAGCGAGGGGGTTTTCGCAGGACCTTCTCGCGCTCTGAGCGTGCCGGAGTGAGGACCTACGTCAGCACCATTCGAATCCCTATTCGCAGGATCTCCGACGCAGGGTTAGGAGAGGCGACATCGATGGCTCTCCAGTCTATGATAAGGCAGATTATGACTGGCTTCGGCGAGCTAGGCTACCTCATGGACTCCGACTCAGATTCTTCAGATTCCAACCGCGGTAACGGGACACCCGCAGACACAGAAACCCTCAACAATCCAGATGCCAGTAACGCTGACGCGTCTGCTGCAGATGAGCAACCTGCTGCTGCCGTTGCTGCAGCTGCTGCAGCCGCCAGAGAAAGGACAATTGAGACAGATGTGGATGAGGGTCTGACTACTGGCCCGCAGGTTTCCGGTGGTAGGGCTCGACCCAGACCCCCCATCAGCCTAGAAGAGCCCAGCTCACTGCCCTTCCTCCGACTCGCTCACTTCTTCCTCCTGAATGACGACGATGACGACCAGCCTCAGGGGCTGACCAAAGAACAGATTGATAACCTCTCCATGCGCAACTTCGGTGAGAGCGACGCCTTGAAGACCTGCAGCGTCTGTATAACGGAGTACGCTGAGGGAAACAAGCTACGCAAGCTTCCCTGCTCCCACGAGTACCACGTGCACTGCATAGACCGCTGGCTCTCGGAGAACTCCACCTGCCCCATCTGTCGCAGGGCTGTCCTGGTATCAGCCAACCGCGAGAGCGTGATCTAACTCTTAACAAACTCCAACCTTTTCAATATTTCGAACTGATTACACATCCGAGTCATGTAAGATGCTTTGAAGAAATGTCTCCACTATTGAAATCTGTTAGTTTTTTTCCTCATTTGTGAGTTTGATCATTATGTTACAGGTTTCATTTGAGGTGCTCAGTCTCTTGACATGCGTTCAGACTGTAATTTGACATTTGCTATTGCTGTCCAGAGCCGAGCAAAAGCAGTGCATGCTGTTTGTCAACCTGTAGTGTCCATGCAGTGTTGCGTCGCACCAAGTCATGTACACAAGCAGACCTATAATCTTCTATTAAACCCTTGGATTATAAATGCTGCTGCACACCTGCAGGTAGTTCAAACACGTCAGATATCTTCTTTTGGTATGAATCTTAATTAGCACCTCAAGCACAATTCTTAGTTGCAGCAGTTTAAAAGTATTAGCTGTAAATAGGCTTGTAAAAAGAAAAAAACAAGGATTCTGACTCTTTGCATCAGTGAATTGGTTTAGGACTGTAAATTAGAAGAGTGGAGTCATTTCGGTTACAGTTACTTAAAGCAGTTTCAGGATGGAGTATGAACTTGCATAGCAGACATGTGTAAACCTGAGTTGGTTTGCAGGTAACCGTGTAACTTGTGCTCATCCTTTTTGTTCACTTGATCAAAACAAGACGCGATTCTAGAGTTCCATTTGCCAATACTCTCTGCTAGGTTTAAAATAAAATGAGTGTTGCTCTGTCATAAAGAAAAACATTTGGGATCCTGCAATGTTTTTTTTGTTTTTTTTAAATTGCTTTTTGAAACGGAAGAAAAATCAGAAATAGGGTTCTGCCAGTTTTGGCTTCAGGTAAATTGTGCCCCTTTGCCAGTTTGTACCCACATTTACTGCCCACGTCTTGCCATTTGGTCCCCTTACTATTTACATTTAATATCTGTAAACAATTCCCAACCCTTGTCTTTAAACCATTACATATCAGATTTGTTTTATTGGTAGATCTAATAAATTATAGTGTTATGGAAATTTCATATATGAACTTTTCATATTACTTTTAGGAAAACAGAATTTTTCCCTGTTTGTCATTATTTAGGTTCTGAGCCATGAAATATGACAAATTATGACCCCTGATCAGAGTAAAGCAACTCCAAGCAATAACTTGCTGGCAGACATTATTTATTGCCGTCGTGAAACTACATTTCCTTCCAGTAGACGACGTAGAATTATGAAAAATTACTTTTAACTTGAAACTGGAGACAAAGTTAAAAGGGGGGAATATCTGTAGGGCATAAACTGATGACAAAACATCCTGTGGCACATGCAAAGGGACAAAATGACCAGGAACCGCCAGTATCATCAGCAGATAAAATTTTGTAGACGAGTTCTGATGTTATGACCGGCTTAAAATTGAAATATGAAGTTGTCCCTCTTCCGCTGTTCATTCATTTTCCTCTGTACAGTGATACAGTAGTCATTTCCTTACTTACCAGCAGCTACTGTCTGCTAGCTAGCTCTTTGTATTTCTCTGGTACTGGGTTAGTAACATAACCAGAAACTATTTTTAACCTTCGCTTAAACCAGAGTTTATTTCTAAGAGGTAGGGAACCTTATTCTACAAGTTGCTGAATATTTATTAAACAATGGTTTAGACTCTCAGACATTGACAGAAAGTTAAAGTTTTGGTAGAAAAATCAAGAGGTTACCCGACTGCTTTATGAGCAAATCCTCCCAAGTGGTGTGCAATATTTGCAAAATGTACAAGTATAGGAAGACAGACCATGATTTAAATGTGTACTATTGTTAAGAACTGTTTAAATCCTGAATGAAGACTTGTAACCCTTTACAGTATGTGTTGAAGTTGATTTTTTTTTATTTAGAAGCTATGTAGGTTTTAATAATTGTTAATAAACAGGAACATCGCTCGGTAAAGGAGCTAAGGGGCATCGCTATTATTGCCATCTTGTTTCACTGTTTGATGTCTTAGCCACGATTATTACCTCCCCTTTGTGGGACACAAATATTTGAATGCAAGATGTTGAATAGCATAAACATGTAAAAAAAAAAAAAAAGAACGGTGTGTTTCCTCTAAAGGGGCCGAGCTTAGGTTTGGCCTTGTTCTGTGACCTACCCAGTGCAGGATGTTAACTGGGTGTTTTGATTAAACTAACAGCTGAATTAAACGAGTTGTTATGCTATAAAATAATACATCAGAGGTATGAGTTCTGTGCTCTGCTTGTGGTGGGGTTTTTATGATGGCGCATGTATGTGCTCACATCACTGGTTTTTATACTTTTTTTGTGATATTGCTGCAGCTTTTCTGTTTTGTTTTTAGGATGCTTTCTTTGCTGTAACAGGTCGACCAGTAATGCACCTGATGGTGGGTTTCGTTGCCCTGAAAGTCGAACCGAAGGGATGCAGCCGTGCTTCATGAAACGGAGGCTTCTGTCCGACGTTTTAAGTCCATTACGATTTATGCTTTCTGACCTTGGTTAAAGTAAACTTAAATTTCCTAACAGAGGTTGTATTTTGCTAGCAAGTGTGGAATTTGCTATTAGGACCTTTCAGGTTCGGGTAAGTATGAAAAATTGTTTGGCTTTGCAGACTTTATTTCTTATTCTGTTATATAAAACATGAATCTAAACTTCTAAGCAATAAAGTGCACATTATGGTTTATATTTAATCTTTGAATTGCCACACCTCAAGTAGATTTCCTGTGGACAAACCTAAAATTCCTGAGGGGGAAACATGTTATTTTTCCTATTTCGTTCCTCTTTGTCAACTAGACCTTTTCATCTCATAATTGTGGACTGGTCCGGTTTACCTGTCAAAGCTCCAAAAGTTTGGGTTTTAAAAACAGAATAAAAATATAAAGCACCTGCATTTTCTGAACGATCTCTACGATTTAATCTAGATTTGATTTATCTATCGTTTGCCTGAAACTATTCATCCCTCTAGCTGATTTAGATATGAAATGATCGTCATTCCAACAAGATGTGTTTCTGATAGGATATGGGACAGCTGTCTCTCAAAAGATAAAAAGGAGCATAAATTAAAGTTTTTAAAGCTTAATGAAGAATCACATGTTGGAGATGTATACCCTTCTCAATAATAAATGAAAAAAAGTGTATTGGCTTTTCAGCATTCAAACCCTGTCATTGTTGATCAGCAGTTCACATGGTTCCTCTGGTATTTCATTGATCTATTTCTGGTGATGAGCTCAAAGTCTGAGCTTGAAAGGTCTACACCTACAGTTGTGGCCAAAAGTTTTGAGAATGACACAAATAGTTTTCACAAAGTTTGCTGCAAAACTACTATTAGATCTTTGTTTCAGTTGTTTCTGTGATGTACTGAAATATAATTACAAGCACTTTATACGTTTCCAAGGCTTTTATTGACAATTACATGACATTTACGCAAAGAGTCAGTATTTGCAGTGTTGGCCCTTCTTTTTCAGGACCTCTGCAATTCGGCTGGGCATGCTCTAAGTCAACTTCTGGGCCAAATCCTGACTGATAGCAACCCATTCTTTCATAATCACTTCTTGGAGTTTGTCAGAATTAGTGGGTTTTTGTTTGTCCACCCGCCTCTTGAGGACTGACCACAAGTTCTCAATGGGATTAAGATCTGGGGAGTTTCCAGGCCATGGACCCAAAATTTCAGCGTTTTGGTCCCCGGGCCACTTAGTTATCACTTTTGCCTTATGGCACGGTGCTCCATCGTGCTGGAAAATGCATTGTTCTTCACCAAACTGTTGTTGGATTGTTGGAAGAAGTTGCTGTTGGAGGGTGTTTTGGTACCATTCTTTATTCATGGCTGTGTTTTGGGGCAAAATTGTAAGTGAGCCCACTCCCTTGGATGAGAAGCAACCCCACACATGAATGGTCACAGGATGCTTTACTGTTGGCATGACACAGGACTGATGGTAGCGCTCACCTTTTCTTCTCCAGACAAGCCTTTTTCCAGATGCCCCAAATAATCGGAAAGAGGTTTCATCGGAGAACATGACTTTGCCCCAGTCCTCAGCAGTCCATTCACCATACTTTCTGCAGAAGATCAATCTGTCCTTGATGTTTTTTTGGAGAGAAGTGGCTTCTTTGCTGCCCTTCTTGACACCAGGCCATCTTCCAAAAATCTTCGCCTCACTGTGCGTGCAGATGCGCTCACACCTGCCTGCTGCCATTCCTGAGCAAGCTCTGCACTGGTGGCACTTCTAACCCACAGCTGAATCCTCTTTAGGAGACGATCCTGGCGCTTGCTGGACTTTCTTGGACGCCCTGAAGCCTTCTTAACAAGAATT
Source organism: Valencia hispanica (assembly GCA_963556495.2). Classification (NCBI taxonomy): domain Eukaryota; kingdom Metazoa; phylum Chordata; class Actinopteri; order Cyprinodontiformes; family Valenciidae; genus Valencia; species Valencia hispanica. The sequence continues at coordinate 27,883,973 of OY747702.1, forward strand.
GAACCTTTTTTCTTGAAGTTCTTGATAATCCTATAAATTGTTGATTTAGGTGCAATTTTAGTGCCACAATATCCTTGCCTGTGAAGCCATTTTTATGCAACGCAATGATGGCTGCACGGGTTTCTTTGCAGGTCACCATGGTTAACAATGGAAGAACAATGATTTCAAGCATCACCCTCCTTTTAACATGTCAAGTCTGGCTTTCTAACCCAATCAGCCTGACATAATGATCTCCAGCCTTGTGCTCGTCAACATTCTCACCTGAGTTAACAAGACGATTACTGAAATGATCTCAGCAGGTCCTTTAATGACAGTAATGAAACTGGAATTTTCATGTCAAAGAAGGACTATGCAATTCATCTGATCACTGTTCATAACATTCTGGAGTATATGCAAATTGCTATCATTAAAACTTAAGCAGCAACTTTTCCAATTTGCAATATTTATGTAATTCTCAAAACTTTTGGGCACGACTGTAGATTTTGGGCCTGATCAGTAGTTTCTAGTCGTTTTAACTGAAGCTGTGTGCTGACTCTTGATCGTTCCTCTTTAGGTCCAAAAGTAATTAGTTAGTGTGAACGCTGTTAAGCATTCACACAATAGTTTTCCTGTTTCTCTTTATTAGTGTGAATGCTGTAGGCATTCACACTCTTGAGATCCTCTTACCTTCTTCTGGTTGCTTCCGTACGTTTTTTGAACTTCATCTACTTCTGCATACTTTGTGCTATTTTAACCATTCAACTTTTCAATTATTCAGCTTATTCTGCTCTTTCCGGCTATATCTTTTGGTATTCATAACCTTCATACTTTATATAATATTCAACTTTTTATGCTTTTTTTGGTCCCATTGAAATGAATGGAAAACCTCAAAAATTCCGCTAAATTTCGCCTGTTTTGCAAAACTAACTACTTCCATATACTTCCACTTAGAAACACCATTCAAATCTTAAAATGTAGTCATACTCTTCAGCTATTACTGTATGTCTCAGCTTCTTCCTAACTTGTACAGTTTTCATAAAATCCTTCCTCAAGTTTCTGGTCCCAAAATGATCAGATTTCTGAAAATACATGCATTTCTATGGGTGCATGGCAGCTAAGCTAGAGTGGCCCACTCTAGCAGAATTACACTTTTCCACTTTCCTGATTTTCCACGAACAACTTCCGCTCACTCGCTCATATTTTACTCTTTCTGCACATATTATATATCAAAACGTAGTTTATCAATTTTTGATTCAAGAAATGTCACCACAATTTATGTGACAGTTAAAGTATTTTGGCAAATCGACCCGAAGCAAAGTGGCCGCACCCAGGAGGGACCATTGGAATGCATTGGGAATGAGCAAAAATTCAGAGGACCGCTGGATTCCGACTCATATTCGTAAAGTCATATCTCATAAACGATGCGGCGTAGAAACATGAGCCTTGTGCCAATATAACTTCAGACCTTCCTGGCGCTCATGATTCAACAATTTTTTTGATACCTGTTACTGTTTCTCCATAAGTTTTGTTTGTTCGAGTGTAACAAATCTGCTCTTCGCGAAAACGGCTCAGATTCAAAAATATCAAAATCCTGCTCATTTTTACAAAATCACTGCTCCTAGACAGATTGAGGTACACACATGAAACGAACCATGATTCTTCATCAAAGCCTGCTGATACTCACAGTGAAATAATAATTTCAATAAGCCTTATATTTTCCGAGTAAGAGGATGTAGTTCGGGATCAAGGAAGGACAGATTAATGTTTCCATCAAATGTATCAACATGTTCAACGTCATTTTACGGCTGTAATATTATATTTTCAACAAATTGAGTGGTTTGAGAGCGTTCCCCTATCTGTTCCGATAAAAACTGTACCTTGGTGAAATCGATACGCCTTACGGTTCTTAAGTTATTAAGAGTAGTTCGGAAGCTGCGTTACCTGTTAAAACGGCTGAGAAATTAGGAGACATACAGTAAGTGAGGTGGTGCACTCTGGCTGCACCAGTGAATGCCGGCCTGTGATTGGTCGAAAAATGGCAGGCCTTTTCATGGCTTTAGGTGGAGCTCCCTCTTGTGGTAGAAAAGAGAATTACTATACATTATGGCCTCCACTGTAAAACTAACGTTTCAGGGTTGTTGTAAGACATCTCAAACAACTTGTAGATATAATACAAATCAGTTCCCCAGTACTTTTGATTACTCTGTAAAATATAATGATTAATACAGTCTCATAGGTACTAGGCAGGCAACAGTGGCCATTTTACTGTTCCAACACCTGGAAAACAGTGATTACTTTTAAATGGCAGTTACACAGACTTGTCTGTTTAGGCGATTGTAGGCATTATAAATATATTGTTAGCTAACTTACTATTGTTATCCATTATACTAACACTAGCATTTAAGCTAACATGAGCATTTTAGCTAATTTTGACTTAATAGCTAAAGTTAACCTACTGAATGGTTTGAGATACAGTTAACCAACATGTTAGGGTTTGACAACATGCTATCTGTGGCATGTTAGCTAACATTAGCATTTTAGCTAACATTAGCGTTTTAGGTAATTTGGACTTAATAGCTAAAGTTAACAAACTGAATGGATTAAGATAAAGTTAACCAACATGTTAGTGTTTGCCAACAAGATATCTGTGGCATTTTAGCTAAAATTATCATTTTAGCTAACATCGGCATTTTAGCTAATTTTGGCTATCATTTGGTTTTTGGGTTGATTTTGACAAACTGAATGGGTTGTTATTGTTAACCAATATGTTCATGTATGCAAACATGCTAGCAATAGCTTTTTTACTAGGCATAGCAATTTAAGTCTTTCAAGATAACAATGGAATTTTAGCTAATTTTGACTTAACAACCAAAATTAACATAATTAATGGATTCAGTTAATGTTAACCAACATGTTGGTACTTACCAACATGCTATCTCTAGCATTTAAGCTAAAATTAACATTTAAGCTAACATTAGCATTTCAGCTAATGTTAGCTAATATTTGCATTTGAGGAAGATTTTATCATACTGAAAGGATTAAGTTCATGGTAACGATTATGTTAGTGTTTGCCAACATGCTTTCTGTGGCATTTAAGCTAACATTAGCATTTTAGCTAACATTAGAAATTTAGCTAATATTAGCTAGCATTTGGTTTTTGGGTTGATTTTAACATACTGAATGGATTGAGTTATTGTTAACCTATATGTTCATGTTTGCTACCATGCTGCAAATCGTTTTTTTTTTTTTTTTATACTAACAATAGCAATTAAGCTCATTCAAGCTAACAACAGAAATTTTGTTCATTTTGATTTAACAGCTAGAAGTAACATAATAAATGGTTTCAGATACTGTTAACCAACATGTTGGTGTTACCAACAAGCTATCTCTAGCATTTAAGCTAAAAATCAACATTTAAGTTAACATTAGTATTTTAGCTAATGTTCGCTAATATTAGCATTTTGGGAAGATGTTAACATACAGGAAGGATTAAGTTAGGTAACGAACATGATACTGTTTGCCAACATACAACCACTAGTATTTAAGCTAACACTAGTATTACAGTTAGTATCAAAATGTAAGCTAATTTTGACTTAACAGCTAAGGTTACCTTGCTAAATAGATTTTGTTAATGTTTAGCGCCATGTTAGTGTTTGCCAACTTACTACCACTAGCATTTTAGCTAACATTTGGATTTCAGATAATTTTAGCTTACACTTCCCTTTAAGCTTATTTTTATTATACTGAATGGATTGAATTATGGTTAACCGACATGTTTGTGTTTGGCAACATGCTACCATACGCTTCCGTACGTTTTTTGAACTTCAACTACTTCTGCATACTTTGTGCTAATTTAACCATTCTACTTTTCAACTATTCTGCTCATTCTCCTTTTTTCCGGATATATCTTTTGGTATTCATAACCTTTATACTTTTCATAATATTCAACTTTTTATTTTAGCTAATTGTGACAGTTTTTCTTTGTGTTAGGGTTGGCACACCCCTTTTCTTTTTTCTGCTGTTTCTGTTTATTACACTTCAGCAAGTCTTTTACAGTTGACTTCAAATACTTCAGCCATTTTCTGCAAGTAAATTCCGTTTACAGCATTCAACCTGCATTTTCGCAGGAAATGCAACTTTTTCTAGTTCTGTTTTGTTTCTGTTCAGCTGGAGAAAGTTATGGCACATCCATCCATTGATTTGCGTGATGCATTTACTTAGGGTTTGGATGGGTTCAATATCACCTGGTGACATCATAATGTAGAGCTGAGTATCATCTGCATAATTATAGTAGCTAATCTTACTGGTTGTTATAATCTGGGATAGTGGAAGCATGTAGATATTAAATAAGAGGGCCCCCAGAATGGAGCCCTGGGGCACCCCACATGTGATTTCTGTTCGTTCTGATGAAAAGTTTCCTATTGAAACAAAGAAGTCCCTGTTCTTTAGGTAAGACTCGAACCACCCAAATACTGTACCAGAGTCCAACCCAGCTCTCCAGTTTTTTCAATAATATATCATGATCAACCGTTTTAAATGCTGCACTGAGGTCCAACAGAACCAGCACCAGCAGTCTGTATTTATGCGGGTGACATTGAAAACTTTGACGAGGGCAGTCTCAGTGCTGTGGTGAGCACAGAAACCAGACTGAAAAACATCAAAGCAATTGGTCACTTCTATTTAACTGCTGAAACAGCTTTTTCAATAATTTTACTGATGAATGGAAGATTAGAGATTGGCCTGTAGTTCTGCATTAACGTGTTGTCCAGATTACTCTTTAGCAGTGGTTTAATAACTGCTGTCTTCAAAGCCTGGGGGGAAAAGACCTGACAGGAGGGATGAGTTCACTATTTGAATCAGATCAAACCCAATGACAGGGAAAACTTTCCTAAGGAAAACTGTTTCTAGGATATCAAGACACCAAGAGGAGGAGCTTAATTGTGATTTCTTTTAGGTTTTTTGGTTTAATTCATGGAATTCTGACATTTTCTCTACGTTGGTGTTAATTGGGGATGACATAGAATGTTGACATGGAAAACGTACAGTCCAGGGGCCTGTACCATGAAGCCGGATTAGGTGGCTAGCCAGCTATGTTTCAGCTTAGTTTCCACCAACCCTGGGTTTTGGGTACCATGAAAGTGGCTCGGCTTTGATCGGTGTTCGTTGCCATGGTATCTTACGCTGCACGGCTAACCTGCTCCGGGGCAGGTTATGTTCTGGATTCGCGATCTCAGACTGAAGTTTGACCAATCAGCTGTGAGCAAAGAAACATATATATGTGACGTAACTAATTCCCAGCGTCTGTTCTCTGTTGCAATGGCTTCACCTTTTCTCTCTAATCCCGTGGACATCTCCGCGCAAATTGTTAGACGAGCACTTCGTAGAGAACGAGTTTTTAGGGACAGACAAAATCCATTTGACTTTCCTGATGCGTACTTGTATGAAAGATACAGATTTTCCGCGGAAGGAATGTCTTATCTCTGTGAGCTTCTTGAGCCGCACATAACAAATGTGACTCGTCGAAGCCATGCCCTGACTGTACAGCACATGCAATCCCATCCATAATCGGCCGCCCCTTGTTGTTGCTCAAAGCCAACTCCTCTGCCACAGTGTAATCTTGAGGAGGTGGCCCTCCCCCAGTTTTCCTTATTTCACATTTTTTCTGTTTGCTGCAAACAAGTGTTTGTGATTAAATGTTCTAAGAAAATAATAAAAAATATGGTAAATACTCACCACTTTGAATTATATTTTTATATTTTCTCTTGATCTGCTGCCAAGACCGTTTGGAGTTGGGGTTGCATCTAAAAATTAATGAATATCAATCTTTCTTAGGATGTAATAGCCTATACTTTCACATACATCTACACACACACACATATATATATATATATATATATATATATATATATATATACATACACGAATACATTTTCATTTTAGCATTTAATATATTTTAATATGCTTAGCCTACTTAAATGTACATTAATTGTTTAACCCACGCATTAACACAATCAGCAATCTCCCTCCACGATTGTTCTCTTGCTTTGGCAGCAGATACAGTGTTACTGCGTGCTTGAAAAATATTTCTAAATTCTTCATATTTCTGGAGAATAATCTCTTGCTCCTCCGTTGAAAAGTAGATAGCTCTCGCTCTATCCATATCGAACGCGATTGGTTGTTCAGTGTCGTCGTCACTCTTTTATGTGCACGCGCCTGTGGATTAATCATAGTTTAAGGATCAAAGCCTGAGTTGACAGAGAAAGTTGATAACCTGCGTCATGGTACCAATTAAGCCTGATTGCATCGGTTTGGTTTTGTCGATTCAAAACCAATCCTGTAACCCCGAGTTTGTTGAGCCACCTTCATGGTACAGGCCCCAGGAACCCCGACTCAATAAGTTACTTTTAACTTGCTCAATATCTTGGCAAATTAAATATAAATGTATCCACTTATGCTGTTTTTTGTCAGCACTGACATGTTTTTAAACCATTACCAACTATAGGCCTACAGTTTTCGATGAGAGAGGAGCTGGTAATGCATAACTAATAGGCCTACATATTTATTTCCCTAAAGAAAACTGCAGTAATCCAGTACATAATGTGGATGTGTGGTAATATATTATGCGCTCAAGATTTTAGCCTAGGTATTTTTATTGAGATGCACCAGTAATGCGAAAAACGAACTGGACTACAAAGTTTCATAATTCAATAAAAAAGGTAGGCTACTTCATTGTTTCTACAAAGCTTTCCGGTGTGACCAGTTTAATGGGAATGGTCCACATGGAGGTCGGACAAGGAAGTGCTTCGGTCGTCAGGGGAACGTTTCTCTCGGCACAACACCAGTCGGTCCTTTGAAGACACCAGTGAGGATGGCGCTCCGCGCGGCTGGGAACCGCCTGTTGTTTTTCCAGAGGATCTGTTTTAAGGTAAACCACTGCTATCGCTTTATTAACAGGCATCCGCTGTCAGTCAGCCAGCTGTGCTTTAGAATGGACCTGGCATACGTGCGCCTACTTCCGTGTAGAGCTGTGCTTTCCTTGAAGTACTTAGGGAAAATTCCCCTATGATTGTCATAAAGGGCCTTTATTAGTAGTTTTGGAGCAAGAATATCTGCAAAAATCGCTGCCAATGTACACCAAGCTGTGGTTGCTCATTTACGCTAAATGTATACCCCAACTCAGGTCAAAAGTGTGTAGCATACACTCACCACTGAGTGGCGCTGTTGAGTCTAATTTAAACTGCAATGCCTTTTGTTGACATCCAACCCGTCAGCATGTTTTGTTGTTGATTCCCCGGAAAATTATTTGTCTCACTTCTTATAGGTCAACCCCATTGATGCTCACCTCATTGTCAGATTCAAGGCAACCTGTCCTGTTGAAGTGAGCCATCTGGATCATTTGGTGTTGACGGTAAAAAGTGTGCCAGACACAATCAATTTTTATACATCCGTTCTTGGAATGGAGGTTATCACCTTTAAGGTATGTAATATTTGATTATAACATATTACAATGCAATAATACATAATTATTGCAAAATAATATTCATGTCTCTGGAAATTTTAGAAATGTTTTTTGCTTTATCCAGAAACTTTGATTTTAATGAGATTTAATCAACACAAAGTAATTCATAGTTGTGAAGTGGAAGATAAGTTCATGGTTGTCAATTTAAAAAAAACACATCTGAAAATTGTTTAAAGCTCTATGTACTCACATACCTGACCTTTTATATAAAAAGTGTCAGGGGCTAGGATGAAAGGCACAAGGACAAAGGTATAAAAAATATTCTTAATTTATTTTTTCTAAAAATGGTTAACAAAAATCCATCAGAAAGCAAATAAATCAAAAATCCAGGAAAAATTACCGAAACAAAAATGTCAGCTAAGACAAAGCTAACTAAGGATATTTTAAAAAATTGAGCTCTAATAATGTAGCCTTTATACACAATTACTATCCAACAAAAAACAGGGAGGGGAGGGGGAAGGAGACTACAAACAATGAATAAACCTAGGGAACTAATTTTAATCTCACAAATTAAAACTACAACACAAATTTTAAAACAAAGAAAATTCCAACAATCCCCCCAATTATTAGAATTTAGAGAAATTGGTAGCTTCTCTAGAGTCAAGTCCCCTGTTTCCATGAAGACAGTTAATGATCTAAACAAACATAATACAAGAAGAAAACCTATTAGAGGCTACTAAAGAGTTTGTGACAAAGCTTCATCTTCGAGCACGGCAACAACTCTTAACATACAAGGAGAGCTACAAGGCAATAATTTAAATCAAAGTATATCTATATGTTAGAATGTCCCAGTTAAGGTCGTGACCTAAATTCAGTTGACAAGACTTGAAAATTGCTGTTCACAGACAGACCTCCACATACTGTAGGATCGGTATCAGAGAAGCTTCTTTATATAAAACAGCCACTAGAGGGCTGGCTTTGATTCTGAATCAACTGTTCTTTCTGCCCAGTTATTTGTTCTGTTTCCTATTTTCTGTTTTCCAGGGAAACCGTAAAGCTCTGGGTTTTGGGAAACAGAAGTTTAACCTTCACCAGCTAGGCCAAGAGTTTGAACCAAAAGCTAAACATCCAACTTCAGGCTCTGTAGACCTGTGTCTTGTCACCAAAACTCCTCTGACAAAAGTAGCTGCCCATCTGAAGGTGCTCCCAACACATAGAGACTGATATCCCTTTCATTTAACTTTTCATGTAACCCTATGTTGCTCTTCTGGGAATAAATCAAGTGTTAATGCTCAGTGCCATTTTATGTCTTTGCAGGTTTGTGGTGTTGAGATTGAAGAAGGACCAGTGCAGAGGAGTGGAGCTGTGGGGCCCATCACCTCACTTTACTTCAGGGATCCAGACCACAATCTCATTGAAGTATCAAACTACAGCCAGTCAGCACCAGACAACTCCTCTTAAATCTTTTCTGAGCATGTGAAAATTAACTGTGAGCACACAACTAGTGCCATAACCTTGAAAAGTTTAAACCAAAATGACTGGTATTAAAATAACTGGTTCACCAGGGAGGAGAACATCGACTGGTGTTATAGTTCTCCTTAAATTTCTACTTTTATTGGTTCAGTAAAACATGTATAGAGGCAAATAAAATATTTTCACATTTACCAATGCCTGTTATGTGTGCATTCAGTAAACTACTTAGCAGAATTCATAACTATGAAATTTGGTAAAGATAAAAGCATTGGATAACAGCATTAACAGATCCATACCCTCCATGTTTGAGTTATGTTAATTTGTGATGCTACAGATTAAACGGGGGGGGGGGGGTTGCAGGTGGCTAATGTGTGCACTCTATACAACTATGCTCAAATTTAAAACTATTTAGATCCATCCGTCATCTATACCCATCCTCTGCAGGGGGCTGGAGCAAAAGGCAGGGTACACCCTGGACAGGTCGCCAGAGACATAACCTAACAGTCATGTTTTTGGACTGTGGGAGGAAGCCGAAGCATCCGGAGGGAACCCACACATGGACAGGGAGCACAAGCAAACTCCATGCAGCAAGACCCCAGGCCAGGATTCGATCCCAGGCCTTCTTGCTTCAACAATGCTACCAACCGCACCACTCTGCAGCTGCTATTTGGATCTCAATTAAGTTGCTGGATTGGTTCTATATTTTGCAGCAGGAGAGTAAACTACAACAAGCAAAAACATAAAAATGTTTTCAAACAACAGATGATGTGACTCTAGAGTGTGTTAATGCTGTGGATTCAACACATCAAGAGACTGCAGAGATCTCAGTACTTGAAACCAACCACAAAGCATTTTTCCTCAACTTCTAAGTTTAAAGAAGATTGTATGTGGTTTTTAATTTTAAAACGGAGAAAGATTACCTTTATTAAGTAGAATATAAGTGGCAATGCACGACTGTAACAGTTGTAAACTTAAAAGAAAATCTGTATAGTGCACTTTTTGTCTGGGCTGCATGAAGGTGCTGTTATTAAGAGTGTTACCTTGTTGAAGAAGGTCCTTGGTTAGAATCCTAGCCAGGGCCTTTCTGAGTGAAGCTTGCACATTCTCTCCATGCATGCAAGAGTTCTCCTTGGGTACTTCTGCTTCCTCCCACTGTCTAAAACATGCATGTTAAGTCAACTGTTCTACCTATATTGTCCTATGAGTATAAGAGTGTTTCTCTGTGAAGAACTGGAGACTTGTGCAGCGGGTACCATAGACAAAAGAATGCCACTGCTAGTTTCTTACCTAACTCAAAAGTAAGTGGATATTTTTTTTTGTATATTGGTAATATGTTATTGAAATCTGAAACACATTTTGATTAAATTATCTATTAGTTGTTTACTTGGGAAGTCATGCTATATAACCCAAAAGGTTCCTTATAATAATTCAAAAATGAAACTGTAAATATGAACTAGCAATGTGTAAATTATTTGCTGACAAAAGGGGCTGATCTTGATCTCACCTTGAAATGAGATAGATCTCAGAGGACAGAGTTTTGATTAAATTAAAATGATATATCAAGTAATTTAAAGGAAGAGTTGAAGGAAAAACTGAAGAGGAATAAATATGTAAAAAAAGCAATGATTACGTTATGTATAAAATTATAAATTTTAATAGGATAATGAAAGATGATAAAACACTCTAAACCCAAAATACAAATATAGATGTATGCTACATGGCAGACTGTAATAGTTTTCTAAAACACAATTACAATTATATTATCAGTTTCAGATAGTCATACAAAAATGGTTTACAGCGTTTTTAATGAACTGGTTTTCCATATACTGGAAGTAACCGGTCTCTGGAGTAGCGAGTCTGCACCAGATGGTGGCGGTAATGAGTCAATTAACGCCACACGAAGAAGAAAGAGAACATGGCGGCGATGGCGTTTTAACCAAAACACCTATAACGAATTTCATAAAGAGGCGACATACGACAGAAACATCATCTGTTACAATATTATTTGTTCTTACTAAAGTAAGTAACCAGTATCTTTATATGAATTTAGGTAAATATACATTACAAAGGTACATTACGTCTTAAACATATTAGTGATCTACGTGCTTTGCTTTTTGTCGATCCACTTACAAATCAAACACACAGTCAGTGCTGGTTCCACAAGAATGGAGGTTTAAACGGTACAAATTATGGGGAACTATTGTGTCCGTTTTGTGTGTAGGTGGATTAACTGGGAGAGATCCAGTCATGACCGAGCAGACCAGTGCCAGTTCGGAGGGGATCGTGGGTCTGGATGAGCCCAAGAAGATGACCAGGGAGGACTGGAGGAAGAAGAAGGAGTTGGAGGAGCAGAGGAAGCTGGGAAATGCTCCAGCTGAGGTGGACGAAGAAGGAAAGTAAGTACACCTGGATGTGCGATGATAATGCATAACATTGTGACCACTGACGGGTGAAGGGATTAACTCGGATTATTTATTTATCGTGACAACTGTTAGTGAGTGAGATGTGTTACTTAGCAAGTATATTCAAGTGTTAAGAGCAGGGAAATGGGGACGTTTAAGGGTTTGAGTGGTTTTAAAGGACCAAGTTGAGATGCCATGACGAATGGGTCAGATAATCTCCAGAATTTGGTTCATAGTCTCTTGTTTTACAACAACCACTACATATTCCAGTCTGGTTTCTACCCCCTTCATTGCACAAAGATAACAATGGTTAAAATGTTAACTGATTTCCTCACAGGGGCTGATTCTGGACCTGTTAACCCTCCTTTTAGATTTAACAGTAATAAAACAGAGATTTTCCTTTATTTGTAGAACATCAGTTCATTCCAAAGCAGAGAGTTTACTCATACCAATAATTCCTCTATATCCTATCAATTTAAAAGTTTCTATCTTATAAAGCTCACATAAATGTTGTCACTTTGTGTGTCTACTTCTATTTGTATAAATAGTCTCTTACTGTCTTTCAGACAGTGCTACTTCATACTTGTATGGTTTTAATCTGGATCTAAATTCTACTGTCTTTATCATACCAGAACATCTTCTGCTGACTAGTTTTACTCTTGCTCTTCAAGAACTTTATTGGCTTCCTGTTATATCAATCACATTAGCTTCAAAGCCCCGCTTCTAACTTTTCAGGCCTCCCATAAACTTCCGTCATAGTTAAACTAATCTATATCAGTATACCGTATTGCGCTCTCACGGTTTCTCTGTCCGACTATCATGGGAAGTAGAGCGTTCAGCACCTCACATCTGCAATTCCCAGTCATCAAATATTCATAACATAACTTTGTCTAACAGGCTTTGAAAACAAATCAGTTTAAATTAGCAAATGAAGTACATGTTTTTTACTATGATAATATTCTCATCTTTTAAAATGATTTTTTTAAAACTTTTTTTCAGATTTTCTGCCTTCATTTGTAAAAATGTCTTTGTGGTGATGCTTATAAATGAAATTTATCATTATTAACCGTGGTTACATTTTGTTTCCACCAGGGACATAAACCCTCACATCCCGCAGTACATTTCATCAGTGCCGTGGTACATCGACCCATCCAAGAGACCCACACTAAAGCATCAGCGACCACAGGATGAAAACCAGAAGCAGTTCTCATCCATTGGAGAGTGGTACAAAAGAGGAGTGCAGGAGGTGAGCGTGAATCAGAATCAGATATGGTTAATAATTAAATCCTAACAAATCTACATCCAAATTAGCTTTCATTTGTTTATATATATCTTTTGACATCACACAGAATGCTATCACCATTAAATACCGCAAAGGCGCTTGTGAAAACTGTGGGGCTATGACACACAAGAAGAAAGACTGTATGGAGGTAAAGAATAGAGGCTTCTTTTGTTTCCCCCCCCTCTGGTTAAAAAATGTCACCTTGTTTTGTTTAAACAGGATCCAAATTTCATTTTGTCTTCCTTCAGCGACCCAGAAAAGTTGGGGCCAAATATACTGGAAATGGGATAGCTCCAGATGAACACTCTCAGGTCCAACTCGACATGGACTATGATGGAAAGCGAGATCGCTGGAATGGGTATGACCCAGAGGAGCATCAGCGCATTGTGGAGGAGTACGCTAAAGTAGATTTGGTAAGGAATGTGTGAGAAAAAGAAGCTTTTTCTCAAACTCAAGAACTTACTTCTGCTTCTGGGTGAAGAAAAATACTTTGTCTGCTTTTAAAGATGTCCTTGGTCGCAATATATACAGGTCCTTTTAAAAAAATTAGCATATTGTGATGAAGTTCATTGTTTTCCATAATGTAATGATAAGAATTAAACTTTCATATATTTTAGATTCATTGCACACCAACTGAAATATTTCAGGTCTTTTATTGTTTTTAAACGGATGATTTTGGCATACAGCTCCTGAAAACCCAAAATTCCTATCTCAAAAAATTAGCATATTTCATCCGACCAATAAAAGAAAAGTGTTTTTAATACAAAAAAAGTCAACCTTCAAATAATTATGTTCAGTTATGCACTCAATACTTGGTCGGGAATCCTTTTGCAGAAATGACTGCTTCAATGCGGCATGGCATGGAGGCAATCAGCCTGTGGAACTGCTAAGGTGTAATGGAGGCCCAGGATGCTTCGATAGCGGCCTTAAGCTCATCCAGAGTGTTGGGTCTTGCATCTCTCAACTTCCTCTTCACAATATCCCACAGATTCTCTATGGGGTTCAGGTCAGGAGAGTTGGCAGGCCAATTGAGCACAGTAATACCATGGTCAGTAAACCATTTCCCAGTGGTTTTGGCACTGTGAGCAGGTGCCAGGTCGTGCTGAAAAATGAAATCTTCATCTCCATAAAGCTTTTCAGCAGATGGAAGCATGAAGTGCTCCAAAATCTCCTGATAGCTAGCTGCATTGACCCTGCCCTTGATAAAACACAGTGGACCAACACCAGCAGCTGACATGGCACCCCAGACCATCACTGACTGTGGGTACTTGACACTGGACTTCAGGCATTTTGGCATTTCCTTCTCCCCAGTCTTCCTCCAGACTCTGGAGGAAGTCTGCACCTTGATTTCGGAATGACATGCAAGAACTTTGGACCACTGAGCTACAGTCCAGTGCTGCTTCTCTGTAGCCCAGGTCAGGCACTTCTGCCGCTGTTTCTGGTTCAAAAGTGGCTTGACCTGGGGAATGCGGCACCTGTAGCCCATTTCCTGCACGCCTGTGCACGGTGGCTCGTGATGTTTCTACTCCAGACTCAGTCCACTGCTTCCACAGGTCCCCCAAGGTCTGGAATCGGTCCTTCTCCACAATCTTCCTCAGGGTCCGGTCACCTCTTCTCGTTGTGCAGCGTTTTCTGCCACACTTTTTCCTTCCCACAGACTTCCCACTGAGGTGCCTTGATACAGCACTCTGAGAAAAGCCTATTCGTTCAGAAATTTCTTTCTGTGTCTTACCCTCTTGCTTGAGGGTGTCAATGATGGCCTTCTGGGCAGCAGTCAGGTCGTCAGTCTTACCCATGATTGCGGTTTTGAGTAATGAACCAGGCTGGGAGTTTTTAAAAGCCTCAGGAATCTTTTGCAGGTGTTTAGAGTTAATTAGTTGATTCAGATGATTAGGTTAATAGCTCGTTTAGAGAACCTTTTCATGATATGCTAATTTTTTGAGATAGGAATTTTGGGTTTTCATGAGCTGTATGCCAAAATCATCAGTTTTAAAACAATAAAAGACCTGAAATATTTCAGTTGGTGTGCAATGAATCTAAAATAAATGAAAGTTTCATTTTTATCATTACATTATGGAAAAGAATGAACTTTATCACAATATGCTAATTTTTTGAGAAGGACCTGTATATAAAGTCAATGAATATTACCCTCAAATATTTATACAACACCTGTTAAAACTATTCATACCCAATTGGAATAGTTAGGTATGTGATTCATGTTTTGTTTAAATTGTAAATAAGAATACAATGAAAAACCCCACCTGAGGCAATACTTTATAGAACCACCTTTTGATGCAATTCCGGATGCAAGTCTTGTGGATTATTTGCCTCTCACCTTTGTACATCTCTTTGCAAAATAGCCCAGGTTCAGTCAGATTGGATAGAGAGCATCAGTGAATGCAATTTTTTTACTTCTTTTAAGATTCTCAATCAGATTTGGGTCTGGAACTACTGAACCATTCTAACATATAAATAGTGTTTGATCTAATTGTTTTTTTTTTTTTAAATCTGTAGATGAATGTTTAGGGCCATTCTCCATTCATCTCAGCCTCAACACTTTGCAGCCTTTAACATGTTTTCTTCCAGGATTGCTCTATATTTATGTCCATCCACCTCACCTTCGGCTGTGACCAGCTACCTTTTCCCTGATAATAAATAGCCTCTCCGTAGCATAAGATGTTTCCATAGAATCATCATGTTTCAATGCAGAGATTGTGTGTTTAGTATGAGGTCCAATATTAGTTTCCACATGGACCAAAATGTTCCATTTCGGTCTCCTCTGACCAGAGGTCTGTCTTCCACTTGTTTGCTGGATTGTGGCAAACTTTAAATATAAGTTTATTTCAACAGCAATGTTCTACTTGGCCATTTTTTCTTAAAGTGATGGCTAACAGTTGCTGTGTCATCTAATTCTCCCACCTGAGCCTCAAATCTCTGCAGCTCTTCCAAAGTCATCAGGGCAATTGGTTGCACTGGATTTTATTTATGATTCTCAGAGTGAAGGGGTCTGAATGCATAGGCATGCCAAACATTCCAGATATTTTTGTGAACTGTATAGTTTTCCTTTCTCTTACTAAATATTTAATAATTTGTGTTGATCTATCGCATGAAATCCTTATAAAATACATACGTTTCTGGTTGTAATGGGATAAAATGTAAAGAAGTGTACGGATACCTTTGCAATGCCCCGTATCTATCAATCAATAGGGGACAGGGCTTAAATGCATTTTTTTCTCCCCTACCTATTGTGAATCATTTGTATCTGCTATAGGGGCGCTGGTAAAGCGGAAATCCTGTATTATTACAGTATGTCTTATTCATATCTTCAACAGCAAATCTGTTTCCCCCACCTCTCTGATAGTCACAAGTGTTTTGTTTTCATTTGTTAGGCCAAAAGGACATTGAAGGCTCACAAACTTCAGGATGAGTTGGCTTCTGGAAAATTAGACCAAACTGTAAGTGATTCTTCAGCTCACAGACTAGAGTTTTATTATTTGTTGTTAATCATAGAGCTTTTCAAAATTTCTTTTAATGTTCTTTTTTTACAGGAGCGGGAATATGACAGCGAAGATGAGGATGAGGACAAGTATGCAGACGACATCGACATGCCGGGCCAGAACTTCGACTCAAAGAGACGCATCACCGTGAGGAACCTGCGTATCCGAGAGGACACTGCTAAAGTAAGAGACAAAAGAGCTGTTATTCACATTACAGTGATGACGAATGGTTTACCATTAATGTTTACTCGTAAATGACCCATAAATTCAGTAATAAAGTTCATCTGTGACAAACTCAGAATTTCGATTAACATAATTTTGTGTCTCTGTCACTCGCAGTACTTGAGAAATCTGGATCCAAATTCAGCGTACTACGATCCGAAGACTCGAGCTATGAGAGAGAACCCGTACTCCAACACTGGCATGAACCCTGATGAGTGAGTGTTAGCTTCTGCTTTCTGAATCCCTTTCTCACCTTTCACAGGGTGACACTGACACAGTTTCAAAATGCTTTGTCTTACAGGGTGGGCTATGCTGGAGACAACTTTGCTCGCTACTCCGGGGACACAATTTCCATGGCTCAAACACAGCGTAAGTCCAGCATTATTACACTCTGTTCAGAGCCTCGGCACCTCTTATTTAGTGCTGGGAATTTGATTTAAGAAGTTAATTTAATAACTTATGAATAGGAGAGCCAGCCCATATTTATTACGTCTTTCAAATCTAGTGATACTCCAATCAACCAGTGATTGAAATGAAAAAGCTTTCCTTTATTTACAAGGCCGCCTTCAAATGAGGGCTGGTTATGGGAGGTCCCAGTCACTTTGAGGAAATGTGGTTCACTTGTTCTGACTCCTGGAAGGATTTTCGCTCTGTTCTGACAGTGTTTGCTTGGGAGGCATACGAGAGAGGCTCCGAGGTCCATCTGCAGGCTGACCCCACCAAACTTGAGCTACTTCATCGTTCCTTCAAGGTCAAAAAGGAGGACTTTAAAGAGAAACAGAGAGACAGCATCCTGGAGAAGGTACGCTGTGTCATCAGACTGTTTCTTATTGTTTTAGTTTCTTTACGAATCCAACAGCAGCCAAATTTTACTTTAATTGCACCAAGGGGCTCTGTGGCATAGCGGACACGCCTCGGGACCACTGTCCTGGGTTTACTGCATGTCTTTTGTTTCTGCCCTCCTTCTTGTGAAGCTGCTCACTAATAAAAGTCACTAATGCCACAAAAGCTTAATCAAATAAATAAAATAATAACTAATAATAAAAGAATACTTTGAAATAGCACCGAAGTTATTATTAATAAATTTATTTAAAAATGTTAATAATAAAATGTTTATTTTATCACTCCTTTATCCTTGTGTGTCATCAGTATGGAGGTGAGGAGCACCTGGACGCACCCCCGCGGGAGTTGCTTTTGGCGCAGACCGAGGACTACGTGGAGTACTCTCGTCACGGCGCCGTGCTGAAGGGACTTGAGAAGGCCGTGGCCCGCTCCAAATACGAGGAGGACGTCCTCATCAACAACCACACTGTGAAAACAATAGAGAAATGGCTGCTTTTAATGCTGTGCTGGTTTTTTCTCACACCGTCTCTCAATATTTGCTTAAATTCTTTCTTTATAGTGTATATGGGGCTCCTACTGGAAGGATGGCTACTGGGGATACAAGTGTTGCCACTCACTGGTCAAACAGAGTTATTGCACAGGACAAGCAGGAATTCAGACGGTAATTAATGTCGCAATAAGGTGTTTTATTCCAGTAATTCACTTAAAAAACTGAAACTTTTCGGTATAGATTCACTACCTGCAGAGTAATATATTTGTGTTTAAGTGTTTGCCTAATATTAACAGTCACTGACACCCTCCACAAGAAGAATTAAAGAGCTCATTGCTAATGAAGCTGCCCGTTCAGACTGCTGAATCATAGCATGTTAATGGAAGTTTGCGTGGAAGGAAAAAGTGTGGTGGAAGAAAATGTACAAGCAGCATGGGTAACTGCAACTTAGAGAGGATTTTGAAGCAAAGCTCACTGGGGGGAGTTTCACAAAGAGTGGACTGTATCTGCAGTCAGCACTTTAAGAGGCACTACACTCCAAGCCATGGACTGTGACCCAACAATGCAGATGACGTCAAGGCTGCTATTAAAGCAACCTGGGCTTCTTTAACACCTCAGCCTAGCCGGCAGCTGATCACCTCCATGTCACGCCACATTAATGCAGTAATTCATTCTAAAGGAGCCCCAACTTTCCCACATTTCTGTTTTAATAATCATTTGAATTACTGAAATAATATTTCTAATAAAATTTTATATGCATTGAGGTGCATGTCGTTTGTGTAAATGTATATAATGTCTAAAGCCTGTTACTGATAAAAGCCTCTTTTCTTAAACAGCAGAGCACTTCAGACTGTGTTCCCTTTGAAGAGGGACTGCAGGAACCCCAGGAAGAAGAACAGCCAAAGACTTTACTGGAAGTAAGCACCGAAACCGATTTAAGATTTAGCAGTTGGTGATGGTATAAATATAGTCGGTTATCTGATCTTGGGTCAATCATTCTGCATCATGCTGAACATTTCTTTCTAATACCAATGTTATTATTTTATTGCCAGATTCATCAAGACAAGATGAAAGAGAAGAAGAAGAAAAAGAAGAATAAAAAGAACAAGAAGCCCAGCTCAGACAGCAGTGACTCAGAGGATGAAGAAAAGAAGAAGGAGAAGCTGAAGAAGGTAAATGTTTGTTTTTGGTAAAATGTTTTTGGCTGTGATTTGGCTATTTTTATCTGTGACCTAACCCAGATCCTCATATGTTGACCCAGGCCTTGGAAGCAGAGGACAAGCGAGTGAAGCTCATAGACGCGTTGATGCAGATTGATGAGAGGAAGAGGCCCTACCACAGCCTGCAGGAAGTTAAGGCGCCAACCGAGGAGGAGATGGAGGCCTTCCGTATGAAGCGCTGCCGGCCAGATGATCCCATGGCTTCCTTCCTTGGACAGTGACCTTATCCTAATCCCTGTTGCTTATCCTAAATGTTCTGCAAGGACTGTAGCAGTTACAGTTGTGTTGGATCACAAATGCTTAAGAGACCCTGTACAATATTTGACACCTTTTATTTGTATACTTTTTTTTGTGCTAACATTGATTTTATTTCCACCTAATGGGTGGTTTCTTTTTTTTCTTCTTTTGCTTATCCCAAATTGATCTACATCTCTAGACTTTACAGCAAATTGCATAATTTCTTCCAAATGAGTGATATATCAATTTCATTATAAACACTTTTTTCCTGAATTGATTCTGTTGTCTGGAAACGTTGTATTCTGATTATGTTCAACTTCAGAAAAAAAAAAAATCATATAAAAGTTCAGATTTTGACGAGAAGAAGAAAAAAGAAAAAGAAAGCATCAACCTGCATTATGTAGATTTATCTACTGCGCTTAAACTGTTTTCAGTTTGATTTGGATGTTTTTAGATGAAACCAGTTGTATAAAAGATCTAGTGTTGCACAGAATAGGAATATTGAAGCGTCATGTGTAGTGATAGGTCAAATCTTCTACTATGGGATTTTGTTATAGCAATTTTGCAAGGTAAAGTAAAATAATTGAAACCAATCAATTGTAATGTTTTACAGTTCAGGATGTTATAATCATCTGGGCTTTTGGATGTTCTGAAATAATCCAAATCTAACTTCAAACGTTGAAAAATGCAAAATAGATTCAACACTTATTATTAAACTCAAATTAAGCCCAAAGAAGATGGCTATGAATACAAAACAATAAGCACACCCCATGGTTCAGCAGGTTCTAAAGCTAGGGTGAGCGATTCCCATCTGCATCTGGACTTCTCTGTGTTTCAGATGTTGCCCTTCTTGGATTCACCTGAATGCAACAAATTGGTCATTAACAGAACTTAGTGATTGGTGGAGGAGAAGAGTTGGGCAGGAATGCGGACATAGATGGGATCATTGTCCTGCTTCATAATCCAGTTTTATCAAGCATTAGCTGTTGGCAAGATGGCCTCAACATTTGACTATAATATGGTGAACATTAGTTCAAGATCATTTCTGTTATGGAAGTTACCCAGATCCTCACCCTTCCGTCATCATGCCCAACAATTGGTATGCTGATTGTGGTTTTTGTCAGATATCTGCTTTGGTCTCATCTGTCTGAAAGACAGAGTTTCAGAATTCACAAAATGTATGCATGCAACTGGAAATTAAAGTTGTGCTGCCATATTCATTTTAGGTGAAAGGTTGTTTGCTTATTTGAAGCTGACTTTTGAATAATCTTTCTAACCTTAGAATGACAAACTTCAATGACAAATTATTTTGAAATTGAATTATAGTCCCTCCAGGGTTTATGCCCAGTAACTATTGCTTTTCCAAGGTTAATGCTGATGTCTTTCCACATTGGCATTGTGTTAACAGATATCTTTATGCTCCAGATCAGGAAACTACCAAAGCTCCTACTTTTAGCAGTACAAGGCAGCTGCTTTCCATTTTAACTTCTGTCTAAGCAGGGAGGGTGTACTTCAAATTTCACTCTAAGCTCTGCTATTTTCGCTTTAATATTAGGTCTGTGGAATGTGTGTATGTGTGTGCTTATTCTTGAAGTTAACTTTAAGTAACTTTAGGAAGTTAACACAAGAAATGTTTTTTTATAATGACCCTATATGTAAAACCCATGGACTAGGAGATATTTTATTCTCTAAGGCTAGACACAAAGAAAAAACTCAGCAAAAAGCTGTTTGCAATAAACAAAATGAACAAACTAAACAGCTCAATGCCTTTAAAAAAATTAAACATTCTAAATAATCCTACCTCTTTATGACAAGTGTGTCTGTTTTTTATAAATTATTTTACCACCCTTTGGATTTAAACCCTGCTGCAGACATGATCCAAAGCCAGACACCACCTACTGCCAGCATTCCTAAGGAATCTTAGTCCACTTTTCTGAGCAAAGGCTTCCAATTTG
This sequence comes from Valencia hispanica, assembly GCA_963556495.2. NCBI lineage: Eukaryota > Metazoa > Chordata > Actinopteri > Cyprinodontiformes > Valenciidae > Valencia > Valencia hispanica. Next base: position 27,905,032 of record OY747702.1, read on the forward strand.
TTAGCATTCTTGGGTTTGCTTGTTGCAACCACCTTTTTCAAATCCTACTAGGCATTTTCATTAAATTCAAGTCAGTCGACTATGATGTCCATTTCAGTATGTTCCAGGACGTCTTCTGAAACCCAGCCAGCCTTGGTAGACTTTGAGATGACCTTGGGATCCAGTGATGCCATGTTTTCAGATTCCCCAGAGATGGTAAGTACTTTTTTCCCAGGATTTCCTTATATCCATCTTTCCCTCTACACTCAACACATCAGATCATCACTAAGCCACTGCCTTGCCTCACTGTAGACATGGTGTTTTTTTCAGTGTATGCTTAATTCTTCCTATTTCCAATATACTGTTGATTTAAGGACTGAAACATTCCGATTTTGATTCACAGTGCCAAGAAGCAAAATCCCAAGTCCTCATTGGGTTATTTATACTGTTTTAGCAAATTGGGACTAATGGTCTCTGGACTTTTGAGTCAGTAGTGGTGTAAACTGAAGGTCTTTTGTGGTCAACTGAGGGTTTCAAGACATTACTCTCTTCTTTTTAGACAGTTCCGCCATATTTCGACCATGCAATGAAACACTTGTTCTTCCATGACATAAACCCAAACCCTTTAGGAATAATCATGCTGCTTTTCACTCTGTTCTGCAAACCACCTTGTTCAGTTAGTATAGCATACATCACTTTCTCATAGTGAGAGTTTGTGAGCCAGAGTTGAGTTGTCATTGTTTCAGCTGTATTATCCATGTGAACTGTCTTGAATTTAGTGACATCATGCTGGAAATATGTTTTAGGCCCAGCTGTTGCATAAACAGGGTGGATGTTTTGGAATCTGGTTCTCTGGGTTGAACAGCTCTCTGCAGAGCTTCGCTTGAAGAGTATTAAATCAGTAGTTTACTGAACATTCATGAAGGAACACTGCTGCACCTTAATGCTGATAAAAAAGAGAGGCAGAGCAGAAACATGACCCGACGACATGATTTCTCAGCTGGTGAGTTATTTCTTTGTCTTTTGAAAACTGCTGACAAGCTCCATTTGTTAAACACGTTGCATGCAGCAGCTGACTTCCAACTCAGCCTTTAAATAATAGACTTATGGTTCCCGCAAAGGACTTAGTGAAACCTTAAAAGCAACCACACCTTTTAAATTATTTTTTTCTTGTTTTTAGTAGCTGTAGATGCATAGATCCTGTCTTTACTTTCCTCTCCTGGAACATGGTGTTAATTCCATGTTTTTTCTCCTCCTTGCATGCAAAGCCCAAATCAAATTTAATGCCTTTAATAGTTCCTGTCCCTCATCTTATTGTGCCTCTGCAGTGCCCACAATGCTTCAGATGTGTGTGATCGTCTGTTTGCTCTCAGCCGCCGTCTCCCAGTCAACAAATTCCTCATCAAAGAGGGGTCGTAATTTTCCCATCCATTCCTCCCAGCTGGTTTGCAGTCTGCCTGGCCCAGCAGGACCTCCGGGATACCCAGGAGCTCCTGGATCCCCAGGGACCATGGGCCCTATGGGTCCGCCAGGGTTGGATGGTCCAGATGGAAAAGACGGAGAAAAGGGAGAAAAGGGAAATGGAGGTAATTCTTAGGAACTGCAAATTTTTTTACAGTTAATCTGGCAACTCAAAGCTATAATTATGATTTATTCTACATGCCTGAATTGGGGGAAAAAATCATTTTAAGTGTTTATTAAGCCTTATTTAATACATCTCATCAAGTTTCAAAGATTTGAGATACATACAATATATTTGGTTTAATATCTGTTAGCAAGTCTCACCTCAACTACACACTTTTTCTGATCATCAGCAAGTTTATTTGACCCCTTCTCTGGTTTTTTAGGCACAGAAAACACATTTTTCACTGGGCTTGGGCCAGAAGAATTCCAGAAGCATAATTTTATACTGCTTTATCCATTCCAGAACCGATTCTGATTTTTATTTTGGGTGATTGACCTAATTGAACACCCAGTTTGGTCTCTCTGATTAAAGTAGATATTTATGATATTAAAAATCAACCCATAAACCACCAGGATGGAAGCCTATCATGAACTACAAACTGCTGGAGCACCAGTGTCCCTTTTCGCCATGAAGCAAGTCTGACTGCTTTAAAATCAGCTCCTTCAAATTATTCTGTCTGCATGTACGAACCAAATGTCTCCTGGAGCAAAATAATATTGTCATATGGGGCAAAGACTGAGCTACTTGGTTACAGTGACCAGCTGTTTGTTTGGAGGAGTCAAGATGAGGTATCCATCCAAATTTTAGTTGGATCCTAATTTCTTTCTTCAAACTGAGAAGTAAATAGTGATTTCTTAACAGTATAAAAATTTTTTGAATTCCTGTTTTCATGGGTTTTATGAGCTAGAAGCCCAAATTATGCCCAAATAAACAACTAAATACTTGAAATCTAGAGCCCCTTCTCCTCCACATCGAGAGAGTCAGTTGAGGTGGCTTGGGCATCCAGTCAGGATGCCTCCTGGACGCCTCCCTGGTGAGGTGTTTTGGGCACGTCCCACCGGGAGGAGGCCCAGGGGAAGACCCAGGACTCGCTGGAGGGACTATGTTTCTCGGCTGGCTTGGGATCGCCTTGGGATTCCCCCTAAGGAGCTGGCCCAAGTGGCTGGGGGGAGGGAAATCTGGGTCTCTTTGCTTAAGCTGCTGCCCCCGCGACCCGACCCTGGATAAGCGGAAGAAAATGGATGGATGGATACTTGAAATCATTTAAGTGGTGGACTCTAAATCTATAATCTATGGAAGTTTAATGTTTTGAATGGAATTATGGAAATAAATAAACTTTTCTATGATATTCACATTTTTTGGGGTCTGTATGTATATACATTTCAACCTCAAACCAAATACATCTCAGAGGGGCTTTTCCTCTGCAAACAACATACTGCAGATAGCAAAATTATAGTAATTCTCACCTAAAGCTACCGTGAGTTTCTGTTATGGAGACTGTACTTTGAATTTGGTTAAGTTCTACGCATTCTTGCATGATCATTGCCATTTCTCTGTTTCAGATAATGGTCTGTTTTTAGTTAGGTTTGCTGTCTAAACTGTGCTGATACTCCAGTGGAATCCGTTGTTTGCTCTGCAACATCTCAATAGTGCAATAACGCTTAGTGAGGGGTTTCTGTCAGTTAGCTGCTCCCCTTACTAAATGCTTCACCTTCATTTTGTCCAGTGTTGTTTTTCTCTTCTGAACTCCCACAGTTCTTCCTCTTAGGCATTTCTGCAAGACTTTCCAAATGGAATTTTCTTGCTGACAGTGTTTTGATGTGCTTTGATAGTTTCCCCAGATTTGTGGCTGTTTCTACCACAAATGGTTTATCGGAAAACATCTTTATTATCAGTTGATTTCTTATATCTTTTTCATCTCAAGTTACCCTTTCATCACTTCTAGTTGAAGCTAATACATTTTCTATATTAATAAAGCAGGTCTTACATTGGATAAAATTCTGTCTCCAAGATTAGTCCAAGATGAGATGACTGGCCCTTTCTTCTGAAAATGTAGTCGCAAGACTGAGATAAACACTTGATTTTGTGCTTATATCCAACATACAGTATCCAGTATCCAGTTCTTCAATATATGTCATTCAGATTTTATTTGATTGGGGGAAAAAATGTACATAATATTTATGTAAGTGAAAAAGAGTGGCAGAAAGAAAGTAATAGAATAAGTCCTATTTGCAGTTTGACAATGCCATGTTGCAGACACAATAAACATGAAGAAGACAGTGTTCTGGTCAGATGAGACCAAAATCAGACTTTAAGGCCTAAATGCAAAATGAGAGCTGGAAAACTAGCACTACACGGCCCTCTTTGAAACATGGTGATGACAGCATATTGTGTGGGGATGCTTTACTTCAGCTGGGAAACATTGATGGGGACGATGGATGGAGCTGCATACAGGACAATCCTGAAAGAAAACTTGTTAGATGCAGCACTAATTGAGACTGGGGTGGAGGCTGACTATACAGTCAAAGCTACAGTGGAGGGTTCAGATTACGGCAAATTCATGAATGATTCGGTCAAACTTCCAATCTAAAGCCAATTGAGATTCTGAGGCAAAACTGGAAATTTGATTTTGACATGATTGAGTTTGAGCTATACTGAGCAAAATATCAGTGTCCAGATTTGCAAAGCTGATCTAGAGATACCCCAAATACCTGAAGTTCTACAAAGGTTCAACTCATGAGCTAAATATAAATGTATGCCACTCTTAAAAGATTATTTTTTTCTAATATCCATTTATTTTTTCCCTTTCTCTTTAAAAGTAGATGCTGATTAGTGATGGTCTTTTGATAAAATCCCAATAGATCATGTTGAATTGTGTGGTTGTACAGTGACTCTGTGAAAAGATTATAGGGGATAGGAGCAAGAATACCAAAGTTTATAGCTGCTACAAAAATACAGTGAGAGAAATATCAGAAAAAATCCCTAAAATCTTGGACCAACATCCTGCTTTGGAAAAGCTTGTCATTCACGCTGGATCAGCAGATATCGCGATGAGACAATCAGAGATTCTGAAGAGAGACTTTTCTGATCTCCTACAGAGACTTGATGGACTTAACGTAAACATCCTCATCAGCGGACCAGTCCCTGAAGGGAATGATGAAAGATTTAGCAGACTCTGCATGCTCCATAAATGGTTGAAGAAACAATCAGCTGAGAAGTCGTTCACATTTATTAATAATTTCAAAGTATTTGGAAGTGCTAATCATCTGTTCAAAGAAGGGATGCGTTATTTTAACAAGGCCGGAGTAAGGCTCTTAGCAGCAAACATTTTTTCTTATCAAAATCAGAAAGCAAAACACTTGCTCCCAAAAGCTGACCTTGAGGCGCCCATGGATATCAGAGAACAAAAACAGCAAGTCATGATGACACCACAGGACCGAACAGATAAACAACCATCAGAGATTAAGTCTTCATCTTCCTGTGACTCAGCCACATCAAATGAGTCTCCATTTAGAAACTTTACAGACAGACTGAACGAGCAAATCAAATTTGGGACACAATTAACACCTAAACTTAGACTACACCAAACGCCTGGGACTAGTGTCAACAAGCCTGGGAGCTTCCCCCCACTGATTATTACAGATATTTGATATTTGAGGGAACCGGGCAATAAATCCACCCCTACCGTCTCCCAGAATTCACCCGGCACCCCTGAGGCTATATCAGTGATTATCAGCAGCAGGAAACATAAACCGTTAACCACACGCTCTCATATTAAACCAAAATCTCAAATTGATAACCTGTCAGAAGGTTCAGCTGCCCATCATCACAATACTTAAGTTAGCTTTATTAAACATTAGATCTCTATCCGGGAAGTCTTTTCTTATCAATGACTTCATCACTGAGCATAATTTACACGCCCTTTTTTTATCAGAAACTTGGCTAGATGAAAATAACGAAACAACTTCATTAATAGAATCTAGTCCTCCAAATTACAATTTCTTAAGCGAGAACAGAAAACACAAACGAGGTGGAGGTGTGGACACCATCTTTCACAACTCAATGAACTTTAAAAAGGTAACTCTGGGCACGTTTGATTCTTTTGAATACCTAGCCACCCAGATAAATGAGCCTAACAAAGCGTTATTTCTAAGTTTATATAAACCACCAAAACTTAACTCTAACTTCTTTAATGATTTCAATGACCTTCTTTCTGTAATATGTATCGACTATGACCAATTAATCATCGTGGGGGACTTTAACATCCATACCGACAACCCCCAAGATAGACAAGCAAAAACGTTAGATGATACTCTCCACAACTTCGGACTGATCCAGCATGTCAAACAACCAACACACAATAAAGGACACACTCTGGACTTAATTATCAGCAACGGTTTAAATATTTCCGACATCTCTGAAATTAATATTGCATTATCTGACCATTTCTGTATTTTCTTTGAAAGTACCATCTCTGCTAAATTATCCAGCCACAGTAAGACCACTATAAAAAAGCGTTTTCTAGGGGACAGTTCAGTAGAAACCTTTAAACGTATTTATCCTTCCACCACATCCCCCTCATCTCCCAACTCAAACTCAGTAAATAAGTTGGTAGATAATTTCCTTGCGAAAATCTCAGACATCATGGATTCCATTGCTCCAACTAAAGTGAAAGTAGTCTCAGGTAGAAAAAAGTCTCAGTGGACGAGTAATCCACTGGTACGTAGTGAAAAAAGAGAGTGTCGACGAGCCGAGAGAAAATGGCGGAAAACTCGACTCCAGGTTCACTGTGAGATCTACAAAGAGAAACTGAATAGATATCAGCTAACTATAAAAGATGCTGGGGAATCGTTCTTTTCTGAAATCATCAACAGAAACATTAATAATGCACGGACTCTATTTGCAACAGTGGAAAGACTAACTAATCCTTTAGTGACAGTAGCCCCAGAACTAAACTCTACCAGGGCCTGCAATGAATTTGCCAGCTTTTTCACTGAAAAGATTCTAACAATTAGATGGTCAATCTGTACCTCAATATCGAACCCACAACCAGTGCCATCCCCAATCAACAACAATGTAGAGATAATGTCTGAATTCCACGAATTAAACCAGAACAGCCTTGAAAAAAATAATTATCCAATTAAGCTCCTCCTCCTGCTGTCTTGATATCCTACCCACAGCTTTTCTAAAGAAGGTTCTTCCTGTTATTGGTTCTGATCTTGTTCAAATAGTGAACTCATCACTGCTATCAGGTGTCTTCCCTCAGGCTTTAAAAACAGCAGTTATTAAACCACTGCTAAAGAAGAAAAATCTGGACAACACGTTAATGCAGAACTACAGGCCAATCTCTAATCTCCCATTCATCAGTAAGATTATTGAAAAAGCTGTGTTTCAGCAGTTAAATGGCTTCATAACAATGACAAACCGTTTTGATGCTTTTCAGTCTGGTTTCCGCGCTCACCACAGCACCGAGACTGTCCTCGTCAAAGTATTTAATGACATCCGCATAAATACAGACTGTGGAAGAACCACAGTGCTGGTTCTGTTGGACCTCAGTGCAGCATTTGACACTGTTGATCATGATATTTTATTGATATTTTATTTGTACAGTACTTGGCTGGTTCGAGTCTTACCTAAAGAACAGGGACTTCTATGTTTCAATAGGAAACTTTTCATCAGAACGAACAGAAATCACATGTGGGGTGCCCCAGGGCTCCATCCTGGGGCCCCTCTTATTTAATATCTACATGCTCCCACTAGGCAAGATTATAGCAACCAATAACATTAGCTACCATAACTACGCAGATGACACTCAGCTCTACATTACAATGTCACCAGGTGACTCTGAACCCATTCAAACCCTAAATCAATGCATTGACCAAATAAATGGATGGATGTGCCATAACTTTCTCCAGCTGAATAGAAACAAAACTGAAGTGATTATTTTTGGACCCAAGGAGGAACGATCAAGAGTCAGCACACAGCTTCAATTAATACAGCTAGAAACTACTGATCAGGTTCGTAACCTAGGTGTAGTAATGGACTCAGACCTGAACCTCCAGGGTCACATAAAGGCAATAACAAGGTCAGCCTTCTATCACCTGAAGAACATCTCTAGGATTAAAGGACTGATTTTGCAACACGACCTAGAAAAACTCATCCATGCATTTATCTTTAGTCGGATTGATTACTGCAACAGCATCTTCACAGGTCTGCCTAAAAAGTCAATCAGACAGTTGCAGCTGATCCAGAACGCTGCCACTCGCGTCCTCACTAGAACCAGGAAAGTAGAGCACATCACCCCAGTTCTAAAGTCCTTACACTGGCTCCCTGTAGCTCAGAGAATAGACTTTAAAATACTTTTACTAGTTTATAAATCATTACATGGCTTAGCACCAAAATATGTTGAAGACCTGTTGTCATGGTACCAACCACCAAGACCACTCAGGTCCTCCAACTCTAGCCTACTAAACATCCCTAGACTCAGAACTAAACATGGAGAAGCAGCTTTCACTTTTTATGCTCCCCTTATCTGGAACAGACTTCCTGACGAGTGTAGAGCTGCTGAAACTCTGAACTGCTTTAAATCGAGACTAAAAACCCATCTGTTTAGAATTGCCTTTGAGTAAATGCTTGATGTCATATGTATGAAATGTGTTCATGCTCTCTTGCTTTTTTTATTTTTCTCTTGCTTTATTGTGTATCATGTGTAATGTGTGTTTCTTTTATGTGTTTTTTTTAAATCACCAAATCATGTAAAGCACCTTGAATTACCCTGCTGTTGAAAGTGTGCTATACAAATAAAATTGCCTTGCCTTGCCTTGCCTAATGCAAGGTTCTATTATTAAGCATACATGTTAGTTGGGAATTAGAAGGGGAAACTCAAAGTTTTGTGTTTAAAAAAATAAAATAAAATCAGAAACAGAATTCAGAAGAACCTTGGTCTTTTACATAGAACTATATCTTTATATCCTTTTCAGTCCAAGTGGATCTTGCATTGTGTCTTTATGTTCTTTTGTGTCTGTCATCAGGTGATCCAGGTAGACCCGGGAACCCTGGAAAACCAGGCGTAAAAGGCCGTGAAGGCGTCATTGGGAAGGCAGGACCTCGGGGACTAAAGGGTCTCCGTGGACCACCAGGTGCGGCTGGAGAACAAGGAAAAAAAGGAGAGCTGGGTGACAAGGGCCAGCAGGGAGCTCCTGGGGGCTGTAACTGTGGCACTGCGGCTCGATCAGCCTTCTCTGTGGCCGTGACAAAGAGTTATCCAAAAGAGCGATTGCCGATCCGTTTCACCCGGATCCTGCTGAATGAAGGGAATCACTACAATGCCAGCAGCGGGAAGTTTGTCTGTGAGATCCCTGGGGTCTATTATTTCACCTATGATATCACACTGGCCAATAAGCACCTGGCTATAGGACTGGTGCATAATGGTCAGTACAAGATCAAGACATTTGATGCCAACACGGGGAACCATGATGTGGCATCTGGCTCTACTGTTCTCCACCTGAAGCAATCAGATCAGGTGTGGCTACAGATCTTCTACTCAGAGCAGAACGGACTCTTCTTTGACCCCTTCTGGACAGACAGCACCTTCACTGGGTTTCTCATTTATGCTGATCAGGAGTTTCTCAATGAAGCTGATAAAAAGGCGAATGCTCAGGATGACAGTTGACATTGTAGCCTAATCCTAAATTTATCCTTTTTTTTGCACTTGTTGAACAAAATTTGACACCAGAGGGCGCACTAGTAAAGAAAACATATAAGGAAAAAGACTCAAGTTAAGAAGGTTTTGGGCAAATATTTACCCACTGTGTTTCTGGGTGCATTGATCTTTTGTTTTCCTGTTATTGAGGCCACTTCTGTAATTAAGTCATTTTTTCCATTTTTACAGACCTATGCATTCTTGGTGGTTATGTAAATAACGATTTCAATAAAACAACAAAAAACTATCAATGCACAAAAAACAAGAAAAGATAAACCAACAATTTTCAGCCTAGGTCTAGTTTAATCAAACTCTAAATATTTGTAATAAAGTCCACAAGCATTTTATGTCGTAGAACTTAGAATATAAAGCAGTAATTTATAAGGACATGGGTACATTTAGATTTTTTTAGTCTTCCGTCTTGTTTTTTCTTTTGTTGTTCTTTTTTTTGTTTTTGTGTCCTTCACACCAGTTATTGACCAAAAATGTTAATATAGTCAAGAGATTATGCTGTGTTAGGTTGTCCTTGAATTGCAAATGCAACCAGATATATTCTAGAACTGTAATGAGTTTTTCATGTTTTCCTCAAAAGTTTTTATGTTAGCTGAAAGAAAAATAGCAAAGGTAGAATCTAAGCATAATTTTAAAACGAGTTTCATTATAGATTATGCAAATTGTATCCTTTTGATGCCTTCTGTCATTGGTGGCAATTTGTAAAGCAGTCTTGGGGGTTATAAGTCTCAGCTGCAATTGATTGGGTAGAAAGTTGCCAAAAAATTTATGGAATCGCCTATTTTGAGGCTTAAGGAACATTTTAGATATAACTTTATTAATGTTAAAGAAAACAGAAACATGACAAGAAGTCATATTTCCTATCTTAGCTTAGACCAAAAATACACACAAAATAAATAAGCAATATATGCTAACTTTCATTAATCCATCCAATATTTTTTGCACCTGTTCAAATCCTGTATCCTTTACAACCTGCTGTATATATTTTTTTATAAATGATAACTATATTACTGCGACACAGTCAGAAATAGAATGTAGCATGTCAGAAAATGTTGTTACCTTTGACCTTTATAAATCTTAAATGTAGGCTACATAATTAATTAATATACAATCAAAAATAAGCGTTTTTTGTTTTCTCTTTGTATTTAACATTTTTTCCTATTTCCTATTTCCATGTAGACATTTTGACTGGTTAACACCCACAGCAAGTTAACTTTAAAATTTGTGGTACAATAAGCAGTGTTATACCTGCCCACTGAAATCTTATCTGTAGACAGGTAGGGAAAATAATAAATTAGATAGGTAAGTTATTATATGATTACTTAAATGTACTATTAAGTAATTGGAATTAAAAATGTAATAATGATTACTTTCTTAAATATATAATCAATTAAATATGCATTGATACTTTTCTTAACAATTTATTAGAAAAATATAATTATTTTTTATTATTTAATTACCTGTTTCATGGAAGTCTGTAGATAACAATCACAAAATAAATATATAGGGAAACATAATTTTTTATAATATCAGCTTATTAAAACTTTTAATTGACAATTTCGATATGTAATCATGTAATAATACATGATTACATATTTTTATATTTTTGATTAATCTTGGGATTATTATATATATATATATATATATATATATATATATATATATATATATATATATATATATATATATATATATATATATATATATACCAGTCATTACAAATCCCTAATTTCATTTAATTTGTTATTTATTTATTAAATTGGGGCACTTTTGAACCTTCTTCCTGGAGCATAGGAAGCATGTTAATATGCACTGAAATAATTTCGCATGATTTTACTTTCCAATTAAATTTAATGTAATTATTTTAAGATTTAATTATTTATTTAATATGTTTACATGTTTAAAAATCGTGTATAATTTTATGAATGTGTCTATAGGTTAGAGCTTTACTAATGTTATCACATATTTACATTTGTATGTAAATGTATGTAGAAAGCTAGTATTTTCAATGGATTGCAGCAAATTTCGCGAGTTGTAGTTTTCACAGTGACCTCTTAAAGACTACAACTCCCAGGCTGTGTGTAGGAGGAACCAAACGTGCGGCGCACGAGCCCAGCGGCAGCAGCTGGCTCAGCCGAAGAGGCTACTTTGTTAGAGCTGAGCCACCGGAGAGAAAACGGCGGAGCTCGCTGTGGCTGGAAAAAGTGTGACCTGTTGGGGGGGAAAGTGGTTAAACCGAAGGGGCTTCGGTGGGATTCTGCTCGGTGGCGGCTGTTTGATGAGCTCCCCAGCTGATTTAAAGTTATTTTTTTCCGGCGTCAGAGAGAGGTCTGTTTAAAAGTTGAGCCGCAGAGGAGTTCTCTCATTCAGGATGTCGGACTGAGACAAAGAGGGTCTGGGGGGCATTCCCGACGGAGCGGTGAGTGGCACATGTAATGAGAACTGCTATGAAAAGCTAGCTATGCTCATGTTTCACAGGTAAACCGGCGTTAGTTAGAGATGAAGCGTGAGTTTTTACTGTTCATGGGCTGTTTTTGTTTAAAACGAGAGGAGATTATCAGAGCTCGGTGGGCATCTTTTTTTTGGTCTCCCGTCGTGGTGGTGATGTTTTAGTGACGAATTAAATGTCGAATGTGTGACTTATTTTCAGAAATATTTAAAAACTTGCCAAAAGACAGATATCATATCTGAAAGATATGATATCTGAAAAAAATGTGACCTGCATTGTGGCCAAGCGGGCATTTAAACGAGCCATTTAAATTCCCGAGCAGAAAAGATGGCCTGTGTTAGCAAACAGATTACTGCTGTTTAATTAGCACCACCATTGTTTAAGATGATTACTTCTATAATCAAAAAACACTCAATTAACACGTGTAATCACAAGTCTGGGTAAACGAATCCTTCATTGTTCTTGAATTAAAACAAATACAGAGAAACTTCTGCGCTTGTCCTCATGTCAAGGATGTTGCCTGTAGAGCTGAATTAAAGCAGAACATGTTGAAGCCATGATCACTTTTATCCCTGTTTCCTGCTCTTTGAGGCATCTGAACTTTGTCCCGTTTGGGAAACATCCGTCTCAGCAGGTAAAACTTGATTGTGGACGCCTCCTCTGAATGGGAAGGATGGAGAGGGAGCTGCAGTGGTGGAAAGGACAGCTAGCTTCAGACATCCATCAGTCCTTACGCATTAAGGTGAGTTAGCCTTGATATGCTGGGTCATTATTCAAAAGAGCATTAAAAGACCTTTCGAACGACAGTAACATTGTGTGTAGGTTACATATTTTAAGAGGGTTAATAAGCATTTCATTTCCAGTTCTGTTGTCATTCATGCCATGTCCTTCAAATTACATTAAAATGTGTGAAAAGTCGTGACCAGAAGAAAATATTTATTTAAAACAACTTGGCATTCACGATATTTAAAATATTCTTATGAAACATTCAGCAAAGGTTCTTTGATTATGTGGATTGAAATCAAATCGTAATCTGATTCAATTATTTCTTAACGTAAAACTGATGGCTTAATTCTGAAATAAAGCTCTGCAAATTGTTTAAAATGAAGGATCTTGACGTAGAATGGGTTTGAAAAGGGGTCTAAACCTCACCTGCAACCCTTCATGTTCGACATGGATACCGACCCGTCGATATTTGGTATATAGGTACCTGAAAAGATAAACTATCTGACTAAAAGTTTCACGTTTTGCTCCTCCTATTTCACTAATGGGAAGTAAATAAATAGACAAGAAACTTAATTGTGGGTGTGTTTTGTTATCAAAAAAGGGATTTTCTAAACTACTACCTGCCATTGCAAATAAGTCGTTTTTGACAGGATGGTGCAGCCAGCAGTAGACTGAGAAATCCAGCAAGTGGAACCAAATGAGCAGCCACAGACTCCCTGATAGTGACATATCTATAATTACTCCCTTTTAGCTTGCAGCATGGATGTTTTGTTTTGTTTTGTTACATGTCTGAGTCAGCCTTGTTTTCAGAGTGTTGATGAAGAGTTTTCATGTTAACTTGGGTTTTTGTCTTGTCTTGTATTTCTGTCAGAAATGCATTCCAAAGAAATGTTGCTTTGTGTGAATTACAGAAAACATTTTCAAAAGAGTCGTAATGGAAAAGATTTACCTAAAAGAACAAAAACAAACAAACACAAACTTTTAAAGTCACACCAGGATCGTGTGTTTAGGTACAAATAGGAACGGTCTCTTTTGTTTTTTTAGTGTTTTTAACTGAATCTCTGAGGAAATTTTCCTAAATCCCTACAACAGCTTAATACAAAAAATACAACTTTTGTTTTTTAGTTTCTAGTTTTGTTTTTAAAAGAAATTGCAGTGACATTTGCAACAAATGATCTTTGAATGATTTACCCTATCTAGGTATTAGCATAATTAAAGATTATTAGCTTCTTTATTTTCATATTTATTTTTAACTTTTGCCAGTAAAATAGCAGATAATTCTACAGTGAAACAAAAAGACATAAATCTTGCATTTTTTCCTCAAATGAAACAACTTGAGAGAATCTATACCTTATGAGAGCTATTTAAACATGTTCACGTATCAAATCAGTTGATTTGATACGTGAACAGATTATTTGTTTAGTGAAAATAATCTCCTGATCTACAGGTAAATTTTGTCAGGATAAAACCTTTTGCAAGAAGTCTCTACCATGTCGCTGACAGAAATCCCCCCAAAAATGGATAATTAAATATAGCCTATTCTTAGTATATTCGCATTTCCATCATAAATTCTTGAACTGCAGCCAATAATGGCAAATGAAAAGCTGTTTTTGAGAGAAATGCGTAGCCAGTAGAATAATCACCAAGCGATTGGAGAAAAAATTGATAGTTGTATTTCAAAATGGACATGAAGAACCAAAATGATTTATAGCTCTGTTGCCAATTTTAATCCTGGTTTATTTTTAACCGCGTGAGCAAATACAGATTTAGTGATTAAGAATGTGTTAATTATCCTCAAGGCATGATCATGCCTTTCTATGTGTGTGTCACTTTAATTGAGCCATTTGTGACTTGACTGGTATTTTTCAACTCAGGACCCCTGTGGCGGTGAAGACACAATAGGATCAGGTGTCTTCATCTGCCAGTAACCGTATTCATGCCTGGAGTGAACTCTGTGGCCGTTAGGATCTCTAACCAGATGTTTTTGAGTCACTTTGAGGTGTTGTTTGACTCTGCTGGACTTTGTCTGACTCAGAAAAACCCTGCATGAGATTGAAGATTTGCACAGAAGTGGAAACTGACTGAACACCCACATTTTTTCCCCGTGTACTATAATGAGAGAGCGTGTGTAAATGTCAGCCTTATGTTCTGTTTTCTCCTAGGTCTATATTTCAGACCGAATCCTAAACAACAGTCTCAGTATATTATGGTGTACTTTTATAGTACAGTACCTTTGTTGTAAACTGAGGATTACAGAAAGTGTGACACATAATGGTTGACAATTTCATCACTAAACAGTTTGGTTTCTTACTGCTGGTAAACCTGCATGTGTTTAACTTAGTCAGTTTGCAGTACGGATGCTCTTTACAGGGATTTTCCCACGGTACAAACACCTTTTGATTTTGCAATGTATGATGCATTGAAACACTGTAAGAGTTAAAGTATTTTCTAAAAGGTTTATCTCTCGATCTCCTTTGCATCCAAAAAAATTTTTCTTTTGAAGTTTTTGAATTTTGGCAATGATTGCATTTGTGTTGAGAAAATCTGATAAACTGGCGACTTGAATTACCTGTTAAACTTTGTATGCAGTAACAAAGCACATGTAAAAGGGGGATAAAAAAATGGGATGACATTGAAGAATTGTCTGCCTATTTTCAGCCGAAAATAGCATGTGCAAAAGGTTTTGGGGTTTTAGAGAAGCTCACTTCCTACTGAAATGATACTCGATTTACAGTCAATAGAAAACGCAAATGTTCTTAATTTAAATATTCCCACATGTCATTATTGTAAATGTATTTCCTTTGGGTTTTTGCCAATCAAGCAACAAATATATATATTTAGGATAAATAGTATATTTACACCAAATGTATGTTAAGTTTTGTGCTTTAAAAAACAAAGCCTCCCGATGAGCAGAGATTGATGGACATTTTCTGGGAGATTACACGTTCCAGAAAACATCCAAAGCGCAGTGGAAGAGAATGGTGGAGTCATTACCAGAGCCTCACACAGCGTTCAGATCTCCCGCACGGCGCCTGCACCCCCACCGTCTCATCCAGCTTTAATGACGTTTGCTGCAGTGATAATGCCCTGATGTGGGAGATAGCAGTGCTGTGTAGCATGTGGCAAATGATCAGACATGCAAATTAGCAGGCAGCTGTGGAATCCGTAATTACGGTGCGATTCCCCCCACAAAGGCACTTCTCTGCTCCATGCAGACCCCACCACCTCCTCCCCAGCCCTCCAGACTGCAGCAGCCTCCTCCCTTCAACCACTCCACCTCCCCGCCTCCCTTCCTCCTGCTGCCCTTGCACCCCTAGACAGACAGATGGACCAGAGGCAGTAGGAGGGGAGGAGAATTTTGGGAGGATCCGTTGATATGGGAGTTTGAGCCTCTGAGGGTGGTGCTGCTGGTATACATTGATGTAGGGGGTGGTGGGGGGAGCGCTGTTTATTTTTGGATTCCATTGAAGTGTCAGTCGGAGCAGAACCGTTTTTTCCCCTTCAGTTCTGCTTAAAATAAGTACTTGACAGTTTGTGTAACTCTGACCTCGATGGCAGTTTTGCCCTCCCAGCAGATTCTGTTGACTGTAAACATGTTTTCCTGAGAGTTTATCTTAAAACTTGGATAGGCTCCAAAGAGCAGATATTTTCAATATAGAATAATCTACCAGCCGTTTCCTAAGCTTTTGTATGTCCATCCAGCAGCATTCATTGTCGTAATTACAGAAAGAAAAAAGGCACCTTTCAGAATGTAATGGCCCCGCATTTTCCAGGCCTGCTTTAAATGCCCCAGTTACAGATGAATGGATCAGGCTGTTTTAACTTGAGGTCTCACCTGATAATTACAGTTTTTAATTGTTTCTAAAATTTTGTCTTCCAAAGATAACACATAAATGTTAAAATATGCGCTGGATGTGCTTTGAGAGATAAGGTAGTTAAATCCAACAGCAAGTGAATAAGTACAAGTTTGTTCCTAATTATGAATCAAAGTGTATGTCCCTAATCTTAATTTAATTTTAATAAATCCACAGGATTTTATCAAAGTACACACTGTTGGTTGTTGCATTCAGAGCCCAAAATGTTGGGAGTTCTTAGTTTTAATGTAGTTATTGATGATGGAAAAATATTTTTAAATTCCATAATTTGATCTTTCACGCGCCGATCAGAGCTGATCATGGGAAAAATTGGTAGATTTTTCTCTCTTTAGTATCAAGTTTTAGTCAAGTCAACTTTATTTATATAGAACTTTACAACATAAAGACATCCCCAAAGTGCTTTCACAATGCAGTGAACAAATTCAAATTCCAAAATAATACACAAACCCCCAAAATACCACAGAATTGCTACAATAAAATGCATTAAAAACAATTAAATCTACTGCTTAGAGTACTCTTATGTTGAGTTGAACACCAAATCAAACAAAATTTTAAAATAAGCCAATGTAGAAGCCTGCCTGACTTGTAATGGTAAAATGTTCCAAAGTCTAGGAGCTGCCACCAAAAAGGCTCCATCACCTCTTAGCTTCCGCTTAGTTCTCGGTACTTCCAGGTACAGGTGGTCAGCTGGCCGATCTCAAGGACCGAGCAGGGTGATATACACTCAACAATTCAAATAGATATGACGGGGCTGGACTATGTGGGGATTTAAAAAAACAAACAAAGGTACCTTGAAATGGATCCTAGAAAGAACTAGTAGCCAATGCAGTGAAACCAAGATGGAGGTGATATGCTCACGTTTTAGATGAATCTTTGCTGATAATCTGCAGACAGATTTGGAATGTTTAACACAGCCAGTGTTGTGAGAAATTGCTAATAAATGCCGATATTATGAGGATTTCTTTCGTCTTTATTTTTGGTGTGTTGTACAGACAGTGTAGACACTAATCTACCTGTTGGCATTTACTAATCCAACGCTTTCTGTCTTGTTTACTCCTATTTACAGAGTGCACAACATAAAAAAAAATTAATTTAACGTATGCTTTTTTTAAAACCAGAAAACTGCTGCTGTGTAAATGCCTACATGCTGTTGCTTTGGAAGCAAAAAACCAGAACCTTATTTTTCTCTCTAGTTTATTTGAAGCTGATTCAGAAAGCTACCCTGGGCTGATTCCATGCTAATGCCCCAGAGTGTCTTCTTTCCACAGAAACACATGCAGCTAATTGAACATGAATAGATGTGTTAGGGGTGAAACCTAATCCTATCTGCTGCTGAACTCTGCTGGAGGAAAACCCTCCCCTCCCCAAACTACACACTTAAAAACCCTCAGCTTATTGTTCATAGCCCCCTGTCATGATCCAAATTGGCTTCAGTTTGCTGCAGTAGTGGTGAATTCAGTAAAACAGAACCTAGCTGAATCATACTGGAGAATCTTCTCTCTTCGGTGGTAGGAAAGTGTCTCGATATGAATGTTTTCAGCTTGCTGACAGCAGTTAAAGCCAGTCAACTGGAGATGAGAAGGGTCACTATTATCATGCATATCATGCTCATCCCCCACATCTCTTCATCGCTGCTTCCTGCCCACCCTGCTCCTATCGCCCTTTGTCGTTTCCGACTCTCCTCGTCTTTCTCTTCCCTCTCCAGGAGCTGAAGCTGCCCGTCTACCGGGCCCACTCTCCGCAGATCGGTATGCGACGCTACTTTGCCGACTTGTTGGCCATCCTAAGCAATCGATACCAGCTGTGTCCGACAGCACGTCACCTGGCCGTCTACCTGCTCGACTTGTTCATGGACCGCTATGATGTTGCCGTGAAACAGCTCTACGTCATCGCCCTCTCCTGTTTGCTGCTAGCTAGTAAGTCCAGAATTTAAAGTTAATCTACGCGTTTGTTTTTTTTAGTAGATTTCTTTCTGTCAGGAATAATACAGATTGTATTGCTGTCGATGACTTATGAATGGTTTGTTTATTTAGAGAAAGTATTCTTTTAAAGATAAAGCCACAGCTTCAGGTTAAACTCTTGGCCTCAAAGCTTCTGTGGTTTATCACTTCACTTCCTGAAAGGTGTCTAATTTAAGCAGCACCCTAGAGACCGTCTTCTTTCACCCTTGCATAACTTTTTAGACTAATCTGTTTTCTGTAATATGGTCTAGGAAACAACAGGGTCCAATGTGGTTGAAGTGTGTGTGACAACTTTTAAACTGAAAAGAAATGTGCTTTTGGATTAGCATTTGTTTTATTTGAGTTGGTGTAGAGGTGCACCAATCAGGTATTTGTGGCCCATTAAGATTTCTCCCTATGAATAGAAACTAAATACTTTTTTCTACTTTCTAGATTGAATGAGTTGATGATTTCAGCTGTCCTAAAAGTATCGTTTCAGACGAATATAGCAATTCTTTCTGAGAAACAATCTAAAGCTTGAGTTGTCTCTTATTTTTAAACATTTGCAGAAAGTAAATGCTCGAGATGATGAGACACAAGTATCTATGCAAATATAACTATAGCTAGCTAACTGTAAGTAATAGATGTGGTCAAGAAGAACAAGCTGTGATTTTTGTTAGGTTGTTATGTATTGATTTATTGTCTTCAGACTGGAGCCATAAGTTTTTCTGTTGTGATGAGACACTACCGGCAGAAGTTCAGAAGCAAGTTTCGTTTGTTTACTTTGAACCTAGAAATCTTGGTTGATAAATTAAGACTATGTGCACACGTAGCCGATTGTTTATAAAAAAACGAATATTTTCACCACTTCGTTTAAAAAAAATCTCCGTCCACACCTAACCGCCAAAGTGTGTTGTTAAGCACATTCATAGACCTGCCAAACCTGTAGGGGCCAGTAGTTCCCCCAAATCCTACCCACTCAGAGTAACTTTCTATGTTCTAACTTCTACATAGAGCAGTAATTAAGCTTGTAAAAACAAGCAAGCAAAAAGCTCTTGGACAATTGATGATGCCAACACATCTCTGAGGGCATAAATGCTGTTTCTGAGTGTAAACACAAGTCGCACAAGTGATGTCGGAGCATTTTTGTCGCGGAAAGTGACGTTGCGGAGCTGAAAACTCAGTTTATTTCTGTCCACACGCATGCGCTTAAAATGGAGAAAACGCAAATCTCCGCTTTGGCCGGAGTTTTTAGAAATAATCGTTTTCTGTGATAAAAACAGGGTTTTCGTGTAAATGAGGCTAAACCGCAGGGACATATCTGCGTTTTTCCTTCGTGTAAACGGGGCCTAAGTCACTTATCAGAATATATAAAAACTATATATATTAGATAGTTGAGTTTAGGCTTTCCTTTCTTCAAAGTATATAATATTGTACAGTTTAAGAAAGGCATTATGGACAGAAATTAGAATTTGCTGCCAGATATTTAGCTTGTATTGGTCTGGCTTGTAAACAGTTAGCCTGTTGTGTCAGATATCATTACAGAGTTGATGCTTTTTTTAGTTTAGTTTATTCCTTGCACAGTTAGTCAACTCTTCCATTATTTCCTAATTCAATATGTTCCACATCACATATAATCTCCCCCCTTGTGGCAGCTTTTATAAAGAGTTGGGCTGTATACTGAAAATGTATTAAAAAAAAACAGCTTTAAGGTGATTTGTCTCTAAACTTGATACATTTTAGTATTCTACCAGATTCTCCATTTTAAGAAAAGAAATCCATCTAGCTTACATCACTTTTCACTGAGTTAGATATGTTTTTCTTTCTTCTTCTTCTGCTGAAATCTCTCTTCAAGCCAAAATAATTCTGAATGTATTTGTTTGCCTCTTCTGCTGTGAAATCTTGGTGTTTCTCCTTTGCTTTGTGTTGAAGCAGGTGTGTTAATCATTCTTTCCCTGCTGCTGCACGGTGCAGGTTGGTTGGTGGTTATTACTGTCTCAATATCTGTCTGGTGATTAGCAGACTGTGAGCTTTTTCATGCATTAATGCAGCCCTTGGCATCATGGATAATTAGACTAATGATGCTGTCAGAATGGGAGTCTGGAAAAGAGCTCGTTCACTTGGGAGGGCTCGGTGTGTGTGAGTTTGTAGTCGAAAAGACCATCTTCTACCAGACAGAAGTCTCTGTGGTGAGATGTGAGACTTGATTTTTTTTTTAAATTTAAAAACAATCTAAGGGTCTAAGAATAGATTTTAGAGTTTGCTTGCTTAGTTGAGTAAAGTAAGTATCATCCAGACCTGAGTGGAGTTGTTTTTAATGAATCTCTAATAGATTAATCTGATTTCATACTGAATCTTCTGATCATGGCTTTCATTTGCCGGGGCTCTCTGTTCTCCTGTGCTCCTCCAGCACTCGGGAGAGAGTCTCTGTCATGATTGATGAAGGCTTGAAAGGCTGTTTGATTCACAGTTGACTTAGGTTTTTATCTGTCTGAAGGTGTTCTGGAATCTGGCCTAGTTATTGAACAACCTGCCTGGGTCTCACTGCTTCCCTTTTGCATGCACAATTGTATTTCTTTTAACTTTCCTGCCTTCTGCACTTGGTTAATTAATCTGTACCTCTTTTGTGCCTCTCAGCAGTCACTGCCTAATCCTGTTACTCTATTGTATGTGTGTTTCTTGTGGGCACTTGTGTGTGTGTGTGTGTTTGCCCACAGATGAGCTCCTCTTCCTTTTTACAGGAGGGAGATTATGGTCCATTTTTAAAACCCTTTTAGGACTGAGTGATATTGACTGTCGGCCACTTATTTTGAAATGCTGCTTAGCTTTGAGAGTACAATAAATCAGAGAAACCGCAATCCTAGGTTGAACCTGTCGTCCCAGAACCACAAAGTTTCCTTTGTGTCACATTCCGTGAAGTCCTGCAGGGATCACATCAGTCTTCCTGGCAGGTTCGGGTCCACAGAGCAGGAGCTTTGCATACTGCAGCTGTTTGTTCGCAGAGATGACATCATTGATGTGTGTTTGTCAGGCAGAACAAAAAATGTTCTGCTTTCTGTTTTGAGCTAGCTTATATCTCTTTCTGTTAATGTCAGATGAATACTCTCGTCTATATTTATTACTTAAGAGTTTTTTTTTAAAAATGCGTTTCATCGAATAAACCCGATTAAGCAGCTTGTATTGGGGAGGGGAAAAAAACAAGAACAATAAAGAACATCCTGCTGAAACGACTGAGCACATGAGGCTCAGTGTTGTTGACCACAGAGGACGCGCGCGCACACACACACACACACGCGCACATGCGGGCCTGGGAGCCCGGGGGTGGGGAATGGCTGTGTGCTGAGGGGCACCTGCCATATGCTCTCTGAGTCAGGCCTCAAACAAAAGCCAGTCAATGCAAGCGGGCCGGCCAGCACAGACCCTTCCCACAGAGAGGAGGGGGAGGTTGTTGTGTATGTGTGTGCTTGGAGCAGGGTTCACCATGAGCCAAGCAACTTTAAGAGGATGTGTGTCACCATGACAACTATGTGATGTACCTATAGATTATTTTTCCAAAGAGAATATTTGAATTTCCCAACACAAAGAGCCAAATGGCTAAATAAAAGCCAGGCTAGAAGCGGTGTCGTTTTACCTTTGTGCCGCCGGCTTCCTCCTCGCTCTTCTCATGTTGTTGAGGTCTGGGATAGAGAGTTAGTCCCGGGACAGGGCGCCCTGTAAAAGTAACCCCACATCCCCCCCGGGGGCTGGGAAGTGAACGGAGCGGCACTTCAAAGACAGGTTGGCCACTGATGTTAAACAGAGTATATAGAGGCAGAGCAGGTGGGACGTGTCAGAACTGAACCACCCAGCGGGGTGATCCTGAAATGTAGAATAACGGGGATATCACCTCTCTCTCCGACCCATCTCACAGCCAAGCTGTTCACATGCAGGGCTGTTGCATTTAAAAAAGTTTAAAACAGTTTGACGGTAAATACTATGAAGTATAAACTTAGATCTGTCTCGCAATCCTAAAATAGAGTAAATGCCCCCGCCGAGTAATATTCAGGGCGCCCCCATCTCATTGAATCCCACCCAACACTCTGATGCACATATGCATAAAGCAGCAGTTTCTGCAATTCTCTTTGGTCACCCAAGCATTCAGATGTTTTGGTCAGAGGTCAGCTTGGCCTTACATTGTCAGAGCCCCCAGGACCAGAGGTGGCAACAGAGATTATGTGACGGAGCTGTGACCAACTTCTCTCTCACAGCGAACGATAAATGGTTAAAAGTCTCCTTATGGCTGTCAGGACAAAGAAAATATAAAGAAACACTTGGGTGCATAATTGAGTACTTCATAAATATTCTTTACCTTCTGTATAAGAAGGTAAAGAATATAAGAAAATACATTTATAATAGTGTTAAAAACAAAATCCAAATTTCTGTGTCTGCTATATATATTTCTATTTAGTTTTCTTTGTTTTTCAGCTTTGGTGCTTTTCTATATATTTAGTTATTTTGGGGATAATGTAACATTGATGTTGTGTCTAAAATGTTCCCATTATTATGTTTTTAAACGGTGAAAAACCCAAAGACAAATTACTTGCTACTTCTCTTCTTTTATACATACTAGTTGAAACATGGTATATTTACCACTATCTTTAGCCTAAAAAGAAAAAAAAAATCTTTGTTTAATCGTTTGTCTTTTTTTAAGCCTGGATACTTTCACACCAGAGCTGTTTGCTTTCCTTTAAGCAGACCAGAGTTTGTTTCCTTGGATAGTCCGCTTTGTTTGGTCAGAGCTCGCTTGCGAATCAACCCCGCTGCAGTTTACTAACTGCTGGAATGCGAGCAGACTACCCAGCAGACCAAAGAGAGGAAGTGAACCAGCTGTAAATATCCCATGTACAGGGTGACATGCTGGATAACCCAGATCATACTAGGCGGCAGCTTGTGAAAAAACAAGTAGTTGGATCATGAAAGTACAACGGAAACCTCGGGTCTGCGTTGAGCTGCTGTTTCTCCATTGTTTGTTTTCGTTGTAAATAAGCCGGCTGAACGGGTTTTTTTTTTCTCCACGTCCTTCATGCCCCTACCTTAAAGGTCTTCTTGCTTCGGGCAACACTGCCCCAAACGAGGAGCAGCTCCAGCTGTGTAATGTTTCCCAGGTTTGGTCTGCAGTGTGAAAGTAAACCACAGGTGTGACATTTTTCGTAATTTCCTGGCCTATCGAACAGAGTCCGACGGACTATCTGAGTATTGGCGCACTTTAATTAGCTTCTTTGGGATCATAAAAACTCTAGCTATATAGAATTTCCTCTGTCTGAGAAAGCGTCTCTCAGGTTTTCCATCAAACTCTTATCATTTTCATCTCATTTCCACCTTGAACTTCTCCCCAAACAGCACACATGGGACTAGCCTCTGCATCTTGGTCTTACCTTTTCCTAACCCTTGACCTCTGAGCTCCGTCTGTTGACTCGCCATCCCCATCACCTGTAGGTGACGTGAGAAGTGATAGATCGCTTGTTCTTGCTGCTTATGGCGAATTAGTTTCTAGAGATGAAAAGGATAGACTTTTTTTCTGTTTTTGCTTCTCATCTGTCTCTTCCTGCTTGCTGAAAGGAGATAGGATCAGTTTGCCGCCAGCATTCCAGGTGAGCTGAACTCACTAGAGAAGAATGCACCATCATCTTTTTCAGCCAATATTGAAGCGGACACAACAGAGAACTGATAGAAGCTCAATGGGTTTGGTTCAAAACGGTGATGGAAAATAAAATAAACATCACAAAGTCCAGTTTGATTAATTTTGTTAAAGATAAATGGCATAAAACTGGTATAATTAACAGTTTAGGTTATGTTTACCTAAACCTATGTTGTATTTAGAATATATAGTTATATATAATAAAAATAGATTTATCTCTGATGGCAAAGCCTAATTTGACTCTGAAGTTAGGTTATCCATTTTGATGCATGCTAATACTTCTTAAAATAGAATTGATTTATGGGGGGGGGAAACATATCACAAAGTGGAGCTTCAAAGTTTAGAAGTTGTAAATATCCTGGTTTGTCACAAATATTTTCTTATGTGTTGCATAAGCATCAAGTTGAAGGCTGTTTATCCTATTTTTGTTCTTATGTTGCTTAATTAGCTACTTTTATGTGTATCCAGTGTCAAACCAAAGTGACTATTGATTGGTTGAAGGTTGTAATCTGTTCTTTTGCCACTGGTTGAAGTTATCTTTCAGTAGGCAAGGTAAATGTATTTGTATAGCACACTTTAAGCAACAAGGCAATTCAAGGTGGTTTACATGATTTAGTTATCGTGTTACAGTACCTCATCCACAGCTTTGAAACAGAGTCATAGCTGTGGATCACGATGATCGAGACCAGTCGCATTATGTCCTTCAACTTCAAAGAGGCCGACTGGATTGGGGGCGCTGACTGGTTTTTACGGCTGTTCCTTGTGGACATGGTCGTCTAGCAGCAGACGAAGCACTGATCTGGAGGACGTGAGGGTGCGAGAATGTGGCAAGTGTTCATTGAGACCTGGAACGAGTCACGGTGGCAGTAAACGGCTCTGCTTCTTGTGCTTCCTGTTCTGCTGGAGAAACGCCATTACTGCCTCACTGCTAATTACACATTCCTCCCACCTCCCCGCATGTGGGGCTGCAGATCCTCCGCCTTCACGCGTCCTCCCTCCTGCCCTGTTTAATGATAGGTCGCAACATTGGTGATAAAACTTACACCGTGTAGGAAGATGCTCCTCTAGGCACGGATATAAAGGGATCATTGAGGTCTACAGCATGTCTGACAACTCTGGCTCAGAGTATTCCCCTCTAAATGTAGCTCAGTGATGTCAACGAACACCCCTATTTTCAGTTTGGTTGCCATAGTTTTAGATCAGAAGATTAACTCCACAGAGGGTTTTTGTTGTTCCCAGCTTGAAACGCAACTTTTTAATCCTTGCTGGGGCATATAAAATCTCCTGCCTCTAATACATCCATGGAGTGACGCTTAAGCAGCTTATTTCAACATAAGTGTTTTTTTTTATGTCAGAAATAGTGAGTTTTCCCAGTTCTGTCTACTTTTAGGAATACTAATTGGGTTTTGTATATCTGCACACCTGTAAGCATTTTTCCTACATTGTAGTAATCATCTGCACCCGGATTGTTATAGACAGTGTTTGTCAGAAATTGTAAATCCCTTTAAGGTTCTCACTGGAATAGTTATTGTTGTGTTTTCATTCAATTTTAACTAAAAATGAGGAAATCTTTACACACTTTGATTATTTCCACATTAATTTGAGGGAAGTTGTTACACTCCAAACGACAGATTCCTAATATCAGCACTGCTTTGATTTCTGAGGGGCTACTCCGTCTCATTGAAAGTCCTCGCTGGAAGCCGTGTGTAGTTTGAATGCCGGGTTGTATCAGAGTAACCTGACACCCTCCTCGCCCTCATTCCTAATTTTTGGAGTGGAGGCCTCTTGGAGCCTTGGATTAAAGGCAAGAACAACCCTCTTCATTGGTCACATGGACCCCTGAGGCCTCTGGGCTGTTGCTATGGGGAAGAGTACGTCTTTAAATTGGAAGGGGGGGCGACCAAAGTGACACTGCTCTTATGACCGAGAGGATCTGGGTGAAATGTTAGATCAATAACAGGATAGCATCTAATTTCCAGTGTTGTTTTTGTTAGAACTTAAAGGCTGATGTTTTACATATGGATTAATTTTAATCTAAAGAACATCATTCTGTTTTTACTACTCCATTTATAATGTTTATAGATAAACATTATTTATAGTCCTAGTAATTAAGACTGCACCAAATATTGCAGCTATATCCTCATCTCAGTATCAGTATGTGTTTTTAATACACATACTAACGCATCAAAAAGGAGTGTTAGGAATGTAATATTTCTATGCAAATAATTTGTGCAGCCTGTTTGATGGAGTCTTACTGCAGTCTGTACCCACAGCTGCTGATCCCCAGGAAGCTAAAGGTCAAAGAGTTGTTAGTGGAAACGCGCCTATTATTACAACCCTATCGGAACTTCAGGGTTATTTGACCCGATCTTTTTCTGACGGGGTAATCTGTCAGCCCGCTCCTCTCAGCCGCCGTGTCTTCACACACAATCGGCCCTTTAAGGAATCAGCTAAAGACGTCCGCTTATCACGACCGTTTCAGCAGCGAGTAGTGTCACTGATCAAAGCCAAAAAAGGCGCCCGGAGCAGCAGAAATAACAAGAGATCGACATGGAAGAAGCAGGACTTGTTGCTGGGTTTTCTGTTTGCTGTTATAAACTGCTTCACTAGCAACTCTAATTATTTTTACAAAGCTGGTTGTTTGGTGACGTCTGCTCCTTTCCCAATTACAACAATCAGCACGACTGAAACACATCTCCCACTGAGCGACTCGAGTACATACCTCCATACTGGTGCTCCGTTGGTTCCTGAAAGGACCTAAAAACGGCCCTGTTGGCCCGGCCCGATGCTGTGGAGACGCGCGCATATCGGGAAGGTCTGGTCAAATTACCGTGAAGTTCTGATAGTGGAAACGCGCCTAATGTCATCTCATAATTTTCTAATATAGTGCTGATTTATTAGGAATAATAAATGACTAAATAATCGACACGTTTTGTTTTCATTTGTTGAAATATGTAAAAAAAAAAAAAAATGAGGGTGATATTTGTGATAAAATTTAATTTGGATCATTTTTCTTTCAAGTACTGCATTGACTGATTAATTTTCTGTTTGCTCATTGTATGTTTTAGGGATGTAAGAAAATATCAATACACAGATATATCGTGATATGTTATTTCCCGATATTGTATCGATATTCAAAACAAAAATATATTTTTTTTTTTAGGATTTGAATGGATGCATTAATGATGACAGTAATTTTTGTACTAAAATTAAAAGTATAACTGGTAGTTTCTGTTTTCACCTTCATTCCAGTGGATCAACTAGATCTAGAAATAAAACTGGATGTGTTAAAGTATGAAACAGGTTGGAGTGTTTAGAATGCTGTGACAGTTTTCCTACTGTTAATTTGAGTTTTAAAAATCACAATATATCGTCCTACTCATAGTATCACGATATATCGAGATATATCGTGTTGTCTCCCCTGTATCGCGATACATATCGTATCGCCAGAGTTTTGCCTATACACATTCCTAGTATGTTTATTCATTTGATTCATTGTAAGGATTTTGAGCAATTTTCATAAACGGCTATTCTTAATGCCTAAAAGAAATGTAGCTAATATTTGTATATGCCTCTAATGGATTTGAACTACCTGATGTTAATGAGCTGTTTTTATGTTCTTGTGTTTCTAGGTAAATTTGAAGAGAAGGAGGACCGGGTCCCTAAACTGGAGCAGCTGAACTCTCTGGGCTTTATGTGCAGCCTGGACCTTGTTCTTAACAAGAGGGATCTGATCAAGATGGAGCTGCTGCTGCTGGAGACCTTTGGCTGGAATCTGTGCATGCCCACGCCCGCCCACTTTATCGACTACTACCTCTATGCTGCAGTGCAGGAGGGCGACCTCTACAATGGCTGGCCGCTGTCCTCCATGTCTAAGACTAAGGCTTTTATGGACAAATACACTCACTACTTCCTGGAGGTTTCACTGCAGGGTGAGTTTAGGAAGCGGGGAAGGAAAGGTCTGGTTCTTGAAGCTTGATTTTAAAATGTGTATCTATTTTTTCCTTGTAGATCATGCCTTCCTGAATTTTAGACCCTCTCAGGTCGCTGCTGCTTGCGTAGCAGCATCTCGCATTTGCCTTCAAATTTCCCCAAGCTGGACGACGGCTCTCCACCTGCTGACGGGATACTCCTGGGACCACCTCACCTCATGCATTGAGCTAATGCTGGTGTAAGAGACAAACACACACATCAGTAAAATCAAATCAAATTCAAAGTAGGGCTTACAGACAATCTGCAAGATGTGACAGCATGCTGAGATTCTTTTGTGCTGGTTTTAATTTAGAAATTGCCTTTGTAACCAGATGAGGTTGTGAGAGAGTCAGATTTTTAAAGTTTATCAGAACAACAAGTTGCACGACTGGTGCTCAGCCAGTTGAGTTTATTTGTGTAAATATCTGCAGAAGTACTCTTACTTTTGAACTGTCTCACATATTATCACAGATTATTGAAGGGGACTGAAATTTCTGCCCGTTTCTCTTTGCAAAAATAGCTCAAGCTCAGTTAGATTAGATGGAGAATGTTTTTGAACAGCAGCAGGCCGTAGATTCACAGTTAAGTTTAGGTCTGGACTTTGACTGGGCCATTCCAACACATTAAGGTGCTTTACTCTGTTGTAGCTCCGGCTGTATGTTCAGGATTGTTGTCCTGCTGGAAGGTGAAGTCTGCCCTAGTATCAAGTATCCATTTCCCATCAACTCTTTGCTGTCAACACTGAAGAAAAGCATCCCCACAACATGCACCGTAGTTTAAGATTTTTATTTGGGGGGGAAAAGTGCATATCCTGTTTAATTTTGCTTGCAATTCACCATCGTGCACCACTCTGTGCTGCTCTGTATAAAAAGCTGAAGTAGGAGTATGAATATTTGCATGGGGCTGTAGATTGTTCTTTTAATGGGTTTATTTAAACCAGATTTTTTGAATTTCCTTGTATTGAAGCCTTCAGACTTCTTGTACGGAAACATTGCATTTACTTATTTTTCCTGTTTGTTGTGTTAATGACAGGGCTCATGACAACGATGTGAAGGAGGCCAATAAAACCAAATCCACCCCTCCCCACCGGCCCTCCTCTCTACAATCCCTGCCTCAGACTTCTCACCTCTCACCAGTTTCTGCCATCCAGAGACCAGCTTCCTCCTCTTCTTCCACCTCCTCCACGCCACAGTTGCTTTTCCAGCCAGACAGCTTCACACAACTCTCTCAGCATTCCCCGTCTCTGTCCCAGCTCCAAGCACTTGCTGAGTCTCAGGCTTTGGGCCCAGTGGTCAGCATGTCTCAGGACTTCCTTCAGAGCCACAGGATGGGCCTGCTAACAGCGGCCCCTTCCATCACTGCCGGGGGAGCGTTCCCCTCCTACCCAAGCCTAACTACAGGTCTCCAGCCTGGGGCCCGTGCACTGCCTCTTCAGAGCCCCATCTCTGTGCAGATGGCCCTCGCTGGAGAACCTCGACACTGTCTGAGCATGGCCTACGGTGGGGGTTACCTGGGGGCACATCACACGTTCACAGCCGGCTGCTTTGACAGGTGACGCCAGGAGACGGAGAGGGAGCACAAACCCTTACGGGAGTCCACCGCAATGCCTCCGTCCCACCTCCCTACCCCGCAATATCCGTTTACAGACCTCCTCTCCCTCTCCGTCGCCACCGCAACACCTTTAGCTACCCCAGCGTCCCCGGCGCTCTCACACAGACACCTAAAACGTAAGCAGAGGGCCAAAGGCAAGACGGACCCGGTGGAAGTCATCACGCTGACGTGACGAACGCTCCTCGGCCTCGAGTTAAACCCGGAGGTGCTGCAGAAGTCTTTCTGCCATTTTCTGAACTGGCTTTATAAATGTGTGTTATTATGAGACTGTCATCACTGTGAATGAGATGAAAGCAGCAGTGTGATCAAACACCCACCTCATTCAGTGCCTGCTCTCAGTTGTGTGTGATAGCTGAGCCAATTTTAGAAGTGCACAGAACACAACGTATCTGTGGTAAATGCGTCTCGCTGCTCAACATTTTTTTTTCTTTCTTTTCTTACTTCTTATCCCAAAAATGTAACACATTTCACAAGAAATCTGGCTGATTATATTTTTATGTAAGCCAATGTTAGACTAAAGATAGCATGAAGTAAATGGAGGCCTATTGCTTTACTGGAAGAACATAAAAAGATTGTGAATGCCTTTGAAGCTGTTGTTTTTTTTTCCCTTCCAGAATCAGCTAACATTTGATGTAAAGAGCTGAAAGGTTCCTCTGAGAATTCCTCCCAACAATAAGACCTCAGAGGAGACCAAGAACTCATTGTTTTGTGCACAGCAGGTGACGTCGATTGGCTCAAACAGGCCTGCAGTATCCAGTTTTCTTTTTCCCTCCTCCTCCCAAAGTTGAGCCCTCACTCATACAGGTGTAAATGTGGCTCTCCTACAAGCTTTCTCATACCGAAGTTTTAATTACTGAAACACAAACTGATGTGACTGGACCAGCCTGGTAAAGAGGATGCGGAGGTGTGTTGTGTTGTACATATGAAATGCTGCTGCCTTCTTAAGAACTGTTGGTTCTGTCTGTGTTAATGACTCCAATGTTTACATGAACCACTATCAGGGACTTTATCAAGATTACTTGAATATGATGCCATTGAAACATGTTATAGCTTTTATTTATAAATTTCTGTTCTTTTTTTTTTTTTTATTCTTTAATTTTGTTTGATGGAGTGTAGCTTTTTATACCACCGTAGAAATCCACAATTTAGTGAGGGAGTATAGTTTTCTTTTGGTCTGTATGTTCAGGCTCAGGTTGTAAGGCTGAAGCTGCCTTCTTTTCTGTTCTTTCTCTCCTTTCTGTGCTTTAAAGTGGATGCTAATGTAGCATCTGTGCCCCTCTTATCACTGGATCATACTCTGTGTATCTCACTAACTGAACACATTTGCTGCATAAAGGAGAAAACCCGTTTCGTAGTTTACTGGTTTCACGTTTGAACATCTGCAGCCAGTCATCTGTAATTGCTGCCCAAATTTGTAAAGCTGCAATCCTCCATCTTCCACTTCCTGTTGAAGTGTAAACACATTTCCAGAGCTGATCACAAGGGTTGACCACCGGTCACCATGCTGGTTCTTCATATGGTCTGTTTGGACTTGATTGAAGTATCCAAAAAGCCCATGATATACTGAAAAGTTAACCCAAAGAGATTTCTTTAAAAAATATGCACACCTATTATCAGTAATAATTACCTTACCTGTAACAGAAAGATGCAATATCACAGAGTTTGTAGAAGAGCAAATAAATCTTCAGAGCGGTGGAAGGCTAACAGCTAGTCAGACTCACCACTGTTTTGGCTGAATGTAGAAAATATGAACGGTCTATATTTTCAGCAAATCGCAGTCAAGCTTGGCGTTTTCTCAGCCAAACAATTTTAATTTTTACTTTACAAAGTTGCGTTGTGAATCAATCTGCCTCTTTAGCTTATCTGTCCAGTACGTTTATTGTGCGTCTGCCTGGATAATTTCCAAATGAGAACTGAAAAAGTGCAGAAGGGTTTAATTTTGTATGCTTTTGCACTAATAATAATGGCTTGCATTTTATATAGCGCTTTTCAAGACTCTCAAAGCGCTTTACAACTCCATTATTCATTCACTCTCACACACTGGGGAAGCAAGCTATGATTATAGCCACAGCTGCCCTGGGGCAGACTGACAGAAGCGAGGCTGCCATATTGCACCATCGGCCCTTCTGGGCAACACCAGTAGGCAGTTAGGTGAAGTGTCTTGCCCAAGGACAAGACGACATGTCGCAGGTGGAAGCTGGAATTGAACCCACAATTTCTGGGCTGACAACTCTACCACTGGACTACAGCTGCCCCTGCAGGACAGTCAGCTAGTTCTGGTCTTCTTGACAGACTGATTTATATCCAACGAGGCATATTGTTATATGTAACGCTTCAACACAGGTTAGGTTTGTCTTTGAAATTGGCAAAAAACTTAAATGTTCTCTTTTGAAAGCCTAGCTGCTTATTCGATAGTAAAGTGTTCTATTCCTTAGATGTCTCTAGTTTGAGTCACTTTAGATCATCTACAGGAAAAGGAACTATCACTGATAATAAACCCTAATGTTGAGCTTTCAGTCTGTTATGTTTTGGGTCTTTTTAGAAACCATTAATAGCTAAAAACCTAATTTAGGTGACTCGCAGCTTAAGAGTATTTTTCACAGCATGATGCTGCCACCTCCATGTTTCACAGTAGGGATGGAAAGTTCAGGGTAATGTGCTTTATGGGTGTTACACACAATTAAGCATGAATAGAACAGGATGAAGTAAGATGGATCTGGTTGGCTGCACATTAACACACACAGGCACAAAGTGAACCAGTCAAACGTGGGTTTAACTGTTTCCATAAACACTTATTTAGGGGGAAATGCAGCAGATGCACCACATTGCATTGTGTTTTTAGACCAAAAATTTAAGGTACACATTTCTTTGGCAGGTAAGGGAACGGACGGATAACTTCATAGAGTATCAGTTAAGAAAAAAAAAATCCCATCATTAACACATTTAATTTTCTATTATTAGTGAAAAGTAAACATTGCTTGTTTTGGAGGCCCTAAAAAGTTAAACTATTAAAAAGTTCAACCCGCCTGTAAGTTTAATGTTTTGACTTTAAAGTTAAATACACTCTGGTTTGTTGTGGACACTGGTTAGCATGGCCGATCTTTACATAACTCCCAGAATATGTGCCAACAGTTCCCACGGCGTGAAGCATTGAGTAGCTGCAGCTCTCACTGGCTTGGTGTGTTTGTTCCATTCACTGAAAACAACTTTTAATGTCTGAAATGAGTTATTGTCCTTTATTTTTCTTACTCTGTGTACCATTTTGTTATATTTTATACATTCCATATATTTGTATTATGTTTTAATTTTATTTTTTCTGCTGTTGGTTAGAGCTAGGTTTGTGTTTTTTTGTTTTCTGTTTGCAACTTCTTGTTGAGGTGTCAAAAGGTGCAATAAGTTGTCTTTGGGTTTTTGCTGACCACAGCCATCACTGACTCATGTAAACCACTGGTTCAAGTTAACTTATTTTTTTCTAATTAAATATGTTTTTCGACTTGATCTCCACTAGAGGGCTCTAGGCTCTGAACACAGTGAATATGTTGCATATTGCAGCTATATGCTATGAGTGATAAATATTGCAGAATATTTGGAGCTTTGAGTTTTTAAATGTATTTTTTGTGCGCGTTTTTCATGTCCTAACCATAAACGGTGCTGATGCCACACACCTCACCAGACAACACATGTTCTTTGTAATAGTAATGAAATGACACCGCAGACATTTATATTTTTTTATTTCTTTATAAAAACCTGTAGTCTTGGTGTATTTGACACTGAATGGTAAAACGTTTTATCATTGTGCCACAGCAAAATAAAGCCACATTTTGAGTTGATCTCGTGAGTCATGTTTTCTATCTCCTGAAGAGCTTATTCCAATGTAATTAGGATTTAAATACACATTCTCTGTCCAGTGAGGGTATCTAGGGCATATGGCCTAATAATTTTAACTTATTAGGTACTACTATTAATATACTGTCTTTCCTTTTGTGAATGGGACAGCACTTCTTTGATGAGGTCTAGGGAACCGTGTTTTTTTAATGGTCTTTTTATTTCAAAGGATTTCGAATTTTATCGTGAAAAAATGAAGTGTACATCCTGACATATTTGGATATTTTTAATATTTCATTAATACTAGAAATTCTATATAACCAAGCATTTAAAATTGATTAAATACTTTTAGAATTTTTTTATTTAAAAAAAATGCAAGTTAAGATACCTTTTTATATTGCCTTTTAAAAAAGTTAAAATTACACGGGCATAAAGCATTTTGAAAGAGGTTTTCTGTGTTTAAACCTCAAAACATTCAGTATAGCCTGATCCTGGCTGGTGAAGTGACAGTGAACACCATGGTAAGACATGAAGAGCTGTTAAAGGTCTTCAGAAGGAAGGATTGTTGCATCCTTTATAAGTCTGGTAAGGGATTTAAAGAGGACTTAAAATAATTTGGAAAATGTTCTACAAGTGGAGGAAATTCAAAATAAATGCCAGTATTTAGTTTCTTCCAAGGAAGTGAACCCTGAAAGCAGATGGCAAGATGCTGAAAGAAGTCTTCAAAGACTACAAAATGTAAGTATTTAGAGTAGCCTCTGGTTATATAAAAGTTTAAGTCTTAAATATTAAAAATAGACCGCACATGTTTAACTTTCAAGATGAAAACAAAAGGTCCCACTGAAGCTTGTCAGAAAAAAAACATGGAAAAAGACCAGGATTTCTGGAATAATGTTCTATCAGAATTATCTATAATTAAATTACATGGCCACCAGAACACAGGACATGTTTGGTGTACACCAAATAAAGCTTTCTAAAAAAAGAAGAACAAACCAACTGCAAAGATCTCTGAGATCGTATTTGATGTATTACTCCCATTATCAGCTGTGCTCATGTTGCATGGAGGCAAGGTCAATGTAGGTCCTCAATGACGAGCCTGGTGACTATTGGCTTAGAGGAGTAAACTTATGTGCCATATTTATACCTCATGATAATAGGATGCCATGAATTAAGAAATGTAAAACCAAGAGGTTTTGTTACCATGTTTTTGACAGTAATTGTTCTACTGGTGATCGTTGTACACTTTGATTAATGGGGCTGTCAGGTTTAAAGCTAATCTACTCAGCAGTATGTAACTAGTTTTATTTAACACTGGAATGCAGTTTCTGACAATTGACATAAATAATGTTTTGATTGTGTGCTACATATGTAGGTACCTTTCCCCTCTGATTATTTCTGAAGCTGGATCTGAACCAAATCATTTGAACCAGTTCTTTTCTCACTGATGGGTGGGATGTTTGGCTTATGATCTGTATCTCTCATCAGACGTCTAACAGAGTTATCATTCAGCCTCTGATCTTCTTCGTTTCAACTTCGCCTCCACAGCTCAGTCAGAGCTTTCTGTGTTGCAGTGCGTGGCCCACTCAGTGACGGGCGGCTCTGTTACACATGAGACATTATGCTTTGTTACAATGCTGGCCTCAATGCCTTCATCCTTACACTGGACACAGAATGGTATCACAGAAACTGCTGAGGTTTACAACACACCGAGCACAGTGTGCGTGTGTGTCTGTGGGGGAGGGGGGGTTGGGGGCTGAAAAAATGACTCCATTTACCACCTGCATACTGATAAAGATTACATACAGGATCCAGTTTTTACAGATCATGGAAGAAAGACATGGGTTTAGTTTCCTGCCGGATCAGAAGTCACATCCCCCTCTGCAAATATCAGAAAACTGTCAACAGTTTGGGTTCAGCTAAGATTTTCTTTAATTCTTTAGGGATTTTCCGCATTTTATTTCTCCCAAAAGCCTCTTGTCTACTGTAGGTCTTTGTGGCCTTTTCAAACAACACTTCTTTACGTTAAACAATTTTTTAATGACAGTGTCTTATGAATGTATTGTACCTTGCAACCACTTGCCAGAAGTCAACTAAATAGTAATCAGAACCGCTTGCAACAAGCCATAAGGGACAGCAAACATGCGGAACATGGTGCTATTTGTCAGATTAGACCACAACTAAACTTTTTTAGGAAAACACCATGTGTGGGTTGGAAAACTAACACTGCACAGTAGCTTAAGCGGAATATGATGGTGGCAGCTTCCTGCGGAGGAGATGCTTTTCTTCAGCAGAGACATGGAAGCTGCTCAGAGCTAATGGAAGGATGGGTGGAAATAAAAAAACGGGTGGTCCTGGAAGAAAACCTGATAATCTATGGCAAGTCCTTGAAATTGATGTTCACAGATGGCCTTTAACCAATCTTACTGAGGTTAGGTTATTTTCCCTGGAAGAACGTACAAAAGTTTCATTCTGTCGGTGTGCAAAGGTGGAACCCAAAAGACACAAAAGTGTAATTGCATCATTCTGTTGATTCTACAAATATTGACAAAGGGGGACGGAATACTTGTGCATGCCACTCTATTTTAAAAAATCTGAGTTTAGTGAGTTTAATCATCGGTATTTTACAACAAGACCTGCAACTGTGCATCATTAGACTGAAGGGTTTTAAACATGCTCCAAGGTCAATGGAGAAAGCATCATTGGTTGGCTTTTCCTGTTGTATTTTTTCAGTTAATTTGTTGTTGAATTATACTGATGATGGTATGTTTTAACATGTTGTGTATTTCTATTTCAGGTTGCTCTTAAAAATGAGACATAATATCTCAATAAGTTTACCTATTCACATAAAGGTGAAATAGAAAATAAAAAAGTACGTGGTAAAACATTTAAGGGTATTAATAGTGTTGGAGGTCACTATATTTAAAGACACCAGGACTGAGAGGAACAGCACAAGCCATTTGTCCTGCACTTTGAGAACATAGATTTAGAGTTTGTATTTGGTATCATTATCCTGATGTAGACACAAGCCATTTCTGAGGAGTGTTTTACAAACAGCATTATGTTTCCACTTATAAGCAATTATATCAAACTTTTGTCAGTCTGGCACAAGGCAGTTGTTGCCATGATGTAGCCTACCACCATCAGCACTTTGGAGTCCTCTAAACAAGTGCAAACCATTTTGTCAGTGTTTTCAACATGTGTGCTAAGGAAGATCAATCCAACTCTCTCTGCCTTGCAGATGAATGCTTTTTGCAGAAAATTAACCATGTTTTCCCAAAATAAACAAACAAACATTACAAATCCTATATGTACCTCCACACTTTCTGTATAACCTGATAAACACAATATCCCTACCCTGCTACATGAGCTTCCGTGAGTTATAATTACTAGAAAAAGCTATGAATAAATGACAGCAATAGACTAATTTTTAGGATGTCATAAAACATTCATCCTCATTTACCCAGGCATGTCTACACTTTTGCATGTCATTGTGTGGTTGTGCAGCAATGAAAGAGTCAGCAACATAATAATGCACACATATTTGATCGCATCTGCTTGCAGATATTTAAATGGTATATGAAGTAACAAAACACTGGAAAGGCTAAGGGGGGCTTTCCAGATGCTCTTTGTTCAGTGGCCCATCTGTAAAGAGGTGGAGGTGCAGACGGAGGCACTAGTCATGCTTCAGGCCATCCGACTGTAAGCCTTTGTATTCAGACTTAAAGACACACACTGCTGGCTTCCTTTGAATAGCTGCACCTGAAAGAATTTGAGATAGAAACACTGGTATTGGGTGCAGGAAGGGATTTGTCATGCTGGATATCGCAGCATTTATTTTAACGTCCCAGAAATGAAGAATGTATAGTATTCACTTATTATTTAACAGAGATAAAGAAATATTTAGCTGGCAATGGTTCACAAAGTTGATAGAATAAAATCTTGACATGATACAAACCCATTACCTTACGAGCAACCTTCTCAAGTGTGAAGCATGGCGGTAATGGCATCATGCTCTGGTAATGATTACCATCAACTCTGGGGAAAGTGTTTGAGGAGGATGTTTTTCAGTCTTTAAGAGAGTTCTGATTCCTTACCTAGAATGGAAAACGACTGTCAGTGAGCCAGTAGAGCAACAGTCAACTGGTTTTACAAGAAACAGTGACATTGCTCAGACTGGCCCTGATCTGTTTGAACCATTCCCTTTAGGCAGAAGGTGACGGTCTATTCGGACCAGAACCTCAGGTCACAAATACACCTTCTTCCCCTTTGCTGTTGTACTTTTAAACTCCAGCTAATCATAGTGCCCTGCTGAATCCATATCAGGGTCTGTTTTTATGTCTTATGATTATTTATTCTATTCACCATAACTCGTGTCTATTGTTTTGTTGTATATTGTAAATGCATTTTTAGCCTTATATAAGACTTGTATATAGATTATGCCTTTTACTTTTATTTTATGTACTCTCTTATCATCATTGTATTGTATAATATGTCGTTGTGTTTTCTTATGCACCAATTCACCTAGGCAAATTCCTAGTAATGTGAATTTTGTTCACTTACATGGCAATACATATGATTCTGATTTCCATTAGACTGAGAGTCATGATTTAAGAGCCTATATCATCATCACATCATTTTGACAGACATACCATGTGGTAATGTAAATTGCTATCAATCAAATGATTGATTGGCTTATGAAAAACAATAAATACCTAATTGTGTGGGATGTGGATCCCTAGAGGTGTGTTGCTTGTGTCTTGTTGCTTATGGCCACCTCCTCCCAACTGTGTGAGTTCTGACCTGCACGGGTTTGAGCTCTTAGAGCTAAATGCGAGTTTCTGTGACTAAGATCCTGCCACTGTCTGCAGCACAGAATCAGTATGTATTTTAAATGAATCTATTATCATATAACTTTCCAGGTAAATAAATGTTGCTATTTTTTTCTATTTTAAATTAATGCAAAATACTTTAACTTGAAAATAGTGCCTTACATGCAGATTATATTTTGATTTTAAATCAGTTTTTTAAAAGCAGGGAGACATGAGTTCCAGATTTTAGAAAAAATAATCATAAATCGTGCAAGTTTTGAAAGAGCATCTTTTTGTAATCATGTTATAGCAGACTTATGAAATGGCTTAGCTCACCTAGCAGTCTGCTTATGCACAGTTTCTCCTACCTTCCAGCAGGACCGCATCCCTAAGCCTATACCCAGAATTACAGTGGAATGCTTTAAATCAAAGTATATCATGTGTAAGAATGACCTGGTCAAAGTACAGACCAAAATCTAATTGAAAATCTATTGTAAAACTTGAAAAATGCTCGTTTCTAGTATTGCGCTGCTCTGGGTGGCTGCATGTTGGAGTAGCTCTGTTGGCCAACTATTGATTTTTGTTTTTTCGGACGTTGTTTCCTCAGTTTTCTTAAGGAAGATTGCATTTTTTAGATCTATATACTTTCTAGTTTTTGGTGCTGTGAAGCTGGAAAGATTTTTGCTGTTGATTTTTCACTTTTTAATAACTTGTTATGATGTGTAACCAGGCAACAAGGTGATTTACAGCCAGGAGCAGATGATTAACATTGCAAAAGCTGAAATGATACCTCAAGTGAAGCCACAAATCCCTGATGAGTTGAGGAAGAGGACGCATGGATGCAGAGCAGGAGCAAAAAGGAGACAGAGAAAGAGGAAGTTCAAACCATCTCTTCCATCATCAGCAATGAGATCACTGGCTAACAAGATGGATGAACTCCAAACCCTTACAAGGACTCAACCAGAGTATTGGGAATGCAGTGTTATGTGTTTCACTGAGGCTTGGCTGCATGATCATATCCCAGACTTCAACTTCTCTCTGCCAGGGTTCCTCACTATATGAGCAGACAGAGATCTGAAGACGAGCAGCTATAGTAAAGGAGGTGGAGTAGCAGTGCTTGTCAACAACAGATGGTGTCATCCAGGACATGTTACTGTAAAGTGTAGTCTCTGCATCCCAGATATTTAACTCTTGGCAGTAAGTTTTCGTCCATGTTATTTACCAAGAGAGTTCACCAGTGTTAATTTGGCAGTTGTTTACATTTCACCATCAGCCTTTCCCGACAATGCATGTGATGTCATCAGTTCCATTGTCGCTAAGCTACAGACACAGCACCCCAATGCATTTGTGGGAATAGCTGGTGATGTTAATCATGCCTCATATCTACTACACTTCCAACATTTCAACAGTTTGTCAGTTGCTCCACAAGAAAATACAAGACCTTGGATTTGTTTTATGCAAATGTAAAGGATGCATACATGTCCAAACAAAGACCTCCTCTGGGACAATCAGATCACAATTTTGTTTTTCTCTGCTCAGAATATAAACCGGTTGTTCAGAGGCAACATGTGACAAAGAGAACTGTGAGAAAATGGTCACAGGAAGCTGAAGAAGCCCTGCAGGGTTGTTTTGAGACCACAGATTGGGTGACTCTTTGCCAAGCCCATGGAGAGGACATCAATGCCATGACTGAGTGTGTGACTGACTATATAAACTTCTGTGTGGACAACATCATCCCCACCAGAACAGTGAGATGCTTCCCTAATAACAAACCCTGTATCACCAGTGACCTGAAGGAACTGCTAAACAAGAAAAAAAGAGCCTTCAGGGAGGGAGACAGGGAATTACTGGGGAGTATACAGAAGCAACTTAAGGTCAAGATCAGAGACAGCAAGAAGGCATACAGGAAGAAGCTGGAGAACAAACTACAGAGGAACAATATCAGAGATGTCTGGTCAGGAATGAGAAAGATCACCGGCTTCAAGCATAGGAATGATTAGATAGATGGAAGTCTGAAGAGAGCAGTGAACTGTACGCATTCTTCAACAGGTTCAGTTTAGGAACAAGCTCAGAATCCTCCTCTCCTATCTCCAGTCAAACAGACATCATACCCTCCTCTGACCCACAGCTTTCCTGTCACATCTCGGATGTTTCATCCTTCACCTCAGTCATGCACTCTTCTGCTTACACAAGTTTGTCTTCAACCAAGTCAGGAGATGCTACTACGCCCTTTGCCTCTCCCTCCCACTTCTCTGTCTCTAAAGGTCAAGTGTAGAGGCAGCTGGAGAAACTGAAACAGAACAAAGCTGCAGGTCCAGATGTTGTCAGCCCCAGAGTCCTGAAGGCCTGTGCAGAGCAACTCTGTGGGATTCTGCAGCACCTCTTCAACCTTTGCCTGAGGCAGGAGATGGTTCCAGTGTTGTGGAAAAGATCATACCTTGTTCCAGTACCAAAGAGAACTCACCCATCAGTCATCAATGACTATAGACCTGTTTCCCTGGCATCCCACATGATGAAGGTCCTGGAAAGACTCCTGTTGGCCCACCTGAATACAGAGAGCTGGTGGACCGCTTTGTGACATGGTGTGGAAACAATTGTCTCACCTTGAATGTGAACAAAACAAAGGAGATGATTGTAGATTTCAGAAAAAAAACAGGGATAAGTCAAACACTGTTTCCATTATGGGTGAAGAAGTGGAGGTGGTTGAGGAGTAAAAATACCTCGGAGTTCACCTGGACAACAGACTGGACTGGAGGAGCAACAGTGAAGCCGTCTACAAGAAGGGACAGAGCAGACTGTACTTCTTGAGGAAGCTTAGGTCCTTCAAGGTTTGCAGCAAGATGCTGGAGATCTTCTACTCGTCTGTTGTGGAGAGTGTAATCACTTCAGCCGTCATCTGTTGGGGTAGCAGCATCAGAGCCAGGGATTTAAAAAGGCTAAACAACCTGATAAAGAAGGCTGGTTCTGTTCTTGGGACGACTGTGGAACATCTGGAGATGATGATGTAAAGAAGGATTCTTCATAAAATCAAAAAAAATTATAGACAACCCTGAGCATCCTCTTCATGAGACTATCATGCAACAACAGGGTGTCTACAGTCGGAGGCTTCTTCATTTTTGCTGCAACACAGACCGGACAGGAAATCTTTTCCTGATCTACAACAACTCCTTAAAGAATTCAATTTATGAACTACAACAACACTTTATTTCCCTCTGGGATCAATAAAGTATTTTTGAAATGAATTGAATTGAAGGTACAGATGCCCTCCATCCAGCCTGACTTGGTAAAAATTTCAGTATCCAGATGTGCACAGCTAATAAAGACATACCAAAAAAGACTAGCAGTGTCATAGTTCTCAGTTTTGGTGTAGAAGTTATTTTTTTCCCTATTTGGTTTTATTATCATTTTAATGTATTTTTTGGTATTTTATGGCATTTCCTTGTTTTTATTTTCCCTTCATGCCTTTGGATGTTTTCACCTTTTGTTTGTGTCCTCATTTGTTTCCTTAGTTTATTTCTCTTTAAATAGTTTTCTAATTTATTTCTTCCTTCTGTTCTCCAGTGTTTCCTTAGGTTCCCCTTAAATTCCTCCCTAGACATATTATTTTTAGTTTCTAGTTTCTTAAGAGTTTTCTGTCTCCCTTGCCATTTCTTCCCTTTCCTGTTGTCTCCTTGCCACTCTGCTCTTTACCCAGTGC
The DNA here is from genome assembly GCA_963556495.2 of Valencia hispanica. Taxonomy (NCBI): domain Eukaryota; kingdom Metazoa; phylum Chordata; class Actinopteri; order Cyprinodontiformes; family Valenciidae; genus Valencia; species Valencia hispanica. The sequence continues at coordinate 27,946,770 of OY747702.1, forward strand.
TGCATGTAAACGTACTGACTCATTGCCCTCACCTGCATCTGCTTCTCACTAATTATCATTGGTCTTCTCTGTTACTTCCTCATTCCCTCCTCAGTATATGGTTCGTTGTCATTCTTCCCTGCCTGGTTCCAGCCTTCCCTGTCGCCCATCAAACTTTCCTGCCTGATCCTGTTTCTCCCCATTGCTGCATTTTTTGATTCTCCAGAGTTCTGTAAGTCTATGTTCTTTGTTGTAATTAAATCTTTCTTCATTTCACTTCACTGCATTTGGGTCCTCAATACAAAAACATGACATGCAGCTGGAATTCCAGCAAAACATGGTTTTTGACAGGCAGCTAAAAACAAATACATGCACTTTTTATTTCTAAGTTTTATTTTATTTTACTCACACTTAAAAGTTATGCACAACTTTTTGTTGGACTATCACATAAATTATAATAAGGGACTGAGACTCCTTCTTATTTTGATCCAGCTTCTTAAATTCCCCTCATGATTGGTCGTCTTATCTGGTATATGTGAAGCAGTGCATTGATGTGAGTTTATCTGCCAAAATACTATTAATTTTCAGCTCTTTTTTTTAACCAAGTATTTGACCAGTAGCACTCAGATAAAATATGTTCCTATAGTGTATGTTTAGGTTTAGAACTTCCTGTTCTTTCATGTGAAAAGTTAGTGGTGTTTTTGTAAGAAGGACAATGGCGCCTATTAGTGGTAAGTTAGGAGAAGTGCATCTATTGTGACAATTGATTTATTTATTCATTACGCTTTGGCAAGGGAGTAGGTTTGATTTTGAGATTGGTGGGGACACAAAAGTGCTCCAAGGCAGCACTCTTGAAAGTTGAAGTTTTTTGCATTAGCAATCATAATTTCACATTATGCAGATGTGCTGCTCTCTCCAGGTGGATCAGATTCCTTAGGAATCAACCACAATATAAATTTGACAGCTGTATAGCAACTACTGTAAACATATACACACTAGTGATACATGATGAGGCCTCTTAAAGATATAAGGCTGTGATTTTAAAGCCACATGGGTGAATCATTGTTATTCAGATAATAATCATACATTTTTTAACCACTGTTATATTATGTGTGTGAAGGCTTGTTTTATTCTAATGTTTAAACTGTTTTTATCATGTAAACCACTTTGTGTTGCTGTTTGCATGAAAAGCGCTTTATAAATACATTTGATTTGATCTGTCACAGTGTTGAATCTCATGACTAGCACATCCAGCATTATTTAACCTCACCTGTGAATTTCCAGCCTCTTTTTCTGCTTCTCTTTCTCCTCTACCTCCTCCAGCCTTTATCATTTCATCTACTCCAGGCTCTCCTTCTCTACCTCCTCTAGCCTCTATCATTTCATCTACTCCAGCCTCTCCTTCTCTACCTCCTCTAGCCTCTATCATTTCATCTACTCCAGGCTCTCCTTCTCTACCTCCTCTAGCCTCTATCATTTCATCTACTCTAGGCTCTTTCTCTACCTCCTCTATCATTTCATCTGCCCCTGCCTCTCTTCCTCTACCTCCTCTGGTCTCTCCTTCTCCATCTCCTCCAGCCTCTCTGTCTGTCACCTTACAAAAATATGTTGATGCACGACGAACAAATTAGGGATAGAATGATCAGAGTTTGATGGTAAAGTTATTGCCTGAGCAAAAAAGGCCTTTACTTTCATACTATTATTATGTGTAATTTATTCCCCCAAAAATATGGATACATAAAATCACAAGTTTTATTGTATTTACACCATAAATTTTATTTATGTTTTTAAACAGTTGCTCTTTTCTTCACGAATACATGAAAATAAGAATAAATTAGAATAAGAATAGAAAATAACTTTTAAAAAGTGTATCTCTTTGGCATATTCTATTTTAATTCTAATTTTAAGTAACTTACACTTGACTACTAAAGAAGTCTCTTATATCCAGTTTTCTTTTCTTTGACATCCTTCAAATCCTACAACACACACACACCTACACACGCGCGCGCGCATACACACGCACGCAAACAGACACAAACACAAAATGTAAATGACACCAGTAAAATACATCTAGCCGACGTGACACGGGCAGAATAAATGCTAAACGTGTTGACCACTTACACTCGCAGATGCCTCTCTTCTCTATACTCATCCGGTCCAACTAGCGGTTGTAGCTTGAGACGTTAACAGTTCAACAAGCTTCTCCGCTCTGGGACTAGAAGATGGAATGACAGCGGACAGCCAATCACATGTAATTCAGCGAGAACCCGGCAGCCAATCAGGAAGCGATATTTGGGTTATAGGCGGGATTTTTAGCAGAGACCGGCGACATTTAACCCTTTGTGTGGCATAATCATTGACTAAACACTACGGGTAGCGGTTGTATTGATAGTGACGACACAGTAGCGGCTGAATATGGGTAGGGACCTACGTCCCTGCCGTCCCTACCCAATTCTACGCCCTAGCGCTTTGGCTTGACTTTTACTGATAAAAAAGAATTTAATTATGTTAAGGTCATTAAACAAACGTTTTTTGTTTTTTTTTGTTTTTTTTTTGCTGGTGTTGCACACTCACTGATTAGATGAGGATCTTCTCGGAATAATTTGCCGAACAAAATTAAGTATTAAAGTATTCCAGAACAAATACTACAAGAACTCTACAATTAAAACCTAAATACTTAATTTTGTCTTCGGTCAATATGTCTTGTCGGGCAGAGGACAAAACGAACCATTACGACTTTGGGTCAAATATTTTGGGACTCTTGTATCTGTACATAAGCTTCTACAAAGCAGTTTGTTGGATTTTTGACCCATTCTTCCTGGTAGTACTCGTGTAACTATGCCATGTCTGTTGGGCACTTCATGTGCACACACCTTTTTAGGTCAGCCCTTTTAATTTTCTATTGGACTGAGATCAGGGCTTTGCAATGGCCATTCCAAACATTGACTTTGTTATTCCTGTTTGTCCTTGAATGAGTTTGTACTTGATTTGGACTATTGTTGCTTTATAAGACACACTTGTTCCCAAATTTTAACTTCATGGCTGATGTGTTAAAAAGGTTTCAACATTTCTACTCGATGTTCTTTTTGCAAAATATAACACACATTTTGTGAAGTGCACCTGTCCCTCTTGCAGCAAAACATCCACACATGATGTTGGTGTCCCTGCACTTCATTGAGATAGTCTTCTCAAACTCACAAAATTTACTTTTTCTTCCGCATGTACAGTTGTCACAGTCGTGTTTGCCTCTATGTGCATCTGAAAACAATAAGCCATAAAGTTGCTTTTATTATAGTGTCCTTTTCTTTCTGAGTGCCCTTTCAGCCCATTGCCTAAGACCTTTTTCACTGTTGATAAGGACACTCTCTTATCAGCTTCAGTTGGCATCTTCTCAAACTTTGTTTCAGGGTTGATATGCACAAACTGGGACACGGAGCTTACTGCAAGTTACTTCCTAGTACTAAAAAACAAAAACACATCATTCCAACTCCTAGCCTTTCACAGAATTCCATCAAATGTTGAACAAAGAAGACAATAGCTTGCTACCCTGGAAATTCCTTCAATAACACCCATGAAGAAAATTAATCAACATCTGGTTTGAGAGGAGCATTTTACAACGGAGGACTACGAAGAAGAAATGCAATATTCTACCACAAAGATGGTATTGCATCTGAAGAATACGGCAATCCCATCCATTTTTGTACAGATACTGAATGAAGTGCATCATCAATGGCTGTAAGTAACCAATTTCCCCAGATTGTCTTTTTGTACTTTAAGGCCTACTTTATACGTGAGGGAGGGGAGGGGGGAGTGTTCTGGGAGGGGCCTTGGTACGTCGGATTAAAAAAATATCTCTCCCTCAAATACTTCGGACTGCAGCTTTAAGTGTAAAATGTTACACTTGAGGGCTAACCTGTCTAAATATTGAGTCAAGATTCATTAAAAAATCTAATAATTTAATTTAGTGCTAAAGCATGAGCTGTAAATCGGACACAAATTTAGTATTAAACTGGTGCCCCTGTGTGCAGCAATACTTTTTATTTATTTTTTATTTTTTTTACAATGCTTACACTTAACACACAACAGGATGTTCTATTTCCATTACTGGACATGCATAAGAGGAAGTGAATTAGTTTGGTTGCAGTTAACAGATTTCTTTTTTTGTAAGTTTTGTTTTGTGGCATCCATTGATGTTAGCCTCCCTGGCAGAAAGCCATATCACTCAGGTAAAACCCCTCCCCCCTTTCTGCTGGTTGTAGTGAATGAATGAATTAAACCATTTTCCTGTTTGGAAATTTGTTTAATTTTCTTTCATTGTATTATTAAATAAAAAAAAGAAAAGCCACACCACATTATCAATAAAAACGTTGCACAAAATCCTTCTGATCAAGGGAAAGAGATAAATTTTGATACAAATCTTCTCTACGGTTTATCACACATAGATAGGTAAACTATGTGGTCAAAATAAGCATTGGAGTTGTACTAAAACATTAAAATTGTATTGCAAGTGAGGAATAGTTTCAAGAAAAAATTGTAAGCAGTTTGTATGTTAGGGATTTTTATTAGTTTAAATGTAGCTGAGAAAAACAAAGCTGAGAATTTCAAACAGTACATTGTGCATTTTCATCCCTTCTGCAAAATTAAACCCATAACTCGTGACTGGCTAATTTCGATTACGTCAACGGTCTGCTTGTGGCTTAGTTTTATGTGGTTACTTTCTTTCTCTTGCTTTCAGAGGCCGGCGCAGTCGTCTGTCATTTCTTTTCCCAGAGAAACATGTTAGGTCCCGCAGTGCTAAATCCTCGCACTCACTCTCTTCAAAGTCACACCCTTTTCTCCAGGAGTTACGCATAACTGCACGGTGCACATGGTGGAAAACAAAAGTAAAGAGAGTCTGGGGTTATTTCGTGACCAGCTATAACTCGCGTTCAGCTGACTGTAAGTTGTAATCCCTTTTTACAGTTTCAAAACCTCCTCTTACCATTACTAGTTTATCATCAATGATCTCAGCTGTGAAGAAATATTCTGGGAACTGCAGAGCCAACTTCCCATCTTCTATAGTCACGGTACCCTGTATGTCACAAAAATCTAAATGTCTCAAATAAAAAGATCAATGTTTTCAATTCTTCACTCCAGTGGTAATGACTCACCTTAAACTTGATGCCTTTCATCGACTCCATCTCACACTCCTTACCCAGTGTGAATTTGATGCTCCAGCTCCAGTCAGGGATGCTTTGTGTCCAGGTGAAGTTGTCTCCATCCTGAACCACCTCGGTCACCACTTTGTGGTCTGTCTTAGCCTTCTTAAGCCCTGTGGTGGAAAATTCAATAGGCAGTTACAAATAATTCAACTTTTGAGTAATTGATTGCTCACCATATCAATGTCTAAAGGAAAACATCTGTATACCAGTTTTTTCCAAAAACTCATCGTAGTTCTCCTGACTCTCAAGCTGGTATTTCCCTGCAAATGCCATGCTGCTGCCTGAGAACAGAGGAGCAGAGGAAGAGTGTCAAGAGGTTATGAGTCAACAAAGGAGTGGCAGAATGATTTAAACCTGCCTCTTCCTCTTCTATCCCCACACACTGCGTCATGTGACGCTGCGGCATAAATATGTTAGTTATTTTCGCAAGAAACAAGTGCTGTGTTAAGCAAAGGTGTGTCCTCCCTCCTGTTACAATCCGGTTGTTCAACCAATTCTGTGATGGAGATCTGGTGAGCAAGTTAAAGCCTGAGTGGAGTCGTAAAAGAGGCTGGGAGGAAAGGCTAAGTTCTTGTGGCATGTAAGAACCGATGACAAACCCTCACTGAGAATTAAAGGGAACTTTGAGGCATTTAGTTACCAGAGAATGTTTGTTTGATAAAGATTTAAGTTCTGTGATAAAGAGCTACTTCTTAAAATTCAGACAAATTTCTGAACTTAAATTTATTTTTGCTAATAACACCATGAAGACAATTAAGTTATTTAACCTCCTGAAGACTGGACTGTTGTAGTTTTCCTTTTTGTGTAATCAGTTAGACTCTGTTGTCTTGTCTGCCACTGGTTTAGAGATCTGAAGCCAGATTTCTGGCTGGAACCACAAAAATGGACAGAAACAGCCTTGTGTTAACATCTCTTTAGTAACTTCCTGTGTAGAGTACAGAATGGATTTTAAATAATGTTGTTTGACTGATCAGCACTAAGTGGAAGGAAATGGATAAAGTTTCATTTTGTTTGTTTACAAATAAAACCAACAAGTTGTTAGAAAAGCCAATTTTTGCTGCAGTTACACCTGCAAATCTTTTGGGGTATCTCTCAACCAGAAAACAAAAAATTCTGCCCGTTTCTTTACAAAATTGCTCCAGCTCAGTCAGATTGTGTGTATAGCACCTGTAGACATCAGTTTGGAAGTCTTGCCACAGATTGTAAACAACATTTGGGTCTGAACTTTGACTTAACCATTCTAAAATGTGAATATGTTTTAAAACCATTTGTGCTGACTATTCTTATTTAGGGTGATCATGTGAAGTATTGGTTTAGTTTAGATGGAAAAAAAAATCTGTCTTTCTGACTGGATAGTCTTTTCCCACATCGTTTGGATTTTTATGTCTTTCCTTAAACAGTTACTTATATTTTGCTACTCTTGAAAATGCAAGTTTTTTTGGAGCCACTTCCTATTAACAGATTCTCCCACTTGAGCCATGGATCTCTCAGCTCCTCCAGAGTTACCATTGGCCTCTTCGCAGCAACTCTAATTAATGCTGTCCTTGTCAGTTGTACTCTACTCTTTCTATTTTCCTAAAATAGATTGAACAACAATCTGCAGAAAACGTTGGATATTGCTTAACTTTATCCCCAACCTGTCTGCTGAGTTTCTTGGTCTTCTGCTGTAACTAATGTTCTTGAGCAAACATCTGAGGCCTTCAGAGAACGGTTGGATTTATACTGAAATTAAATTACAGACATGTCCTTTATATATTTACTATAGCTGATCACGGAAGGTGATTGCACTGTGTTACAGTGGGGTAAAAATGTATTTAGTCTGCCACCAATTGTGCAAGTTCTCCCAGTAAAAAGATGATAGAGGCCTGTAATTTTCATCTGATTTTTAACAAGCAAGATTTCTGGCTCTCACAGACCTATAACTTCTTCTGTCAGAGGCTCCTCTGTAATCCACTCGTTACCTGTATTAATGAGACCCGTGTGAGAACTCGTTATCAGTATAAAAGACACCTGTCCACAACCTCAAACAGCCACACTCCAAACTGCATTATGGCCAAGACCAAAGAGCTGTCAAAGGACACCAGAAACTTGTCATGTTTGGAGGAGAAAGAATGCTGAGTTGCATCCAAAGAACACCATACCTACTGTGAAGCATGGGGGGTGGACACATCATGCTTTGGGGATGTTTTTCTGCAAAGGGACCAGGACGACTCATTCATGTAAAGAAAAGAATTAATGGGGCCATGTATTGTGAGATTTTGAGTGAAAACCTCCTTCCCTCAGCAAGGGCATTGAAGATGAAATGTTGCTGGGTCTTTCAGCATGACAATGATCCCAAACACACCGCCTGGGTAACGGAGTGGCTTCATAAAAAGCATTTCAAGATCCTGGGGTGGCCTAACCAGTGTCCAGATCTCTACCCCATAGAAAATCTTCCCACAGCAATTTCTAATTAAGATTTCTTGCACATATACATCAAGTGGAGTACTATAGCAAAAGCTGTAGTGCTCAACTTGTGAAAGTAAATCTGCCAGGCTTCTACTTGGTACTCAGACACCAATTCTGAGTGCCACACTGCCAGACAGGACATGTGTAAAAAAAGAAAAGGGAAAAAATCTTTGGAGGGAGTTGAAAGTCAGTGTTGCTCAGCGACAGCCCAAAACATCACTGCTCTAGAGATCTGCATGGAGGAATGGGCCAAAATACCAGCAACAGTGTGAAAACCTTGTGAAGACTCACAGAAATTGTCTGACCTCTGTCATTGCCCACAAAGGGTATATAACAAAGTATTGAGATGAACTTGTGTTATTGACTAAATACTTATTTTCCACCACAATTTGCAAATGCATTCTTTAAAAATCAGATCATGTGACTTTCTGGATTTTTTTCCCTTCTCATTTTGTCTCTGATAGCTGAGGTATCCCTATGATGAAACTTACAGGCCTCTCTGACCTTTTTAAGTGGGGGAACATTGCACAATTGGTGGCTGAATATATATATACAAACACACACCACACTTTTCAGAGTTGTGGCTGTAAACTAATGTAAAACCAGTTATGAGCTACTTTCAGTTGGTTATACACATAAAATATCCACAAATATTAAATGTGAATCTCTTAAAGAGCATTTTTTTCCCTACATCACCCTGCAGATACGGTCCCTACCATCAGACTGCTGCTTAGTGTGGCTGCATTCATTAAGTTTCTCCACATTATTGAATTCACAATACACTTACAACTCAATGCTTTTTGCAACTACTGTAAACATCTTAGCACAGAGAATTAAAATCTGATGTCGACATGTTTGAACAGATCTCGGAAAGTGTTTTCGCAACCTTTTTCCTTCCTTCTGGTGCAAACATCAGATAACATTCTAGCTGTTTTGTGGCTGCAAACTTTAATTGTTCCTTCTTCAGAATTATCCCCATGGACACAATCATTGAGATGTTGCAATGCTAAAGCTTTTTTTAGTCATGTGGATTCCAATATTGTTTAGTTTTGTTTTATAAAGAAACGATCAACTTCCTGGACATGTTTATATTTTGACCAATAACTCACAGTTAAAGGAAAGTTTATGCCACTTTTATATCATAAGAAGAATAATTCGGAGGACAAAATATTCTCTTTTTTTATCAGGGAATAGATGAAAAGGTTACTACTTTGTAAATGCTAAGGTGCACTCACATAAATTAATCAAATTTTTCACAAAGAGATGAAAGTTGTCCTTTGAAGTCAGAAGTTTTTTTCCCCCTAATACTTAAAAAAGACCTGGGTGTGGGAACAAAAACCTTACAAAGCAGTGGTTGAATTTTTGTTTGATATGAAAGGAAAAAGCGGAGTTCATGAGCAAAACTACTAATTAAAAAGATCTGTTCTCAAGTGTTATTACTGAAGGCTAAACATTTTCAAAATGTGAACCTTTCAGCTGGAGAGAGAAGGAAAAAAAATTGCCACTCTAAATCCAGGGGCTCTGGGTCTGTTGGTTAGTGTTGCTGAAAGCAGGATGAAAAAGCACTAAAACACTAAAGCAGCTGATGTGTAATGAACATGATCAACATTTGCAGAGAATACTGATCATTATTTTTCTCTTTGTTTTAATTTTAAATCGAGTTTTACATGAAATACTCTTGTTTTCAGGCAACTTCCTGCTGCCTGTAAAGTTATTTGTGTTTTTGGCTCTTCTGCTTTTTGTCTACCTCCTTTTTAAAAAAAAAAAAAAATCCAGACCCATTGTGTACTCCTGTGTGTTACATTTGGTTTCAGTTTTGGCCTGCTGTTTTTTGTTATGGTTGAGGTACAGTGTTTTGCAAAAATATTAATTTCTCTTTTTTACATTTTGCCACATTGCAACTTTGTCAAGGCAGGCTAAAGAACGGAGCAGGAGGGGGGTGCAAGCCAGCAGCAGTCAGCCTGGTGGAGCCAGTGCTGTCCGTGAGCAGCCTTTTTCCAAGATGGAGAGGCTGTGCTTGAAGGCTACCTCATTCAGATCGACGTGGCTACTGAGCTTTGTGGCTGGTCCCCAGAAGAATCAGCGTTGCCCTGAGCCTGGAAGGGTGTCCTCAGGTTGCTGTATGACCTATGACCAGGGGAACGTTACATTGTCAGTGGTCCTCACAGCAGGGTGGAGCCCATGCTGCCAGCCCACACCAATGCTGAGAGAGATTATGAGGAGGAAAACCTGCAGGATACACCTGCTGCACCACTGAAAACACCATGGCGGCGGCGTGGACGAGAGAGCAGAATGCTTCCGGTGTGGAGAGCTCGGTCACCTGGCTCCTGCTCTAGGTCAAAGAGATTTGCCACCTTTAAACTGAGTGGGAGTGGTACAGTAGGGGGGCTACCACCACCACCAGAAGACACCCTTGTTACCAAGGCGCCATTGCAGTTGGGCCAGCTAGGTAGACTGTATGGTCTGTATGTGAAAATTAGGCTCAATGCCTTTCTCCTCATTGGCCTGATAGACACTGGATCCACTGTCTCCGTGGTCTGGCCAGGCATACTGCCAGACACTAAGGCACCTGCCCCAGGGATGGGCCCCAACCAAGATCCAAAGTTGGTGTGGTGAGGGACTGGCCGGAGTCTCGGGATGTCGGAGAGCTGTGCAGCTTCCTGGGGCTAGCCTCTTACTATAAGATATTTATGAAGGACTTTGCCACCATCATTGGGGCCGTGCACAGGCTGAACCAGAAGGGGGCAGACATTCCACTGAGATGAGGACTGTACTGCTGCCTTCTCCAAACTCAGAGCAGCACTTGTCGAGGCCCCTGTGTTGCAATACCTTGACTTGAACCAGCCCTTCATTGTGGACATGAGAGCCAGTGACGGTGGCATCGGAGTGGTCCTCTCTCAAAGAGGGGAGGATGGAGAGCAGGCTGTTTTGCGTATTACAGCCACACCCTCTGTTATTTGAACCTCACCTTTTGGAGAGAAGGCTTGGGTGTTCTGCCCAGAGCGGAAAAAAGGATTGCTACAGAAGCAACGCAGGGTGGCGGTCCTTTACCAAGCAGGCCTCCTAAGGGAGGCACAGGAACTGTTTCTCTTGATAGATCAATGCCATTTGTGATGTCATTTAACAATAAAGCTGTCCCACTAGAACGGAACAAGCTTACTTTCTCCTGTAAGATTTTGTCTTCTCAAGTCTATCACACACCTAATCATTGCCAGGGGACTGCAGCCTATTGTACAAATCCATTACATTTAAAACAATGGTATTGGGCTCTGTTTTTTGGAGGAAAGGGATCTTTGGATCACTGTTGATCTAAAACATGAAAACAGTGCCATGCATTTGTTTCACTGAACAACAGGCTGCCAATCTCATTACAAATTTAGACTGATTGCTTTTTATTTTTGTTTGTCAAGGAAAACTTTTTGAGTCTGTTCTCAACAACAGAACAGGACAGGGATTATGCTATCTTTTAAAAACGCTTGCTGTGTTTTGTTCATCTTTAAAGAATGATTCGCTTTTAATCAAAAGCCCCTGGATGTTTGTGGTCCAATTTAATATGAATTTAAAATGTGAGGAAAGGACATGTTTAATAAAAGACGAATACCTGAAAATCTCACCATCAGCTTGTTCTTGTGAGCCAGATTTGCAAAATTTCTGAATTGCAGTCAGCAGTTGCTCAAAATCATTACAAAGGCAACAAACATTACCCAAACTGACAAGTCTGTCAAGGACAAGTAGTCAGAAGGTCCAAGGTGCAAGAGCTGCAAAGATCCACAGCTCAGATAAAAGAATATGTTGACAGGACAGTGACAGCAGAAATCTGGCCTGGTAGAATTTCAAAAATAAATGTGTTGTTGAAAGAAAGTCGACCGTCAAATAACAAGTGACCTTACCTCAGTAACTGTTATTTATTAAACTGTATTTGCACTCCATTAGGCTGGTGAGAGACATTTCATTTCAGTTCGTGTTTTGGTAAATACCATACTGAATAACAAAGTGTACAGCACCTTCTCCATGAATCATGGTGATGGCAGCATCATGCTGTGGAAATGCTGTTCTTCAGAAGTGAAGCTGTTCAGAGTTGTTGCAATAATGAACAGTGCTAAATGGAGGACACAACACTGGAAACAAAAAAGTATTAGAGGGGGAGCAGGAGTTTAGACTGTGGTGGAGGTTTCCTAACCAGCAGGACTCTGGAGCATATTTATGTGTTGGAATAGCTCAGTCAAAGTCTAAAACCAATATCCATAGAAAAATCTGTGGCAAGACTTGATGTCAATAGGTGTCTTTTTATTTATGGTGTATTTTAAGTACTATAGTGCTAGTGTACTAGATATGTACCTATAGTTCATATCTTAGTTTATTGAAGTATAGTTTAAGTATACCTAAAGTATACTTCAATAAACTTAAAAATATTCCAATTTCGTACAAAGAAGCATACTTAATAAAATGAACTTCAAGTATACTACTTTTTGCTAAGGGTGGTGTAAAGCAAAGCACGACTATGTAGACAAACAACTAAGGCCCACTCTTAAGTATGATGGAGAACTGTAATGCTGTGGGCCAGTTTTTCTACCGATGGCCCTGGGAACCTTGAAAGAGTTAATTGCATCATCAACTAATTGAAATACAGGGATATTCAACTAAAATCTGGTGAACTCTGCTATTATATTGAAAAAAATGGTCATTATTGATTCTTTCAGCGGGATATTGATCCAAAACATATGGCTAAATCAACATAGAAAGGGTTCACCAGGTACATCTTTTTAATAAGATTATTTCTAAACCCTGACTGGGGGTGGGAGGGGGTGGTCATGATTAAGAAATAATCATACTAAAATCATTTTTTTTTTTCTCTCTGGATTTTTAGTACAATTTTTTTATTATGATTTTCGCGCCATTAAAAAAATTACTTAGAAGTTATATTTTTGAAAATTGTTTAGTCTTAGAATATGAAACTGCAATGACGAATAAATTCGGACTTTAGAGATATTTACCAGGGATGTTAAGGGTGATGTACAAGGGTCTTATCTGCTCTGTCATCTTCATTCTTTAAAAAAGAAAACAACTTCTATTTAGATGCAAACAGGAGAAAATGAATAAGTGCATGATGCCACGAGTATTATTAAAGGTTGCTTTATACATTTTATCCAATCCAAGATATTCTTCCTTGGGATTTAGGTTAACATCCAAATTTAGCTAACAGTTGGTATCTAACAGAGAAATTAATAAGTTGTTGCATAGCAGTTTTGGAATTTTGTATTTTATTTTTTCCATCACATCTCTACAAGCACACTCACAATATATCTAAAGATTGTGCGCACAGCAGAAAAATACACACAATACTTTATTTCCACAAAATACCATGAGGATATCAGACAACTGCAACAGAGAGGTCATCCTATGCCTTGTCTTTGTTTTACATGAGGCCAGTTGATTTTACAAATCAGGTTCGGTCTTTTTACAGGAAAGACGATGAGTCTAAGCTAAAAATGTTGAAGGTTTGGATGGATTTTAGTTTCTTTTTCAGCTCCCTCCAAAATACAACTTAAAAGACATGCATGTCTCTATTTGATCCATAGAGGGCAGCAAACAAGTACATTTAATTGTCTTTTAGTGGTCACTGTTACCGAAAAGACAAACCATTTGTCAAATACAAACACATAAATGAAGACTAAATGAACGTATCTGCACCTCACACTGAAGACATGCCAATGACTGATGCGGCATCACAAACATTTTACAGTGAAACCTGTAGAGGCTGTACTCCCCAAAAGCAATAAATCAGAAGCTGCCAGCAGTCACACCTTGTCATCAGGCATGATAATGTCCCTGTTGAGCCCTCGTTTCTCTTTAATGTTCCCAAAGGAGAAAGAAAACACACCTCCAGTGGTACCCTCAATTGTTTTCCCCTCCCTTCTGTCCCCTCTAATGCCTCCCTGCTCGCAGTCCGCTGGGCTGCCCGGCAGCAGGTTGGGTGTGGAGGGAGCTGAGGTGTTGGCTCCCCAAATGTACAATGTTTCTCCTTCTGGGCATGGGGGGAGGCCCTTACTCAGGTAGCTGGGGCTGGGGCTGGCAGAGGACGGCAGGGTGCGCTGGCTCCCATTCAGCCAGCTGCAGGTGTGATCCACGGAGCTTTTCCGTGAGTTTACGGAGGAGTGGAAGGTGGAGGAGCGGTAGTTGTAGGTTCTCCAGCCGGGGCGTCTCTGCTGGTGGCAGTGGCACCTCAGGATCCGAATGAAGGCCAGCTTGAACTCGCGGCTGTAGCAGGGGTAGATAATGGGATTCAGGCAGCTGTTGAAGTAGCCGAGCCAGAAGATGACTTTGAAGAGGTGGTCAGGTGGCCGCAGGTGCACATTGAAAGACCCTGAGGACAACAAATAAAAGGAGATGGATAAGTAGAAAATAACAGGCTGCTTTTTGTCCTGAAAGTACAGGAAATGTTATTCCCTACAGGCGTTTTTTTCTTGAAAAAAATAACCACAATATAGGCTACATAATGACTCAGTGTTTTGATTATCTGACATTAAAATGCTGTTTTTATTAGTCTTAAATCAGGCCAAGAGAATTTCCCATGCTGCTGAAAACTAATATTACCTAGCAATAAAAGTGATTCAAAAGGGTTTTGTACTTGGCTTTGTCAGGGAATCTGGTCAAACTGTGATCAGATGTATGCAGATAAACCAGATGAGCGAGGCTTTAGGTTGTCAAACTATATATAGACCTTACAGTTTATTTCTAAAAAATATCTCCAAGATTATTGTTTTCTTTTAGAAACGATATTAAACGAAATATGTCAAAGATCTTTGTTGTTGTTGAAAGGCTAAAAAATGATCGATCCCAGAAATGTATTTAATTTATTTTTTATGACATTTTGTTTAAATTTTGACTAAAAATATAAAGATTATGTTCTGAAATGAAGGCAGAACATTTATTCTAAACCTGTAGGCTAATTGAAGTTGTAAATATAGCAGTTATTCTGCTTTTTATTACATGTTGCCAGGCAACCATCAGGCTTTTTATTTTCTCTTTACTCTGACCTTAATTTTCCAGCTAAAATGAGCCGATCAGCTCTTAGATCCTTTTAGTTGAGACAGGCTGAGCAGGTTTAACAATTTTCTCCACACAAGTATCACTTTGACAGACAGATCGAAATAAGCTAGCGGGCGTGGTTCATTTATCCATTATTTTTACACACAGCTACTAAATGACTTTTAGTTCTCTCTGTTTCCTTTGTCCATATAAGGATCACCTTTCTCATGCCGCATTTACACTGTGCAAAGTGTCAAAGCCAAGTGCGGTAAGATTACATGTTAAGTCTATGATAGAGGCTGTCAGACAACCGAGTCTCAGCGGCGCTTTATGCACTTTGGCCGCATCTACTTTTCATGCTTTTGCCGCTTTTCAAGCTTCAAAGCGGCAAAAGCGAGATACGCAGAAGTTTAGGTAGCTGAACTTTCAGGCGTCGTCCCCTGAGCGTCAACCAATCAGAGCGTCTCACTGATTGGTTGGGCGGGCTTTGCAAGCTTAACAAGCGTCAGGTTTTTCACGGTTTGCAAGCTTTGCAAACGTCAGGCTTAAAAATGTACAGGCGTCAAACTACTCGCTTTGTGAGCGTTGTTTGACGTTCATAAAGCGTGCAGTGTGAACGCGGCATCAGTGCTTCTCTGGTTTTCTGTTTCTGCCCCTCAACCTTTGATCTATCACAGCAGATGCTTGCTCATACTTTATAATTCTTCCAGTTAAGAAGGAAGATTTTCTTTCCACTGTCGCCACATGCTTGCTCACGATGAGGGATTGCTGCAAACAACTGACGTTATAAAGAGAGCTGGATATAATGTATCTCTTTTGGCTTTAAAAGTATTTTGAAATCATTTCTTTGAAAAGTGGTGCTATAAAAGAAAAAAGATTTTAACTGAATCTTAATGTTAGCAGGTGCATCGTCTTTTCATTAGAATAACATTTAAAACAGAAAATGTTTTCTCACAACATCTGGTTGTAAGAAACATCCGGTGCATCGCATTAAATTGACATTTCATTGAAAGGTTCATTTATTTTCATAATTCCATTCAGCAAGTGAAACTATTATATAAATAATTTAGACTCAGTGTTTGAAATGTGTGTTTATTTCTAGTAATTTTGAAATAATATTTGATAGAATTTGACTGCACAGATTTTTATTGAGTTGTTTGAAACAAAGAAGTACTACAAAGTAACAGAGTACTGTTTCCAAGCTAGAAAGCTGAGTAAAGGGAAAAAGAGTGATTTTGTAGGGTGGACTGACAACTGTAATAACAGCCCGGTGAGGTTTGTATAACAAACCCCATTGAGAAGTTTAGTGAGATTTACAAGGCATGAGTTGCAGGTGTTTAGGACATTTTTTTTTTTTTACAATTGTCACATGAATTGTGTTTAGGCAATTCTGAACCAGAGGCATCAGCTGCTCATTGTTCAGATGCCCTTTTTTCAGATGAAAGTAAATTTGGTGTTTTATTGAGAAATTCAGGTGCCAGATTCTGGAGGAAGCATGGAGAAGCACAAAATCCAAGCTGGCCAGGCCAAATTTGAAGTTTCTACTCTCAGTAGTGATTTGGGGTGCAATGTCATCTGCCAATGTTGGTCCACTGTGTTATATCAGGTCAAAGGTCAAAGCACACATTCTAACAAGACATTTCAAAGCGCCTTATGCTTCATTCTGTCGACAAGCTTTATAGAGATGCCGATTTCTTTTGCTAGCAGGACATGGCAACTCCTCACACTGCCAAAGGTACCGAAAGCCAGTTCAGTGAGTATGGTGTTACTGTGATTGACTGGTCAGTAAATTGGCCTGACCTAAACCCCAAAGAGAAATTATGGATTATTTCCAAGAGGAAAAAGGAAGATATGAAGCCCAGGAATATTGACAAGCTGAAGGCCACTGTTAAAGACACCTCCGGTTTCATTACCCCCCAGGAGAGCACCATGATAATCTCCTCCATGTCACGCTGCATTGATGAAGTACTTCATGCAAAGTCAGCCTTGACCAATAATTATTGCATAAATTGTGAAGCAGATTTACATACATTTCTGTAGATCAATATTTCTGCATTAAAATTCTTCGTTTATCCTATGTACGATTTTCTATTCTGAAAAGTTGAATGTTGGGATTTCATTAACTGTAAGCCATAGTCCAAAAAATAAATCAGCAATTAAGACATTAAATATAAGTCCTAATGAATCTATGTATCAGGCATTTCATCTGTTTTATAGCAAGTTAACGTTAGTCTATGACGATAAAAGTTCATTTATAGTTGCAAATATGGAGCATCGATTGAAAAATAATTTTTAAAAGGTGGGTGGAGAGTGAAAAAATAAATTTGACAGTAGAATAAAGAATAGGATAAGAAATAACTTAGTAGATAGCATAAGTAGATAACTAGACTGCCTGTAACTCTTTGTTTCACATTACTTTAGGAATGCATGTCATATTTACCCAGTAGGTGGCAGCATTGATTAAAACGTTTGCAGTGTGAATCAAACCATTACCAGTACCACTCTTAATACCCATCAACAGAAATACTTTGTGTTTAGAAAGACCTTCATGAACAGCTGATGTGCTTATCGAACAACAACAAAAAAGCTTGTAAAATATAATAAGAAGACAAAGTTAAGGCCAACCTTGAATTCCTTTTTAATTCTCTGGGAGAACTTTATTCCTTTGAGACAAGATCATTAAATCAAATGAGGGTTTTTAAGGGAGAGGTTATGAAGCTTCAAGTCCAGTAAGACACTTCTGCCTTCCACATACAGACTAACACAGGGTAATGTGTGCGTGAAGCTCAGGAAGACAATCCTGAAGGGGAGCGCACTTCAAGTGCAACGCTTTGAAGCAGGTCTATAATGTTTGAAAATGAATCGCTTCTGCACTTGTATCAATCTACACTTGATGATGCTTGTTACCCAGATGTGGCTGAGCTTTAATAGACGAGGCTATCAGATAAAAGAGTGGAGGTGAGAAGAGGAAGTCTGCAGGTGAAAAATACCCATTACTGCACACAGCAAGAGACGGATTAGTGTGAAGCAAACAGAGAAATGATGCGTTCGCATTAAGGCTGATGTGAAAAAGTTCATACATTAATATCATCCTCCTGGAGAGACTGAAGATGCATCGTAATCTCAAGATTTCAAGTGTGAAATTAGTTCTGGTAATATATGACAGACGGATGGAGGCGCCACTGTTTGATTTTTTCCAGGAATGTCAGCTTGAATGATTCATGCATGATAACTGCGTGTTATATATTAGACTGACCAATGATAAATGATGAAGGTGAAAAGTCTACACACACTTGGTTACTGTTCTGGATGATAATGCCACAAAATAAATGAAACCAAGCCTCTAACTCCTGTTTGTGTGCCTGAGGCTGAGAGGAAACCAGAAAGAGTGGCATTAGCCTCCTGAGCTGCCAGCATCTAAGGCTCTCCTAAACGGCATGTATTTCCACGCATTTTTTTTTCTCCCTTTCTGGAAACCTACTTAAATGTGACTGTGTGAGTGATAGGGATGACTGCGATACAGAGCATGCCTCTGCAGAACGAGGTTTTCTTTATCCATCTCAGTTTGGCTGCACATTCTGATAGACTCTGATGGTGATGACTGCTCAAGAGGCTCAAGTGTTAAAGGAAACTTCTTTTTTTTCATTGGTTCTTCAGAGCATTTCATATCTGACGTAAGAGATCAATTTTGCCACTGGTGTGTTGGTTACAACCGTTTAGGTCCTCGTTTACCCAACTAGGCTGGAAATTTTACTATATTTGGGTTTTATGATACTCTCGAGATGGAGCCAAATGACCCAGACAACTACAGAGCAAATGACTCTGTCACTTAAACACGGAAGTCCTACCAGCCAGTCAGTGGAGCTTATATCAGTTTGCTAAAATCATTGTGTTACTTTATGAAAGCACAGATAGAAAAGTTATATTCTGCAGAAAAGGCCCTTAATAACTTTAATTAATAAATACTGGTACATGCATGTATAAATTACCAGTAACCCTGCAAGGATAAGTGGGATAGATAATGAATGGATAAATAAATATTATATAAATATCAAATTAATTTAAGAGGTGTTCTATTCTGCTAAGTTAATGTATCCAAATAAAAAAAATACTGAATGAATGTTAACTATATAACTGTAATAATTCATTTTCTCTAGTATCCTACTACACAACTATGTATGTTAGGTTAACTGGTCTCTCTAAAGTGCTCTAAGGGTTGCACCCTGTTAGCACTGTTGCCTTGCAGCTAGAAGGTCTTGGGTTCGAAACCTAACCAGGGGTTTTTCTGCATAGAGTTGGCATGTTATCCAAGTGCATGTGTGGTTTCACTCCAGGTACTCCAGTTTCCTTCCAAAGTCCAATGATATGACTTTTAGGGCTCTCTAAATTGCCCGTAGGTGCTTGGTTGTGTGTGTCTCTGTGTTGCCCTGTGATGGACTGGTGACCTGTCCAGATTATAAATGAGTATAAACGATGGATTGATGGATATTATAACTAACGTTTTAGATTATTTTAGCAGTGGTTAAAATTATTTATTTTTTGTATAAATAAAAAGATACAATTGTTAAATATTTCAGTTCAATGTTAACACACTGAAGCTGTGGTAGATTAATTCATGGCTGTGTGAGTTTCATACTGGCCCATGTCTGAATAGCTAAAACATCTTACATTAAGGTGATTAAAAGCTTAAAGACAGAGACTTGTTGTAAAATCCCTTTTCTTAATTTATTCAAACCAAAGCGAGAAACAAACTGAAATTTTATTACAATTTAAACCAAGAAGTCAGTCATAACGATTTCGACACAAAAAAACAGATATTTGGTACATTGCACATCTGTGCCTGATCAAATTTGTTAGCTATAATTTAGAATGCAGACACTTGTTTACATCAGTTGTCACGGTTTGTGAAGCATTTCAAACTAAACACTAGCACTGCATCAACGAGGCAATGAGATCAAGAAGGATTTCTTATGCCGGACAAGAAGGTGCAGATTTTTGGGGAGGGATAAAAGATTTTTGGAACACAGCTGGATCTGTCTTCCTAAATCTGGCCTTAGAGCCAAAAGTGCAATCAGGAAACCAAAGGGTCTGACTATCAGGATGGTAACTCACAACATGACAGTCATAAAAACCGACATTCAGAAACAATCATTGTTTGTAGATGTACTGGAACATTCAGGAAGGGAATGCCAGAAGTTACAGCTGTAGTTCACTAAACTGGGCCTGATTGCATTGATTTCGATACAATGAGAAACGTATTCATTTTATGTTGTGAAATTCACATCAGCTTAACTTTTGTCCTAAAGTATGGCACCGAGCATCAGCATTTATCAATTCTACTGCTAAACAGGGAGATGGCAGCATCATGCTGATGGGTTGTTTTATCCACAGCAGACAATGGAATACCATTCAGCATTAAGAGGATATTTATAGAAAAACATAGAGTAGTCTAGCAATAAAATCTCCCAAGTAATGCTGTTCAGGTGGTTTAAGTCACCTCATAATGGGTGTGAAGTTGTGTACATCCTGGACAGCTTATTGTAGTGCTTACAGAGAGACAAGTGCACAGCCATGCAAACACACCTACTCCTAAGGAAAATTTAGTGTGATCAGTTAAGATGAGATGAAAACACCATGACAATACTGGAGCCACTAAGCCAAAGTTCAGATCCTAATCTATTACAACTCCAGAGAGAGCAAGACGTTGCCGTCCACCAGGCATAAGACATTTAATCTGAGAAACTAATGAATCTTTTAAAAGTACCAATAATTAATTTAGTGATGGATCGCAAACTACAAAACATATTTTAAATTCCACCACATTGTTCAAGTAATGGTCCATGTTTGCAGCAACAAATTGTTCACTCAGAACAGTTTCAAAATGGTAATGCTTAATAAGCCTTAGAAGGACCATAAGAATTGGCAGATCAGACTGTAAGAAAACTGGAAGTATCCATTTCAACTAGGTAAAGCCAGGTTAGTGCATCTCAGTATTTTATTGTTGTGTAAGGTTACTGTTACTAACAAAGAGGAAATCCTAGAGACGCTCATACATTTGATCAAATAAAGAACACAAAAATTGTTTCCACCACCATGAAGGAAGGAAGGAAGGAAGGAAGGAAGGAAGGAAGGAAGGAAGGAAGGAAGGAAGGAAGGAAGGACGGAAGGAAGGAATTTTCTCAGACCTCTTTTCAGCCCCATTGATCAGATAATGTCTTCAACTCCTATTTAAAGCAAAAACAATTGAAATATTTTCAGTTTTTTAAATACATATGTAAACGCTTAGTTTTCTCTTTTGTCTACGGCAGCACATAATATTCTATCTTGACGATATAAGCTTATAATATAGCCAGTATTTTAGAGCAAAATATTTTGACTTTCACTCTCCAATCTGAGGAAGCGAGGCATTAGAGCAAAACAAGGCACTCTGAATCCTCACTCCATTTAAAAGCCTTTCAGACGGGCTGAGACAAACAGACATGTGGTTGTACCTTCCCCCCGGGAGGAGCTAATAAACATCCAGGCGTCTACAAAGAAGAAAGAGGTGGGCCAAGGCCATCACGTTTGTAGGTCTCCTTTACACAAGCCTGGGGATAAAGGGTAGGAAACCTACAATCACGGCTGAGTGGCCTGTAGCCACACTGGGAGCATATTTGTTTGTTTAAGCTCCATGTGAACTTTCTCCATTCTTGTCTTTTCTGGAGTGTTTATGTTCGGAGCCTATAGTATAAGAGGATGCAATAGGTTTGGGCTGTGAGACAATGGTATAAATATACAGCAGATAACCGCAGGAGGCTTGATGTGGGTGGTGGTCTCGGGTTCTTCTGTTAAGGTGACTGCTCGCACCTCCTTCCTGCAGGACAGGCACACACACATCTCACTCTGAAACACAGGAACATCTTAACAAAACTGCGCATCCTGTTATTCTCACTAAATGGAAGGAGCGATGCCTATTCTCTGCCATGTGGAACACACACACACACACACACACACACACACACTTAAACACACACACCCACACAAACGTCTCCCTCAGAAACGCACACATCCTGTTTCATAACACCTATAAATATGATTAATGTGGCTCGGATTGAAAGTACTATGGCCCTCACACTGAGCTTTTAGTCAAACTACAATGTCGAGATATTTTTAGGAAATTACGCTGACAACCCGGAGAACCCTTGCCTTCACCTTCCTCCTGCTCCATGGACCCTGCTGCTCTTCTCTGCCACCTTTCTCATACATCGCTTTGACACATTGCCCTCTCATTATTTTTCCTCTTCTAAAAAAAATCCCATGGGTTTTCCCTGGTCCACAACTGACCGTCAGTTCAATGAAACAATGAAATATACATAATACATGGATTTCACACATGCATAAAGAAAGATACACAAGTGTTGGTTTCTGCTACGTTTTCTGTTTGTACAGCTCAGTTCACGGAGACTTTGCAGGATATTTGTGCCCACTTGGGGTGTTAAGGAGCTGCATTAAAATGTGCTAGGATATAACACATGCAGCCCACTGATCATTCCTTTTTGTCTGAGCTGTGATGATGAGAACAAGAAGAAAACCCATTGAGATGCATGACAATTGTCCCCACTGACTGGTCTCTGTTCTGCAAATTAATTATAATCTGTAAAACTCTTTATGAATG
This sequence comes from Valencia hispanica, assembly GCA_963556495.2. NCBI lineage: Eukaryota > Metazoa > Chordata > Actinopteri > Cyprinodontiformes > Valenciidae > Valencia > Valencia hispanica. The sequence goes on from OY747702.1 coordinate 27,969,081, forward strand.
CTGTTAAATCAATAAGGGAAGAGTTTAACTGGGTGTATTATTGCAGATAAACAGCAAAATGGCCATTGTGAAGCTTTAGAGGTCTAGGTCATAGTAATAACATGCCCATTAACATTTGCTGTCAATCTGTTTCGAAAAGTAGGAGTGGACATCATTAATTAATTCTTGCTCTTCTCATTTGTCTTTCGGACTTATTTACTGGAGGTGGGTCACAATAAAGATGAGAGAACATGAATGCACTCATCTGTCACCCTAAGCTGCTATGTCTTTACATTGCATGACAGAATTTAAATGATTATTGAGTTATCATGATGATCAAACATTGCTATAGAAATTAAAGCTGAAAAACACTAACTTGTCTGTTAAATAGAGACACAGAGCTTTCCAAGTGTTAAATACCTCTTGTACATTTTCCACTTTTCTGGCTGTGTGTATAGGGTTCTTATTTTTTTTTTAGAAGATGGGCCTCCACAAAAGTCTAAAATCTTGTTCAGTCTCTAGCAGGTTTTTTCAAGGATAGCCCTATTTAACTCCATCCATCTTCCCATCAGCCTCCGAGCCCCAGCTAAGAAAATCTTTCCCAGAGCATGATGCTGCCACTACCTTGCTCAGCATGTCAGTGTAGGTGGACGGTCATGTTGTGTTAGCTTAACCTTACTTTTTCTATTATAAGATGATGGACTAAGCAGTGCTCACTGATATGTTCAAAGCTTGGGATATTATTTTATAACCTAACCCCGGTTTAGGTTTTCTTGACATATCTGGTGTTGTTGTAGGTCTTTGTGATGCTGTTTAGAATGTAGGTGACCTTTTAAGTGCAATGGTTACACTGGCTGAGTGTAAAGATGACATTACACACATCGGATATGTTTCAATGGTTTGAGAAAAAGAGGTTGATTACACATGCACACAACATTTTATAGATTTCATTTGCAAAAGCTTTGTTAAGCCTTGTATTATTTTCCTTTTACAATTATGCAGCACTTTTGTGTTCATGATTGTTAACGTGACCAAATGTGAGAGTTTAAATTGTAGTCTACAGCAAGGTGCTACAACATCTTCATTTGTTGTCAAATCTTAGTGAATAATTGAGGAACCACACTTTTAGACTGCTTTTTAAAACCTTACGGGTTAAATTATTGAATACAGAAATTAATTAAAAATATTATGAAAAAAATTAATAGTCATTAATGTCTCTGGTATTTGTATTTCAGAGACAATATTCAAATTCCAATTTTTGAATTGAATTTGACTTGAGATGCTCTGAATGGGAAGCTGAAATCTTCATCAATACTTGTGCAAAATCAGGATGTGCAAAATGTCCTCAGCTTTTTGTAGTTCCTGTTTTGCTAATATGCTTTAAATTTCACATTTTGTTCTTTAGTTACATTTTTATGGACGATCTCAAGATTCCACATTTGTTGATGCAAGACTTCCAGTGAGATCCCAACCTCAACTTTGTGTGCTATGAGAAAATATTATTATTCAAATGTCACGCTTTCATGCTCTGTATGCCATGAATATAAGCGAGCAGTTGAATGAACCTGCCCTTCATACCTCCGTCTCTTATAGATGAATCTGTTGAGCGATTTGTGCATGTCGCCATCTTGTGCCGCCTCCATTGCTGCAGTGACAAGTGTCAGTGATTCATTCATTATGCTGTCATTGTAAACTGATCCTCTACTGTGACAGCATGATGAATACCTGGATTGATGATGTTAGACTGTGGCCTCCAATAACTGATAAAGGTGTATTAAACGTATACCTATATTAATTTATGACTTAATCATTTTTTTAAGTGACAAACAGGAACGATTAATAGGTAGATAATAGACTGTACTGTTAAGTACTGTGCATATAGCATAGTTACATGTGCAGAATTTAGCAAGCTGATAATCGTTGGACTCAGTCTACAGGATGTTGGTACATGTAACTATATTTTACTGTTAATTGTGCTTCTAAAACTAAAGCAGTAGGTTTGCTATTCTGAATGCGAATTATTGTGGCATGATGATAAATACTTTATGTTTATGTTCTTTATCCACTTGCGGCAAACACCTTGGTCTTTGGGACACCCATGATACCTTTGTAAACTGTACGGTCTACAACATGGACAGTACGCATTAAGTTAAGGGCTTGTGTATCTTGCACAACTTTTTCTTCCAAATCTGGAGTTTTCTGTTATTAGAACAGCCGATGTTCACTAAAGAAAAAAGGTCCACTTCTTGCTGCTTATATTCAAATGCCCTCTTTGCAGACAGGGGCTATGGCTGCCTGACTGGGAGCTGTCACCACAGTAATGGCGGCGGCTCGACTTCTAGTTATTTCACCAGATTGGTCTATAGATTTTAGAAACCAAGCAATAAATCACAGGGAGCAATTGTGGTGTTTAGATGATTGAGAAAAATGAGGTAAACGTGGATTACAACTGATATCATCATTGCAATACCCAACAATGATTTTAAAATTGCATTTCTTGCTCATATTTCCACCCCTAATACAACTTGGCATGGGTCTGTATGAGTATGTCTGACAACCTTTATTAAAAATACTATTGTCTTCATAGTATCACAGTATTTACACAAAACATTAAAAAAAATATAACAATCTAATTGTTCATATTTAAAAGATGAAAAGCAACAATTATTCCTACTAAAAAAAGACCTCACACTGACTGATGTATGCTTCCTTTGTTGAAACATAGTTTATGTCTATGTTTCTTGTGGCTGCAGATATGTCTGAAAAGAGAAAAGTGTAGAAGCCTTCGTACAGCCAGCTGACGGGCAGTACAGCAACAGGTGGCAAAAGGGCACTGCTCTTTTACTGAGAAGTGGAAAGTAATGAATTACATTTACTGCGTTACTGTAATTGAGAAGGTTTTTTTTTGTGTAATTGTACTTTCATTTTTAAAGTCTGTAATTTTACTTTTACTTAAAGTGCAACTCATCCCCAAATCAACTTTTATTGCTGATAAACTGAATAAATGAGTGTCTAATAGGGCTATCTATATGTCTGATCATTATGTTTTGTATTTTTGTACATTTTGTACATTTACTGTTAGTGGAGTGCCCTCTTCAGGTTAAAACTTTTAATTTGAATCGGGCAGCGCTACTGGCTCAGCTGGAGTAACTGACGTCAGCCTTCCTGCCGCTGTGGAGTATAAAACAAGCCCAGTCTCGGCCACGCCTCCGGAGCGAGTTGGAGGTGGAATAGCAAGGAGGTGTTGAGGCCGCACAGCAACCCCCTCCAACCCTCGGTCTGCCAGGCAACGCCACCTTTTGTCGCATTTTTCAGACAGGAAATGTTTGGTGGAGTAAGACTCTGGAAAGGGGGTGAGTTGCTACATTTGTAATTACATCAGTTACTGGAAGAAAAAAAAAATCTAATTAATATGATTTAAAATATTGCACCCTGGAAATACTGCAATGTATGATGGATAGGAGAACTGGTGCTAATACGGATAAAGATGGAAACACCTGTATGGATCCAGCGAACAAAGAGACCCCGTTGAATAAAGTTAAGCGCAAAGAAAACAATGTTAACCCCTGGCCTCATTTAAGTGACGTATTCTGCTTCATTTCAAGAAAGGCAACAGCATTATTATGTGTTTGCCTAGAGAGACCGAGGTAGCAGCTTTTAAAAATTCCACATCATCCTGCTCAAGCATGTAGAGATAAGTTAAACTAAACTACCGTCACGGTCAAGTGATAGTTTAATAAAAGGCTGTGCTCAATGTAATCAAAGACATCGTGAATGACTCGAGTAAACGTTCTCGTTTTCACAGACCTGTCCACTCTTCACCTCCTGTCCAGGGCGCAACGCGAGTCTGGGTTGGAGGGTATTCTTAAATTGTCCGATTTTTTACAAAGTTTTTTTACAGGAACGTATGTACTAATGACGGCCAATTTGTTGGGATTTTTAGAGTGATTAGGATATGAAGAATTGAAGTAATAAAAAATTCATCCTATAAACCTATTAAGATGTTAGAAGTTAATTGTGCAATTCAGAAAATACTTTGCTGCAAAGCGAGCAGGGATAAACTCTAACTTTGAAAATCAACTGCTGCTCAAAATTAACAGGAAGTTCAGAGAGTAATACTCTAAGGATAATAATGGCTTGCATTTATATACCGCTATTCAAGACTCTCAAAGCGCTTAACAACTCCATTATTCATTCACTCTCACATACTGGTGGAAGCAAGCTATGATTATAGCCACAGCTGCCCTGGGGCAGACTGACACCAGTAGGCAAGTTGGTGAAGTGTCTTGCCCAAGGACACAACGACATGTAGCAGGTGGAAACTGGAATCGAACCCACAATTTCTGGGTTGCAGGCTGACAACTCTTCCACTGAGCTACAGCCGCCCCATGGATTGCCTTTGATTCGTGTTTTCATTCGTGATGTCGTGTAAACGAAGTGCGTTTTCACCTGTGTATTCAGACAAAAACTGCAACGTTGTCGTGTAAACAGCCCCTCAGACTTATAAATCTGATACTCCCAATCCAGTTTTCAGAACTGAAGAAGCCTCTTGGATGAGAGACGAAATGTATTCAAGACAACAACAAAAGTCCAGTTGCCTTCATTTAAGCTCTCAAAAACACAGTAGTAGCACTTTCACTTTCGTAGAATATTTTAGTACTCTTTCCACCTCTGCTTTTACTCCACACTTTATACAGCGAGAGAAAAGTCCAGTAATACTTTCTCTGGCAGCTTATTAAACCTTTCTAAGCCACATAAAAGGAATGAGGGAAAAACATTCAAGGTCAAGTACATTTTGTTTTCTATTTTGCACCAGACCCACAAAGGGCTACCTTTGCTGTTAATAAATAAACAACCATATGATACTATGATATTTTCTTTTCTTTTCTTTTTTCACAACTTTAAAAAAAGAGAAACAAAGAAAATTCTGGTAAGTACATTTTCTCCAACTATATGGACTACAGCGCCCATCCCTCACCTGTTTCTGCACAGTTGCAGACACTCCTAATTGTGGCTTTGCTTACATGACAGAAAGTTCACTGTTTTTTGAAAGTCATTGCATGGAAAGGAGTGCAGTATAGTATAGTATAGTATAGTAGTAGCTGCCACTGACTTAATTAATTTACAATTTTTGACCGGATTAGAAGTTAATTCCTCGTGGTTACGTTTTCCTTTTAGTCATAGGAATGTTCTATTTATTATGTACACATGCTGGCAGTTATGAGAGGAAACTAGATCCAGTTGTCATGAACTATGCGAATAATTGAAGCATTTGTGCTGGTATTCACCCCTCTATTCACACTTGACCCTAACTGGTCGCTTAAAATGTTTACCTCTTGAATTTAAATAGATATGTTTAACTTAAAACATAAAATTAATTTATGCAATTTAAGAAACTTGTGTATTGGTTTTATCTGGTAATGTATTTACAAAGAATCCTCATCGCCACCGTATATATTTCCCACTGAAATGGAATTAAATGACACAGAAAGAGCTACAAATGTCCACCGTGGAGACATACATGTACATTTAGAAAAGATCTGTTTAACATAAGGCGAGTCCTGAGCTGATCTTAGCAAAAACAGGAGTTTAAAACAAGTAAAACTAGTAAGTAAATCTGTAATTTAAAAAGATAATTCTTTTCTATTTATTTATTTAAACTAGAATTGAATAGAGCTGTGTTTAGAAATAATAATGTGACAATAAACAATTAAAGCTCAGATGCAAATCTGTGTTTTTATGTTCAGAAGGCCACCAAACTCAGCTTCTGATAGCTTGATAAAAAACTATTTTTTGCTCCTTTGAGAAACACTTGTTGGCTGAATGTCAGAAGTGATATGGCCAAATACCAGACTTTAAAAAATGAATAGAGCTAAGTAAAGAAAATAGGAAGTCTTGTGCAAAAATTGGCAGACTAAATTGGTGATTTAAAAAAAGATGAGAAACTGCTCAAATGTTTGTTGGAAAATAAAAAGCAACCTGAAAGAGAATAAAATCTCATGGCCAGCAGGAGGTGGAGGCTGAAATGTTTCTTTCACAGCCAGGTTTGAGTGCTGCTTCAGTTTTTTCCCTTTGCCTAATAACACATCCTAATGAAGAGTAACTTAAGAAAAATCAGGATATTACAATTTGATTAAGTCTCTAATAGTTATATTAAGGTAAAATTTGAAATGCATTTTGTATTCTGACACCTTTTATTATTTTACCGCTAAATAAAATCTAGTGGGATCAACTGCCTTCAGAAGTCACAATATTTGAGCCCGTTGTGAGTGCGTAATCTCCGTATAGATCCAGTTTAGCTGTAAAGGCCTCAGAGGGACGCTAGAGAACATTAGTGAAGAAACAGCTTCATAAACACCAAAGAGCCCAGCGGACAGTTCAGGGTTGAGAAGTTTAAAACAGAGTTAGATTATAAAACATTATCCAAAGCTTTTAATATCTCACAGATCACAGTTCAATGCATTATCTAAAAGTGGAAAGAGATGGCGATACTGCAAACCTAAAATGACACATCAGTTTATCTAAGCTGACACATCACACAGGGAGAGTATTATTCAGAGAATCAGCAAAGAGATCCATGGTAACTTCAGAAACCCAGACCTTTGGTGGGCGAATCTGATGATAGGACAACTATAAGTAATGCACTTTACAAATATGTCCTGTATCAAAGAGAAGATAAAGGAAAGTCAGTCTTTACACCTTAAAAGATAGTGGTGGCAGCATCAGGCTGTGGGAAAGATTTTCAAAGCCAGGGACAGAGAAACTGGTTAGAGTTGATTAAGATGGACTGAGCTAAATACAGGACAATACTGGAAGAAAGCCTGTTAGTCTGCCAAAGACCTGAGACTGGGTCAGAGGTTAACCTTCCAGCAAGACAACGACTCTAAACATACAGCCAGAGAGACAATGGAAATGTTTAGATCAAAGCATGCTCATGTCTTAGAAAGACCCAGTCAAACCCCAGACCTGAATCCAACTGGAAAATTGTTCAAATACTGGAAAATTATTGCTCAGAGAACCTTGTCAGACAATCTGACTGAGCTTGAGTTATTTTGCAAAGAAGAAGTGGGAAATACTTCTATCTCTGTTCAAAGCTGGACAAATCCCAAAAGGCTTTTAGCTGTAAATGCAGCATAACATGGTTCTCAGAATTATTGACTCAGGGGAGCTGAATACAAATACATGGCACATTTTTAAAATGTTTATTTGATAAAAACTTTATAAATAATATTTTAATTTGATTGACTTTGAACAACAAAATACATATGTTTGTTGTTGTAATATAAGATGTGGGAAAGTTCAAGGAAATTGAATTATTTTGCCTTTATTAATAATAATTTATAGACATGGATGGAAATATTAAAGATTGGTAATTGCAGCAAAATAGATATAACCCTAATATTATTTCTTAAGAAATATAAAACACTTTTCTTTTGCAGGTATAAATAGGGAATCCTGAACCAAAAGAATGAAGAAAAACAGATTTCATCACTCATGAAAATATAACATAATCAAGTTTAAGATAAATTTTCTTAATTTCAGCTGCATCCTGTAGAGTTTGGAAGGCTAAACTAAAGGAAAATAATCATTCTTGTCCGCAAAAGTAGAGAAAAGCAGTCTGGGTAAGCTTTTATTGCTTGTTGGCTAATACATTTTGTGTATAAAACTGCATCAGACTTGCAGAGTATTTACGAGGCTGGTTGTTTATTTGCAGGAATTTTTCATGTTTTAAAATAATTTGTCAGTGCTTGGAATCTAATATCAAAGAACATGTCTCTGCATGTTTAAAGGCTTTCGAGGATAATCTGACATGCAAAACCAAACAGGGGTGAAAACCTTGTAGACTATATGGCAAAGAAAATGTTAAACTTGCTACGTTAAGTGGCTGTAGTTTTTAACAACTAATTTGGTTTTACTCCCATACAATTTCATTCTGTGATTGTAATATAATTACATTTTGAATATACAGTATTATCTTTTCCATACTATGACACAGGAATGTGACGTAACACAACTTTAAATCCAAGTCAGCTCAGAGACTGTGATCCATGGTTGAATTAGAATACCACTTACTTTATAAGAAAATTTGTATTTGTTTTCTCACAATCCTGGCATCGTTTGCTTAAAAAAAAGCGTAAAAAGCAGAACAGCGTTTTAAAACTCAGAACAAATTAGTCAAACCTGGTTATTTGCTTGCCATTTATGTATAAAGAAAAACATGGTATTTACAAAATCTGAGTCAGACAGGGTAGATCAGTAATGATGGGGAGGAGAGGGCTCGCATTGTTTGTTGAGCGGCAATTGGGGGTAGAGACCTCTTAGATCTTAAATCACAGTTGCTCTGTCTGGAAGCACGCAGCCTCACTTTTATCTCTGAAGCCTAAAAATCTCTAGCGATGGACGAGAAGGACACATGACTTGCATCACAGACAAAATCCCGAGAGAAATATGGTAAATGGTAAATGGCCTGCATTTGTATAGCACTTTTTCAGTCAGGGGACCACAAAGCGCTTTACACCACATTCAGTCATTCCCCCATTCACACACACATTAACATGCTGATAGTGACAATCTACTACATTGTAGCCACAGCTGCCCTGTGGCACACTGACAGAGGGACGGACACACACACCAGGCCGTCTGACTACCACCAGCAGGCAAGTGTCTCGCCCAAGGACACAATGACCAAGAAGAACACAGCAAAGATTCGAACCGGCAACCCACCAATTAAGGGACGAATGCCTACCACCACACGCACGCATACTCTGCAAGCTTTAGCCCAGACCAACACACGTCACACATCAGTGACAGCATGCAGTTGAAGAAAGCTGGGTTAATGACATGTGTGAAAACGGAAATCCCACAATGTGGGTGGAAGTTAACAAACACTCGGGGAACAACAGGAGAAGAGTGCTGCCTGTGATCCTATCGGAGTCTGAGAATTTTAATTCAGACCAAACTCTCACCAGAGACCTGAGGTGCACAGTTAAAGAGAAAAACAGTGACTAAAACAAGCTCCTTTTGGAAAAGAAAATGTCAAGAAAGTGTGCAGTTTTTAAAGCAAGATTCAGCTATGGCACAGAGCTACGACAGAGGATGGATTGTGAAGAGTTTTTCATCAGAAAAGCCTTGAACTTGTTTGTCCACTTAAATTGTGCATAAAATAAAGAGGCATAGTGCTTTGTCTCAGGGCATCAGTATGCTGCACACGGAGAAGATGGTAGCTTTGGGAGAGGAGAGGGGCTTCTTGGCAGCTTGTCCTGTAGTGTTACATAAATAGGCCCTTCCGGCTGACCCTTCTCCCTGGAAATCCACACTTTTAAGGCTCCTAAATCTTCAGTATCTCACAGAGGATACCTTCCAGCTATAATATTTGAATCTTTGAGGATATGCAGCTCGAAGCCTGCGGCATTCGCACACTCTCATCTGACCGTGGCAGACAAACACACAGGCAAATCCGAACAGGGGCAGCAATACTGTGGCTTGAAAACGTAATAAGCTGTTTTCACATTTTGTGACATACAACCACAAAGTTTTCTATATTTTAGTATTTTATGTGCTAGACCAACAAAAGGTAGTGTAAAATTGTGAAGTGGAAGGAAAATGAAACATTGTGTTTAGGATCCAACCCAGGCCCATAGAGAACTAAAGGACAGAGGACTAAACTACCCACGGAGAACAAACAAGATTGGTAAAAACGCTGAATCCCGAATGTACAGTGTTGAACCATTTTCATGACAGTTTCCAGGTAGGAGGAGTCACAGCGAGAATCCACGGTGCGCAGCTGTGTTCGCTCTCTTTTCTCGTAGTTAAAGTTATATTTTGGAGAGAAGTTGTGTTTATTCTGTATATGTGTGCAGGGCTTGCTGTCTGAGAACACCAGTGTGCAAATTCACTCCTTTGTCTATTAATTAATATTAAACCTCACCAGGCAGGTATTCACAAAACAATAACAGACAGAAACTGAGACCTTTTGGCTTTTAATTACTTATAATCAGTTGGTGCCCTGACTTTTTAATTTTGCTTAAAATTACAAACTAATAATAATTGTTGTTGGTACTTAGTCATTTATAGCTAAACCAAGCATAGTAGGCCCATTTTCACTATCAGAATATCCAGGTAATTTTACCAGAACTTTACGGCGCAGGTCTCTATTTCACCGGGCCAACCCAAAAGGATGACTTTCCAGGCCATTTCAGGAACCAAACGAGTACCTGCCTTGGAGTATGTACTCGGAAATGGCCTTGTAGAGTCACTGGGTGGGACCTGGGGTTAACTTGTGCTGATTGGTAAGAAATTATATCAGCAGACCTGGGATGAGCAAACAGCCGGCTTTTGTAAAATTGGAAGAGCTGCTGGCGAAGCAGTTTATGACAACATAGCAAACAGAAACTCGGCAACCATCCCTGCTTCTTCCAATGTCAATCTTTTGTTATTGGTACTGATCAGTGATGCTATTCACTGCTAAAATGGTCTCCATATGCTTACGTCTTAGCACATTCTTTAAAGGTCCAATTTTGTATCGAAACACAACGACTGAGATGTGCGGGCCAACACACTTTCCCTGTCACCTTCCCCCTCCCAGAAATGTCCCGGAACTCGTATAGTGGAACTTGCAGAAGTCACCTAATTAGCAAAGGGTTCGTGTCTGAGTAAATTAACCTCAGTAATTGCAGCTTTTCTGCGAGGGCTTTAGAGGTTGGCTTAGAGAACATTAATGAACAAGCACCATTATCAACAAAGCAGACAGGTCAGTCTGAAATCTTTGCAGCTTCTAAAAACGTTTTGTTCCAGGTTTTTCCTGTGTTTAGCTCTATTTATATGTATATTCCACTCAACTCTGATAGCTTCCCTGTCCCTGCTGATGAAAAAAATACCAACAGCATAATGGTTCCACCACCATGTCTCACCAGCGGTGTTGTCTTCAGGGTGATGTACACCGCCATTATCCTTCCCATATACAGTTTTGCATGTATAGGTCAAAATATTTTGGTCTGACCAGAGCACCTTCTTCAACATGTTTGCTGTGTCCCCGACATGACTTTTGGCAAGCTTTAAATGGGCCTTTATGTGGCTTTCTTTTAACTTTCTTTCCAGTATTCTATAAAAGCCAGATGTGTAGAGTGCATGAATAAACTCTGCAGGTCCTCCAGAGTTAACATGGGCCTCTTGGATACTTCTCTGAATAATGTTCTGCTTGCGTTTATCCTCAGTTTAAAATACACACAGATTGACTATTACGTGGGAATATTTGTTTCTATTGGGTGACTTATTAAAGCAGTTGATTTTTTTTATAGGGGTATTAGATTAAAAGGGGCTGAATACAAATGGATGCCACAGTGCATATGTTGTGCAAAAAAGGTGAAAAACTATCTTTTTCTATCCACGTCACGATCATGCACTACTTTGCTTTAGTTGTTTAAATAAAATAAATGGAAGATCATAGTAAGTTCAAGGCATATGAATGCTTTTACAACATGCTGACACTCAGGCAAATAATTATCTTAAAGTACATGATGGGAGTTCAATGAGCCCTTGTGTCGGGGCTCAATCACAATATAAAGACTTGGTGGTTATCTGACCTGCTCACTACATTTTCACTTGCATACTGTTAAATTTCCTCTGCAGTTTCTCAAACAGGCACACCAATGTCGTTCACATCATGCATTCTCGGCAGGTTTGAAGAAAACTGAGCAGATCAGAGACCACAAATGGATTAACTGACAGAGGAGGAATATAGCAAAAGATAACAGCAATTGTTTGGATAAGTTCAGAAGGAATTCCTCCTTAAATTCTTAAGAGTTTTATTACTTATTAAAGTCCCTAAATTAGAGGGGTGAAATCTGAGGAAGTCTTTGAGTTTTCAGATTGTGTCCCACAGTTTGTGGATATATTATGTCTCTACAACACTCCCTTCCCCGCTCTCTGCAACTCCTTCTACAATTTGTCTACAAACAACTAGAAATGTATTAAGGCTTTTTCTCTTGCTTACACCGATTTCCAATTTTCATTGAGGTCTGATATCCAAATTGATATATATATATATATATATAAATATATATATATATAATGAACCATAAAACAAAAAACTTACTTGATAGGGGAAGTAGTTGTTAATCCCACAGAAAAAAAGAAATTAAAATACTATCTACATTTATGCATCAAATGTGCTATAATCATCTGATTTTTATGGTACTGAGAAGAAATGCATGTAGGTGCATGCTGTTGGTTTATATGTTTATATGGACTGTAAATGTTGAGTGTTCTAAGTTCTGATGCTTTAAATGGTCATGAAAAAAAATCTGATTTCTCAGTTTTTGAGCTGCTGATTAGAAAGCATAGGGATTGAAGGAAAACCCTTGCAGTTTCTGGACGTTAATTAGAATATTATTTCAGAACAATTATATTAAAAAAAGGTAAGTATTTGGTTACCTAAATGAATATAAATGTACTTTACAGTATTAATACTTGATCACTGCCTCAGTGCAGTGTTTCATGCAGGTAAAGACTTATTTCTCCACTTAACTTTCCATATGTACTTGGACACATCATTTTGTGAACAGCTGTCTTACACTGATACTCTTCCTGAGTGATTGTGCTGGACATTACATACATTTAGTTTTTATTGAGTTGTAGGCCATAACCCTTCAAATAAAAGAAATAAAATTGAAATACATCACACTTTGTAATAATGATATATATATAATCTCTAAGTTTTACTATTTGAATTCAGTTACTAATATTAAATGTTGTTATTAAATAATAATACTAATATAATAGTTGATATTCTGGTTTATTGAGGTCCACATGTATATGTATAATTTGTACTTTTGCACATTTGTTAACCTGTACTGTGTGAAGTTTTGCAGTGGCCCCACAGGCCACCAAGGGGCCCTGAGCTGTTTTCATAAACAAATACATTCTTATACAATTAAATTTTTTTATGAAGATCTCATTAATTAACTGATTATTATAAAGTTTCCAAATTATAGGATGTTTGATAATTTGGGACTGTGGCTATATTATTTGCAAAATACTCTAATATACCTTTGATCATAATAGAGTATAATTGGAAGCTTTGTCAAAAGTGACCTGCTGAACCTACCTATAGGCAGGGCCAAAAAGAAAGGCAGCCAGCATAGGACGAACATTCCGACTACAACTCCCAAAGTTTTAGCTGCCTTCTTCTCCCGGGAAAACTTCAGGAGCTTCACAGTGAGGGAACTCCTGGCCTGGTGCGCACGGCCCTTGCCGGTGCCCGGTGCGCCGGGGTCATCGTGCACCTGGGAGCCCTTGTGGATCCTGAGGGTCAGCTCGCTGGTGTTCATTCTCTCCCGCATTACGCCCGCCTCCAGGTTCTTGGTGGTCCTCTTGGCCACGATGTACACGCGGCAGTACATCGCCAGAATGACGGCGAGTGGGATGTAGAAGGAACCGAGAGAGGAGAAGAGCGCGTAAAACGGCTCCTCTGTGATGCGGCACACCTTGTCATCCGGCGCCGGTGGCTGCTTCCACCCGAACAGAGGTCCGATGGAGATGACCACAGAAAGCACCCAGACTCCGAGCATGGCCAACAGAGCCCGCTTCTCCGTCACTATACCCGGGTACTGCAGCGGGTGGCTCACTCCGATGTAGCGGTCGATGGATATTACGCACAGGCTCATGATGGACGCCGTACAGCACAGTACGTCCAGCGCAGCCCAGATGTCGCAGAAGATCCGGCCAAACACCCAGTAGTTCAGGATCTCCAGGGTGGCAGAAACCGGCAACACCGTTGTGCTCAGCAGCAGGTCGGCCATGGCCAAGTTGAGTATGAAATAGTTGGTGGGGGTCCGCAGGTGCCTGTTGCACACCACGGACAGAATGACGAGGATGTTGCCAGCGATGGCAAACACGATGAAAGCCCCCAGAACCAAGCCGAGCAGAACGGCGCGGGTGAGGTCCAGCTCGCCGAACCTTGTGTGGTTCGTCCCGGAGCTGTTGGTGGAGTTGACCTGGACAGACTCCCACTGAAGGTCCGAGGAACCATTTTTCCACAACTTTGTTACATCGTCAGTGCTCAAACTCATTTTGACTCACGACGTGCTCCATAGCAGGCTTTCTAACACTATGACTAAATAGTCTATACTTCCCGCAAATACTCAAACTCCACTATGTCCACATGGTCATTTTAGAAAGAGCCGATCCATGTGTCCACATCAGTCCATTGCGCAGCCGAGCTGTTCGCATGCAGTCCCTCTCCCTCCACATTCATGGGGGCTCAGTGGAGAAGTGAGGGCGGTAGCAGTCATCTGCTGCCTTCTCTCCCACACAAACTGACCAAACATGCCCAAAGCGAGCCGACAGAGTGCGCATGACGCACTGCACAAAGAGATGTGACTCTACACAATTTTAAACCTGCGTATTATTTGAACAAATTTGTGTATTGCAGTGCAGATTATTTTTGGTGGGAACGCCCCTTTTCCCACCAGAAGAGGTTGCCTAATTGAGCAAATAAAGTGTTGTCGCCCTTCCATGGTCAATGGTCGCCCTGTTAGATAGCTCTTGTTGCATTCCTTTAACACAGCAATGCAACAAAAACCAAAGGCAAGCCAAAATCACCTATTAGAAATTGAACTATGCTTTCAACACCAAACCAATTTGTTAATTTAACACCCCTCCTAAATAAAAAAAGGAAAGGAAAAGTGTTTTCTGGAGAAAAAAACCCCTCACAAAACAAGACAGAGTGACATGTAACAAAAGGAATAACCTGATAAATAACGAAGCACAGTGCCTTGTCAAAGAATTCATCCTGGTTTCACATTTTGTTAGATAAAAAGCACACAGTTTGCAGACCTTTTAGGGTAGGTCTCTACCAGTTTTGCACATCTGACTTACATTTTTGCCCGTTTATTCCGAAATAACTAAACTAAATAACTAAAGCTCAGTCAAGTTGTCTGAAGAGTGCCCATAATAATCAGTTTTCCAGCCTTACGTCACATTTTCAAGTGGGTTTGACTGGTCCATTCTGACACATAAATATGCCTTGATCTAAACCATTCAGCTGTAGCTCTGACTGAATAGTTAGGGTTTCAATCTCATGTTTTCTTCAGCTGCTAGGAAGTTGTGTTCCTGCATTACCCTGTATTTAGCTCAATCCATCTTCTCATAACGTCTAACAGGCCTCCCTGTCCTGCTGAGGACAAACATCCCAGCAGCATGATGATGCCACCAACATGTTTCACAGTGTTAGTTTTCACACTGTTTGTTTGTTTTTAGCAGATCAGAGCACCTTCCTCCATATGCTTGCTTCTATGATGTGGTGAACTGAGGAAAATGACTAATCTCTTTTAACAATGGCTTTCTTCTTGCCACTTTTCCATAGAAGCTAGATTTTTGGAGTGCACAACTAAAGTTTGTTCCGTCAACAGACTCTCCTACCTGAGCTGTGGATCTCTGCAGCTCCTCCAGAGTTTCCATGAGTCTCTAGGTTGCTTCTCTGAACAAGGCTCTCCTTCCCCAGCCTTTCAGCTTAGGTGGATGACATTGTCTTGGTTTTGCTTGAAAGCAACACTGGTCACTTTACTTGATTAATTTATTAAATTTCACTTGGGCGGTGATGGACTGACGACCTGTCCAGAGTGTACCCCGCCTCTTGCCCCGTGACCGCTGGAGATGGGCACCAACCCGCATCCCTGCACAGAAAATGGATGGATAAAATTCCACTTGGGTTAAAGTGATGATTATAATAAAAAAAAAACATATTTAGTTTCCATATTACAGTGCATTGGTGAACTGAAATCACATGATATTACAAAAAGCTAATTTGGTCTTTAAGATTTGATAAATAGTTGTAGTATTAGTTTAACAATTTAAAATCAAAATTAGAATTTTAAAATGTGGTTCCAAAGTTGTTTTAATTTGTATATTTAATAACATGTGACTTCCAAAAGAATTAGGCTATCTGAGAAATCCTATTATCAAGCCTTTTAATATAAGATGAAGCATGCTATCTATCATTTCTAATGTTTATGGTGTCTAAATGTTTTATAAACTGTTTTTTTTTTGCCAGATTCTAAAATAATTGAAATCTAACCTCAGATGTACAAAATATTGCACCACAGATTCCACCATTTCATTGCTTATTAGAAAAAGATAAAACTGAAACTGAAAGGTCGAATATAATATAAAATTTACATTTGTTACAATATAAACATTTGCTAAACCTTTTAACTTAAAGGGGGTGTATTTTCTTTTTAGATTGACTTAAGATCGCTTTAACATAAGAGGAAGATGCCGTTGCTCCAAAAGCAGCATAACAACCCAGAATATAATTTTCAAATGTACTCAAGGACCTTATTATTTGGAGCATCTTCAGATGAAATTAAAAATAAAGTGTTTGTCCTTAATTATCATTGTTACATTCGTAAAACATAGGAAGCTTTTAGTATGGAGAACACCATTCCAGCTGTAAGGTATAAGGGTGGCAGGATCATGTTGTGTGGGTGTCTTGCTGCAATGCTCACTTCACAAAAGAGATGGCATCATTAGGTAAGAACATTGTGTGAAAATACTGAAGCAAGATCTCAACACATCTTCCCAGAAGCCAAAGTTTGGGCACCAATGGGTCTTCTAAAAAACCGTCAGTATTTATATTGATGCAAAGTTGCAATACTTTGAACGACAATGAGAGAGTCAGACCTCTCCTCTGCATCTCAACTCTAGTAAATCTGAAATATGTTCAATCAGGTTAAGCTCTGGACTCGGTGGTGGTCAGCTCATGTGTGATACTGAAGCTTCATACTTCCTAAACCAGTTTTTTTCTACTGAATCCTAGCATTGTCCTTCAATGTGAGAAGATGCCATGAACAACTCTCTCACATTGTTGAAAAAGGAATTTGTAGCCTCTGACTACATCATTGAGGGTGAAATAACTTATTGTCTGCTAAAACATTTTATTCTCTGCAGTGTTTTTCCCATAACAGACTCTTAACAGTATTCTCAGTTAAACCCAAATGGTAGCTTTTGACATGCAGACACTATATAACTAATAGTTTGAGAAAATGTGATTGCTTTATTGACAGTGAATGCAGCATGAGCGGTTTAAAGTGTGAAATTGATTTTTGCATGCTTACTTTTGTAGTCCTATGCAGCCGTTTGTTCCAGTTTAAATTCTCATTAGTCAGCAGGAATGATCAGTGTCTCTGCTATTGATTAGCTGTGGGATGTGTAAGCAATGGAGGGTCATCATGAGGTTGTGTGTGTGTGTGTGTAAGAGAGGAAGGGAGAGAGAGAAAGAAAGAGAGCGAGAAAACAACATTGTCAGAGCTGGTTTGGCATCTTTTACTGTGATGATGATAAGAAGGTCCAACGGTCCTTTTCTGTCAATGAAATCACCTTCTCTATATATACCGCTTATTCTTTTCAGTCATTGTTTTTCTTTCATTGTTTTGTTTCTCTGTGTTAGCCTTTATTTTGTAAGTTAGTTTTCTTCCACTAATTAATCTCCACTAAGATACAATCTTGCCTTTTCCTGCCTCCTGCATTTGGGCCCAACACAACCACCATTCATGACTCCGATCACTGGGGGATGGTGCGACTCATGTAAGTGTGTTCAAGAAAGGCAAAGAAATATACAGTAAAAGAATTATGACATCTAGATATACAATTCTTGGAAAGATATCAATACAAATATGTATTACAGGTTAGGAAAAAGTTATGACACTCTAGTTATAGATCACAATAAATCCTATAGCTTGTGTGTTTTTTGGATCTTAGGAACAGAATTCTGCAACATTATGTCAACATTATTTAAACTAGGCTAATAAATAGCTCATAGCTATTTATTTCAAAAGTCATAAGGTTTTATGTTTTTCTTCTTACCAAATTTTCTGTTCTACACAGCTGATATGGATCTTGGAGATACTTAAAAACGAATAAGTCTATTCATTGAGAATATCCAATTATATAATACAATATATAAATAAATAAAAATAACTTGAATGTATAAAATTAATTTCCTTTTGATTCCTTTTGATGGGTCTGAGATTCTGCTGATATTCATCCTCTTTTTCATTCCTCTTAATTGCAGTGATGTTTCTGCTATTGATCACAAGGATTTTTGTTTTCTTTACTACAGTCGATTTAACCCTTGAGATACCTCAGGGCCCAAACTGGCACATTTTGCTTATCCTATGTTTTTGAGTCCTGTATCTTGGTCAGTTTGAAGGCTAATTTCATGTAAGTTCATCAGGATTTCTTTATTATTGCTTCACATTCTAAGATCCTCCTTATACAGTATCGATATAAGATACCTGCAAATATGCCTACACACTGTACCCTAGGGAGCAATACTGTAATCCTCACATATTTATATTGATTTTCATATCTAATAAATCTTAGCCTCTACCTTCAAGATCTTAAAGGGCACACAGTTTTTAGGTGTGCCGACCCTCCAGAACCACCAGGGGCAGAAGAGCTTCATCATAAAATGATTCAACAGAGGCGTTGGTCTCCTTCCTTGCAAAATACATGGCGATGACTGAAGACTGAATGCCACAAAAATTGTATTTGTGTGTTGGGATATATATAAAAGAGCGGTGTGAATGTAAATGAAAGTATATTTTTTCCGTTTGTGTCATGTTGATGTTTAAGAATTTCAACTTAGACTGCTGACAGTTGAGGAAAAAATAGTTTGAATAACTTTTTTGTTGTATTGATATTTAGACAATCCGGTGTTTGAGATGTTAAACATTGAGCTTGATCTTTTTTCAGGTGAGTAATGCAGTTAAGTGAAGAGTGTACAGCATTCCTTATTGCTGTTGAAAAATGCCTACGCTGACTTGAAGTTTTGGTTCGGTCCTTTCTTTCTCCATTGTAGCTGAATGAGAAACCCTGGGATTTCTCTCTGTTTTGGTTTTGTGTCACTTTTTACTTTGACAAAAAAACTCTCTTGTTGTTTTTACTTATTGACATAGTCATGGCTGGAATAACCTAATGCCACCTATTTTTTAGAAAATATTGACTTTTCTTTGTTTTTCCATTATAAATTGGTTCTCAAAAAGGGCACAAAAACATAGCAGGTGTAATTAAATAATAATAAAAAAACGTCCTCCACCTATTGTCTATGTCAGCTTATCCTTGCTGGGTCGCAGGAGGACTGGATCCTATCTCCACCAGTTCATTGGTCGGACACAGGGTACACCCTGGAGAGGCCGCCAGTCCATTACTGGGGAACACAGAAACACATGGGACAAGTGACCACACTTGTGCACGCACACACGCACGCACGCACGCACACACGCACACACAAGTCTGTATTGCTACCCATATTTGGACTTTATATTGACTTCCATTCATTTTAATGGCTACATTTATGCCTAACCCAAACCCTTACCCTAACCATTACCAGTTTATTCCTAACCCTAACCTTAACCAAAACATAATTCACACCATACCTCTAAACCTAACTCCTAACCCTAAAAAAGGGGGTTCACCATATTAGGACCGGGCTTTGGTCCCTACAAGCTCCATCAGTCTTCAGAAGGTTAGCGAATATACCAGAAAAGGTCCTAAATAGTATAACTATACAAGAACACACACACACGCACGCATACAAACACACACGCGCACATGCACGCTTGCGCACACACTTATACCTAAAGGCAATTTAGCTAGACCAATTAACCTAACAGTCATGCTTTTGGATTGTGGGTGGAAGCCTTAGTACCAGGAGAGAAGCCATGCATGCCCAGGGAAGAACAAGCAAACAACATGCAGAGAGAGGAAAGACTGGAATATCCTTATTCCAAATATTACATTCCTTTCCAATGTAGTTTTAGAGGCTCTTGCATTGTTTCTGTTTTTCCCATCAAAGAAAATTAAATGTTCTAATGACAGAAAGGATATAAAATCATAAAAAATGTGAATGATCAATAAATATATAAAAATTGTTTCTATATTATGGTCTGAAGTTGCAGAGAAAAATCTGATGCATTGCAAATGAAAAGAAGTAGCTTTAATGAGCAGGACATTTTTGGTATACATGTAAAACGTGTAACAAAGTTTTCAAGGTGCTTCAGTGGTCAAACACTAATTTCTTATTATTCATAAAATGTGTTTTCTCTTAAAGACGATGTCTGAAATTTCTGTTTATGTGAACAAGAGCATAATCTCAGAAACAACCTACCAATCAAAATCATGGTTCCTGAGTAGCTCGTCAGGTTGTGCTAGAGGAGCTAAAATGAGGACCGCTTGATAGAAAAAATTTAAAAATAAACTGCAGTTTTTGTTAAAGATTGGTGTCTTTGGTTTTAAAGCCTTTAGTAATAGTTTTAGGACAATGCGTGGGGCTTTACCTCTACTTTGAAAAGCACAGAGGTAAAATACTTCCTTATGATACATTAGGTGTTTTTATAGCACCATAAACCTCTTTAACACCTCAAGATGTGTCTTAAGAAATGCTGCTCTGGTGTTGGTGTGCTAACTCACATCTATGATTTTATTATGTCATGATTTTTTTACTACATGTTTCCTCTGAGTTTAGAGTGAAGTTACATGTGCCATTCAAGGAGTAAACACTGAGAAAGAATCAGAGGCCATTGTTTCGTAGCTATTAAATCCTTCCTATTCCCCACTAGAACTTCTCTTACTCTTTCCTCTGCCACCAGATGGTTGAGATCATAAATGAGTGTATTTTAGGTCTTATTATGCATGTTTTTGGAAATAATTTAAAAATGTTTCAGAATAGAATAGAATAGAACTGCTGTTAAATAATCTAATTGTCTAATTTTTGTTCCTTAGAAGCATTCTGACCTGATGCAGAAATATCAGCTGTCAATATTTTTAATGAGCATCACTAACCAGTTGACTTTATGTGACTCATGTGCTCCTTTTTGAAAATGCAAAATATCAGGCTCCTGACAGTTTGGGAAAGTAAGTTATGGGGGAAGCCGAGTAGATTAAGCAGCAGGTCTGTTGGGAGTTTTTAAAAGCTGTACTGGTTGTGCTGCAAGTACTGGTAATACAGAGAAGGAAGGAAGTCATTTGAAAAACAATGGGTTAGCCCTGGAAATATAAACCTTGAGTGCCAAAATTATGCCATTTTTGACCTCCAAGGGTTAAATACATAAAGTGGAAAATTATATTAAAAATATTCGGTTGTCACAGAGGTGGCACAAAAGCCCTCAGCTTTCAATGATATGATCCCTGTAGCCATGTCATTACTTTTCTCTCATGTCAGTAAAAATCAAAAACAAATTTTACAATGTCTGTATAGACAATTGGACGTTACCTAAACTTGAATCATTTAAGATTTGACATTTAAGTCCCAAATAATACATATACAAACTGTATGTACAAATTATAATCCCACTGCTATGGTCTTTAATGAAGTCACTTCTTCTTCTTGCTAACCATGTTTTTTATAGTTGATATGTTTGCTAAAGTGCTAGGCTAACATTAGCAATGGGGCTAATTGATACTTTGGTTTATACTGTAACAATGCAGTGCCAGTTAATCATGAAAACAAAATGCACAAAAGTTGTTCTCCTGCTATATTAACTTAGTGTTTTAAATGTCGTGATATTTCATGTTTAAGCTATTTTCTGCCCCATATACAGAGCATGTTGCATGGCACAGACAAAGAGCTGCAGCAGCCAGTATACTCTCTGTTTCACAGTAAGTGATGTTATAAAAAATTAAAGAAAAAACTCCTAGATTAGGGGTCTGCAACCTTTTATAATCTAGAGCCGTTTTTGCCCATAGTACAGCTAAATAAAAGTTTAGAGTCAAAGTTGTTACGTTACCTTTTAAATAAAAGACAATTTATCATTTTTAATAAATGTCTACTATAAGAAAATGGCAGTCATTTTTAAAATATCACAAATAGATTTTATTTTTTAGCTTTAAAAATTATAAATAGCGTAAAAACTTTGCAGAACGAGGACGGATACATTTTCTTTTATGGGATGTTAATATTTGTGGTAGTTGATTCAAACCTAAGGATGAGAAAAATCAATCTAAAAAATATTACTGGTACTCTTGGTGTCATTCAAAACTACTTAAACCTGCATTTGTTATTTTACCAACATTTGTTTTTTATAATTTTTAGCCAAAGTTATTAGGTTATTAAGTTCAAAGAGCCACTTGGCTCTGGAGCCACAGGTTGCAAACCCTTGTGCCAAATTGTTGATAAAAACTCAGATTTATCAGATCAACAAAAATATCTGCACAACCCATTCTACAATTTTTCATGCTTTCGTCATGACAACTGTATTTTTTGTTTTACATAGAAACAACCACTAAAATGTTTTTCAAAGGTAAATTTTTTTAAGGAAACCTATTACACAATTCATTGATCAGCAGCAGATCTCAGCATTTGTTTTCTTAGCAGGAAGTCAGTCTTCAATGATTTTAGCTGAATGTCATAAACATAAACGTCGTCCATCCATCCATTATCTATACCCGCCCATCCTCTGCAGGTTTGTGGGGGGCTGGCTGCCTACATCCAGCAGTCACCGGGCAAAAGGCAGAGTACACCGTGAACAGGTAGCCAGTCCTTTGCAGGCATAAACTTCCTATAGTTATGAAAACACTATGATCTATTTATTTAAAGTTCGGTCTCTTTGGTTAATATAATGTTTTACTTAAGTGTGTGGAACTGTTAAATGACGTTTTGAAAAAAAAAATTAATATAAAGTTCTATACCATGCACTTTGCAGACTGATAATGTACTCGATAAAAGTTGCATTTGCATAAAACCAAACTAATTAATGGCTCTTTGCAGCCTTTAGATTACATGTTTCACATTCTGAATATTCAACAGACTCAACAGGGTCTATATTTCAAAAAGTACAGAAAAAAAAACAAAGTTTTGCTTTTAAAAAGGAGAGATACGATTTTTATGATGTCAGTTTAAAGAAGTACAAAGTTCTGGTAAACACAGAAAGCTGCTTGTTGTCAGACTATGCAGGTTCCCATGATGACTGGATTGTTTCTGAATATCAGTCATTCTAATGGAAGATAGGATAAACTCTCATGAGACGTTCATGTTCAGAACTCTGCAGTGTGAGCCCTGCACTTTTTCAGCCAATCAATTACTCTAATCGTTGTTTAAAGGTCAGCAAAGGATTAATGTAAAAATCCTGACAGAACTAATTAACCCAAGCAGCCTAAATGAGAGAGGCACTTTTTGATCTCAGGATTTTCAACAATAGTTCATATAATCTCTTCTCCCTCATCTGAGCTCCTTAGAGGGGAATCAGATGTCCACTCTCTCTCTTAGATCCACTTAGATGTGAGCATCTGATCAAGTGCCTGACCTGCTTTCTGCCTCCTAGCCTTTGCCTTTACCTACCCCTTGTCTGCTCTGTGAGGTTATCTGCTTCTGACTCGGAACTATAACTTCATGTACCTGGATCTCGAATACTGCTCTACGTATTCTGGATTTGTTTTGCCTGCCTTTTTGCTGACCTGGACTGTTAACCCAACTACTAAGCTTTGGGTTGCGGACCAAGCCTTTGTGATGCCCTCATGTGTGTTCACATGTGGGGTATTATATCTATATATTTTTTTTTTATTTTAAAATTATTTTTATTAATTTCCATTTTATTTATCTCTTTTTTTTTTTTTACTGCCATGGTTATTATTTAATTTCCTCCATTGAAGTCTATAGGTTTGGGGAATGGGAACTGGTGGCGGGCTTCCAGGGCAGCAGGGGGCGGTAGAGGACGTTGCTTCGCCACTACGGACGTACAGGAGAGGCATACTTTTACTCTTAGTAAATCCGGAGAACGGCGAAAAGGAAGGATCATGTCTCTGTCTGTTCTTTCCATTTGTGTTTTCCAGGTTTGTGAAGCACAACATCAGTTCTTATGACATTTGTGAGGCGACCGAATTGTTTGGGGTTGACCAGAGTGACGACGTATACAGTAGTCATGTTACGTGAATGCGTGTGGGGTGCTGATCCATGAATAACGTGGTTATGCTAACGAGTTAGCGGTTGGTGTTAGCCCTGGTTTCATGTGTATGTATGGAATGCGTGATTGAGATGAGAACAGTGCTCCGACTTTCCCGTGCCATACTCCCCGGTTGTGTTGGCGGGAGATACACTTCGTTTGATGTTGTTTGTTGCACACGTGCGAACATGCGCGTGCACGTACGCATACACTGGCGTTCATTATGTTTTATCTGTTAGTAATTTCTCCATTGCTTATTGAGATTAATCAATATGGGTTAAATTAGACTTTCTAAAAGAAAGGAAGATTGAGAGTGAATGTGAGAATGCATGAGTGTGGGGTGAATAGCCTTACTGGCATGTATTATATTAGAGCTGACGCAAGTTTGCGAATCCAGTAGAAAATGGTTTATTGATTGTATAAGAAATGCGTTTCTATGTTTCTGTCTTAAAAGGACATTTGGTACATGCATAGTCATGCTAAAAGAAATAAGTAAATGTGAGAAAAGATGTTAAAAAGGATGTTTAATAAAAGTAAATCCGGAGAACGGCGAAAAGGAAGTCTGTTCTTTCCATATGTGTTTTCCAGCACCTTTGAGGGTCGGAGACGTGTACTTATTACCAACTAATAACTGTTTGCCTGGTCTCCCTCGTGAGACCTGTAACAGTTTCTTGGGGGCTCGGTCTGGGATTGACACAATCGCTGTGCCATGGCTTGTCAGGCCAGTGATTATTGAACCTGTGGACCACCTGGAATAATGTCGGAGAAGCAGGTCTAGCAGTCCAGCACGTCTACCTACAGCCAGAGCGAGGGGCTCAACGTGTCCAGCAGTTCGTCAGCGTGGTCAGCAGTCCAGCGGTTCATCGGCGTGTCCAGCGGCTCGGCGGCGTGTCCAGAAGGCAAGGTCAAGCGTCAGCCGGCCCAGCAGTCAAACAACACATCGCGTCAGTCCAAACTGCCGCTATCCATCCATCTATCGAGGTACTCACAGTCGTCCACAGAGTTGAAAGGGGTGAACCATGTCAACCAGTCCAAAGAAAGATATGATCCGTTCCATCAAGTGGGACTTCTATGCCTTTCTTCAGACCAGATCTTCGAGGTCGCAAAAGTTGTTTCGGCTTTACGCCAAGGAGAAGCAGCTAAGTAGGACAATCGTGATGAGGATGAATGTTTTGATTGTTTGTTCTCATATGTCTTCCACCTATTTGTGTGAGCTAGAGGATGAAGGGATGTGTGAGTTACTCAGTTTAAAAGATAAAATTGATGTAATGATGAACAGCCATTTAGCAGCCATGCTGCTAAAACGGTAGATGGGAGTGCAGGGGGTTTGGCTCACCCACAACCAGAGTTAATAGCTAAAACCGTAACATACACACTTGACACACAAGCCGACACCAGCCCATCACTCTATGATATAAATATTGGTTTTAATCAGTCTGTACACACACCGGGGAGGCAGCCAGTGCACTCGGTGACTGGACGGTCACTTTCTCACGAGGGTGATAGCCTAGTGACACTCAGAGATTTAGCACTGCTCAACAGGAAGGAGTTTAAAGTTCATGGTGGCCAGATTGGTCACAGCTCGGCAGATATTAGCTACAGTAACATATGCAGACAGATGGATGAGGGATTAAAAGAGCGACACTCGGAGAGTGAAGTAATTCGAGCTGTGATAACCAGGTCACTTTAAAGATACGTTGATCAGCAAAGACGAGATGAGGGCATCTGAGCTAAAGAGTTTCTTACGGTCTCACATGGGGGAGAAGGGTACAGCAGAGCTCTTCCAAGAACTGGTTTTAGCCAGACAGTTAGAAACTGAAACTCCACAGCAGTTCCTCTACAGGATGGTAGGGCTTAAGCAGAGGGTCATCATCACCTCAAGGCAGTCAGATGCGGACATCAGTTATACACACTGTACAAAATGCATTCTTACACTCAATGGGACAGGGGCTTAGTGACAAACACGAAGACATTAGGAGGGAGTTAAAGCCGCTTCTCTCCGACCCATCAGTCACAGATGAAGCTCTGCTGAGGCAAGTCAACCAAACTACCAGTGAGGAGAGTGAAAGACGACAGCGTCTGGGTCGTCATCCACGCACCAAAGCCATTTATGCCCAAAGTGGTGAGGTGAGCTTGGAGAAGCCCAGTAACTACAAAGAAGAGTTGTATAGCAACAGTAAAGATGAAGAAACACAAAAACTGACAGCACAACTACAGGCCCTGACACAAATGGTGGAGTTATTGAAACAATCAAAGCTACAGTCTGACGCAACGATTAAAAATCCCAATTAAACAGCATGTAACTGTGCCAATACACGTACAAAACAGACACCACAGAGACAGGGGAAACCATATGGCTGTCCTTACTGTGTTGAGCAGAAACTGCCAGCATTGTTTCGTGTGGTGGAGAAGGACACCCTGCAGTGGGGTGCCTGAAAAAGGCCAAGCCGGCGGGAAACCAGCAGCGGTCACAGACGGGGGACAACCTGTGACCAGCCACTACACCCAGTCCCAGCCGAACTTCAGCAGCACAGAGCAGAATCCACGCAGTCAACTCACTGTTAGGTAAAATAATAATGTTGTATTAATATTTTCTTAGGGTGTCTTTCTAATGTACTTTTTAAATGTCATTTTGGTTTCAGTCACATGCTCATTTGCATGACATCATGTTCTTTTAATATGTTAATGAAGTGTGACTAAATAAAGAGAGACTGCAGAGGGGGTGCTCTTCGAGACCAGAGACTATGACACTGGGAGGCTGAGAACAGACAGACACGGTTGGCTCATTCCTTATAGTATTTTCCTGGTCTCCCTCTGCAGAACTGATTATCCACATCTACCTCTGCAGAGCTTATTGACTCCATATTCTCTCCGACCTTTGTGTGTGATTGTTTGTAGGTCAACCACTTTTTTAACCTAACACTCACCACCTCCCCTGACTCACTACCCAGTGACAAACCCACAGTCACACCAGCCAGCATCAAACCCTCATCTGAGAGAGTGGCCCAGTTGATTGGAAAAAAATGCCTATTGAAATGCAACATGAATGGATATGCAGTTACTGCTCTGTTTGATACAGGTGCTCAAGTCAGCCTGATTGATCGAGCATGGAGACAGAGATACCTACCTCACCAAGAGATTCATCCATTGAATGAGATGATGGGGGACTGTGATCTCAATGTCATGGCAGTTAATGGGGAAGCAATACCCTATGATGGATGGATGGAAGTGGTCGTTAACCTGCCAGGTAATGATAACCCAAATTACTCCATTAAAATCCCGTTCCTTGTGAGCCGAGTTGAACTTCTGCGCCCACTGCTAGGCTTCAATGTAATTCAGGAAATAATCTTGAATCAGGGAGATGAAACTGATGCTCTGCCCACCATCTGCAACCTCCTTAAAGAGCCCATGCAGACCGAGACTGACAAAGTTGAAGCAGTGGTGAACTTCATCCAGACAAAGAAAAGGATAGATCAGTGTGAGCAGATGCCAGCAAAGGTAGGCTATCCTGACATTGTTGTTCAACCAGGCCAAACAGCCAACCTTAAGTTTCCAGTGCCGGCCAATTTCACAGAATCCCTCGCTCTCTTTAAAATCTGCCCTAATGACCCACAGCTTGAGCGTTTAGACATGGGTGACTGTCTGGTTAAAGTGCAACACACAGAGAGACCCTATGTTGAAGTCCCTGTGGGTAATCCTACCAAGCATGATGTTGTTCTCACCAGCCGTAAAGCCCTGGGCAGTAGCCAGCCAATTGACAAAATAATCGAAATGGAACAAAGAAACAGTATTCAAGTGAGTGACGCAAGCACGCCCTCTCTCAATACAACAACACTGTGGCATCCACCAGTCGACATTGCCCATCTACGCCTTGAGGAACAGGCAGTGGTGAAACAGCTGCTTTATGAAGAATCTAATGCATTTGC
Source organism: Valencia hispanica (assembly GCA_963556495.2). Taxonomy (NCBI): domain Eukaryota; kingdom Metazoa; phylum Chordata; class Actinopteri; order Cyprinodontiformes; family Valenciidae; genus Valencia; species Valencia hispanica. The sequence continues at coordinate 27,996,922 of OY747702.1, forward strand.
ACGTAATAATGATATTGGCTGTATCTCCAACCTTCAAATGACCATCACCATGAAGGACGACATCCCGGTGCAACGGTCATATGCAGCCATACCTAAGCCCCTGTATAAAGAGGTCAAAGAATATATTCAAGACCTGTTGGCCAAAAAGTGGGTTGTCAAGTCAAAGTCACCTTATGCTGCGCCAGTGGTGTGTGTACGCAAGAAGGACGGAACATTACGGCTTTGTGTGGATTATCGTCTTCTCAACCGCAAGACGGTACCTGACAGACACCCCCTTCCACGAATCCAAGACCTGATGAATACGCTGGGGGGATACAGTTGGTTTTCAATTTTGGATCCAGGAAAAGCGTATCATCAAGGGTACATTGCAGAGGGCTCCAGACACCTGACGGCATTCATCACTCCCTGGGGCGTCTATGAGTGGGTCCGCATTCCCTTCGGTCTTTCAAATGCCCCAGCCGCGTTCCAGAGATGTATGGAGGAGTTGTTGGACTCCCTACGGGACGAATGCTGCATCCCTTATTTGGATGACATTCTCTGCTATGCGAAGTCATTCGAGGACCACGTGGAGAACTTAAGACGGGTCTTGAGAGTGCTCCAACGGCATGGCATCAAAATCTGGCCCACCAAATGCGAGTTATTCAAGAGGGAGGTGCGGTATGTTGGGAGACTTGTGTCAGCAGATTGGGTGAGAATTGACCCTAAAGATCTTAAAGCGATCCAAGCACTAAAGGAGAATACTCCCAGCACTGCAGGCGAAGTCCGTAAGTTAGTAGGTTTTTTGTCATACTACAGAGCATTTGTGCAGGACTTTGCTAGAATAGCAAAGCCGCTATATAACCTGTTGCAGGTAAAGGGGAACCAAGTCACACAGCCACCACCCAAGGTTGGGAAGGGAAGCCAGTTACCATCAAGAGCTCCCATACAGTGGACACCAGGACATCAAGAGGTCCTTGACCACCTGATTAACATCCTGTCCAGCCCACCGGTACTTGCTTACCCTAACTTTGACCTGCCGTTTGTGTTGCACACCGATGCATCTGCAAAAGGCCTCGGTGCGGTGTTATACCAACGTCAAGATGGAAGGTTAAGGGTCGTTGCCTACGGGTCGAGAACACTGTCGGCGGCTGAGAAGAACTATCACATGCACTCTGGGAAGCTTGAGTTTCTCGCATTAAAGTGGGCGGTATGCGAGAAATTTCGTGACCATCTATTTTATGCTCCCCATTTCACTGTGTAGACAGACAACAACCCCTTGACCTATGTGATGAGAACCACACAACTGAATGCCGTAGGTCACCGATGGGTTGGGGAGCTGTCTGACTTCCGTTTTGAGATCCGGTATGGGCCGGGTAAGGTCCACACTGATGCTGACACTCTTTCTAGACTGCCACTAGACATGACAGAGTATGCTGCAGCCTGCACGGAAGAACTGTCAGCAGAGACTGTCAAGGCAACATGGAATGGTAGTCAAGTAGCAAGGGACAAAGATGTGGCCTATGTTGCAATGTTAAACTTGTCCCAAGGGGCAGAGCTGCACACATCTGGTCCCCAGCACACCATCAGTCATGCAGAACTAAAAGAGGCACATAGAGAGGACACAACAATCAACGCAGTTATTAGGCTAAAGGAAAAACATGCCAACTTAACAAGTCAAATCCGGAAAGATGCCAGTGGCTCTGTAAAGAGGCTCCTCCATGAGTGGGACAGGCTGCAGCTGGAGAATGGCTTGCTGTGGAGAAAGACTCTGCAAAGAAAACAGGTGGTCTTACCTGAAAAATACAGAGCCATAGCACTGAAACATCTCCATGACGGGAGACCTGTAACACCTTCATCCCCTTAACCATCGATCTGATCATTGGAGAAGTGTGTGGGAACTCACTCACCCTGTTACTGGAGTTTCCACACTCTGTAACTTCATAATTGATTTCCAGCTTATAAAGGTTTTACCTCTGTATGGTCCTGTGGGTGAAACAGTCTGGTGAACAGATACCAACCAATCCTCAGTTACATCCAAGAAGATCCAAGTTAATCAAGGGGTGAATCTCCAAGGAGGATCTTCAGGGAAACCACTAGGGTTGCTCCTTCTTGCGTGCCTCACGATTTCGGTTCCGATTCAGGTGTTGCGATTTGATTATAAAACCAAAAATATTTTTGTTGGATGTTTTTTCCTCATTTAGGGTTTTTTGTTAATTTTCTTCCTTGGCTACTTTCTACTCTTAAATCTATTCAGTTTCCATTAATTTAAGTGTGCAAACCAATTGTCCTGTCTTTCGTTCATGTCAAAACACAAATAAACCAGCACATGTCCAAAATATGTTTCATAATCATACCAAGCTGGCACCCACACCTCACAGAGCAGACAAGGGTAGGTAAAGGCAAATGCCAGGAGGCAGAAAGCAGGTCAGGCCCCTCTGCATTAGGGGCCGGTGGGAAATGCTGGAATTTTCTCTTTTCCATGTGAAAACATGTATATTATGGTTTCCTAATGATCTTACAATGGCCGGGATGCCGATATTTAAAACTGGAGCATTTGTTTACCCGTAGCTTCTTCAACCAGCCCACGTACAGCTCACGTGCACTCTTATACGTGATTTTAATTTCTCCCCCGTCTTGATGTCAAATTTGCAGGATATACAGTACTGGCCAAAATTTTGGACACCTTCTCATTCAATTGAATGTAAAAGTGTGTCCAAACTTTTGGCCTGTACTGTACCATATAAGGCTATCGCAGACAAACGCTGCTGCTAGCCCGCCCGTCTCCCCCTCATATTCTGTCAAGCACCGCCATTACTGAATTCGGATTTGGAGGACAGAAAATGAAGAAACAAGGTGCACATGTGAGTTGCACTGTTGTTGATTGTCAAATCCGCTTTCCAGCTCAGGTTTGGAATCAGGCTCATACATCTAAGGCTGAATTCCATAGGTCGCGGCCAGGTCGGGTTCAGTGATAACTTGAGCCATGTTGTTATTTTTGAGTAAGATGCTGAAGCGGAGCCTACGGTGTCAACCCCCCTCCTTCCTGCCACCAATCAATGAGCCCCTCATTTGCATTATTATAATGACCATCCAGTACAGGCAAAATATCGCACGCAATCTCGCGAGACAATATTGCTTTTAGAAAAAAGGGTCAGAAAAGCGCCTTTATTGTTTTTTTACTAAATTTTTTTTTTGAATGGCCTGAAAGACTATAATAGAGCATGGGTACCATGTTAGTAAAAGGTTATGACTCCTTTAAATTAATCAGTAGAACAGGTTTTGCTTGTTACAGAGTAATATATAAAGACTGATTCTGTTACCAAAAAGATTCTGTTTATAAACATCTGTGTATAACTATCTCAGTCTCTGCCAGAATACTGACAAGCTCAGTAGGCTCAATTCTCTTAAAGCGGCAATTTGGGGCCGGCCGCTTAATGTTTGCTTAAATTATGAAAATCTAATATCACAGTGCGCATGCACAACGTGCGCTCAATAGACAACCGAGGGACACAAATGCCACGGCCCCAAGCTGAGATTCCCCTACCTTCCACGAAATAGAAAGGCAGCAATGAGCCATCTGGCGTGCAGTCTACCAGAAATTTATTAGGAGAGAAAGAAGAAGATGGTTATGCAGCATAACTCATATTAAAATCTAATATCCTCCCAAGACAAAGAAAAAAGAATGAGGTAGATTTTTTGATGAAGTCTAAATTTAGCACGAGATGAAACATTTGGGATGTCAACAGCAGTGGATTTTAACATCGTTCAAGGTCTTTAAGAGATCATCATAGATTTAAAGAGGATTATCTGAAAGATTATACAGTTATTGCAAAGTTTGGCCAGATGAAAGATCTGCATTTTCTTTCAAAAAGAACAACACGGGTGAGTGACCCTTTTATTATGTAATTTCATAAAAAGGTTTCATTCTTTAAATACATTTGCATAATATGGTGTTTGTAGTGTGTAGATTGTATGTGGTTCATTTAATATTGAATCAATATTAAATTAATCACATAAAATGGCAATCAATATTATTGATCAAAGTCAGATTGTATGCATCAGAGAAGAATTAGTTGTCACTACTAGGTGTCAAGTTCCTGTGCCCCAACTGACTTATCATGCCAGATACCAAGGTCATATTTTCAATGAGCGCTAAGGGAAATGTGTGTTAGCAATTTAAATATAATATAGGGTGGCCCCCTATTTTGATCTCCGTAAAAGAAGAAACTTGGCCCAATCCTTAAACAGGTCAATCATTTTCTGTTTACTTAAAGAAGACTTTTGATTTTAACATGTTTAAAGAATTCCTGCTCTATGTGGTTAAAAAGAAAATAACTTATAGCTTTTACAAGTCAACCATTACTGAAAGAACTTTAAAATCTAAATAGAAAAATGTTTTCTTCTCTATTAGAAAATAATCTTATAACAATAACAGCTCCCTTTTTAAGTCATACAGGACAACAAAAAATCTGAAATTATATTCTGAGAAAACAAGTATTTTTCTATTCAAACTAACAGAAAATAAAAAGCAGCATTCTTCCAAAGACAGTTAAAGCGTATACTCCAGTCTTTGTTTTTTTCCCGCTGTCAATTTAATGCAGAACTCTAACTTTGCACAACGTTTTCAAAGTTTTTGTGTCAGTTTGACCAATGGGATGTTTGCCACCTGTCATACACAGAAACAACTCTACCAGCTAGGAGTACGGTGCTCTCCGCCACACATTAGTCGCGACCGAGACTGATTGAAGAACATTTCCTTAGCGTTTCACACTTAAAGCTATACTTGGGCTGACGTCTGGTTAACATGAGCTGAGCTGCTCTGGGCTTGGGGAGGGCACCCTAGACAGCACCGAAAAAGTGGACATTTCCGGGGAAAAGATGTTGCTGCTAACATGATACACAACAGAGTCGCTCCTTTCACAACTAAAGTGCAAAATAATTGCTGTATTTTGGATATCTTGCGCTGCATGGCTAAAACACTAGCGGCAGCCATGTTTCTGCCGGTCCGTCCCCTAAAAGTGTCTGTGCGGCACACCAGACTTTTATGTTTTTCTCATTTAGTTAATGAACATTGATTTTTGAACACTTCTGAATCACTATCGTTTTTGTTTTACATCGCATTTAATCGATTTATGGCGAATCGGCACACCCCTTGGAACCACCTCTGTTGAGGAATCCCTTTTTTAATTATGTGATACTTCCCACGCATGCTGCCAGTTACTCACCATTATATCTCCTCCAGTGTTAAACTGTGTGTAAACTGTTAGGTGTGTAGGCTGCAGCATGGACCCAAACGCAGAAAATGATGTTTATTGAAGGTGATGATGAAGGCAGGACACACGATGACACGGATGAGCGGGAGAACGGCAGTGTAGACACACCATGGAGAAACATCAACATGACATTAATGATCCGACAGGAAGGTAGAGGAAGTGAAGGGTTTAAATAGGGATGAGGGAAGGGGGATCAGCTGAGCTTGCCCTTAAAAAGAGAATACAGCCAACTTTATACATGTGGCATTTTAAACAACTGAGTTGTACCAAAGTGCTGTTCAACCCAGGCACAAACCAAAAACCCTCTATAAAAAGTGGAAATAAACAACGTATAAGAAAAAGAATGCTTTGGAAGTAATGCATAATGCATCAAACTCAACTTGTATCGGCCAGAAAAAAAGTTGAATTTTTTACGATTTCCAAGTGCTGCCTTTTGGTAGGTTACATGGGTAGGGGGTGGCAACTGCAAATGCCTGATCGACTTTGTTTTTTTTTAAGCCTCCTTCTGAAAGCATTAAGTAGATTTTGAATGCAGAGGTCCACTAGGGTTACAAACACTGACCAGGTCTGCTACATTCATTGATAAACCATATACACAAAATCAACATAATACACAGGCTGGATTTGGAATGACTTGCCACTTGGTCTGGAATCGGAGTCCAGACTTTAAGAATCACTTTTTGGTTTTATTTTTATCACTTCTTGTACATTTAACTTCAGACACTTCTGATTGCTCCCGTTGTTCCTGATTTGCTTCAAACTCAGGGGGATCAACTTTTCTTCTTGGCAGAAAGAATAACATAACCATTAAATTATAGGAGGTAATAATCGACTTGAATTCCATTTCCAAACATGATTTGGTCTGCTGTGCTGTAATTTGTCATTAATTTAATCAATTTATTATAAATCAAATTTAGGATTCTAAATTTTCTTCCTTGGAAAGTTTTTGTTGGTTATTTTAGGGATCAGTTCTGATCCCAATGTAGAAGGACGTCTTGTCTAAGTCTGACATGTTGTGCTAATTTACTTTTAATATAATATTTAGATCTCATTTTCAGAAAGATATAGAATAGGTTCTGCTAAAATGACTGGAGGATTTCACCACAATGAAAAGGGAAGATTTGACAGGTTGGGGTTTTCTTAAATCTTGCACTGCCTCTGCCCAGGACCTGAACTCAGACTGATGTTACTACCTCAAAGCTGAAAACACATGTTTAGCATTATGTTCTTAAGAAACAGAAACAAATAATGACTTTGTTGCATTGAACAGACAGGACTGATTTACGAGCAGAGCAGCGTGACATGTGAAATAGTTACACATACAGTCTCCAGTTTATGTTGCAGCCCAGGAGCCAGGTACCTGTACAATATGCTTTGTGCTTATGTAACACAAAGAGCAACAAATCTCTCTCCCTCACTGTGGATGTTTTTAGCCTAGAATTTGGCAGACAAATGAAAGTGAAGCCCACACATAATCTATATAGATACCAGCCCACACGAGGAGTGGGCTGATGTTGGGTGGTGTAGTCAACCCGTACACTAAATTTGGATGACGTGTAATTTGTAGGGACCCAGTTCATGTTGCATTACAGACCATCTCAGGAATGTGTTTAATAGTTTAATATTAAAATAAATGCCTGCAATGGTTACATATTTGATTACATCTGCAAGGAGGAAATGTTGTGCTTGGTGTTCATGGAGAACCCCCGAATGTTGGCATGGCTCTGAAAGGAAGAGCATAATGTAACAAAAAAACAAAGGCAAGAAGTGTAGTAACATAATCCGTACATGGCACAAACAAAGTTTGCTGAAAGGTTAAATTGGCAAGGGAAAACACAACACAAATTAAAATGAGCTCTGATGAAAACCTCTGACTACATATACAGTCAGAGAAGTGATGAGAAACCAAAGACTGAAGTTGTAATTGGTAAATTGAAACATGGTGAGCGGGCAGCTGAAACCAACGCTAACTAAGACCAACTGTTGCAGAACTAAAAAAAAAAAACTGCAAGAGCAAGTAAAAAATAGAAGACAAAAAAAGACTTATGACAAAATGAATAATTGTAAAGACAATCAGTGAGGCAACATAAACCTATTTGAATCACAATGTGGAAGAGCAGCTTTCACCTGTGAGTTTAACATTGCATATCCATTTAAAATGTTCTTATCTGACCAGTGAATCAGGTAATTAGCACAGTTGCCTCACACACGGTTCTTGCACAAATTGTTCTCTCTCCCAAAAGTTCTTCTTTCTGCTACCCCCACACAGCCAAACACAAACCCACTCCCCAGAAGAAGCCTAGTTCACAAAAACCCATGTAACATCCATGTTTGTCCTGTCTATGTATGGGATCTTTCAAGCTTGTCTGAAACTTAGGCACAAAAAATATTGCAAATTAGCTTTTTTGTGTTTTGACTAACGAAATAGAATTGAGATATATATATATATATATATATATATATATATATATATATATATATATATATATGAGAGAGATCTAAACTTGTACTTTAAACAACCTCAGTATACAATTCTCCAGTTGAGGTCTGGCCAGTCCAAAATATAAGACTTTAAACAAGAGATGGTTAAGTGCTGTATGTACTCTTTGAAATAACACAGTAATGATACTTTAATTTTATACCTAAACAAAAACTGTGCATTAGACTCCAGAATTCAGTATCTTTAGCCAATCATGGTGTGCAACAATATTTCATTGCAGTATCTACATTATACTCACCAGAAGGGGACACCTATTCTTATTTAACTGGATTAAAAATGCAAATGGTAACACTTTGGAATTCCTACAGCTGTTTTTGGCTGATGGCACCCATATGGCATGCTGCCCTGTGCAGAAAGCCTAATTATCAGTCTCAAAAGGAGTCACTGACCTCTCAGCCAAATAGTTACTGGTTAAACTCTTGATTGGGGCCTTTATGTGTCTGCTGGTAAAGCAGAATACTAGGAAATCTGTGAGAAAATGGCACTCTACACACCTGGAGGATTCCTATTTAACCTGGAAAAACATTTTAATGCTGTATAAAAAAAAAAACGTCGACAAGCTATAACAGCATATTTTTCATCATTAATTGAGGTGAATAAGAACAATCCTAGGTTTCTTTTTAGTACAGTTGCCAAACTTACACCGAGTCATAGCTCTGTTGACCCAACTATTCCCACAGCTCTTAGTAGCGATGACTTTATGGGATTTTTCATAAATATAAATAATGCTATTGAAAATAAAATCATTGGCATCCTCCCAAACATGATTACTTCTTTCTCAGTAAGTGTGGCAGCATCAGAGAAAACTGTAGAAACTCATTTGTGTTTGGATAGTTTTGATTCAGTCAAGCTTTCAGAATTATCAAAAATATTAGCCTCATCTAAACCTTCAACTTGTATGTTGGACCCAATCCCAACCAAATTATTTAAGGAAGTATTCCCTTTGGTTCCTGGCCCTAATTCACATATGATGAATCTATCCTTAGTAAATTGATACATACCACAGGAAGTTAAGGTTGCTGTATTTAAACCTTTACTTAAGAAATATTTCCATCATCAAGATGACTTAGTGAATTACAGACCTATATCTAACCTTCCTTTCTTATCCAAAATCCTTGAGAAAATAGTAGATAAACAAGTTTGTGAGCATCTAAACAGTAACAACCTGTTTGAAGAGTTTCAGTCAGGTTTTAGAGCTCATCATAGCACGGAAACAGCACTGGTGAAGGTTACTAATGATATTCTCATGGCCTCAGATAATGGACTGGTGTCTGTTCTGGTTTTGTTAGATCTCAGTGCTGCTTTTGACAAAGTCGATCATAATATTCTCTTAGAAAGGCTTGAACATGTTGCAGGGATCAAAGGAACAGCACTATTTGTCTGACAGATTCCAGTTTGTTCATCTAAATGATAAATCTTCTTCACACTTAAGTGTTACTTGTGGAGATCCACAGGGTTCTGTGCTTGGACCAATTCCGTTCACTATATACATGCTTCCAGTTGGTAGAATCATCAGACAGCATGGGATAAATTTCCACAGCCATGCCGATGATACACAACTATATTTATCCATAAATCCTGATGAATCCAGTCACTAAGGTAGATTACAGGCATGTCTGGAAGACATAAAAACATGGATGCCTCTAAACTAGGACAGAAGTTTGCTGTCTTTGGACCAGAAGCTCTAAAAAAGAAACTATTTAGTCAATCACTTCATCTGGATGGCATTTAATTGGCCTCCATTAATAACACAAAGAACCTCAGCGTTTTTTTTGACCAAGACATGACATTCAAATCCCATATTAAACAGGTTTCTAGGATTTCATTTTTTCACCTGCAGAATATTGCTAAAATTAGAAACATCCAGGAGTGATGCTGAGAAACCAGTGCATGCATTTGTTACCTCAAGACTGGACTACTGTAATGCTTTACTATCAGGAAATCCACCAAATGCCATTAAAAGCCTTCAGTTGATCCAAAATAATGCAGCAAGAGTTCTGATGAATATTAAAAAGAGAGATCACATTTCTCCTGTTTTAGCTTCCCTTCATTGGCTCCCTGTTAAATCCAGAATATAATTTAAGATCCTCCTTCTTACATACAAAGCCCTTAATAATCAGCTCCATCATACATCAGAGATTTAATTGTTCCATATGTTCCTAACAGAGCACTTCGCTCTCAGACTGCAGGTTTACTTGTAGTTCCTAGGATTTCTAAAAGTAGAATGGGAGGCAGATCTTTTAGTTATCAGGCTCCTCTCCTGTGGAACCAGCTCCCAGCTTTAGTCCTTGAAGCAGACACCCTGTCTACTTTTAAGGTCAAGCTTAAAACTTTAATTTTTGATAAAGCTTATAGTTAGTGGCTTATGTTATCCTGAGCTATTTCTGTAGTTATGCTGCTATAGGCTTAGACTGTTGGAGGACAGACTGACAACTTTTCTTCACTTAGTTACTTTCTTTTCTACTACTCTCCAGTTAATTATTTGATGTTATTTCGATTAACTCTTTTTTTCTCTTAGTGTTTTTCTCTCCATAGAAGGTACACCTGGTCTGGTATCCTGCTTAGCTACAATGCCATTTGGATGGGGGGCATTGGCTGGGATGATGGTCTCGGCGGCTGAACATCCCCCGTGTCCTGTTATCAACTTTTCACTTTCTTTAACAAAGAAAGTCCTCTTTTATCAGATCCTCTGTTCTTTCTGTGTCTTTGTCCTGTCTTCTGAAATTCCCACATGGTCCTGGCAGATGGTCGCTTGTACTGAGCCACATTCTGCTGGAGGTTTCTTCCTGTTAAAGGGGAGTTTTTCCTCTCCACTTTCGCAACAGGCTTGCTCAGTATAAGGGATTGCTGAGGTATTGCTGTGTTTGGAAGTCTGCATCAACGGGACACAACTTCAAGTCAATGACTCGATGTAATCTGCTGGGATTCCTTAAATAGGAAACTAATAAAACATTAAACTAAATGGAATGTTTGTATGATTGTATTGAAATTATTTTTCTTGTGCCTTGAAATGACATCTGTTGTGAATCGGTGCTATAGCCTATCAATAAACTGAATTGCTGTTCTTCCTTCAGTAGTCCATAAAACATTCAACGTAGGTACATTGACAATTCTTCCCATTGGTGTATGCAGGACACACTACTAACACAAACATTAAAATATGAGAGTTTACTTTGTACATTTACAGTACAGTTCTTTGAATCTTAAATAAATGTAATCGTTTGTTATTTCAAAAGCTTAGGAGCAAAATTAAAACTAGGCTAAGATATGAAAGCAATTAAGTTAAATAATGTTTCTCTTGTCCGTGGGACGGGTACTGCAAGTTTAACTACCTTATTATTTTAGGAATTAAGTAGTTGTATTATCTGGTTGTTCTTGATTAAGTGGAGCTGTATCTTCTTAAGCAATGGGACATCAAACAACATAATAAAATCTCTTCTTGAGAATGGTCTTAGGAACAATTTCCCTTGCAAAGATTTTGCAGGACTTTAAATTAAAATTAAATTTATTTTCTCAAACTACAGTATCCCTATTTTAGAAAAGACATGTTGATTAAATTGTTGCAGTCAATCTAGGTAGCATATTTTGTTTGCTTGAGATCTGAAACTCAAACTTACATTCCTGTTGATTTCTGTTCAATTTAGGATTTCTCTTTGAAAGCCATATCTGTAAAAAATATTAGAACAGAAAGAGGCCATTATTAATCTTCCATTTCCGAACGCCATTCATCAGTTTGGAAATATATATTTTAAAGAGAGCAGAGTGGCAAGAAAATAGGAAAAGCAGAGAGAAGCAAATCCAAAGTGCATCAATAGCACTCCCCCCCCACCCCATTCAGCTTTACCGTGGTGTCTGAATATTTAACAGATGATCTATCAGACAGGCTGCTGGTTGAGGTTAGGTTTCCACAGCCAAGAAGAGATGTTTTTAAAGCATGACATTACTTGAATAATTGCTGCTAAATGGGAATTAGTTTCAGAATTAAAAAACAACTATTTGGTTTGGTTTCAATATATTTAGAAGGACAATGCTAAATCTTGTGAAAAGAAGAGCTAACTTTGAAGAACAATAAGAGAAATATTAAAACGTCTAAAGAGTTCTGCTGCCTCAGTCTGTCAGCTCGTCATTTGAGTCCAACAGCTGGTACTTTCCATCCACTGCATAAAGCTTTCCATATGCATCAAAACTTTCAGTCAGCAAAAATCTTCTCTTTCACCAAATTACACTGCCCTGGAAAAACAAGGAAGTTCCCATCTGGTTATCTTCAAAAAGGCAGAAGATTCACACCTAAGCTCCCAGATGTGACAGGCAAAACCACCTGTAGTACATTTCAAAGGAACAACAACACAGCAACCAGACTGAGACCAGCAGGAGCTCGGCTAATTCTTCAGTTTCTCTGGAAACAGACGTCTGGGCCTGCAGCCGAATGTTTCTTTTTCAGATATTGTGAAATATTGTGGCCAAAAAGTTATATCTGTCTCCATCAATTGCCCCTTCAAATGGGAAACACGGCTAAACTGTCCTTCGGGACTTTAGTGGATATAAACATAAAGGCAGGTAAGGAAAATGGGGGGGGGGGGGGGGAAAGTCAGTCATTTTAAAAACTCTGATTTATTTTCTGTATTCAAGAAAAAACAAAATTATCCAACCTAATCATGGGGAGAAGCTCCAGTATATCTAGACTAAGTTATAGAGGAGGAGGTTTAAGGCTTGTCAGCTGAAAAATGGCAGAGCTGTCTTTCTTTCCTCTTACTACAAATTAAACTGCTGATTTTACTTTTATAAATGAAGCTCTGCAAATCCTTTCAGCTGGAAATGGATACCTACAGACATTGTGGAAATTTTGTAGGCATCCATGACCAGCTGCAAAATAATTTAATAAGCTGTAGGGGAGATCAGGGCTGGTTGTCTCACTTTTTACTCTAGTATATATTGCTCATCATCCGAACATATTTCAAGAGACATTTCTAGATTAAGCCTATATCTTGGCTTGAATTTAAGTCACCTTTCTTTTTTATAATTCATTGTGATAAAAGGGTATTACCTGTCAAATACACTCTAACCCACTGTGACAACCTGGTTGGTTGTCCATATTCTTTCAATTAGGTATTTGTTTAAAAATTTAAATTCAAAGAAACTGTAAAGATACATATATATATATATATATATATATATATATATATATATATATATATATATATATATATATATATATATATATATATATATATATATATATATATATATAATTGTTTTTGATTTGGTTAATTAATAATTAGTGGTACATGTTCCTTGTGTTCAATCACTATAATGTAACAAAGTAATGGATTATTCTGTTGAGTGGTAAAGCCAAGTAAAGTATAGTGCTAAAAATATAGACTTGAACAAAGCAAGTTTTATTTAGTTTAAACACAGAAAAGTTAACCCAATATTGTTCCAAATGCCCAAAATGCATGCATATGTATCGAGACTCGTTTTCCCAGTTGATTTAGTGATTAGTTATTTCAGCTATTTAGTCTTCTATCAAAGTACAAAATATGCCAGTGTCACATGTGACAATCAGGGATGTGGAGTACTCTAATTACTTTTTCTGTGAAATTTCTAACTTAACGCGTTAGTTTTGTGCATTAAGCAATCAGTAACTTCGTTATAAAAAAAAAAACTATTCCGTTATTTTAAAGGAGTCATGGTATTACCTTGGATACCCACGCTCTATTATAGTCTTCCAGGCCCTTCTAAAAAAGAAAAGTTGGAAAAATAAACACAGAGCTCCTCTGACCCTTATTTCTGAAGGCATTATTGACTCGCGAGATCTGATGCGATATTTTGGCTGTCGTGGACGGGCATTGTAATCATGCAAATGAGGGGCGCGTTGATTGGTGGCAGGAAGGAGGGGGGTTGACACCGCAGGTAACCCTTCAGCATATCTAACCCATATCTACTACTCCCGCTAGCATAAAATAGCCACATTAGCAGTTAGCTGCTGTTTGTTACACACAGTAGAGCAATAAAAACACAGCCTTACCGTTTCAATTGCAGGCAAGATTCTGATTGTTGGAATCGCCCCTTTTTCCAAACGGAGCTTCGATGCCAACTTCGCCTGATATTGTCCCAAATTCGTAAAGGATTCCGGCAAAAAAAAAAAAAAGAAAAAATATTTCCATGTTGATTCTGGCAGTCAACAACAGAGCGACTCACATGTGCACTACGTTTCTGCATCTTTCAGGGTCGAGTTCGTAGGCTACTTCGAATCGGTGATGTGTCGGTCGCGATCGAACCGGCTCCAAGAGCCGACTCTTTGAAGTGAAAGATGGGAGCCGGCTCGTCATTGGGAGCCGTTTTTTTATTTTTTCATTAGCCCCCCCCCCCCGCTTGTTTTGGTACAATTGGTACACACTGTTTTGCATTAATTTAGGTAATAAATACACTTTAAGCAAAAGAAAATCTGAGGAGCGACTTGGGAGCCGAAAGAGCCGGCTTTTTATGGTGAGCCAAGCCAAAAGAACTGGCTCTCCAAAAAGAGCTGGAATTCCCATCCCTAGAATTCAGTAATGGCGGCGCTCGACTGAATATGAGGGTGAGAGGGGAGAGAGGGAGGGCGGGCTTCCTGCAGCATAGGTCTGCGATATCCATATATGGTATATCCTGCGCCGACTTGACGTCAAGTCGGCCAGAAATTAAAATCAAGTATTTGAGTGCGCGTGCACGTGGGCTGGTTGACGAACCCAAGGGTAAACAAACGCTTCACTTTTAAATATCGGCTTACCGGCCAGTGTATAATCGTTAGGCAATCATAACACACATTTTTTCTCGTGGAAAAGTGAAAATTACAGGTCATGACTCCTTTAAGAATTTCTCTCAGTAAGGAAAGGAAAATCCCGACTGCAGATGGGAATTGTCAGACAGTAGGACTAGGAACTATGCCACCTGCGGCTGTATCAGCGGAGCCGAAGCGCTCTGATTCATCTGTGCCCTGCTCCTCCTGTGTGCGTGTGTGAGTGTTTTTGAACTCCTGGCAAGATGGCAGAGAGCAGTAGCACAGCTTCGTGGAAGTACGGACTTTATTTTAATTTCGTCAATGAAAAAGAAAACAATATAACGGTAAAATGCACACTTTGCATTGGGTAAATGTTTCTGTCGACTGCAAAATTCCACTTCAAATTAAAAACATCTTGTATCCAAACACCACTCTATCAGGCTACCCGGGCTGGATAAGTGTTTTCGATTCATATGTACTGTGATCAAAAAAATAATTAATAAAACACTTTGTGGAATAGCCTGTTGCTGGCTGTCTTTCCTGTTGTTATCCTGCAGAGTTAATTTAGTTGGATGACTGACGTTATTCATCATCACATCTCGGTGCATTTAAAGGAGGCTGTGTCTGTCAATTAAGTTGCAGCATGTACGAGGCGCTGCGAACTGGCTTTTAATTCTTGGTAACACATAAGTACGCTAACGCGTTACTTTTCAGAATGGATAAGGCTGTAACATAACTGATTACTTTTAATTGATGGTAACGCTGTAACCTAATTAACTACTTTCCAAAGTAACTATACCCAACAGTGGTGACAATCAACCCCTGGAGCAGTGAGACAACCAGCCCCATGTGACCTCTTGACATGTTTTTTAGCTATGAGACTATGATCTGTTTGGTTGTGGTCATCACACCTGCAGCTCATCAGAAGATGAACAGGAGGATTATGGGAGCTGAAAGCCATTAACTCATTGCCTGGGTGTTTGCTTTCGTGGTAACATCTCTAGCCCTCTGTGATTCTCAGTCAATTCCTGTGTGTTCTCCAGAGTCTTACCATCTCTTTGTCCTCGTCGTCTTACCATCTCTTTGTCCTCCTCCTCCTCGTAACTGTTTCAAGTCCTCTCACTCCTGACTTCCAAACTCCTCATCTCTAGACCCATACCTCCTTTCAAGAATTTCCTGGTTAAATCTTTAGGACTGGTTCCAGCTGCCTTGTTCTATCTGCTGCTGTAATCCAATCCATACTCACCTATTTTGTCGAACTCCTGGACTCACTCTTCATCTCCATCATCATCATCATCAGCGTACCTTCTGTCTGCCCTCCAACATCTTCCTGTAAGAAATCACCCTCAGCTCATTCTCAATCATTACCTATCTCCAGCTCACCTTCTCAGCTCATCTTCAGCCTCCAGTTCCGCCACCACACTGGTCATCTTCCGACTCCACTCACTCTCCCCTGGCATTTCCACTTCATCACCCCTGTAAGCATTTATTATTATAAAATCTCCAGATGAATTTTCCTAATCTCATCATCTGAATCATTTCAGCGCTCCAGCCCCTGGTCCCCAGCAGCTCCCAGCACCTCCCAGACCCACAATCATCATAATTTCAATAAACCTTTACAATTTTTCTGGTCTCCTGAGAGTTTTGTGCATGTGGGTCAAACAGATATCTAAAACCATGACAAACACATGGCTTTAGCTAGCTTAATAAATGGTAACGCAAATCAAAGCACTCATCTTTGACTTTTTGATTAAATATTGTGTTTTTAAAGCTAATAACTTACAAACCTTTATTAAAAAAACACCAGATTGAAAAATTACTATGACCCATAAAAATGACCAAATTGATTCTCACCTCAATGTCGTTTGTTCAAATCAAAATATGAATAGGGCAAAATGACCAGATTAATAAGCCAAATGTTTGATATCAAAAATCAAACCACAGTGGCTTCTAGTATGGCTGTTATAAGCAATGTGACAACCAACCAAAACAATCTCATTCTTCCCTATACTATTAATGCATAACACATCTACAACCTAGACTTTTCATCTATGCAGTTTCTGAATTCTCTTCTATGGGACTTGCCTAGAAAACCTCCAGTGCGTTCTAATCAGATGCCCGACCTCCTCAATGGCCTCCTTTCAATGCTGAGAAGTAGCGGCTCTACTTTGAAATACGGAGTTCCTCACCCTATCTCTAAGTATCTCTGAGTTCACCCATCCCCCCCAGAGGAAGTTTGTAGATGGGATCTTCTACTTTCAGTCGTGATCCAGGTCTTATGACCATAGGTGAGGGTCAGAAGGCAAACGGACTGGTATATCGAGAGATCCAGCTGTCCAAATCCAGCTATCCATCTCCAGTTTTGGAATAACATATTTTTCTTGCAACAGTTCTCCATTCCCCTGATAAACTTTTCAAAGACTGATGACACTAAAGTTAGTGTGCGATTCAAAACTTTTAACTCGTTAGTGAATTCATACTGTCAACTCCTAAACTATATATGATTTGGAGAGTTTTGTTCTCCCCACTTTGAGCTGGAGAAGTTTAAAAATATTTGGAAACCTTTTTCTAAATCCTAAAATCTTTCTTCTTAGTTATATGTAGGGCAGATCTTCAAACATACTGTATAAATGCTAACATCATGAAGGATGTACAGTGTAATATGAAAGTGAAAGTGTTAAACTTCTAAATGAATGAAACCGAAAATGCTTTTGTTTAGGTGTTTTGTTAAATCATAACCTAGTATTACCTTGGATACCCACGCTCTATAATAGTCTTCCAGGCGCTTCTAAAAAAGAAAAGTTGAAAAACATAAACACAGCTCGTCTGACCCTTATTCCTGAAGGCATTATTGTCTCGCGAGATCTGATGCGATATTTTGGATGTCGTGGACGGTCATTGTAATAATGCAAATGAGGGGCGCGTTGATTGGTGGCAGGAAGGAAGGGGGTTGACACCACCGGTAACGCTTAACCCATATCTACTACTCCCGCTAGCATAAAATAGCCACATTAGCAGTTAGCTGCTGTTTGTTACACACAGCAGAGCAATAAAAACACAGCCTTTCTGTTTCAATTGCAGGCAAGTCTCTGATTGCTGGAATGGCTCCTCTCGAGTTCGTAGGCTACTTCGAATCGGTGATGTGTCGGTCGCAATCGAACCGGCTCCAAGAGCCGACTCTTTGAAGTGAAAGATGGGAGCCGGCTCGTCATTGGGAGCCGTTTTTTTTTTTTTTTACCCCCCCCGCTTGCTTTGGTACATTTGGTACACATCGTTTTGCATTAATTTAAGTAATAAAATACACTTTAAGCAACAGAAAATCTGAGGAGCGACTTGGGAGCCGAAAGAGCTGGCTTTTTATGGTGAGCCAAGCCAAAAGAACTGGCTCTCCAAAAAGAGCTGGAATTCCCATCCCTAGAATTTGTAATGGCGGCGCTCGATTGAATATGAGGGGGTAGAGGGGCGAGGGGGAGGGCGGGCTTCCTGCAGCATAGGTCTGCAATGTCTATATATGGTATATCCTGCGCCGACTTGACGTCAAGTCGGCCAGAAATTAAAATCAAGTATTTGAGTGCGCGTGCACGTGGGCTGGTTGACGAACCCAAGGATAAACCAACGCTTCACTTTTAAATATCGGCTTCCCGGCCAGTGTATAATCGTTAGGCAATCATAACATACATTTTTTCAAGTGACATGACTCCTTTAAAACACAGTGTGACAGATAGATAATTATTGTGGTAACTTATGTTTTCTATGTTCTGAACTGATCCAAGGTCATTTTATATGGTGTTCCATTGGATAAAAAAAATCATGAATCATTAATGTGAAGCAACAGATAACATGAACAGATTGTTTGGAGCCTTTAACAGCATGTAATTCACGAACATCACATGATCAAGCGGATGCTTTCATATTAAAACATTCGCAGCAGCTCATCACCTGTCAGACCCTGCAGTCTGTAGCTCAGATACTGGCTTTCTTTCAATCTCCATGCATGTTAATAAGCAGGTCTCGGACCAGGAGTCCAGGTCAAGTGTATAGGGTACAAGTCTAAGTTTAGCTTGAGGTCTTCAATTTTTGCGACTTAAGTGCAACTTGTGTAGGAGTCAAAGGTTAAGGTTGCCATCTCTGATCTCTAGTAAATATTATTTACCAGAACAAGTGGATCATGGGTATTTAGGTTTGATCACGAGTCACAATATGATAAATTATATGAAAGTAAATTCCTTAAAACTCTTTGAAGCATTTTTATGATTATCTCCACAATTCATCAAGCGTGAATAAAGTGAGTAAAAAAAGCTTTGTTTGTTTCTAGAAAACCAGAGTAGGTTGGAACCAAATGGCAATGACTCGGTGAAGGAGCGAACAGACCTGGAGCCCACAGTACTGCCAGAAATTAAAGACCTCTCTGAAAGTCACAATGCCTTGAACTCTTCCTGCTTTTTGAAAATGTGGTAAAGACACCTAGAACAAAATCTTGGTGGTAACACACCTTCAATATTCATAACTGATTTCTGTCACTCAGCATATTTAAATAAAAATACAAAAGAACCCCCCCCCACAAGAGATTCATGTTTTTTCCCCTTTTATATAAGAAGTCTACAGCATCACTGAGCATAACTGGCTGGGTTTCCATGGTGTACCTCAATCATTCACTTTAACTCGTGTCTCTGAGGCATTCAATTCCACCTTCCTTTGCTCAGCCATAGATAAGTTATCACATCAGCCCACATGGTCATATTGACTGCCCTTACTCTTTCATACAACATGCACAGGACACTCACTTCAGCTGTAATTTGGTACATGCTCTGCTGAAAATGAAATGATAGGGGTGTTTCTTCTCTGAGTAGAAAAACTACCTCTCTAGCAATTTTCCAATAACCTTTTTAAGGTGGAAAAAGGTGAAGTGAGAATCAGACCTTTTGTTTATACTTTTATGTGAAAAAGTATTTACCTTTTTCTGAATTTCTTCTGATTTTTGTCACACTTAAATGTTACAAATAATCAAAATATTCTAATATATAAAAATAACTAAAATAAAAATACAACATAATCTAAAATAATATAATTTAATATAATACAATATAGTATAATATGTAATTTATAATAATTTGTCATTTCTAATAAAGATTTCTTCCACATATATCAAGCGGAAGAGTATAGCAAAAGCTGTAATGCTCCACTCGTGATAGTAAATCCGTCAGGCTTCTACTTGGTACTCAGACACCAATTCTGAGCACCACACTGAAAAAAAGAAAAAACAACAACATGGGTCTCTGAGAGTAAAAGTAATTTCCCCCTTAAACCTCATTGGCTTTGGCGTCAATAATTGCAAGTAGGTATTTATGATAACTGACAATGAATCTTTTACATCACTGTGGAGGAATATTGGGCCTCTATCCTTTGGTGATTGGTTTACTTCATAATGGAGGGTTTATCAGTAGGGGTGGCCTGTTCAATGCCTGCCAATTGAGAGCCAATTACTAAACAAGGAATAGGTGTTCTGCGATGGACTGGGGCCCTGTCCAGGGTTTACCTCGTCTCTTGCCCCGTGACTGCTGGGGATAGGTACCAGCGCCCCCCCCAACTCTGCATAGGATGGACAGGTAAAGATAATGGCTGGATGGATGGAACAGGTGGTTGATTAAAAACAGGGTGCAGCTGTGAGGGAAGGCAAGTAACTGAAGTTTAACTGAGGAAATGAGAGAATTGGGTGATAGAAATGAGACCCACGGAGCTGAATATTAAAGCTGCAGTCCGGTTTATGTATCAAAATTTTATAAATCTTTAAAATGATAGTGGGGTTCAATACTATGATAAAAGGCTAGTGCTCCACAACATTTGTTGTTTTTCCCCCCTTACTCCTACAGACCGCTACTCATGTCACACTGACAGACAAATTTGTTAAGGCAATAGAGTTCAAGTTTCTGCCTCGCCGGCTGTCAGTCAACTTACATGCGCATTGCGCAACCCTGTGAGGATGGGGCTGTGCGCACAGGCCGCTAGTGTTTACAGTTGCCATATTGGAAGAGAGTTTCAGCCATGGAGAAGTGGCTCACCTCTGAAATGTCCTTGACAAAATACAATCGGGTAATGCTCAACAATGCTTGCTGCTTTCCTCTTTGACCCATTGTGACAACACAAGTGATGCGCTTGCACAATTGTTGAGGTGGGGCTAGTTGGAGCAAGAGTGGGGGGTGTTTTGGGAGGGGCCTTGGCAGTTGATTAAAAAAATCTCTCTCTCCCTCAAATACTCCGGACAGCAGCTTTAATACATACGGCATACAAAAGTACTGAACAAAAGCGTGATGAACCTTAAAACGAGGCGTGACTGAAAGTGAAAAGCAAACAGTGACAAATTCTAAAATAGAGCAAAATACAAAACCAAAGTCCCAAATAATTTAAGACTGCTTCAGATAAGGGTAATCAAGTAATGGCCAGACATTCTCATTCGTCGTTTCAATTACAGCAAGCAGTCCCAGACCATCACACTACCACCACCATGTCATTTTTTTCTAAAATGCTGTATTTACACCAGGACACACAGCTTCCAAATATGCTTAGGGACAGGTTGGTCTGGATAACTTTTTGCCTTTAATAAAGTAAATCATAATTTGAAAACTGAATTTTGGTTTTACTTAGGTGATCTTTGTCTAATATTAAACATGTTTGACAATCTGAAAAATGTAGATAGGACAAAAAAGAGACATTTGTAAGGAGCAAATACTTTTTCACAGCTCAGTAATTATGAATGACTTAAAATATCCCTGGATGACTTAATCAGAAATGCCTACGGTTGCAAAATAAGGGTGTTATAGCGCACATTGTTTGACAAAGACTAAAACAGGAGGAAGGCAAAGGGGAGAGTGTTTAAGACTGATGGAGTGTGCTACTGTTGCAGAAGGTACGTTCATCAGAGGGGATTCTTGGCTGATGATGCCTAAAGCTGGATATGGTTTGGCAGGAGCTCAGGCTGCACATACAGAGGGCTGCTGAGTGGACACTTTGGCAATGAGCTGAGCCCCCCACTATTAGATGATTGCCTCTGAGGTTTTATGAGCAATGGTGAGACTTGTTATGTCTTCAAATGTTTCTCCTGCAGATCATAATGTTGATGAGCTCTTTGATCCACTATCAACCACGCTGGAAATTTGTGAAACAGAATTGTGCATGCTTTCTAACTGAGGTGGATTGGATAACGTGGTCTCAAGTGATTGCTGGGTTAAAGGCTGTTTTATGAAAAGACAGCTTTATTTCTCCATGCCAGTTTCCAGTGAAGAGCCATGCCATTTCACCCTCATTAAATAGGGTTTTACTGACAGGATAAGGTTTATCATGACAAAAATTTTTATTGCACTAAGCTGCACATCATTACTGCTTCCAAACACTTACTGCTTCTAAACATTTACCCTAATACCTACTGTTCCAAACACGCAAACTGTGTTTGCTGAAAAGTCTCCCTAAATTTTAAAAATAAATGTATGTCTGTGTGTGTACATGTCACATTATGCTTTAAGACTGATTACCACTTTGAGATGCGTTGTGATTACAGAGTATTCAGACTGTCAGTGAAAGCTTGCCTGTGAGTGTAGCACAGATGTCTGTCAGAAGAGGTTTGTGGAACAAAGTCAGCTGACAAACTAGTATTGACATGAGAATAAGAACAGATAAGATAAATTATAGTGCTTAAGTCTGCTTTGTTCGCCCTTCTTTGATGACAAAGCTTTGGCTGATGTGATTGGAGTCAATGTTACAGAAATCAAAGTCTTCGCTGCGAGTAACACATTCTGTTCCCAGGTTTGAGTTTTTTTTTTTTTTTTTTTAGAAAAAGGCAATAAATGGGCCCAACAGGAAATGTCACATTTATTGTAAATTAATTGTCTCAGATTGTGGACATCTCATGAATGTTTTTCTGATTCTTTGTCCAGGATTTTTTTCCAAAGGTGCGATGGCAGCATTGGAGGGTCAACAGGCAGGAGTTAAGGCAATCTTACACTGAGGTTCAGGAGGACACCCAGAGGAGTGACGAGATTAGGTGGGAGGAAAACCATAGCCACGAGGGAACAAGGTAATGATCTACTTGATTTCAAAAACTGAACTTCTACATGGACTGGATGGCCTCAGGGAAACTGTCCTGAGGCAACACTTACATACTTACAGCCTTTTAATGACATTTTTATGTATTTTCTATATTTTGTTTATATAAAAAGTAATCCCCTGAGGACCTTTTGGGCAGCTGAGATTGTAAATGTTTTTGAAATCTTTTTTTACCTAAACATTTGTAATTTAGTTTAATTTAATTGCATTTTAATTTGATCTCAACGCATTTAACATTATGATTTGTCATCTATTTTTACCACTATTTTAAATTCAATCATAAATGCAATGCAATTTTCAGTTTTTTCTTTGTTTATTTGTCTTTCCTTCTGTCTAGGTTGTTCATATCTTTCTCTTTTTTTTCATAATTTAGGATTGTGCATTCTCAATTCTAGATTATCCTGGTGCATCTCAAAAACTTGATTATTCAAAAGTTAATTTATATTTGGTAAATCAATTAAATAAATGAAGTGAAACCTATTCTATAGGTTAATCACAAACAAGCTGTTTTTTAGCCTCTATTTGTTAATCATGATGATTGTCTGCTTACAGCTAAAGAAAACACAATGTGAGACAACATTTTGAAACAGAAATATGTCCTTAATGAAAAGCATTTTTAATATCTACTTGAAGGTTGCTATTTTCGAAATTTACTTTTAATCTGACTAATGAGCCTCCTTGGAATGCATATTCCAATTTGCTGAGATGTACCTGTATATTACACATCTAAAAAGTGTTATTTATTCTACTTAGATAGTTATATATGTTATTTCCACGCTTCTTCGTTTAACTTCTGTAAAGCACATTACATTTGATTGTATGACAAGTGCTTTTTGAATAAAATCTGACTGATTAATTAATATTGCAAAATAAATAAGGGATAGTGAAAAAAATACCATTCCCTTTAAAAGTTCTGATTGCACAACCAAAACAAATAATAATCCATCAATACTATATGTTATGGGGTGTTTTATTTTAATGAATAATTATCAAGGTGTGCCAGCTGGTCAGCCAGATTTTGGAAAGTTAGCAGCTAAAAAGGCCTTCAAACAATGTCTAAAACTACTGTGGCATTCTTTTCATATTTCATACAGTGCCATTTTTACTCAGGACTTTGAATCTAATTTATTTTCTCAACATTTAAATAGTTTATCTTGCTCTTAGGAGTTAACCGGTTCAGTGTGAGGTCCCCCTCAACATCAGCTAATAGCAAGCATGCTGGGTGAACCAAGCACATCTGGACAGCATCAAATTTGCCCACCTTCAGACTTGGCCTAACACACACAATGTGACCCTGGCAAGAATCTTACAGACAAATAAACTGGAATCAGATTTTATCCTCTTTGTATCCAAATGTATTTGTTGCTTAAGCCAGAAAATGAGCAGAGAAACCAGGATATCTTTAAATGTTCCCCCAAAGTCTCCACCACATTCAGTCACCTTAAGTGGTGTGAACCAGTTTTAGAGTTTCAGATGTAAATTTACTGACCAAGAAGTTCAAAGTTCAGTTATGTACCAGACACTATATAACAGGCAAATTATATGACATTTTTACACATTTGAAAACTCTCCAAAGGTTAAGCTAATTAATGGTTTGCAGGCAGGTAGAAATCCTGACAGACCACGACAAAAACTGAGCTTTACAAGTCGTAGTTTCTGTTACAGATTTAAAGCTTTTGACTTGTAATTTCCCTTGCTTATCAGTGTTTGCCTTTCAGTTTTAGAAAATGGATTAAATAATTGAAATGTACTAGATGTACTGCCAACTGAGTTAAATTTTTATTTTTCTGTCTTCTCTAAAGCTGACTATTAATCTTGTTGGTATTTGGCCAAAGCTTATCTTGGTTTGATTAAAAAAGAAAGAAAAACAAAACTCAAGCCTTTGTGTTTCATTAATTTCTAAACAGTTCAGTTTTAAGGGCTGATTGTGAACCTATGGGAATTTTGGTTATTTGCTTAGTAATATTTTAACGAGAATTTTACCTTCTTTTTGTTTGTATTCATTTTGAAATAACTTTGCTACTGATAGTTGCTAGTAAAAGTTGGGCTTGAAATGAAAACCATTTTTTATTTGCAAAGCAGATGGGTTGAGACTGGTCTTATGTGTCTGGCTACATCTTTATCAAAATCCATTGGTAAGATCTTGTGGAATAAAATTTCTGGCTGGAAGACAACAGCTTAAATGTGAGTAAGAGAGATGAACTGTCCTTGGAGTATGTGTTGCAGGGTTGGAGCGCCTCTTTAACAGGATTCAGTGCTTTGTTAGAGATTTTCCAAATCATTCCAGTAAAACATCAGCTCATACCTACAGGAGAAAGCCTAAACTCATTGAAATTGTAGACAGATATGCTTTATGTGGATTTAAAAAAGCTTCCAGGTTCCTGGTTTATGCAGATGGTCATGCTTGCAGTAAATATTTTAACCACGATGACACATATCAGTGAAATATTGGAAGAAATCTCACACCATTACAAAAATTGCTGCTCCACATGTAAACGGAGCCTGCCAAGGGCCAGGAGGTGAAATAAATGTGGAGGTCTCTAGAACTTCTTTGTTCAAAAAATGTTGTGCACATTTTTCTCTCTGTTCAGTAAATCATATGCACAAATTAGCAACAACACTGGTGAAGGGCTAGTCTAAATAGGCGAAGAGGGTTAAACACAATACCAGATGTGAAACAGGGTTTTTGGAGCAACTACACTGCAAATTGCAACCTTTTCCTATGAAATTTAATAAGATCAGTTACTGCATATTCACTAAAATTACATTAGGCATCTAACTAACAACTATTCATGTCTCCTGTTACTGTTGTTTCAATGTAAAAAAAAGAAAAAAAGGTTTGTGTGTATACTTTTTTTTATCATTTTTAGTCCAAGCGGCGCTTTACTGATGTTTCTTAATCATAGCTTGGAGTATCACAGATTTTGATTAAAGCCTGAATGTATTATCTGTTGTTGAGGGGAGGTAATGCTTCTGGATATACACAAGTGAAACAACAAGAAAGAGTTTATCTAATTTTACAGCTAGAGTGGAACTAAACGGTGAGCTCAATACTTGCATGGTACTGATTTCCCTATAGCCATTTAGCTTCTACCATGGTTGCAGTTTTCCAGTGGAACACCAAGGTACTTTTGGCATTCTTTTTATATATCCTGAGGACATAAGTCATTTGATGTGTCAATACAGGAGTTTTCTAGCACTTGTTTGTGGGAGACATCTGGCAAGAGAAATGCCGAATGCAGAGTCAACACAAGGCTGTAGAAATGAATATAACAGAAACAATATTTATTGCAAAGTGTTTCCTACACCTCCGAAAAACCTAAAAGTAATGTCAAAATGTGGAGTTACATGAGGAAAACAATTTTAGATTTTTAGATCTGAAATGAGATGTGCCGTAGACCTGAGGTGGCAGTACAACAGGCAACACTGTACTTGTTGGTCAGAACTAGCTCACTATTGGACTTATGTAAAGTTGTTCCTGAGCCTTGTAGATTGGTGCTTGGCTCCTCTGGTGGTACAACCAAGTCTCAACTCCAACTGCTCACATATTCATCTTGGCTGCTATGACGCCTGGCTGGACCTGGCTTTTTGTGCAGTGGTGTGTTATTGACCATTGGTTCTTTTGTTTTGACCCTTTTAGAAGTCCTTCATAACCAGGACCCTATAACCATGGGCCAACCACTACTGGTGAGTGCTATTATTTAGCAGCTGGTCCCTCTGTACTGCTAACTATTGAGAAGTTAACCTTTTTACCACATGGAAGGAATTTGATTGGCCCTGTTGCAGTCCAATTTTTCAAGCTTCACATTAATTTGAGCTTTACTGGTTCTCGTAATGGGAAATTGCTGTGGTCAGGCCCTATATCCTCCAGGGATAAGGCTTTGGCATAATGTCACCCCCTTCTTTTCCATGTTATTCTCCTGTATTTTTTAATGTACTGCCAATGTGTATACACACCGATAAAGCATAACATTGCAACCATTTGACTAATAGCATACTGCTCCCCCTTTTAGTGGCAACACAGCCATGACCCATTGAGGCATGGACTCCACTGGCACCAGACCCCTGAAGCTGTGCTGTGGTATCAGGCATCAGTTTTAGCAGCAGATCCTTTAAGTACTGTAAGTTGCAAGCCTTGGATCGGAAATGCCTGACCGGCACATCCCACAGATGTTTGATTGGATCGAGAGGTGAGACATTTGGAGGCCTAAGAAAGACCTTGAGTTTGATGTTGTGCTTCTCAAACCATTCTTTAACAATATTTTGCTTCATGGCAGTGTGCATTATTGTGCTTTATGAGACCTAATTTCAACACAAGGTTGAACATAGTCTGCAAAAATGCTGAGCTTGTAATCTTTCATTTAATGGCCTAGCAGTGACATAGCACAAATGTTTAAAAACCACTGATGATGGACCAACTAAGTAGAGGAGGTTGAGCAGGACCAGTCAATTTAGACAGACTTCTCCACTAAGAAAAATACAGAGAGATTAGGGCCAATGCTGAATGGTGAATCTCAAAGAATGTCTCAGAAAATTTAGCTAGAACCCTGTGACAAGAAGGCAACAGACGATATGGCTAGAATTTGAGAAGAACAAGGGAGTTAAATAGAGGCAGGAACAAGTGATGGTAATTATCAGAATAAGATGTGTGGAAGGATGAATTCACGACAGAGGAAGCTCAAACCATGACAAATCTACCTGTCAAAGTAACGCAAAAATAGAGGGCAGGACCAAAGGTTTTCCAGTAATAAGCTTCCTGGTGCCATGTTCTAACACAAATGTGATTAATCAAACAAGTGTATCTTCTTCCACTGCTTCTTTGTCCAGTTCTGATTTGACTTACATGGATTAGACCACATGACCTTCCCTTTGCTCCTCATGTGTATCAGTGTGCCTTGCTTAACCTGTTGTCAGTTCATCACCGATTCTTCCTTGGATCACTTTTGTTAGATGCTAACCACAGCTGACCAGGAATAACCCAAAAGAGCAGCAGATTTGGAGATGGTCCGACCCAGTCGTCTTTTCATAGTTTGACCTCTGTTACACTTATTCAAATGGTCATAGTTGCCAATTTTTCTGACTTCTAAGACATCAGGTTTGAGAATAAAGTTTTCATTTGGTGCCTAATAAATTCCACCCAATACCAAGTGCAATGACAAAATAGTCAGTCATCATCACTAATACTGTAGCCTGCAGTATTTATTTTTCTTTTGGAAAGCATGTAGGCAGACTCATTTTTGTATCCAAACCATCCTAGATACACAGAGCCAAGATGGGCCGTATCCACTCATTTCTAGACAAGATGCTATTGCGTTTGTGTGTCGTTTGATGGCGAGTCAATGAGCAGAATGGCCCCATTTTCTCAGAAAATCTCATAAAAGCTATAGTAAATACATCCCTTTGCCTGGGGATTGGTATTAAAATCACCCAAACAAATAAATGTGAAAAGAAGTTCTCTTGCCCTAGGGAAAAAAGGTTAAAACAAATAAGAAATTACCCAATAGTTGTCTGATAAAATCGATTTCCTTTGCAAAAGATATACATGTTGTTTTCCTTCAGGTCAAGCTGCACTGTGATCATCATACAGTTTTTTGATCTTATAAAAATTTACTTAGAACTGCTCAAAATCAAATATTTCCTGCTCTGTCTGTTAAAATGATGAGCACATCATGATAAAAAATTATAATTAAAATCTCAAAGAAAACATCTGAAATGGAAAAAGGCATATCTAGATAAGCAGAAGTGTAGATAGCATATTTCTGTATGGGAAGATAAATTGTCTTTAAATTTGTTTGGTTAGACTCAGCATGTGAAACTAAAATGGCTCTTTGAAAGTAGCAAGACATCAATGATGACCTGACCTCAGTCCTGGAGTCCATGTAGTCTCAACAGGCCTCCAGTAAAGAAAGACAAGCTCAGTGTTGAGAACTCATGTTATTTTTTTAAAACATCATTCTTTGCTGCCTATGCTGAACCTAAAAATATCTAGGTCTAACACAGCTTTGGTTTGGATGGCATGTCCTTGAATTGTAGGTGTACAATTTCCATCACATCCCAAAAAAACATGAACTGACATGTCAGAGCTCTACAGTGTCAACTAAATTTGAACTGACTTTTATTACATTACAAAACGTAATTTAAACCAAGCCATTCGACCAACATTGTCGTGTCTGGCATTTAAGGAAGCTTTCATTACTTGTTCCCCTTTCTGCATGGGCAAAGATTTGCCTGTTTAAATTTTCAAGTTCATAAAGTATTGAATACTTTATATGGGCTAATTACCGTACAGCTATTTTTACAACAATGTTGTAAACTCATGATTCTTTTTTCAGAATAAGTTCTTTGCACGCGCTTTAACCTCTTCAGCTTTTTCACATGATGGCATGCTGCAACCACAAACTTCCATCTCATTTTTCGTTCACATTGAAAATATCATACAAAAGTAACTCTGAATGGTTCAGTTGTAACATCAAAAGTGTGAAGATTGGAAATGCTTAACAGTGACATTCTTTTATTGCTTTGTTTTTTGTGAATCTTAGATTTCCATCTGCTTTAAAATTATTGTTCTTCTGCAAAATTCAAATACAGAATATAACAGAGATGTGTGAGAGGCTGATCAGTTTTTTACCTTCTTTAGGTTTTTTTTTTTTTTACTAGGAATAAATCTGAAGAGGCTGCTCTGATGCTCCCTGAAGCAGAATGGTCTCATCCCATAGAGTCTCAGAAGATAAATGCTTTTAATGCTGGGCAGCACAAACATTTAGAAGGTATATTAATAGGATTACATGTTTTTGCAGTCATAAATCCCAGCTCCCAAACCCTTTTCCAAAACCTAAGCATAAAGTGCATCTTGAAAGTTTAGTGTGGAAGTGGTTAACATGGATTTACAACCGAAGGAAATTACAAACCTCTCTAACAAACTGGAAAATATCAATCTCTTTGTTTTGGTTTGCTTACATAATATGTACAGGAACATGTGAACACTTCACATAAACTTAAAGACCA
This sequence comes from Valencia hispanica, assembly GCA_963556495.2. NCBI lineage: Eukaryota > Metazoa > Chordata > Actinopteri > Cyprinodontiformes > Valenciidae > Valencia > Valencia hispanica. The sequence continues at coordinate 28,026,533 of OY747702.1, forward strand.
CATAAGTTTGTGTGAGGCATTGTGATCATCTGAGTCTTCCAGGACGACTTGCCAAAAAGGGAAAAAGAACATGAGTCTAAATAAACTTCACATGGAAGTTTGTAAATAAGTCCTAAAATAAGGCCTAACAGATAGCTCTCTTGACGCTGACCATGGCCAAAGTTCTGCGAGGAGGGAGATATTTTCATCCTGAGAATTGTTCTACACCATGAGATCGTTAGGATGCAAGGAGAAGCAGGGACTTTCTGCTAATGATTGACAAATAGGTCTGGAGACGTTCAGAAACACAGAGAGGAAGATGGATGATTGGATTGATGTTTGCTAAAATCCAAATGAGACATGCAGAGAAGCGTCCGAGTTCGAAGGGAAACTACTTTCAGGTGCTTTACCAGGCCTATAATCAAGCAAAGATATCAGAACCCCCTGCGATGGACTGGCGACCTGTCCAGGGTGTACCCTGCCTCTCGCCCCTTGACCGCTGGAGATAGGCACCAGCCGCCCCGCAACCCTACATAGGATGGACGGGTATGGAAAATGGATGGATGGATGGATATCAGAACCACTTTTGTTTAGTTTCCTTCATCACTTACAGCACTGTTCCATAAAGCTTTAAATTTCTGAACCCCAAAATACTCAAAAGTAGAGAGAATTGTAACCTTGACTATTGGGGGACAAGTCAAGGTCACAAGCATTTAGGGAAAGAGAAGAACCCACTAACAGGTTAATTACAAAACATGGTTATACTGACAGCACAAACATCATCACCTTCCAGTGGACTGGTCTTATATATTTTAACGTACTGTTTGTTAATCTCTTCAGAAATTGTAAACCTAAGTATGATTTCAATATTCCAATTTCAGTTATTTTCTAAGATTCCTGATGAGGACCTAAAGATCACACTGCTACGGATTTGTGACTCCTTATAGTGTCCTCACTAACGCGCCCCGACAGAGTATTCACACCCCTTTAAGTTTGTTACATCTTGTCAAGTTACAACGGCAAACATCAATGCATTTCGTTGGGATTTTATGTGACCCACCAACACAAAGTAGTGCATAATTGTGGAGAGGAGGGAAAATCGTACATTCCTGTCTGCCTTTTGCAAAAAATGTGGCATGCATTTGTATTTAGGCCCTTCTGAGTTAATACTTTGTAGAGCTACCTTTGGAGGTATGTCACTACCAGATTTGGTCATCCAGACACTAAAACTTTTGGATATTCTTCTTTACAAAAAGCTCAAACTCAGTCAGACTAAATGAAAAGTGTTTGTGAACATCAATATAATCCTGCTGGGTTTTTGTGAGCCTATAACTATGTACAACAAAAAGCCGATTTTCAGTGATGCGACCACATGGTTGCAGTTATGTTGGGACAGACACTAAACATACATAATGATGTATGCTTGTATATATGTATGTTTTATTTATTTGAGTTTGTATGCATCCATTGTATGTTCGTGCAGGATGAGTGAGGAGGCATTAAGAAAAGTTACTGAATCGGGCCAGGGAGCATACGTTCTGAGTCTTTCAGCAAATAAATACAAATGAATACAGGTGGTAATTATCAGCTTTAGACAAGTCAGCTGCTGGACAAATTTATTTACCTTTGGATTGCTTATTCTTTGCTCGCTATCTTTCGTTAGACTAAAATAAACTGACCAATTTCGTGTCTTAGTGTATTCCTAAAATCCCCACCATTCTGTTGATTAATGAACATGTAAACATAATTTTTCATTGCTGAAAAGGGTTTCTTTTATTTTTTAAGAAATACCTGAAACTATATTAAATTAATTAATATAAAAGATGAATGTTTTCAAATATATGTTTTGTACCTTTAGAAAATTCTCACATTAAACTTACTAAAATCATGTATATTATTCCTTTTGACTGTTTATGCTGTCATGTTATGTGTATGTAAAGCTGGTCTTTAAAGCTGGACTTTAAATCATTTATTATTATTTCTAAGTGTCGGCTGACTTGACCGCAGTCCACAAATACATAGAAACAGAAATCCGTCAGAGCAAAGTGTGCAACAACATTTCTGAGTGAGAGAAAAAAGAAGAAGATAATTCACCTCCATATCTTGGTATAGCAAGTAGAGTACCTGCTCCTGCTGTGCCCACTCCTTTATCCAAAGCCTTTTCTTTTTGTCATTTTTTCTCTGGTAAAATTAGTCCACAAACTATTGCCATCCCTCCTCCTCGGCATTCATATTTATTTACTCCTTTTAATATGCTAGTCACGCTTTATAGAGGTATTGTAAGATTTCCCGACCCAGGTGGGAATGTTCGTGAATAAAATCGGTTTGTGTGTGATGTCTCGTCATTGTTGTGCCGCCGCACACCACACACTGTAGGAACAAAACTATTATATCAAGGATTTTATCACAATGTGTGTGCTTTTTTCAAGGTTTGGAAATTGTACGACCATTTTAAAATCCTGCCCTGTGAACCAGCCTTAAGACACAAAAGGTACCAAAACCAAAGGGGAAAGGCTAACACAGATCTGAAAGAATGAACCAAAACACACAAAGAGGGGAACCCAAGAATAAATTAAGAAACTAAACACAAAGGAATGAACTGATATGGCACCACAATTCTAACATTAAAGAAAACAGAGAAAATATCTGAATGTGGCAAGACCTATAGCACATAAATTAACAAGATAATGATCAAACTACCATCAGAACCCCCCACCAAACACCCAAGGATTGTTCCATTTGCAGGAAAAACTAATGCCATTTGCTTGACTTACATCTAAAGAACTGTATAAGCTTTCAGATACTTCCACATTGTTTTCACCCAGTTTATTCTCCTGCTCGCTCTGTAAGTCAGATTTTTGTCTCCTTTCTATTCTTGCATCTATTCTTTCAAAGTTTTTTTTTTTTTTTGCTAATTGGAGTCAAAAGGCGGTGTTCAATTACTGCTCAGGTAATGGATCAGCACCCTGCATGATGGTGAATGAGAAACATGTCATTTCAAGGAACACCGAGTTGGCAGAATAAACTGGAGAAACTAAAAATTAGATTTCATTAGCAAAAGGTTTCTGATGAGTTAAAAAAATGGGTGGATTAAAGTGTAAAATGGTATAATAATAATGTAATCTCAAGGCACTTCACAAGACAAACAGATCAATTTTATCCATAAATATAAAATCAAACCCAACTAATCATATAGACACATTAATATTTAACTACATACATTCTAATTTGATCTTTGTTATAATAAATTAGAATCAAGTTTAGTTTATCATGTCAATTGGTAAAGCTAACAAAAAATCCTAACCCAACACAATTGGACTTTGTAAACAAGATTTGTTAACCTAAATATTCTGTGTGACTATATTTATCTTAGGTAGTTTTTTCTACCTAAGATCATCATCATTTCTTGTACTCTTTCATTAATCACACCAAAAAGAAAATAAAGGTACAAATTTACAGAGCCCCTAAGGGGACATGAGCAAAAAGAAAGAAAAAAAAAGTAGTTTTTTGGTGCGCACCAGATATTTTCTTTAGCATTGAAACAAGAGCATCAGTTTGTTTTTAAAATTGCTAGGGACACTGACCATAAACTTCAGTGTGGTTTAAATAAAGCTGAGGACAATTATTACTTATTCATATATAAGTGCTGTATTCATCTGTTTGACGTTTCACTTTTATACAATCAATAAAAGTTGAAAGCCTGTTACTGTTTTGTCTAGTTTTTCAAACGGCACTGAAAGCCAGCAGGGTGTTTGCTAAGAAGAATAATTCCGATGCTCGGATGAGACAAGACTGCTCACACTGTAGGCTATGTGCGTTCGCGGCAGATTGTCTTCTTGAATTTGGAACTACAAAGACGAAGAAAATCCTCAAAGTGAGAGGACGCTCGCCCGAGAAGAAGAATGCACATCAAAAACAAATGCGTTTCCTTGGCAACCCTGGCCATTCTGTGCAGAGAATCTCGAGTTTCACTACAGTTAATGGCATATTTACTTTTACTGCAGTTGTTTTGTAATTACAACATATGTGAGAGAGATGAATAAACCCATGCAAGGAGAAATTCTTGGGGAAACAATATTTATTTTTATGCTGCTTTGAAGGCATCTGAAGTTCATAAAGTGCAATAGGCCTATTCAGATTTCTGTCGTTTTTACTGATACGTCTACTTTCAAGCAAGAAATATTTAACTATAAAAATGTTATATTGCGTGGAGGATGCGTGCATAGGCCTGCACATTTGTGCATTCATGAATGAATAGAGCAAGTGACGCTGCAGGTTTGGAACACCTTCAATTAAAGAGATACCAGTTAAATAGTCACAGGTTGACGCTGCACTCCCTTCTGACTGTATCATTTTTACCGGGGACATGTCGCCAGCTAAAATGACACCTATGCGTAAAAGAGAACATTGGGTGCAGTTTAGCTATTATCAGGAATAAATTCCCTGTCCCAGCTAAATGATAACTAAAATTTTCCCAAGACTAATAAAAACCAGAGCAAGACTACTAAACCTGTACACAGATCAAGTTTTTGAACCCAATTGTCCAACTTTCAAATCACAGCTTTTTTTTTAGCTTCTAGCAATCAAAAAACAATTTTCTTTGACTAGACAGACATAAAAGGGATCATAAATTTAGCTTTCCATGAGTGTTTTGGTGAAAGAGTTGTTTTCTGTATATTTCTGCCATGTGATCGGTCAATGCTCTAACATTTCTGTTTGGTGCTTCAGCACTCCAAGGTTTCTTACCTTTGTCTTGACCCATACACCTGATCTATTTTCCTCTCCCCACTATTTTTGGGCTTTTTGCTACCTGGTATGCCCTTTATTTTTAATTTCTGTTTCTAGAATCTGCCACTCTGAATTACAGCTCAACAAATGTGGCCTTTTTAGTCCATAGCCTCCTATACTCACATTCCAAAAATGGTTCATTGCCCAAAAGACAGAATTAGGCTCATTTCCACGAAACAAACATTGACAAGTTATGGCAGAAATGTAAATAAGTGGTCCACTTTCAGGGGTCATACTCTGTCAGACTGTCAGCACTCTGACAGTTACATTACATTTAATTAGTAGCACCTGGGCTTTTCCTTTATCTAAGCAGTCAGTGAAAGAGAAGAACCCACTAACAGCAAATTTGGAATTACATGAATGTTCGACCAAAGAACAAGAGCCACCAGTTTTAAAGCTGCTGACTGCGATCCAAGACAACAATTCAGTCTCGGATTTCCATTGTTAGAAAAAAAGTTTTCCTTTAAAGGGGACATTATAAAAATCACATAATGCTTTTGAGAGGAAGAATAATCTGAAGAATCTGTTTTAGTGGCTTCAAACAGATACAACAAAAGCCGATCAAATCAAAGCATTTGCTGTTGATTTCTGACAGTTTAGTTTTTCTAACATATTTTGACATATGAATAAACTTTAAAGTGTAAGTGATACAATAAAAATGGGATAATGGAATGAAAATACATTTCTGAAAGAGGCTTGCCTTGTTTAGACCTCAAACAGTTTGGTGTGACCCTGGCTATTGAAGTGAGATTGTAATATCTTATGAGTCTGATAGGAGACTTCAAGAGTTCAAAAAGAATTTAAAATCAGCCATTCTATCATATGGAAAACAGCTTACAAGCTGAGAAATTTAAAAGCAATAACCAAAATACCTAGGTATGGTCGCCAATGCAAGTTTACCCCAAACGCAGACTGCAAGATGCTTGAAGAAGTCTATTAAAATCATAAGTATCATCACAGGACCTACAGCAGGTTTTTGCTGTTGCTGATTTGAAAGTGCATGCCTCTACAGTAAGAAAAAGACACAAGCACAAGTTTAGCTTCCATTGGAGGGGGGCAAGGAGGAAATATTTGTTTAAAAAAAACTGCAGATTAAAGTTTATCAAAGAAAATAAAGACAAAGACCAGGTCCCTCATTTATCATACATTCATAGAAACTGTTCTATATTCTATCCTACAAATGAAATTCAGAATGTTCGTTTTAAATATATGGTGGCCAGTCGTATACATGTTCCTCCGCAATCATCTGTTGATAATTCGCACATATGCTTACCTAGGTGCTTGTGCCTATTCACAGTCATTTGCATACAGAAAAGTCCCCAATTAACCATATTTGGTCACACCACATCCTCTGACATATGCATTAAATCCTTGTGTTCTTCCCCAAAATAATGGCCAAGAGAACGAAAAACGGAATTTCAATGACACCGAGGTCGAGGTGAAATATAAGTGGGACAAAAAAAAAAGTCATGATGAACAGACGTTTTTAAAATTGTCATAGTTAATGCAAATTAATTTTAACACCATAGTTTTTGCCCTCTGTTATCAGCGGTTTCCTCTGCTTCATGTCTCCCCCCCTCCAGCACGTAGCAGTTATATTCCTGCTGCAGACATAAGAAAATGTGCTAAAGAATAATTTTATTTGCTGTTATTCACTTCTGTGGAGATACTTTACTTAATTGAACAAATTAAATCAGTTAAATTTGTACCGAACATTGCTGTTTGGTTCTATCAGCTCAGGGGTAACTAATAAAAAAAAAAGAATAGCCTACTGCCTGGTAGAAATTGACCGAGCCAGTAAATACGGTTGGGACAGTGGAGAGGTTCCTGTTTGAAATCAAGGAAAGAATGATTTGATATCAAACTGAATACAATAAAACGTCCCTCACCACTCAGCTGGCCCAGACCTTCTAGGGTGCACAGATTACAATATTTGACACGCATGTGGCCATGCATTATCGGAGACACTGCTTTAGCTGGCATCAGTATGCATGGAGACAGCGACAACCTGCATTAACAATAAGCAGGACCATCCAGTTTCCACAGTACAGTTTGCAAACCTTTTATTTATAAGTGTAACATTATTTTAAACTGAATTGCTTGATGTGACAAGTAGAAAAAAAGCACTCGGAGAGCGCAGAACCTCGCATCTCCCACCCGCAGAATCGCCATGCATGATCATCCCTAAAAATCTTCTGATTTATTCCTTTTCTAATTTATTCCTTTTTTACATGTCCTGAATCCATTTAATCCAAATCCATCCATATATTTTTTACTTAGTTTACTAAAGGACAGACAGATGGCAACATGAGGTCCTTGGCAGAGGTGATAAACTGATGGGATAAATATCCCGTCAAAGTAAAACTGTTTCAGTTTTGCTGTTCCCCTGTTCTACCACTTGATGCTGTGCGTACGCATGGTCAGAGCTGTTCTTATATTTAGGAACATTTCTACACTGAAGTGCAAGATGGTAAATCCCACACTATGCAAAGAATTGTTCCTACGCACAAAATACTGTGCATCAGTACAGTTAATAAATGAGGGTGATGTTGAATAAATGAGAATGATGTTCTTTGGACGGATAAAACTGATTTATTTGGAAACCATCAAATATGTCAGGATTCAAACTGGACAGACCTAGGGGAGGGTTGCGTTCAAAGGGAGGATAGAGTTTGATCTGTTAACATCCAGGGCTCCAAAAACGGATCTAATTAGAAGATTGGTATTACCGTAAGTCGCAGGAGCGAGATGGATTCGGTCAGAAGGTGGGGAGAATCCACAACACCTGGATGAGGCACTCGAAGGAGCGGTTGGAGAGGAGCTCGGGACATAGAGGAAATTATGTCAGAGCGACGAATGGGTGAGTGGATCCTCCTTTAAATAAGAAATGCTAAAGGTCACATGACCCTAGCCTGACGAAAGAGAATGTGTTTAGTGCAATTCAAAGTGCTCCAGGAAATGAACCTCATGCTCACTATTAAACTTAGGGGTGATAGTGTTATGGTCTGGGGATACTTTGCCATAGACTAACTTGGCCAGATCATCATCATAAATTCTACCATGAATTTTACTCTGTATCAGAGGGTGCTGGGGGAAATTGTGACACCATGTATAACAGAATCGATGCAGTACTAGACCCAGGAACATGACAGTAATAAATTCACCAAGACCTGGCTGAGAGTTAAGAAATGGCCAGGTCTCAAAGGCCAGATCTTGATCTCATTGAGATGCAGTAGAGTGACTTTAAATGGGAAGGACATACAAGAAACCCCTCAAACATCTCACAGCTGAAAGTGTGAAGTACAGTAAACCTTCCTCAGACATCTCACTGAAACTTTTTTCACAAAAGGGGGGAACACTAACTATTAGAGAGTAGGGTTTCCCAACTTATACCTCATGTAGATAAATATTCTTGATATATTTTGTTTAATGTGTAAAACAAGGGGATTGTTGGTGCTTATCTGTAATGGAATCACTTTATTTTGCAGAAATAAATAAAAATAGTTTATTCCATATGGATAAAAAGTTTTATCAATAGGCATTTTTCAATATGTCACTCATACCAAACCACCTTTATTTATGAAACCCTGTAAAACAAAAAAGGTTTACAAACTTCAGTACATGTATAAATAAGATAAATAAAAAAATTGAAAACATTTAAAATTGAAGCAACCTCTTAAAACAGCAAAAAACTGATCTACTAAAGGTTCATATGCTTGGAAGCTGCTAGACCAAGGAACCTAAAGCGATCCCTTTTGTTTTTTGTTTGGTAAATTTTTAAAAGCTTAAAGCCATCAAGTCCTTCATGTGATCAAGACATTTAAACAGCAGCTTTACTGAGAAACCATTATTTTTTAAGAGGGAGATAAATCTGGGAGTTGTCTGCATGACAATGGAAAGAAACTACATAATACCTGAAAGTAAAGCCAAGGAGTAGCAGATATATAGACAAAAGAAGAGGCCCTAAAACTGAACCCTGTTGTGCAACAACACATGAAGAAGCAGAGTAGGGGAGGAAAGAGAAAGTTTGCATTCCCAAACATTTTAAGAGAGTTCCTAATTTTGTCATGAGGACTGTAATGAGATGATGTTTTGTATGGACAGCATTTTTAACAGCTATGATCTGTAATGAACAAGGCTTTGCAAAGTCATTTAATCACACATAATCTTCCGTTTCCTCTCTCCAAGCCAAAACAGTGGTAGTAGTGGTAATTTTGGTGTCCTTGTGCTGTAATTTTACCCAGCCCCTAGAAGCTTGCGGGGACTGAACTCAGCCGACCAATTGCAGCTGCTCTGCTGCACCCTGTTGTTTACAGTTTTTTCCCCCTCCCTTGCTTGTCTCTGTGAAGTTTGATAAATGTTGGTCTGGATGATTGTAATCATTGAAATTGTTGGCCTTGATGCTTCAGAAGAAGCTCTTATCACCCTGCCACTTTTTAAATGTATTTTACAATCATAATTGTAATCTTTCATAGATTTTGAATGAATTATTGTGGTGTTGTTTAAATCTATTTTTCCAATAATGTCGTACACTTTAAATCTATTTGATAGCTGCTGAAAAAAATTTAATCCCAAGGGATGTGAGCCTTGGTTCCCTCAGGAGCAAACGACCCCGAAATACCATCCGGCCTCAAAGTACGGAAATTCTTATGCTTGTTAAGCATCTGTTCAGGAAATGAAACTGAACAAGAGCATGTTATGATGACTGATGTACAAGATTTATTAGAATCGTTATCTGCTTAAACCATGAAAGAAATCACAGAATAATGCAGTTTAATATATTAGAATAAGGCTATGACAAGTGAAACTATTTTTAGATCAAAAATACCTTAATTCATTGCATTTTCTGCTGTAATGGGGAAGGATTTCACAGTATCTGATGAAAGAGGAGATAAGCTTACTACTACTTGAGACTGTGTAACCTCTTAGCCACAAACGTGTTTACTTTAACAACAAGGTCACTCAGGAGCATTTCATAAATCTGCATGCAGACTGAACCCAAATTCATGCAGGGCTAAATAAAACAATCACCTGCAGAAAGATTCACACATGCTTAGTTGCATTTTTTTTTCGTACTTATGTTTACATCTCCAGCTGTGGTCCGTGACCTAAAGCCATCTGACCACTTGTCCAGAGGGTAATCCAAACAAGAACATGGTCAGTCTGGTATGCACAGCGCTTCTGTTCTTATTTGTGGCTTCCTGTCTCTCTCTCTGTCTTCTTTGTGAGACACAGCCAAACTGCAGCAGCCAGCTTCCCATGTGAAAGCAGACCAGGGCTGCCAAGAAGGTTGCAGCTCTGTCTCACCGTCTACTCTGTTGGTCAGTGTTTATCTGGATCCACATTTAGAAAAATAAAAAAAATGGTTTGTAGATATTCAAACGGGACCACAGAATACAGTCCCAATTGTGTTTGAAGCCTCTCACCTGTTCACCTCCACTACACAGACATATAAACCAGTACACCCTGTGATTCAGGAGCCTGTAGATGCTCATTTAGCACCAATAACTTGAAGTAGTTGTTTTCTTTATGACTTTATCAGTCTCTCACATTATTTGTGACAAATCTTGACCCAATGTCTTTATAACATTAATTCAATTCAGTTTATTTATATAGCACCAATTCAGAACAGATGTAATCTCAAGGCACTTTACAAGAAAGTCATTTCAACACAAACATTCCAATCGGTTTAAAGTTTTAGCTAGTTTTCTATTTAAGGAATCTCAGCAGATTGCATGGAGTCATTGACTGGCAATTGCGCCCCATTGATGCAGACTCCAACCACAGCAATCCCTCATACTGACCAAGCATGTAGCGACAGTGGAGTGGAAAAACACCCTTTTAACCTCCAGCAGAAAAAGTTGATAACAGGAAATGGGGATGCTCAGTTACTGGGATGCCCTCCGTCCAACAGGGCATTGTAGCTAAGCGGGATACCAGACCAGGTGTAGCTTCTATGGAGAGAAAAACACAGAGAAAACTTCAGGTTGTTGAGGTTAGGTGGTGACCACAGACCACTTCTCAGTTCCTATGCTTTCTGGCTGATGTTTTGAATACTGGCGGTGCTTTCACTCTAGTGGTAGGATGAGACGGAGTCTACAACCCACACAAGTGGCTCAAGTATTGCAGCTCATCCAGGATAGCACACAGTGTTGGGGAAGTTACTCAAAAAAAGTAATCCATAATAAATTGCTCATTACTTCTCATAAAAGTAATCCCTTACATTACTTAGTTCCTTTTTTTGGAAAGTAACTTAGTTACATTACTAGTTACACTACTCTTGCATCGTTCTAAAACATCATACCTGAAATGAATGCCGAGGTGACTAAAAGAATATTATGACAGAAAAAGAGTTAGTATATATATATATATATATATATATATATATATATATATATATATATATATATATATATATATATATATATATATAACAGTGGCTTGCAAAAGTATTCGGCCCCCTTGAACTTTTCCACATTTTGTCACATTACAGCCACAAACATGAATCAATTTTAATGGAATTCCACGTGAAAGACCAATACAAAGTGGTGTACACGTGAAAAGTGGAACGAAAATCATACATGATTCCAAACATTTTTTACAAATAAATAACTGAAAAGTGGGGTGTGCGTACCAGGAGACAGCCCAGTACAACAGGAGACGTGGAGAAGGCTGTAGAAGGCAACAACCCAGCAGTGGGCAAGCTACCTCCGCCTTTATGTAAGCAGGAACGGGAGGAGCATTGCCAGCGGCGTGCAAAATGACCTCCAGTAGGCCACACATGTGCATGCATCTGCTCAAACGGTCAGAAACAGACTCCATGAGGGTGGTATGAGGCCCCGACGTCCACAGGTGGGGGTTGTGCTTACAGCCCAACACCGTGCTGGACGTTTGGCATTTGCCAGAGAACACAAAGATTGACAAGTTTGCCACCGGCCCCCTGTGCTCTTCACAGATGAAAGCAGGTTCAATCTGAGCACATGTGACAGAGTCTGGAGACGCAGTGGAGAACCTTCTGCTGCCTACAACATCCTCCAGCATGACCGGGTATGCAGTGGGTCAGTAGTGGTGTTTGCATTTCTTTGGGGGCCGCACAGCCCTCCATGTGCTTGCTAGAGGTAGCCTGACTGCCATTAGGTACCGAGATGAGATCCTCAGACCCCTTGTGAGACCATATGCTGGTTCCCCTGGGTTCCTCCTAATGCAAGACAATGCTAGACCTCATGTGGCTGGAGTGTGTCAGAAGTTCTTGCAAGAGAAAAGCATTGATGCTATGGACTGGCCGCCCATTCCCAAGACCTGAATCCAATTGAGCACATCTGGGACATCATGTCTTGCTCCATCCACCTATGCCTCATTGCACCACAGACTGTCCTGGAGTTGGCGGATGCTTTAGTCCAGGTCCAGGGTTGTAGGGAGGTCATTCAGACACGTGGAGGCCACACACAATACTGAGCCTCATTTTGACTTGTTTTAATGACATTAGCCTTCATCAAAGTTGGATGAGCCTGTAACATGTTTTTCCACTTTAATTTTGTGTGCGAGTCCAAATTCAGACCTCCATGGGTTGATAAATTTGATTTCCATTGATAATTTCTGTGTGATTTTGTCAACAGCACATTCAACTATGTAAAGAACTAAGTATTTTATAAGAATATTTCATTCATTCAGATCTAGGATGTTATTTTAGAGTTATATTAGTGTTCTCTTAATTTATTTGAGCAGTGTTTTTTGAATCTGTCAATATGATTGGATTGACTTGATTGTATATCTCTTTCCATAAACTATATATGTTTCTCTTCTAAAGTGCCTTGATGCAATATTTGCTGTAATTTGGCACTGCATAAATAAAATTAACTATATAGTGTTGTGGATTTGCACCTATGTTTGAGATTGTTGTCCTGTTGCATAACCCAGTTTGTGCAAAATCTCCTCTTTCAGATATACTGGCCTCACAGTTGACTTTGTAACACTTTAGCGGTTTTCAGACAGAAGTTCTGGAATGTTTGCGGACAATTTCATCCGGTCTTTAAACGGAGTTGTGTTTTCAGACACACCACTTTTTCCCGGAACATTGCCTTTCGGCTGCTTTCACACAGCAAGAAATGTACCGGAGGATCCTGATGAATGTCTGGGGTTTGCGGGGGAGGGGGGGGGTTGTTTGTGGATATTATGTAAACTTAGTGCGGCGGGCGTACGTCATTTCCCCAAACAAAGGGATTATTGCAAAGATGGTTGACGAAACAGCAGATCTACTCGCACTGCTCGTCTTTGTGATGTGTGTAATTTTGGGCACATGGAAACGCTTAAGAGACATCGATGAAGAAGCTGAAAGGAAAATAGTGACATTTATACATCGTCAATGTGTGCGCTCACAGAGTTCCCTGCCCCCCTCCCCTTTTCCCTACTGCCCCACACCCCTGCAGCTTTCGCGGAACATTACCTGGTAGTCTGAACGCAAACCCCATACCGCGAAAAGTCCGCTCTTGTTACTAGGTCTTCATCCGTAAAATTACCGGTAAAGGGTATCCGAACAAAGTCCGGAAGATTGCTTTCAGACACAAAAGCAAAACAGACGGAGTCCAGAAGATTACCGTTTTTCATGGCGTATTTGAAAGGGGCTTTAGGTATACAGAGGAAATTATGTCGACTCAATGACCGCAAAGCGCCTAAGACAAGCCCTAATTATCACCCCTTCAGCTCCATGCTTGTCGGTTTTTATGAGGTGATAGCTTCATTACTTTTCACCAAACATGGTACTGTGTATTTGGGGGGGATCTATTTGCTTATCTCCCAAAAGGATATTGATCCAGATGGGTTGTGGTTTATTCAGATCCAACTTTGCAAACACAAGTCATGCAACCATATGAATTTTGAACTGAAGATGTCTTCTGCTAACATCTTCCAAAGTAATAATTGTTCAACCGTTGTGATATAGCATTGTCTTCAACTTGAACTTGACATGTACAATAATATTGTTAAAAAATTTCAGACATAGCTTTTTAACTCTTCCCAGAGTATTTTGCAACAACATTTGCTTTTCCTATGTCATTGCTCATTTATTTTGCCCTTAACATCAGGTCAACACACACCTACTCCACATTTGGAAACTGCTAAAAACTCCTATTATATAAAGGTAGTCCCACTTGCTTCCCTGATTTTGCAGTTCAACCAGTGTGGTATGAATCCAAAATGACCTCTCAGATTTATTTCATCTTAAAGACAGTTGTCAAAAAAAGAAATGTGATCTCACCTCTCATTTTAAAAGTTTTTTAGATGCTACCATGCCATATTTTGTTTTGATTAGTGGATTTCACGTTAGATGAGGAAAACAATTAAGGCTGCACATTCACTCATTTGACATTCAGTCCTTTGAGATTTTTTGAGACGGATAAGGTCCTTGATTTGAATAATTAAAAAACTCCAGCCAGATGTAGTGGGAACATGTTGAAACACAATAACCATTTTACAGATAGGAGTTCTGGACTTTGCCCTTATCTAATACAACAATACCTGCTCAACCCACATGCTATATTCTAAAGATCATTGGTAACCAGATAAAAGTCCTAGCAATGGATAGCTTGCTGGCAGGTTTCCATCTTGAGGGCATTCAGAAGGAACAGGTCTGGGAGAATAAATAGACTTAGACTTAGACTTAACTTTATATATCTGCTTAGTGGTGACAAAGGAGAAAGGTGGATCAACAAAGGACACCTGCTGAATTACGTCCAAGGCATCTATGTTTGCAACCCTCCAATGGTACATCTAGACGGAGCCCAAAATATTTCTTGGGACCAAAATATGCCACTTTTACACTTGGACTCTGATACTGCTTAGTCCTAAAAACAGCCTTGCTTCTTGAGGGCTCTGAATAAGAGGAAATCACAGGTGGTTTTATCTGAGAAGAATCACGATGTTAATAGCAACCAATGCCTGAAGAAGTCCACAAGTGTAGGCTGCAGTGGTATGGATATGCAAAGTGAGTGCAGGCTAAATACAGCCCAACTCTTGTGGTGGCAGCGTCAAACACCCTGAACAATGCTACACAATGCAACAAAGATCTGTGAGGAAAAATGCAAATTACATTAAGACACAAGGCATTTAATTCTAAGGAAACGCAAACACTACAAAACATAAAATGAGTACTGAGAAACCCCCATACTGACTGTTATGGTTATGGCAACCACCCACACTGGAGGTTTCCTACATGATGTAAGGAGGAAATGTAAGGATAATATGAAGCCAGAACTCATACACCTCACCAAATCAAAGGTCAACATAATGGAAAAACATTTACAGTAGTGTCCAACATCCAGCAGCATTCAAAGACAGTTATATGCTTTGAGGAAAACTTCATCTAATCACTTGCTTGGGATAAAAAAAGAGAAAATATTGTAACTCATAGTTCTCACTTCAGAAAGAAAATAGTATTATATTAAACTTAAATGTACCAAATCTGAGTTGACTATTTTGTTATAGTGATCACTTTACAACCAGCGTTAGAGATAAACGACCGATTTAAAATTAAGTCACACAATGGTAAATTTCACTAACAACCAAACAAATAAAGATGCTCATATGAATACATCTGGGTAATTACAGATGGCTTTCTCTGAGCGTTACAGGTCTTACTTATTAAACAACAACAATATATATAAAAAAGGAAGACAAAGAGCAGCCTGGAACCTGCTTTTGCCTATGCTCTCCTCATTTACTCCAACACTGTAAGGTCACGAAAGGCACAGAATGGACATAAGGAGTGATTATTGGGAGCATTAAAGCCCAGCTGCCTGTGTAAACAATCTGTGCTTAGAGAAAGCACCATTGACCCATTAGACCAACGCTGCAGCAGCCAGGAAGGAAAACTTTGTTTGGGAAACATGCAGTGTGCCATTTATCACACATTTCTTCCACTTTTATGTACAACATTATAATGTTATTGTTTAAAAGTGAGCGAGAGAAATGCTTTGTGATTCACAGCTGAGCTTCTCAGGGAAACGTCATGGTACACAGGAGGCATAATGATAATTACATTGACTCATATTATTATGGTGGATCTGAACTCCTTAAGCAGTTCAGTATGATTTCAATCAACAAAAAACATAATACACTTTTATATTAATGAAAAGTATTTGCTCACAGTTTATGACCCAGAAGAGGCAACAAGACCCCTCCATAAAGCACTAATGGAATTCACATCAAACTCTAATCTCACATAAAGAGTCTTAAATCATAACTTATGGGATAATAGCTTCATTTTTTCAGCCTCTATTTGAATTCAAATTTGGAGCATTTGAGCTTCAGCCGATGTTGATACTACAGTAGTTCTGCATCATATGAAGAATTCCTCAAAGCCTATCTGTAGTTAAAGTACAGCCAGGTCTGCAGTTGTAGGACTTTTTACCTTATTGGAGATATTTTCTTTAAGTAGCATAGAGTACTTTTTCAAGGGGTGGCATGAGCACTATGAGAAAAATTAGTTTATTAGGTGTACTAAGATTTTGTTGCTTATTTGCATGTTTAATCAATGGGTAGAGGGCACCCTCTGTTTTTCAAAAGGAAAGGACTGTCTGGAAATATAGCTTTACACTGATATGCTAAAGTTGGTATCTGATATGTTACTTCTCATTTAGCCCTAATTGAAAGGTGGCTTTTTTAAAACTCTTTCTGCATATTCAAATTTTGGAAGTTTTCCTTTTTTTAAAACGTTTACAAAAATCTAAAAGAAGGGATTCCCCAAGTGCACCATTTATGCAAGCAACTCGATTGTTATGTAATCAATACTGTCACAAGCTTTACATGTATGTCTTCATTTTTCTTAAAAGGAAACTGTTGTTTCCTACAGCTTTGTGTAATGGTTTCTTGTTGCTGGTTGTGAGTATCCCCACAGAAATGTGTTGACTGATGTAAAAGTTATCCTCCAAGCCCATCTGTCTCATTACTGAGTAAACAAAACCCTCTGAGTTCCTTGCAGGGTCAGCCTAAAAACACTCAATCTATAGTCTCACAGCAAAATTATGTTACATGCATACTAAAACCAGAATGTTTCCTTAAATTTAACTGTCCACATTTGAAATGCTGACCATAAACAAATATTTTGTATGAACAAAAGTATGTCAAGTAGGAAATGTTTAGAAGTGAAGCTATAAAATTTCACTGGATAAGAGTGAAATTAGTTCAGATGTTTGTTGTGAAATTTCTAAATCTCTCCAACAAGGAAGTGCAAAGTAAAATGAGAGAAATAACTTTTAAAAGTACATAAATACTGTATTTATCTTTGCAGGTGTATTTGCACTGAGCAATGAACAACAATTTTTTTTCCTATATAAATAACAAGTAGATGTAGATTTCAAGTTTAAAATTTTGCTTGAACCCTGGCTCATAATACAATGCAGATGAAAGTACAGAGTAAATTGCTTCCTGCATAATGTGGTGTGGCTGGCATCAAAGCCTTCCCAATTATCCAAGCACATTAGTTCATAAAACAAAAAAGGGAAATTTTAACAATGCACACAACTGTGATAAACAGCTCACTTGGCACTGTCCCCTGAACCAATCTTCATCACCTCTCTCTCTGCAGGGTACAGACAGGTCTGCTGCAGATCTTCTATGGAGTTTGTTCAATATCTGTGCTACAGTATTAATATGGCAAGGTGCGGATAATATTTTTAATCTGCCCCACATAAAAAAAAACATTGAATCTCATGTGCTAAATGGATGTGGTCACATGATCAATTAGAAAATTTCCACGTGAAATTCATCACGTGAGATACGTAAAACACTAGAAAATATACGATTTTTGACGTATTTTTGGTTATAACATCAAAACATAATTCTCCATTTGAATTACACAGAATTATAGATAAAATTTGGGACTTAGTGTTACTTTGATCTTTAATGTACTAAAGTCTTTCGATCAACATAGACAGCATATATAGGATGGAGGGAGCCTCTGTGACATCACCCGTAAGTTTCTGAAGAGCTGAGCTGAAGCCCAGTGGGCGGTTCCTACCATCGCCATATTGGCCACGTCACGTGTCTAGTCATGCCCGGAAAATACAAAAAATGGGCAAAGAGGTGGATCTGAGAGTGAGGCTGTGAGGGTGAGGGAGGACGATTGACAGCCATCAAACTCTGAGCCAATGTAGCTACGAGCTAATTGAGCTAATCCGGAGCTAACCAAAGCTAACGGAGGTTGGTGGGCGCTTTTAGCCAGAAAACCATGGTTGAGAGACTCTACTACCCCTATGCCTTCTAGGCAGAATAACTTTGTCGAATAAAATCATAAAGGCTTGTGGTCCATTTCACTAAAACTATGTGAATTTTAATTAAAACAAGTCTCAATAATCAATATGTAAAGTAAAGAAGAGATGTGATCATTTCAACCCATTTTTGACCTATCCTAAATGCACTGCAGAAATATAATTTTACTTATGGAAAAAAATGGAGCAGAGACTTCTTGGATGATCTGTTAGTGCAATCAATACCACAGCACTAGATCTTTGTCCAATAAGTGCACAGTTAATATCCAAACACAAATAAACATTGCGGACCCAGCCGATTGTTAAGTTCAGAGAACCAAATGGCCTAGACATTGAGGGCATGGCATCGGCCTTCCCTGGAGCCAGCCTGGGGAGCAAGCCGCTAGCCACCAGCGCTAGTGCTGACAGCACATTTGAGACCTGTCAATTAAAAGAACACGCCCCTTATCATTCATCATTTTGAGCTTAAATGACATCTAAATGGACGAGTTATTAAAAAAATGCACCCCCCTCAGAGTAAACTTGACCTATTAAACCTAAAATGGTTTTTTGAATCAGGCTGTAAATATGTTCATATCTGCTGTAAAGTTGGCCATTTTAACAGGGGAGTCAATGGGAATTTGTTCTTTTCTGCAGACCGCCGCTGGTGGACAGGGGGGAAACTGCAATTTTTGTCACTTCCGCATTGGCATCACATTGGGCCAGCGGAGTTTGCCCCTTGATGGTACAGTGGGGCAAAAACGTGTTTGGCAGCCAACAATTGTGCAAGATGTCCCACATAAAAAGATCCGAGAGGTCACCACTTTGCTACACTTCAACTGTGGGAGACAGAATGTGAAAAAAAATCAAGGAAATCACATTGTATGATTTTAAATAGATACAAAAAGGAATTTAAAAATAAGGTGCAGTGCACATCCAGTGTGATCTGCGCTGCAGTTGTCAGTGTGCATACAAATAAGAGAGATGGTTACTCTACGTGCAAATCCAACATGTGCTTCTCTCCCAGGAGAAAGTTATATTTGGAGTTTATCTCCCTGAATATACTGAAAAAGAATGTGCCTCTAGATTTTGGCAATCAACTAAAAGAATTTTTCCACAGCTGTCTCCGTTTATTTCTCTCAACCTTCCTCCTCAGCTGCCACAATCCAAAGCTGCCATTTATGTAAACACTCTGCACTGGTTGGGCAGATGCATTTGTTTGATGATGAATGGTTTTTTTCATCCAAAAATATAAACGATATATTCCAAATAGCCTTTTTTCAAAACTTTCAACCGTGCCTTGTCAATGTCAAAGTAACTGTCTGGGGCCTTTCTGTTGACATAGAGATACGGTTGACATTAGTGTTGAACAGTTACATCAACAACACGCACAGAAATCACAGTTCACTGAGCAACATCCCCAGATAAAAAAAAAAACTCTCTTGGGTTTCAAACAAAGGGCTGCCTCGTCTTCTAGAAATTAATTTCCTATATAATGAAATCACTTCTCAGTGCGAGGTGCAGTCTAATCACTTACTCCATTATGTTCACCAGCGTTCAGAACAATACAATAACAACATGATAGCTTAGGTTATGAAGAAAATGCCTGAATGTAAAATAATATTTCGGCATTCAAGTCATGTTCTTTTTCTGCTAAACTTGGTGCAATAAATTCTGAAATATGTGCATTACCTATGTGAATGAACAATAACTTAAAACAAGATTAAATCAACATTCTCCCCGCATTTCCTGCTGAAAATATGGAATGAGTTCACATAGAGGCTGAGGTCTACCCCACAGGAGAGGACCCTTGGTATAGGCTGAGAATATATGCCCCAAGGTAGTCCAACACATAGTGGCTAAAAAGGGTAAACATCTGTTCCAAGTTTATGTTGGAAATCTCTCCGTCAAGGTGGGATACACCACCAAAGGTGCTGGAAAATGCCATAGCAAAGATCCTGTAGGATCTCTAGGATCAAGCTGCAAAACAGGTGAAAGTTTACTACCCGGTTACTGTTTGATCAGCATCATACACATAAATTAGCAACAAAAAGATGGAAACACATCAAGAGCTAAGACAAGAGCTTTAAAGGCTATCACTTCCAGACAGGGAGTCAGATTCCCACAGATTCCAGGATGAACCTCAGGGATGTCTACCCAGAGGAGCATAGTCATAGGAACAGCTGAAATACTGTGCAAACGCTCTAATCTTCCAGGGCTATAGCAGAGGGCCTGGAGTTGTATAGCTGCACAGTAAGCATAGCTTTTCTTGATGAATGTAACCAATCTTCCACTGATACAGTTCCTTGCAAAGGCGTTCATAGTGATTACACTTTGAAACATTTTTTTTTTTTTAGAGTTTTGAAAAAGATTGCTAGGATTTAGATCTGATTTTAACCTATACCATTCCACTGTAGCTCCTGCTATACCTTTCAGATCATTGTTCTGCTGGAAGGTAAGCCTCCATCCCACTGTTCTTTTCTAACAAGCTTCTGAGGCTTTCACAAATCCGATTTTAGATATACTCCAAATAAATTACACACAGATAACCTCTATTTACAGTGGAGGAAAAAAATATTTGGCAGCCATCAATTGTGGAACCTGTACCCCTTAAAAATGAAGTGTATGAATGAAGTCTGTGATCTTCAGCATTGGTACCCTTCAACAAGGAGAGACAAAATGTAAAAATAGAATCCAATAAATCACATTGTATGGTTTTTAAATAATTTATTGTATAATAGTGCAGATCATAAGTATTTGGTCAATAACTAATTCACCTCAATACTTTGTAATCTAACCTTGGTTGGCAATGACAGAGGTCAAATGTTTTCTGTAGGTCTTCAATGTCTTTACACTGTAGCTGGTATTTTGGCTCATTCTTCCATGCAGATCTTCTCTAGAGCTGTGATGTTTGGGGCTGTTGCTGGGCAACAAAGAGTTTCAACTCCCTCCACAGAATCTCTATTGGTTTGAGGTCTGGACTGGAGTGGACCAGCTGGTCCTAACTTAAGCCAGTCCTAAGCCCTACGCCAGACTTACCTAAGTCAGACGTAATAACTGGAGTTAGAACCGAGTGCACCAACTCAGACTAGGACCAGTCGCAGCTGCGCCTGGTCGTATCGCGCGCGCTCACGAGGATACAAGCATCGCTGTGCTCGTTGCCTAGCAACGCATCAACCCAAAGCGCAGCAAGGATGGAAGAGGGAGGCACTTTTCTTCAGAAAAACAGAAAAGTAAATTTTACCGATGATGAAATTAGAAAACTTTTACAACTATACGCGGAGCACAAAGATGTGTTGACTACCAAATTTAATAACACGAATACAATCAAACAAAAGAGCGCAGCTTGGAAGATTATCACGGCTGCCATAAATAACGAGTGTAACGGTGGAGTGCGTACAGTTGAAGAGGTGAGAAAAAAATGGAAAGATCTCTTATCAAGAGCAAAAAAAGACCAGTCTGCTCCTAAAAATCCCCAGACTGGCAGAGGTCCTCTTCCAAAAGCTTTGCCATATAGCACTATAGTTATAGATATTTTTGGAGAGGATTCACCTGCTTTTGTCGGCCTTAATGGTGTTGACAGTTCAGCACCCGCGTCATCTAATAAAGAGAACTGGGAGGATGAGAGCTGCGCTGAGGAAAGGACAGACTTTATAGCCACCACTGGTAGGTCATTCATAAAGATGCCCTAAATAATCCTTAGACGTATGTTTTATTAACAATATTAAAATATTGTAGATTCAAATGAGAGACAGGAGGAGGAAAGCCCAACACCAGTGATGCAGGAGGAGCTCCCAAAAAGGCCGTGTTCTCAGAAACGAAAAAGAGACCAGGATGAGCTTCAGAGAATCCTTCTGGAAAAAGAGATCTATAGAGTGGAGGTGGAAACATCAAAGTTAAAGACTGAACAGGAAAAGCTGGAGCTTGAAAAGAAAAGATAAAATAAAAAAACAAGACAATCTCTCATTTACGATTTTGTAAATTATGTATAAATACTATTTAGTTCTATTTAGCCTATAATACATGTTAATTTGAGGTCATTTTTATGCATTTTGTTTCAAATCAACTTTTGACAATTATTTAATGTTTATTATATTTCATGACACATTTATTGTTATTCGTTTACTTTATTTTTATTTTTAATATATGTACTTAATCATTACAAATAAATTTAATGCAACAGTTTCTTCTCAATTTTATGATTATATAGCCATTTAACAAGTTACACGGTTTGACATCTTTTCTCTGCCGTGCGCTTTGAACCTTGTTAAAAGCATCACTTCCTCAGCCAGAGAATGTTATAGGTTGTTGATGATGTGATTGTGGACTAGTCGGCCACTAATATCTTCGGGGATTGTGGCCACAAGATTTTCCTCCTCTTCTTCAAGAACCACATCTTCTTGTCTCGGGAGGGGAAGTCGTTTTGACACACAAATGTTGTGCAGTATCACAGTGGCAGCAATAATTACGCAAACACGCTCGGGGTGCATGCGTAGTTCGCTGTGGAGGCAAATTGGAGATTTAATATATCCTTACTTAAGGATAAAGAATTTATTAAATATTTCGAAAAAGAGTGGGCCTAATATTTGGAATATAACGACCTCCCTGGTACGTCGCCATCCATTCTTTGGGAGGCAGGAAAAGCTGTGATTAGAGGTAAAATAATCTCATTCTCATCAAATAAAAAGAAAATGGAAATGGAAAAAAAACGTATTCAGGAATTAGAAGAAACTATTAATTCATTAGAAGCTTCTCTAGATGAGGAGAGACTAGGCAAAATCCGTAAAGCAAAGCTAGAATTAAATCAAATTATTAATAAACAGACCCAGTTCTTAATTCAAAGACTTAGGATAGAAAACTTTGAACAAGGTAATAAATCAGGTATATTTTTGGCTAACCAGCTTAAAATTAATAAAGAAAAAGCAACTATATCTGCTATTAAAGATCAGACCGGGAATACAGTATATGATCCTGGGAGAATAAACAACACATTTAAAGAATTTTACAAGGCTTTATACTCACCAGAAATAAATCCATCGGATCATGAAATTGAAAAATTTTTTGATAACATAACACTACATAAATTATCTGAAAGTCAAGCGATGGCCCTGGATTCACCACTAACAGCGGCTGAACTCCAGGAGGCCCTCCAAGGCATGCCCAATAATAAGGCTCCAGGCCCAGATGGATTTCCAGCAGAGTTCTATAAAGAATTCTGGAATATTCTGGCACCAACATTCCACAGAATGCTGCAGGAAACCAAGGAAAATGGCCGACTCCCACCAAATATGAATTCTGCCTACATTAGTCTTCTACTAAAATCAGGTAAAGACCCTTTGTTTCCTACCAGCTATCGTCCCATATCCCTCATTAATGTTGATCTTAAAATAATCTGCAAAGCCCTCGCAAAAAGGATAGAGAAAGTAACCCCTCTTATAATACATCCTGATCAAACTGGTTTTATTAAAGGGAGACATTCATCCACAAATTCACGTAGATTAATAGATTTAATAGATTTTACTATAAAAACATTAAAACTAATATATTATCTTTAGATGCAGAAAAGGCATTTGATAGAGTTAACTGGAAATTCTTATTTGTAACCTTACATAAATTTGGCTTTGGAAATTCTTTTATAAACTGGTTGAAAATATTATACAGTTCACCAACAGCATGTATCAGGACAAATAACCAAACATCATCTAGGTTTTATCTTCAGAGAGGTACCAGGCAGGGATGTCCTCTCTCTCCCTCCCTGTTCGCTATTTTTATTGAACCACTAGCTGCAGCAATCAGGCAAACTCACAATATTAAAGGCATGAAATGCAATAACATAGGACATAAAATCAGTCTTTATGCAGATAATGTATTACTTTTTCTCCAGCATTCACAAACCTCTTTCTCTCAGGTAATCGGGTTGATAAACTCTTACTCAAATGTTTCAGATTATTCTATAAATTGGTTAAAATCTACAGTTCTTCCAATCAATTGTTCTGTCCAGAATCCAACTAATACACAACTGCAGTCAGGGAATATTACCTATTTAGGTATCAATGTCTCACCAAGACTGGCAGATTTAATAACGCTAAAATACATCCCACTTTTAAAAAAAGTGGAAGATGATCTTGCTAGATGGAAATCCCTACCCATATCACTTATGGGAAGGGTTGCTTCAATAAAATGATGGTTTTGCCCAGAATCAACTACTTATTCTCAATGATCCCAAGTAAACCATCACTAGACTGGTTTAGATCTCTGGACTCCTCTATCTCTAAATTTCTTTGGAAAGATAAACCCCCACGTATCAGCTTAAAAACACTGCAGAAGACCAAAGAAAAAGGAGGTCTAGATCTACCAAACTTCCATCATTATTTTTTAGCCAACAGGCTCCAATATATCTCAAGATGGTTAAAACATAGCTACCTAGACGAGTCCTGGATAGACGTAGAACAGACACTATGTAATAAGATAAAACTTTCAGACCTACCATTTATTAGCTCAAATATAAAACAATATGAATGCTTTAAAAGCATAAATATCAGCTCCTCTCTGACAGCATGGTGGGAGTTTCTAAAAATGACAGAGTCCACAATAATCCCATGCAGACGCACACCCATCTGGAATAACCCCGACATCTTGCAAAAAAAATGTATGATAAGTTTCCCAGTCTGGAGGTGCAATGGAATTGAATACCTGGAACATATATTTGAAGGAACAGACTTTATCCCATTTAATACATTAATTACACAATATGGAATTGATAAAAACAAATTCTTAGAATATCAACAAATTAAATCTATTATTAAAGGTAAATTTAGGCTCAATACAGCTGAATTACAAATTCCAGCAAGAGTTTTAGATTTTCTTAATCTCAACTCCCCCAAATTGCTGTCTAAAATATACAAAACTTTATCTACATTAGATGAATCAATAGCCATCCCTATTTCAAAATGGGAGGTGGATTTATCAGCCAGCTTTGACCAAAACGTCTGGTCTCAGATATGTTTAAGAACCTTTAAAATAACAAAAAATCCTCATTTGCAATTAATACAATACAAAATCCTTCATAGAGTACACTATACAGGTCAACAAATGTTTAGGATGGGTTTTACATCGTCTAATACCTTCTTACAATGCACAAGCAATATACCAGATACTTATGTTCATGCGCTTTGGTTCTGTCCACCTGTTAAGAAATTTTGGTGCCAGATATGTGAGGACTTATCAAAGTGTCTGAAATGTAACATCCCACCATCTCCCTCAATTTGCCTGTTAGGAAATTTAAATGATGTCACCATGGTCAAACGAGCTGCGTTGCGCGGGATCAGGACCCGGGAGCTGGTACAACTTCGTGTCCAGATGCTGGCTGAGCCCGGCCTGGGGATGCTGTCCGTCCCCTGCGGCTATCGTGGGGGCGCTGGGATGTTGGCGGTGGGGATTGGCCTAGGGTGGAGGCGGCGTGTGGCGGCCGCCCCCTGCAGTGCCGGGGGCCCCTCGTCGGCCGGTCCCTTGTCGGGTCCCTGCTGGGGGGTGGGGTGCCCCTGGGCCCCGGCTCCCCTGGTCCATTGACCAGCCCGCCCTGGCGCGGCCGGTTGCCGGCGGGGCCCGTGGGCTCGTCACAGCTGCCCCCCGGGCCCCTGCACAGTGGCCGCTGGATGTTCCCCTGGGGTTCTCCTTAGCTCCACTCTTGGGGGATGCGGTCGGCCCCGCCCGGGTCCGCCTGGGGCTCTGGGGGTCCTTTGGACGTATTTGCTCCGATCTCCTTCATGTCTGCATCGATTCCTGGGAGACGGATTGATGCCTGCTCACACCAACTATCGAACACTCTTATGGAGAAACCTTATATGCACCAGCATGCTAACACACACACATAGATGTGGGGTCTCTGGTGTTTAAGGATATATTCTTGGGCTGAGGTTATCATTACTAGAGCTTGATTAATCGGTACCATGAGTTTTTCTGTGACATTGTTGTTGTATTTTTATATCTATTTTTGTGTGATGTGGTTGTGTAATTCTTAGTTCACAATGTTTGGTTTGTTTTGTCGATGTTCCTTTTTCATGTTTTGTTTTGTTTTTCCCCCTCTCTCTGCCGTCCTGTGGGCATGGAGGCAGACTTCAATGTCTTCCTGTGTTTTCTTTGTTCCCCTTCCTCTCTTGTATTTTCAACTCACCCTCTCTCTTGACTTTTTGTTTCCTACCTCTCTTCTTTATCTTCCTTCTTTCTTCTCCTTAATTTTCCGTCTCCGTGTCCATAACATCAGGAAATAAAAACCCCAACATTTCATAATAAAGATTTGACACACAACATTTGTGTGTCATAACGACTTCCCCTCCTGAGACAAGAAGATGTGGTTCTTGAAGAAGAGGAGGAAAACCTTGTGGCCACAATCCCCGAAGATATTAGTGGCCGACTAGTCCACAATCACATCATCAACAACCTATAACATTCTCTGGCTGAGGAAGTGATGCTTTTAACAAGGTTCAAAGCGCACGGCAGAGAAAAGATGTCAAACCGTGTAACTTGTTAAATGGCTATATAATCATAAAATTGAGAAGAAACTGTTGCATTACATTTATTTGTAAATGATTAAGTACATATATTAAAAATAAAAAATAAGTAAGATAAGAGATCTTTCCATTTTTTTCTCACCTCTTCAACTGTACGCACTCCACCGTTACACTCGTTATTTATGGCAGCCGTGATAATCTTCCAAGCTGCGCTCTTTTGTTTGATTGTATTCGTGTTATTAAATTTGGTAGTCAACACATCTTTGTGCTCTGTGTATAGTTGTAAAAGTTTCGTAGTTTCATCATCGGTAAAATTTACTTTTCTGTTTTTCTGAAGAAAAGTGCCTCCCTCTTCCATCCTTGCTACGCTTTGGGTTGATGCGTTGCTAGGCAACGACCACAGCGACGCTTGTATCCTTGTGAGCGCGCGCGATACGACCAGGCGCAGCTGCGACTGGTCCTAGTCTGAGTTGGTGCACTCGGTTCTAACTCCAGTTATTACGTCTGACTTAGTTAAGTCTGGTGTAGGGCTTAGGACTGGCTTAAGTTAGGACCAGCTGGTGCACTCCAGTCCTGGAGACTTGCTAGAGCAATTGAATTCAGTTTATTTATATAGCGCCAATTCACAACAGATATCATCTCAAGGCACTTTACGAGAAAAGTAATTTCAATAAAATCATACAAACATTCCTATCAGTTTAAAAATTTCCTATTTAAAGGGGCTATATGCAATTTTCTGAAATTTAAACTCGCGACTGACACCTGTGGCGGAAAAACAGAACTGCTCTTCCTTTCTGCTCGCAACGCGCGCCTCGTACGCCGGACGCTCTCACTCTTTGATATATTTTGGGCCCTTGTCAGGGGTTAAACCTTTTTAGTCTTATGTAGAGTTACTGTTGGTGTCAGAGTTGTCCTTGGTCTCTTCTGTGTATTCGCACAATCCATTTAACTGCTTGCGAGTGCTGACTAGCGGTGGTGGCAGAGTGATCTGAAACATTTAACATGAACGCGCTTGACGTCACATCCGCAGACAGTGCGGGAAAATCCGACCCGACAGAAAAAAGGAAAAATTGGATACAGGCTTGTAGGTGCACCCACTGTGAGCTGACAAGGTGTCAGTATGCTCATCAGGAGATGTTTGAGTCATAAATGGTCATATAAAAAGGCTATTGTTATGTTTATTTTGGGAAAAAAGTTGCATATAGCCTCTTTAAGGAATCCCAGCAGATTGCATCGAGTCATTGACTTGAGGTTGTGCCCTGTTGATGCAGACTCCAACGTCAAGGTGCGCTGCAAAAGAAAAAAAAAAAGAGTCGTCAGTGGAGGCAGAGGCGGCCCGGTATGGCATCCTTGATATCAACTGTTGTGTATGCCAACTAGTATGTGACTACACGGAAGTAGTAAAACATTTTCTATTACTAGTACCTAGCCAAACTAGTTCAGAGATACTCTTACCAGGAACTAATTTTTTCCTAGTTTCACATTTGGTACACTAGTACAACTCGGCTTGCCACAGCCCACAGGAAGAAACCTCCATCAGAACTTGGCTTAATTTACGAGCGGCCATGTGCCACGACCGTCTGGGGGTTCGAGAAGAAAGAGCAGAGAGACAGAAACAACAACAGAACTGATGTAAGAGTACTTTTTATATTAAAGAAAGTAAAAAGTTGATAACAGGACACAGAGGATGTTCAGTTACTGGGATGCCCCCCGTCCAAGAGGGAATTGCAGTTAAGCAGGATACCAGACCAGGTGTAGCTTCTATGGAGGGAAAAACACTGAGAGAAAATAAAGTTAACAGTCTAAACAACAGCACAAAAAACAACAACTGGAGAGTAGTAGAAGAGAAAAGTAGTGGAGGGAATAAAATGGTCATAACTACAGAGATAGCGCAGGATGACCTTAGTCACTAAAATTGGGAGCTAGTTCGACTAGAGAGGAGCCTGATAACTAAAAGAGCTGTCTCCCATTCTACTTTTAGAAATTCTCGGAACCACCAGTAAACCTGCAGTCTGAGAGCAAAGTGCTCTGTTAGGAACATATGGAACAATCAGATCTCTGATGTATGATGAAGCTGATTGTTAAAGGATATATGTGTAAGAAGGAGGATCTTGAATTCTATTCTGGAATTAACAGGGAGCCAATGAAGGGAAGCTAAAACAAGGAAATGTAATATCTCTTTTTAATATACATCAGAACCTCTTGCTGCAGTATTTTGGATCAACTGAAGGCTTTTAGTTGCATTTTGTGGACTTCCTGATTGTAAAGATTTACAGTAGTCCAGCCTGGAATGGACAGGATGTTTCTAATTTTTGCAATAGAAGGAATTCCTAGAGACCTGTTTCATATAGGATTTGAATGTCATGTCTTGGTCAAACATAATGCCGAGGTTCTTTACATTATTACTGGAGGCCAATTTAATGCCATCCAGATGAAGTGACTGTCTAAGCAGTTTGTTTTTTAGAGCTTCTGGTCTAAAGACGGCAATTTCTGTCTTGTCAGAATTCACCACACCAGAATCCTTGAAATGCTTTTTATGTAGCCACTCCTTTATTGCCGGGGCGGTCTTTTTGGGATTATTGTCATGCTGGAAGATCCAGCCACATTTCATCTTCAAAGCTCTCACTGATGGAATTTGCCCAAATTCTCACAATACATGGCCCCATTCATCCTTTCCTTTATACGGATCAGTCATCCTTTCCCCTTTGCAGAAAAGCAGCCCCACAGCATAATGTGCTCCATGACAACGTAGTGTGTTAGTAATGGTAACCTTTGTTACTGTGGTTCTAGGTCTCTTCAGGTCATTGACCAGTTTCCCCCATGTAGTTCTGGGCTGCTTCCTCACCGTTCTCAAGATCATTTGTACCCCATGAGGTGAGCTCTTCATGGAACCCCAAGTTGAGGGAGTTTGTCAGGCTGTTTGAAGGTGTGGAAAGTTGTCTTTGATACAGACGAGTTCAAACTGGTGCAATTAATACAGGTATTGAGTGGAGGGTAGAACAGGTTCTTAAAAAAGAAGTTAAAAAAAAGAAGTAACACATAACAAATCAAGGCCAGATTCATTTGGCACAATGGGCCAATATCAGTGTGGATCCAATTTCCAAATTAGGGCCAGAATTGGGCCGGCCCTGGCCCAGATGCGATTCTTAAGTTGTGATCTGACCCCACTCTGGCCCGGATCCGGAAAACTGACACGTTCCCGCCTCCTGAAGCCAACATCCTAGCCAGCTCCATGTGGCAGTCACAAAACGGATATGAATGGATGTGCTGGTCTGGAATCAGATCTGGTGTGGAGTCAGCTGCTGTCTGGGATATTTATTTTTAAAACATGTTTAAAAATATCAAGCAATTTCATTTCACTTTACAACTTTTGCACTACTTTTTGGTTGATCTATCACATAAAGTCCCAGTAAAATAAAATAAAGTTTTCAGTTGTAATGTGAAAAAAATGGGACACATTTCAAAGGGTGTGGATACTCTTGCATGATACTGTAAGGTTATTGTAAAGACCCCCAAGCTCCCAGGCCTGTGCAGTGGAGTCATGCTTAAACACTATATAATGTTTTGTTGAATGTAGCCCCCCTTCCATTAAAATCTCCCCCCAGACGTGTTTGTCAGATCTGCTACCTGTCTGGTTTGTCAATGGCCTCTCTCTGGCTCTATGTGTTCTGTTTTTTTTTAACTTTTGATCTAAAACAATGGATGCCTGTGTTTTGCTCAAAGTGTAAGTGGGGTTTGTATTTGAAGCCAGATTTCTGAAAAACAACTGAATTAGTGAGGCAGTGACTCAGTCTTCCTGTCTCTGAAACACCTCAGTGGTGAGGGGCTCCAGAACTACATTGAATATAGTCTACCATACTGTATATGTGCACCAGAAAAAAATGATGTTTTGCATTATGTTTTCAGTTTGCCTTGAATTCAAATTGTAACTTTGGGAATTGCCTGAAAAACGATCGTTGTCACTATTTGAAAGATTTAATACATAAAATCAAGAGTTTTGGTTATTTTATTTGCTTTTCCATGATAGTTTGTATTTTCAATCTGCTTGGCTATTTACATTAGCCTGGTTAAGGCTGAAACAGGGTGGTGGAATTGTTAAGCAGCAAGATGCATTTTTTGCTTCTAAATTTTAAGCAGCCAACATGGGGTTCCAGTTACTAGAAACATAATACATGTGTTTCTTGTAACTTAGGATTGTTTTTATTTATTTTAACTGTGTCAATTAACAGATGAACTTCGATCTTCCAAAGGTCATAACATTTTCCATTTTGATTGTATCAATGATTGGCATACATCAATGCAATCACAAGCAGGGTTGGGCTGGTGTTGAAATTGAGCCCGGGAGCATGGTAGTTTCTTTACTTCAGGTGGATCTTCGTGGATGAAAAAGTTATGATTTTTATGAATATCTCAAACTTTCAGGTAGGTAGCAGCTAGCAAACAATTTCACAATAGTTGACATAAAAACATTCTGGGATATTTCTAAACCTTGAACAATCGAGAGGTACTAATCAACTGCAGGTGCAGCAGCACCAGTAGCCCTTACAAAGATCTTCTAGGAAGATGCCTTACTCACATACACAAGCAGACACACAGGAGGATCATACAGACACACAGGAGGGTCATAACAGTGGCAACACTCTGTGTGCACAGTGGGTTACGCTACCTAGTTACCTGCAACTTAAACTTCTCCAATTACAGCTTATCTAAAATCAGAAATATATGTGATAAATGTGACTTCTGGAAGTACAAAAATGTCAAAGCTGTTTTTCTTCAATGTCTGTATCAACTGCCCCCCTGAGAAGTATTTCTGAGTGCTCTGTCTTCTAAAGCCTTTTTCAGGTTACTGTGACCCATAAATGATTGTACTGCAGGAGATGGATGTTTCTGGGGTAGTCAGAGGATATATTCAAGACAGTTACTGAACATAGTTCTTTAAGAGAGTTTTCTTTGTTTGTGTGAGGTGTACATGTCTGTGGGAATGTGGTTGGGACATTTTCTTCACTTATTTATTTTCTCTTATTAGTTATTATTTTGATGGTTGTCTTGTTTAAACCCCTGCAAAAGCAGCATGTATAGCAGCATGTTTAAAAAAAATTAACTATGAAGCTATTTACGTCTTCACAGCTGAAAGAGTGAGCTGCAACGTGTATCAGTTCTCCTGTGTTACCGAAAAACAGAGACTCAGTGAAATGTATAAAAAAACACAGCCTAAACCTGGGGAAAAGAAAAAAATCCCCTCTTGTTTTAACTAAGCAAATAGGTGAAAAACTCCCTTTTGAAAAATACTGCTCTGACAGATATGCTTCAGGTAATTACAGTTTCTTACTTTGATCAAATCAAATCAAACTTTATTTATAAAGCGCTTTTCATACAAGAAGTTGCATCACAAAGTGCTTTACAGATTAAAATTACCCCACATAAAACCACCTTCCCTTCCCTCCCCCACAGATTTAAAAGCATGGTCACAGTTATACCCCCCACCCCCCAACCCAACTCCCATGCACACACACAGTTAAAAGAAAAAGTAAAAAAGGACATTGGGCCGAGTGTAGATGAACCATGCAAGGAAACGCCATCAGAGGAGCCATCTGCCCCGGCAGGGGTAGACTAACAGCAGCAGCCGAGGCACCGACACAGGGCACCCAGTGGAGGCAAGGCCAAGACCCCCACCTCCACCCAAACTCCACCTGGAGAGCACCCAGCCAGCCACAGCCGATCACCGCTCCTGGGGCAGAGGGCTCCCACAGAGGAAACACTGGAACGGGGATTAAGATAAGTTAAAGTATAAAAATAAACTTTAAATTAATGTGCTAAGATTAAATAGTAAAACTGATTAAAATATAATCATATAAAACATGCAGAGCAATTAAACAAACAGTAATAAATAATAATCAGTTAAAAGCTAGGCTAAAATGGTGAGTCTTGAGCCTGCATCCCTGAGGTCCTCTGGCAGCCTGTTCCAGAGGTGAGGGCCATAAAACTGGAAAGACGCCTTGCCATGCGTGTGTGTCCTGACTTTTGGGGTGACAAGGAGACGGCTGCCAGAGGACCGCAGAGACCGCGAAGGTTTATAAGGTAAAAGCAGTTCAGAGAGATAAGAAGGCCCAAGACCATTAAAACACTTAAAAACCATTGAATGAACCTTAAAGTCGATCCTGAAATGTACGGGGAGCCAATGCAATGATTTTCAGACCGGTGTAATGTGCTCCCGCCTCCTGGTCTTCGTCAGGACACGTGCTGCTGAATTATGTAGTAGTTGTAAACCTGATATACTCTTTTTGGGAAGACCAGAAAGCAGGGCATTACAGTAATCAATTCTACTGGAGGTAAAAGCATGCATCAGTGTCTCCGTATTGGCCAGAGAGAGAATGGGGCGGACTCTGGCGATGTTCTTTAGTTCATAGAAACCTATTTTAGTAATATTTTTTATGTGAGGAATAAAAGTCAGCTCAGAGTAAAAATCACGCCCAGGTTCTTCACTTGTAAAGAGGGATTGAAAGACAGTGATTGTAGTTTTGGTAAAAGTTTCTCTCTCTGAGCCTAAGGACCCATGACTAAAACTTCAGTTTTGTTCTGGTTGAGCTGGAGAAAGTTTTCTGCCATCCAGGATTTAATGTCTAAAATGTCGGTTAAAAAGTGCATCCATTGGCCGTGTGTCATCGGGAGACATGGAGATGTACAGCTGTGTATCATCAGCATAACTGTGAAAGCTGACTCCATGCCTTCTGATGACGCTGCCAAGAGGGAGCATATACAGGTTAAAAAGCACTGGGCCTAAAATCGAATACTGGGGCACACCACATGTAATCCTATGGACCCTAGAGGAGCAGGCATCTAAACCATAAAAGTCCTTTCTGTGAGATAGGATGTGAACCATTTGTGAACAGCACCAGAGAGGCCAATCTGTTTTAAACGGGTTAAAAGAATAGTGTGGTCTACTGTATCGTAGGCAGCGCTTAGATCTAGTAGAACCAACACTGTCACCCTCTGTGCATCATAGTTTAATCTAAAATCATTTAAAATCTTTAGAAGGGCCGTCTCTGTGCTGTGGTTCACCCTAAAACCAGACTGAAATTTCTCCAGGACATTGTGCTCATTAATAAAATCATTAAGTTGAATTAAAAAAAAAATTCTAAAATTTTGCTTATAAAAGGTAAGTCAGATACTGGTCTAAAATTGTTAAAATCATTAAAATCTAAATTGCTCTTCTTCAACAGGGACCTCACTACCGCCCCTTTTAAAGGCGGCAGGAAAGACCCCCCCGTCTGAAGGGAGCAATTCATCATGGTTAAAATCTCATCTCTAAAAGATCCATAAAATTGTTTAAAAAAGGAAGTGGGAATCGGGTCCAAAACACATGTGGTGGGCCTCACTGAGGAGAAAACTTTATCAAGAGTCCCAGCTTCTACCAGGACAAAACTGTCCAGCGTTTCTTCTGGTAAAGACACACACTCAGATTTGTCTAAAACCATGTTACTCTGAGAAGATAAAATCTTACATCTCATGGCGTCTACCTTCCCTCTGAAGTGGTCTGCGAACTCCTCACAAAGAGTGTTTGAGGGGAAATGCAGTAGTAGCTCTGATAAAAAGTTTATCAATGGTGGAAAAAAGGATTTTGGAATTATTTTTATGTTCCGAGATGATTTTGGAGAAGTATGAATTTCTTGAATTTCTTACTGCATTGTTGTATAATTTGAGAAGATCAGTGTATATTTGATGGTTTATTGTGGTTTTACTTTTCCTCCATTTTCTCTCTGCTGCCCTACAATTTCTCTTCATTTTTCTGAGGTTTTCATTTTTCCACGGCGTTGCAGCTTTAGATTTTAAACTTTTTAACTTGTAGTGGAGCAAGCCGGTCAAGAGTGGACTGAAGCCTTCTGTTAAAATCCTTGACAATAAAATCACAGGGGGCATGTAAAACAATAGGAGGATTCTTTTTAAAAATCTCCAGAAAACCTGCAGCCACTTCAGGGGTTAGATGGCGCTTCCTGACAGTTCTCACAGAGGTCTCCTGCTGAATAAAACGGGTGATGTTAAAAAACACACAGTAGTGGTCAGAGACAGCCAAGTCAACAACAGAGGACACACGAGTGGACAGGCCATGCGTGATGACCAAGTCCAGGGTGTGTCCTTTGTTGTGAGTCGGCTGTATGACATGTTGGCTAAAATCCATATAAGTCAGGATGTTTAAAAAATCTGTTGATAAAGGATCTAATAGGTTATCTATATGTAGATTAAAATCACCAGCTAAAATGATCCTTTCAAAGGAGTTGTGCAAAATTGATAAAAACTCTGAAAATTCTTGAATAAAAAGTGCACTCTTTTTAGGAGGCCTATAAATTGTGACACATAAAATCTGAGGAGTGCTAAAAACATTTGCGTTATATTCAAAAGTAAAATAGTTATCAAATAAAACAGGTTTGGCGGAAAGTGTTGATGAACTTAAAAAAGCAGTTCCGCCTCCCCTTTTGCTACTCCTCGTAGAATAAGTGAAGTTAAAATTAGGTGGGGAGGCCTCTGTAAGAACAGGGGCATCTGCACTCAGCCAAGTTTCTGTTAAAAATAAACAATGAAGATTATGGTCTAAAATCAGATCATTTATTATAAAAGTTTTGTTCAGCAGAGAGTGAACATTAAAAAGTGCCATATTAATAGTGATTGGAGATGGAGGGACTGTATGATTTACTGAAAGTGGGGCTTTTGGCAACTTTTTGAGATTATTTGGATTGCATTAGTTCGGTTTATGATTTTTAGTCCGCTCTCTGCTGATAATAACAGGTATGAATGAGGTAGAACAAGGTCCAAGTCCAGTATGTGAGTTACTGTTAAAATCAGGGGTGAGTTCATAGGAGCAGGGACCATTTGCACATCAGGATGTGGCGGAGGAATCAGAGAGGGCAGGGGCAGCTGTGGCCAGTGTAGTTGACAGGGGGGGGCGTGGACATGCCAGGCTCAATGTCAGTGTACGAGTGCCTTGTCTATTTAGATGGAGCCCATCTGGTCCAAACAGGTGCTTCCTGCCCCAAAAATTTTTAAAATTGTCTATAAAACCAATATTGTGAACGGCGGTGATGGAGGTGAGCCAAGTATTAAGGGATAAATGTCTGCTAAAACGGCCAATTCCTCTGCCGATAGTGGGAGTGGGGCCAGAAATAAAAACAGAGACGTGTGTTTTCTAGAAGATTAAAAAGGTGAGTAAAATCACGCTTCAGGAGCTCAGACTGCTGTTTATAAATGTCATTGGTGCCAGCATGAATCACAACTTTACTCACAGATTTGTGATGATCAATGATCTGCAGGATCTGTTCGGTAATGTCCGTGACAGTGGCTCCAGGGAAACACAGTGTAAGGGCTCCTCTCATCCTCACGTTTCTGATGATAGAGTCCCCGATGATGAGTGTGGTGGGTGGCGGGTCTGCAGGCGGATGTTTGCGCTGGGCAGAGGATCGTTCACCATCCGGGACTTGCTGTATGCCAGGTGTAGAAGCTTCCCCAGGACTGCAGCGATGTTTAATCGGCGCCGAGGGCTCGTTCCGTGGGTTTGGGGTGAAGTGGAGCACTCCTCGGCAAGTTCTGGCTGCAGCCTGGGGTTTGGCGCGATGTGGGGGGCTGCGGGAGTCCGGTTGTTGCTCCTGCTGCTGGGAGGGATTAGGCGGCGCCCTACAGCGACCAGGGGCTGTCAGAGGAGGGAAATCCGCATCCAGGGCACTGGAACGGTTTGATAGAGGCAGGCAGGTTGGAGGAGAGCGGTGGCAGCTGCTCCAAGCGCCTCCACCGCGGCCTGGCCCAACCGTTAACCGGGCACCCTGGAGCACCGGAGTGGAGCTGATGGGGGGTTTTTGGTTTAGCCCCCTGGTGGAACCAGCTGTCCTCCTCTTCTGCAGATGTTACGCGGGCGTTTGGCACGCCGAGTCCGCCTGGAGGCCCAGCGATGGATCCTCCCCCCACAGCTTCGCCGGGCTGGCAGGGAATGGTGTCCGCCACCTGTGCACTGCTGGCGGCGGTGAAAGTCCGGACGAAGGTGATGTCCACGTCGCGCTCATGGTCCTGGATTTGGTGGAGTGTTGAGATCCTCTGCTCCAGCTCCAGAACCCTCTGGCTAAGTTTTGCGCAGCAATCACACCCAGGACTGCAGGTAAGGGGAGGCATGGCGGGGGAGAAGTAATCTGCTCTTCCCACCGATTAAAACAATCCGATAAAAAACATCCTGGTTATTAATAAGTCAGTGGGGTTTAAAATTTTTTTAAACCAGTCTTTAAAAGGTTTAAAACCAGTTAAAAACCGTGCTTGATAGGGAGCCGGTCTTGGCGGGCTGACTGACGCTGACGCATGCGCACCATGACAAAAATGTAACTGGTTGATTTATGTTGAAAATCTCATTTCAGTTTCAGAAAAAAGCAGATCAACACTAACATCAACTGTTAGTCTGCATCAAGCAAACAAAGCATTACTTTTTAAGTTTCATTTTAAAAAGCTGTTAATTTTCCAGTAAACATAAAAAAATACATTCACCAACAACACACAAAGGTCATGGAGATTTGAAGAGAGTCTGGGATAGGCTACCGTGTTTCACAAAATATGTGCATCGGTAGCAGATGAAGTGATGTATACATCATTTCTAGGTTCTGCTGCATGAATCGACTTGACTTAGAGAAGGCCATTTATGCTTTTATCAGCACCAGACTTGATTATTGCTATAGTCTTTATGTCGGTGTTTCCCAGTCATGCCTAAATCGCCTCCAGCTTGTCAAAAATGCAGCTGGCCTCTTAACGTGCGTACATTACCTCTGTTTTATATTTTTACACTGGCTTCCTGTTCATTTTAAAATTGGATTCAAACTTTTACTGTTTTTAAATCTCTTAATGGCCTCTCTCTTCCTTAAGTGTTTGTGTACGTACCAGGTCCTTGCTGTCGTCCAGTCAGCTTTTATTGAATGTACCAACGACTAAGTTTAAGTGCTTGGGTGACCTGGCCTTCTTGGTGGTGCCACCGACGCTCTGGAACCAGCTTCTTTCAGATCTTCGTGCTACTACCGAATCAGGCCTTTTTAAAAGCCAATTGAAGACAAATTTGTTCAGAATCGCATTTATTCTTTCTTAGCATATATCTTTGTAAAGTTCTGTTTTTTTTAAATCAAGTGTTGCTTGTGCTTATTTTTATGAGCTTTGGAATTATGTGGATGTTTTAAAGCAAGTTATAATTCAATAAATGAATGAATGAATGATTAAATGAACCTGTTTGAAATAGTTCAGATGATGAAGTTACTCTGATGCCCCCTAAATAAGATCCAATTCATCAAGTTTCCTTTAAAAGCCACCTAATCAGTAAACCTGATCCAGCTGTGTTTAATTTATTTTCAGTCCAGCTATTCAGTGGAGGTCTAACAGGATTGTTAGAGAACATCAATCCACAAACAGCATCGTCAAGATCAAGAACACTACAGACAGGTCCTAGATAAACTTGTGACGAAGGATTGTTGTAAAACAATATCTCCAGCTCATGCATACATACATGCATACTTCTCATAGATAACTGTTCAACCTACCACTGCATATCACACTAAAGACACAATCCGCTGGTTTTGTACTTTGTGTTGTTATTGATATTAACTACGAGAAGCCTATCAGTGCCCTGTCCTCAGTAATCTGAGGTATGTAACCATGTGAAAAAAACAACTTGTGGATTTCAGGGTCAGTGTGATTGTATTCTTCAAAGGAGCAATCAATAATTTGTTTGCTCTCTTTTGGGGAGCAGGGCTTGTTGAGATGTCTCCTCAACAACTGATAGGAGAAACATGCTGTCAACTGGTTACAACATAGCCATAAAGTATTGTTAGTGTTTCTGGCCTGCCAATGAGTGTCTCATTGTTGTCCACTCACCTTTTATCTTTAACTTTTCTTTCTTCTTACACCGAAGGGCCTGTGAGAATTGTCTGATTGATTGGCATTGGTAAATTCAGCAACTAGCTTTTACCTAATTGTGACAAATAATTACTGCTGAGTAGGTAGGGCATGTTCAGTTTTATTTCAAAATGTGCTAATTTTCACTTTGGAAAAACATCTGTGGTGTACTGGAGCTAAATGTGGACATGAAAGAACAACAGGGGAGTAAACAACAAGATAAAAGGCATTATTGCCTGTATTTCTGTTGTGCCTAATTTACTGAGCTAAGATTAAGCTTAATACACAAAACACTTGGAGCCCTGGATTTTCAAATATGATGCAGATGCTCAATTAAAATGTATTTATAATGAAAGAAGATGACCAGATTTCCACAAGGAATGAAGTAAGACAAGGCAAGGCAATTTAATTTGTGTTGCACACTTTCAACATGAAGGCAATCAAGGTGCTTTACATAACACACAAAAAACACACACAAATCATGACGCATTAAAATATTACTCAAAGGCAGCTCTACATAGATGGGTTTTTAGCCTTGACTTAAAACAGATCAGTGTTTCAGCAGCTTTGCAGTCGTCTAGAAGTTTGTTCCAGATTAAGGGAGCATAGAAACTGAAAGCTGCTTCTCCATGTTTGGTTCTGATTCTACCGATGATTAGTAGACTAGAGTCAGGGGTTGGTATAGTGACAAGTCTTCAACATACTTTGGTTCTAAGCCATTCAATGATTTATGAACAAGTAAGATTTGAAATTTTGAAGTTGATCCTCTGAGCTACAGGGAGCCAGTGTAAGGACTTTAGAACTAGGGTAATGTGCTCTACTTTCCTGGTTCTAGTGAGGATGTGAGCAGCAGCATTCTGGATCAGCTACAGCTGTCTGATTGACTTTTTACGCAAACCTGTGAGGACGCTGTTACAGTAATCAATCTGACTAAAGATAAACTCATGGATGAGTTTCTAAAGATCTTGTTGGGACATCAGTCCTTTAATCCTAGAAATCTTCTTCAGGTGATAGAAGGCTGACCTTGTTATTGCCTTTATGTGACCTTGGAGGTTCAGGTCTGAGTCCATTACTACACCTAGATTTCAGGCCTGATCAGTAGTTTCTAGCTGGATTAACTGAAGCTGTGTGCTGACTCTTAATCGTTCCTCTTTAGGTCCAAAGATAATTACTTCAGTTTTGTTTCTGTTCAGCTGGCAAAAGATATGGCACATCCATCCTTTGATTTCCTTAATGCATTTACTTGTATGGGTTGTAATGTACAGCTGAGTATCATTTGCATAGTTATGGTAACTAATATTATTGATTGTTATAATCTGGACTAGTGGGAGCATGTAGATATTAAATAGGAGGGGCCCCAGGATGGACCCCCAGGGCACCCCACATGTGATTTCATGTTATTGCCTATTGACACAAATAAGTTTTTATTAAGTTAAGACTTAAACTAGCTAGGTACTGTTTACTATTTACTATTTACCTGTTGAAACCAAGGGGCAAACTCCGCCGCTCAGAATTGAGGCCATCCCGGAAGTAACAAAAATTGCAGTTCACCCCTTATCCGCTGGGGGCTGGCTCCAGAAAGGAGCAATTTCCCATTGACTCCCATGTTAAAAAGGCCAACTTCACAGCAGAAATAAACCTGTTTACAGCCTGGTTCAAAAAACCATTTTAGGTTTATTAGGTCAGGTTTATCGTCATGACAACTCTGAGGGGGGTGAATTTTTTTCTAACTCATCCATTTAGACATTAATTAATCTTGAAATTATGAAAAATTAGGGGCGTGTCCTTTTGATTGACATGTCTCCGTCAGCGCTAAGGCTGGTGGCTAACGGTGGCTAGCAGCTTGCCTCCATAGACTGCTTACCCCCCCCCCCCGTTTGCTCCGGGGAAGGCCTTCAGCCTGGGACTCACGTTAAGACTCTGGCCTTTTCCTTTCTCTGAACTTGAACATCAGTTCTATCCGCAAACTTTATTAGTGTTTAGATATAAATCGTGCACTTATTGGACAAATATGGCTTGCTCTGGTACTGATTGCACTAACAGACCGTCCAAGAAGTCTCTGCTCCATTTTTTTCGGTAAGTAAAATAATATTTCTGTACATTATTTTGTAGATGAAGCTCCTGCAGCTGAGCTCCTTAATTAGCAAAGTAGCTAGTTAACCACGCTGGGAAACTACAAACTGAACAGGTTAAGATGTTGTGCATTTAAGATAAGGCTGCTTGGTCGAACATGGGTTGAAATGATCACATTTCTTATTTACTTTACATGTTGATTTATTCAAACTTCACATAGTTTTAGTAAAAGCTATGGGCAAACAGGGCTTCATGATTTTATTTGACAAAATTATTGAGTTGTGCTCATTTCACCGTCAAAATAACGTATTGATCGCTTCGCGGCCAAGACACACACACACACACATATATAGGCCTAAATATATACATATATAGAAATGTGATCATTTCAACCCGTCGACCAAGCAGCCCTTATCTTAGAGGCCCATTTGTTTACAAAAAAAATCATTTTTTTCCCAACTAACTCCAGATATATTTCATATTTTGTTGTCAGAGATTTTTTACTTTTTAAAAATTAATAAGAGTCGTCAGTTAAGGCATTAACCATTTCTGATATGCTGTCATATGGGATTCACCTTCATTGTTGTACTTTTATACATACACCCATAAGTGTTATGTCTGTGTGTTCATTTGTTTACAGCACGTTTGTCTTGTTGTGGTGAGTGGGTTTCCAACTAAGTGTTGAAATTTTAAGTTTTTAATATACATTGTTGTTTTTTTCTTACAGATTATATCAATGGCCTAAAACTACAGGAAGATCATAAGGAGAAGTACTTAACAATATATGTGCATCATCTTTAATGGCACTTCTTTCATATCATTAGGTGCTGTCCGTTTTTTGGTTTTGATTAAATAAACAACAAATGAATGATGTTTCTTTTTCTTTCACACAGATATTGTTTCCATTTCAGGAAAAAAAATCATAGTTTTGTAGCATGTATGTATGATTTGGCTTTGTAATAGTGCAGACACCAAGGTTTAGTTTAATATTGAGATGTTGAAGGAATTTATCAAATTCAAAAATGCAGTTGGCTGATTAATTACTTAGTTTTATTTTTTCCCTTGTTATATACTGTTGAAAGAATTTTCAGTCATTATAGAGAATAAAACATTTATTTTTTCAAACACAAGATTCTATAAAAGAAAGGGACACAGATATAAAAACAAAGGGGGGCCAGAAATCAAAAGAGACTGATGTACAGTAAAATGGGGTTGGGGGGGAGTTGTCAACAGTGTTAAGGCAACAGAGATGTAATTGTTGAAATAAAAAAACTACACCAACAACACATTAGACATAACAATCAGGATTATATTTATACTTTTTGCTTTAATATCAATTCTCCAAAAGGACTGTCATGTCTAATGTGAGGATGCGTAAAGATGGCAGGATTTTAACTAGGAATAAAAGAAGCCATAACACTGTTGACAAACCTGCTGGCTTTTTCTATTTTTGCTGGGTTTACACCTGCCCTCTATCAACACCTTTGGGTGATGGGGGAGAAGATGATGGACATCTGAGGGTGGAGAAGGTAAAGCTGGTGCAGGTCCTCCATCATCATGTTCACCAACTAGACACTGCTGACCACCCCCATGTCATCTCCACCACAGCTGATGATGAGGACATCTAGAGCTGCTCTTCCTCCTTTCCACCTCAGCCCCCCCAGCCAAACCAGGAGATACGGACGTCTGGGAGGCCGAGGTTTCCTCCGATGGTTTCTTCAGTTCTCTCAGAACTATGTCAGACATAGCTGTCTCCAATGACCCAAATGGCTATGGAGAAAAAAACTAGCATAATGAATGGCAGTTGCACAGGTGTGGCTTATCGGTCGAAAGTATAATACTATTAAAATTCTACATGAAGTGATGGAGACAGGTACTTACATTTTCTGCTTTGTTTGGCTGTTGTGGAGGACAGGCATGCAGCCATTGTGACCTTGTAAACAAAATCTATAAAAAGAAACACAAGTGTCTTACTAAAAGTGTAACTTATCCCTTCCCAGACCTCAAGAAATGATTAGTAAAATTCATACATTGCAGAATTGACTAGGATCGAAATTAGTCATATTAGATGTTGCTAATCTACAATAGCTGTGGGAACAGTTTTTTTTAACTGGGAGATCCTACATGGTAGTACAATCACTAACAATTAGGGTAAATACAAACAAGTATTAATATAAATATGTGAACTATCCTTACCAACGTAGCTTGATCATGTATCTCATGCATAGACTAAATAGATCTCATACACTTAATAACTAAGTTAAAAATATTATTGAAAACTTGCATTAAGTTAATTATCATTTCATTTGAATAAATTATTTCAATTTAAATGTTAACTTACCGATTTAATATTGTATTTACAGCCTGTATGGAGGAGGGTAGCAGAGTTGCTCTACTGCAGCTTTCAGGCTAAAGGCGCCCGCTAACCTCCGTTAGCTTCAATTAGCTTCAGTTAGCTCCAGGACTAGCTCCAGGACTAGCTCCAGGACTAGCTCCAGGACTAGCTCCTGGCTACATCGGCTCAGAGTGTCAATCATCCGCCCCCGCCCTCACAGCGCCACTCTCAGCTCCACTCTCAGCTCCACCTCTTTGCCCATTTTTGTATTTTCTGGGAGTGACGAAACGCGTGACACAGACAAGATGGCGGCGGTGGGAACAGCCCATTTGGCTTCATTTTTGCTCTTCAGAAACCAATGGGTGACTTCACTGAGGCTTCGTCCAGTAATATACAGTCTATGGTTGAAACACAGCTTTTTCAATAATCTTGCTGATGAATGGAAGATTAGAGATTGGCCTGTAGTTCTGCATTAAGATGTTGTCCAGGTTGTTCTTCTTCAGTAGTGGTTTGATAGCAGCACCTGACAGGAAGGAGTTAACTATTTTATTCAGATCAGACCCCAATGACAGGGAAAACTTTTTTAAGAAAAACTGTAGGTAGGATATTGAGGCAGCAGGAGGATAAGTTTAATTGGGTCATGATTTCATCAAGGTGTTTTTGGTTTAATTTATG
Source organism: Valencia hispanica (assembly GCA_963556495.2). NCBI lineage: Eukaryota > Metazoa > Chordata > Actinopteri > Cyprinodontiformes > Valenciidae > Valencia > Valencia hispanica. Next base: position 28,070,038 of record OY747702.1, read on the forward strand.
GAATTCAGACATTTTTTTCTACAGTGGTGTTAATTGGGGATGATACTGGTAATGAGTTTGGTGCTGAAGTACAGATTGTCCATCTGATTGTTAGAATCTTTTCAGTAAAAAAGCTGGCACATTCCTTGCAGGCCCTGGTGGAGTTCAGATCAGGTTCTACTGTACCAGGAGAAAAAGTTAGTCTTTCCATTGTTGTAAATAAAGTCCGTGCATTTTTTATGTTTCTGTTAATGATTTCAGAAAATAACAATTCTCTTGCATCTTTTAAAGTAAACTGATATCTGTTAAGTCTGTTTTTGAAGATCTCACAGTGAACCTGGAGTTGAGATTAACGCCATTTTCTCTCGTCGATACTCCCTTTATTCGCTACGTAACAGTGGATCGCTAGTCCACGGAGACTTCTTTCCACCCGCGACTACTTTTACTTTAATTGGAACAATGGAATCAATGATGTAATGAAGTACACATAAATATGATTTACTTATATTCAAAGTATGTATATTCTTCCATATTCATATTATGGTCAAATTTAAAAAAGCTCAGAAAGATAAATGTCAGATCTCAAAATGATCAAGAAGACTTTTAGTAAAATATCACTAAATTCTCTTCCTGCTTGCAATCTTATGCTGTTACTGTGCTGAAATCCAAACTATGATAGGAATGTTTCATCAAAGGCCCGATGGCAATTTGGTTCAATGGTCTGTGTCTCATACGTTTAAGGATTTATACAGATTTGCCCTTTTTCCTCACCAGTAATTATGAGTTATGCATGATTGATGTGATCTGACAGTTCATAGTTTGACAGTTGACCCTCAGGTGTTTACTGAGGCAGGGACCACAGATCACAAGTACAGCTGGTCCAACACATCAGTGGTCCACACACTTCCACAGTGATGTAACAATGCAGTTTAAACATAACTAATATAACCCATACACTAACATAATATAATGGCAGCATCTTGCTGCAAACCTTGAAGGACCTAAGCTTGCTCAAGAAGTACAGTCGGCTCTGTCCCTTCATGTAGACTATTTCACTGTTCAGTCTCCAGTCCAGTCTGTTGTCAAGGGGAACTCCAAGGTATTTATACTCCTCAACCACCTCCACTTCTTCTCCCATGATGGAAACAGTGTTTGACTTATCCCTGTTTCTTCTGAAATCTACAATCATCTCCTTTGTTTTGTTCACATTCAAAGTAAGACGATTGTTTCCTCACCATGTCCCAAAGCGGTCCACCAGCTCTCTGTATTCAGCTTCTTGTCCATCTCTGATACACCCGACAATTGCAGAGTCATCTGAGTATTTCTGCTGATGACAGGTCTCAGATTTGTACTGGAAGTCTGAGGTGTACAGATTGAAAAGGAATGGTGAGAGTTCGGTCCCCTTTGGTGCTCCTGTGCTGCTGACCACCTGGTTTGACACACAATTCTTCAGTTTCACAAACTGTGGTCTGTTTGTCAGGTAGTCATTGATCCAGACTATTGTTAAGGGCTCCACCTGTGTCTTCAGGAGTTTCTGACAAAGCAAATCAGGCTGAATTGTGTTAAATGCACTGGAGAAATCAAAGAACATGATCCTCACAGTGCTGCCTGCTTTGTCCAGATGACAGTGGGTTGGTTGAAGTAGGTGGATGATTGCCTCTTCAACCCCAACTCCACAGCAATAAGCAAACTGCAGCTGGTCCTGATATGTTCTAGTTTGCTTATTCAGGTGGGCCAACAGGAGTCTCTCCAGGACCTTCATGATGTGGGATGTCAGGGCAACAGGTCTATAGTCATTGATGACTGATGGGTGAGTTCTCTTTGGTACTGGAACAAGGCAGGATGTCTTCGACAACACTGGAACTAAAAATAAAAAATATACACTCGTAATCAATAAATTAAAATATTATTCAACATTTAATTTATTCCAGTAATTAAAATCGCCAAATAAAATTAATTATTTAGAATAATTACACACATACTGATATTTGCAAGCTTTTATTTCCATTTATTATGATTATGATAATGAAAGCAACATTTGTGAATATAACATAAAGAATATCACATCCGACCAATAAAAAAACATTTTAACACAGAAATGTAGGCTTATTGAGACATACCTTTAATACCTGCATAAAGATTTATGTCAAGGGACACTTTTTTCTGAAAATCGAACCTCATAGTAAAACATATTCTACTTTAATGAATATGATTGTATATCAAATGTTGTCTCTTCTATTATCAGAAGCTTTAAAAGGCATGGTATCATCATCTGGGCTTTTCCAAATAGTTTAAAGACATTTACTTTTGTGTGTATTTAAACCTCTGATCTTCACGCAAAATTAAATTATTTCTCAATTTACAGTTATGAAGCACATATTAGACAATTTAGTAATCCTAAGTTTCATTTTATCTATTCCCAGACAGTTATAAGACAAGGTTACTTGTAGTTTTATTCAGGTGCTAAGGATATGCTAACTTGGTAAAAAGCCTTGCTAAATTTGTGCAGACTGTGGAAAATTAAATGCTCTGGTGTTTGGCACCACATACCTGGCAAACACATTAATCTCGCTTCGATTCAAACCCTTCTGGCTGGGAGCAGGTTTGATTAGTCAATTACAATGATGAATTGAGTTACTCCTTTTTTCTGTAAAAAATATCCAGAATTTCTCTGTTTTCTGTCCCTAAGTTTCACACTTTGGGACAGTAAGAATAAAAATCTGAGTTTTCTTGCCCTGATCAGCTAAAAGCTTCAGTTACAGCAGCATCACGGAAGTGTGACTCAGATGGATAACAGTTTGTTTTACCTTGTACAAAATGGCAGCAATGTGAGAAAAGCAGCTGCACATCAGCAAATAAAGGACCTTCACAGGGTGGTAAGTTGCTTCTAAAACATTTTGTATAAGTGTTCTCTCATAACTACTTGTCTGAAAGCCCAATAAGTTCTAATATTCTGGGAGTCAGGTTTCTGAAGTGATAAAAAAATCTAATTGTTTTATTAGCTTGTCTGATAACTGCTTCATGTTATGAAAACAAAATATTCCTTTCCAGCAAAAACAAACTTGTGTAAACACACAATAATGAAGAGGGCCAAAAGTTTAGATTTCCCCAGGGAACAAGTGAATTTAATGAGCTGTAATTTTAACACTTTAGGATCTACTTAACAAAACAGCCAGACATGTAGTTACAATTATGTTTTAGTCTAACAGAGTGTGGTTAATTGAGTAAAACATTAATAATAAAAAGCAACAGTTGATGTAAGGTTTATATTTTTATTGCATATTATAGATTTAAAAGCAGATTTTACTCGTTGTTCTTGTTATTTTTTTAAGACCGTCTCTAAATCATTTTTAAGCTTTCTCAACTACATCTTTTCACAATTTTTTTTTACTGACTTCACCACCTTAACTCACTTTAATGATAAAATATATCATTTCTGAGCAGGACTGTCATCCTTTTCCTGTTTTAAAAACTCTTTACAGGAAGTGGAGCAGACAAACATTAATGGTGAGCACTCTCTCTCTTTGTTTGTCTTCCAGTTGAACTAGCAAATTTCTTCCCAGGTCTGTCCTTCTCACAACTTGATCATTTACATTCAAGTCTTCTGGTCATTGCCTCAGAAGCAGCATCACATTATTACCATTAGACTAGACTTGTGTTTAAAGTTTTAGGGGTTTCTGAAAGGAACATTTTTTGTTGCATTTTTTTCTTGAATAACTTGTGAGCAAAGCATCAGTGATTTAAATGCTTGGAACTCAGTCTTCAGTCACTTTAGTAGGGAGTGAAACTTCAAATTAAAAGGCAAGAAGGGAAGCAAAACAAGATTTCAAAGCTTTCCAACATGACAGAATGCACAAAGAATCAAAGATATAATCAAGCCACATATTCTAATCCACTGGCTACTTTAATTACACTTACATAAGTGTGTAACAAAACTCACATAACATTTAAAGCAAACAAAAGCATTTACCAAATGGCTTATGCTAACCAAATGTCATTTTAATCAGAGGAGGCTTCATTCTTTTGTTTTCGGGGGTCAGAGAGCACTTCTAAGACTACCAAGCGGTTTGATAGAACGTGTGGGAGCATAATTGGTAAAATTACGCCAAAAGTTTCCATACAACATGTCACCTGTTGTGACTAGTGCTTTAAGTGGGTCGGTACACACCGGTACTACCACATCTAAAAATAGCTCTTTGGAGTACCACCACTTGGCAAGTAACATTCGATGCATACAAAACAGGGCCCACTCATTGTTTTACAAAGTGCTAACCCCCCCCCCCCACTATATTCTCTATTCATTTCGGCTTCTTGGCCTCTCAGAACCAAGCTCCCAGGCTGAATTTCAACACCAGCCCACTCTTGCCTTAAACAATACTTTTTAATAGCAAAGCTATAACTATTTTGGTTCGGAAGAATAAAACATTATTTTATTCAGGAATGTAATGTTAATAATAATAATAATAATACTTTATTTTTGACACAGTTTCTAATGTACATCTACAGCTGTATGTCAATAAAACTGCCTGTGTGACATTTGAGACTTGTAGCTTGGATTCTTAATTGCTTTTTTGTGAAGAAATATATCAAAAATCGGATTTCAGCTGAAAAATATAGAGATATAACTTTTGGTCCATATCGTCCAGCCCTAGAACAAACAATATTGTCAGTTCTGTGCTTGCTCAACTCAGTGCTTGCTCGCACGCAGCTCTTTCTTGGGGATTCAATTCAAAACTTCTTTATTGATCCCGCACAAAAATTAGGTGTTGTTGTAGCTCATACTATTTAATTATCCAAGGATTGTATCCTGATGGCTGTGGTCAGGAAGGATCTTCTGTAGCAGTCTGTGTTGCAACGAAACATGAGAAGCCTCTGACTCAAGATACACTGTTGTTGTAGGATAGTCCCTTGAAGAGGATCTTCAGGGTTGTCCAAAATTATTTAGAAATAGTTATCTTTATATTCAGAAAAGGTTAACCAGTTAGTTTGCCTTAGCAACTGCCTAAAAGATGAATAGGTTAAAAGGGCCATGTTTAAATGTAAGTGGAATTCAAAATAAAAGTTCTATGCATCTGTTTTGTATTTCTATAAAAAAAAGAGCCAGAGCTTCTGGTTTTGTACCTTTATTTACACCCAAAATTTTACTTTTTTAATCATGTTTAGGAATGTTAATTAATGGTGATTAATTCACAGCTACGCTGATTAACTAGATTGAAAAATTTAAATCATCTTACAGCCCTAGTAAGGTAACATTTCATGTTATGCTGTTGTTACTTGCCTGTTTTCTATTAATAGAGGAAATGTTGTAATTGCACACTCTCATTTGGAAACATTTTATGTACATAGTCAACATATGACTCAATTTGATTTTATAGGAGATTTGACCTGAGCTCCCTCTCTTTCGATTTGCATTATGAGGCATAAAGAGAGGGGGGCATCTTTTTACTGAGCCATATGTACATTCAGGACTCTCTGAATTTTATGTTCCGACCTCGATGAAAAAGAGTGCAGGCACCTCTTATTGTCCACTTAAAGCACTGGTTGTGACTTAGTTTAACACATAATTCCTTTACAGTTGACTTTGTGGGGACTACAGATAATTTCTGTCAGGTTTATGCTCTCTGTAGCTCTGGTGAGTTATGCATGTAGCAGTTGCTAACCGCTAGCTTCTTGGATAAGTGTCTGTTAGTGTGTGAAGCTTTTCCAGACTACAGCTCTGTCGATTGCCATTACATGAACACCGATAAGACATTACACAAACACTCTAGCATTACCTGGTGGGTAGTAAGAAAACATTTCATAAAATTTATCCAAATGGACTGATACCCCAGAAAATGGGAATTCCAACTCATTCTTTCACAGAGTGAGCAAAAGACCAGACTTTTCAAAGAAGGACTTTCCATGGGGTTTATCCACAGTCACTTCCTGGTTACGATAAGCCAGCCCCATCACTTCCGCCTCAAAACTGTCCCAACACAGTCTGAACAAAATGGCATTTTATGCCCACTGTCTTCAAGACCTGCCGTGCATCACCATATACGATGTCCACCGGATTTTAAAAAAAACACACGCCGATGTCTGCGTGCAAGCTAGTGAAGGGCTTCAAGCTGTATATAACCGACTTTATTCACGGTTATGAAGGTAAGTAATAAGCTGGAGCTACCCTCATTCAAAGACAGCGAGACAGATATATAGGCTTAGACTGCTGGAGGACAGACTGACCAGTTTTCTTCACTCTGCTACTTTTCTCTTTTACTACTCTCCAGTTGCATTATTTGCTATTATTTCGACCGTAAACTTTGTTTTTTCTCCGTGTTTTTCCCTCCATAGAAGCTACACCTGGTCTGGTATCTTGCTGAGCCTTCCCTTGTGTCCTGTTATCAACTTTTTATTTTTTTTACTATAGAAAGTACTCTTACATCAGTTCTTTTTTTATTTCTTTGTCTCTGCTCTGTTCTTCTCGAACCCCCAGACGGTCGTGGCAGATGGTCGCTCGTACTGAGCCAGGTTCTGCTGGATGTTAAAGGGGAGTTTTTCCTCTCCATTGTCGCCACATGCTTACTCTGTATGAGGGATTGCTGTGGTTGGAGTCTGCATCAATGGGCACAACTGCCAGTCAACGACTCTATGCACCCTGCTGGGATTCATTGAATAGAAAACTAGCTGAAACTTTAAACAATTGAAATGACTTTCTTGTAAAGTACCTTGAGATTTCTCAATTCAATTTACTCGTTATCTGTTGTGAATCGGCGTTAAATAAATGAAATGAAATTATTAAAATGATGGTCTGATTAGGACACTGATTAGGACAGCTTAACATTCAACGATGAATATTAACCCCTTTTACCACAGAAATGTATTTGTACTGTTCTTTGAGATAAATGCATTGCTGCTTCTATTGCGTTTTCTTAGGTTAGTATTAGCTGTATTTGCTAATAAGCCACGACTACTTCTCTTTATTACTGTTTCCAGCAAGTGTGAGACAGGGGAAGTGACAGTGATGGCAAGCTGCTACAGATCTATGAAGAAGAGCGAGACACCGCATACTTACACTGAGAGAATAGTTCCAATGAAATAAAACCGGAACTGGGCCGGGCTTTAGCCTCCTTCCTCACTCGGCTCTTTGAGGTCACTGCTGTGGTGAGAGATGATGTTTTCTCTTCTAATGTTCACAATCCATCTCTTTCATTGTTGATCGTCTGATGGAAATGTGTGAAAACTGACCGTTGAATTATATTTAGACGAGGTTCACAAAGGAACACTGCAGTGTTCAGCTGTCGACTCATCACGTCGCTGAAACTTGAAAGAAGGCTTCATCTCATACAGCTATGATATTATATTGGTATACTGTACTAAACTATCTGTTACCTCGATTACAAGCAATATCTCATTCCTCTATTTACCTCAGTGCTGCACTCTACCGTCAAAACGGTTCCCACAGACTTAGCCGGAAACGGTCTTACTGGCTTATTGAAAATTCTGAAGTTCTACTAAATGCGCTGTGCATAAAGCCCATTTCAATCCAAAGCTTTGCTATTGTATATTGCTGTTGGCAATAAAGTGTCACCTTTTTAACTCACCACCGCCCTCCTGGGGGTTCTTCCAACTACTGCTCTTCGAACCTAGCTAGAAGTTAGTGTCTTAAGTTATTTAACCTTGTTTAGGTAAACAGGCGCTACATAAAGCATTTCTTAAAATAATTGAATAAGCTTATTTTAAGTTGACAAGACATGCAAGTTTTTTCTGTACCTTCACAAACATAGCCATGTAGAGTTATAAACTGTACTCAGAAATTAATTGAAGATCTGCTTTGGTTAGATGAGACTAAAATTGAGCTTTTCAGCCTAAAAAAAGGAAGAATATGGAAAAGTACTGTATAACCACTATTAATTATGTTGGAGGATCTGTGATTCTGTGGGCTAGTTTCTCTTCCAAAGTCCCTAAAACTTGTTAGACCACATGACATCCTGAGATGTTTGTTTTAGGTAGAAATCTGAGAAACCTTGTGAAAATGGGCATAATGGGTTTGAGTGTGGACCCAAAAGATTTAGCCAAATCACCAAGGATATGGTTCAACTTACACAAAAATCAACCTTTTCAGTCCCCAGACCTAAATCCTAAATAAAACCAGTAAAGGGAGCTGAAGAGAAAATAGCAAAAGAGATATTCAAAGATGTCAGATGATGTAAAGAGAAATGGTCAAAGATTCCTCTCCTTGTATGCTCCAGCTTTGTGAAAAGTTACAGGAGAAGATCAAGAGCTTTTCCATTAGTGAAAAGGGGGTTGCTCAAAGCAACAACTGCAAGGGTACCAACCATTGTGGCACTGATAATCTTGTTCAAAACAATCACTTTTTTTTCTTTATTCTCAGGATATACATGGTTCTTGCTTTTAAACATGTTTACCAGAGGTGACAATAATCATAAAATAAACAGTTTAGACTTTTTCATTTTGTGTCAGATAATAGAATACAGTTGTTATATGAGCTAATATAAAATACCACTCAACTCTGACAAAATGAACATGAATAGTGATAAACATAATTGGTATTGAATCAGTCAAATCTATTTAAGACCCCCCGACCCCCCCACCAACCCTGGAATTCTGAAATTACACATGCATGAGGTAGTTATACTTTCTTCTGATTCATCTAAAACCCAATATCTAAAAAGGGAGTAAAAATGGTGCCCCTTGAACTCCACAGACCTAATCCAGAATAAACAGCAATACAATAGAAACTCATATAACAATGCCCCTCCTTTATTGTCACTCCCTATCTGCTATTACTGGAAAGGCTACTGGTGATTTTGGCTGAATGTGATTAGGAGGAGAAGTTATGAGCACAAGATGTTCACATATCTTTATTTTGTAATTGTATGATAAATGAAAGTCTTGATAGGGGAACAGACAGTTTTTTTTCTTCGATCTCTTTACTGTTATGATTTTCTAATATCGTCTGCTAAGAAGAGGGAGAGGTGAACCTGGACGCCACGCACTACAAAAATCATTGAAGTTTAAGTCTGAACTGATATTTAGTTTGATGTAAATGGAAAATGTTTTGTCAAATTACATCAGCTCAAGCCTTTACATTCCTTCCTTAAACAGCCAACTTTGAGTAAGTTACTTTCCCTAATTGAAATGCCAAAGGCATCTGTGAGAAACTCTGACACTCCCATCAGACTCCGAGCCAAGTGAGCTGCACTACTGCTGCGACAGGGTCTCCAAGGAGACTGCAGTGTGACAAAAAACAAGTGCCTCCATGTTTCTGAGCTGTCTGCAGGGTGCAGCACAATGCAGCACAGCTAAGAGGCCAATCATGTAGCCTGGGAGGATTACTACTAAAAGTTCATTCATATTTTAGCCTTTGTAGTTTTTACATTACATCATAAAGGCAGAAAACAAAAACACGGGGAGGATTCACTATAGACAAATGGCCTGTTAGAAAATACTGCAACTCTTGGCTTGGCTTGAAGCTTTAAATCATTTTCAGTTACCAGATATATTCCGCTCTAATATAGGTTCTGAACAGAGTCACACTGATAGCTGTAAAGTTTTTTAAATAGCTATTTCAGATATAACTCTAAAGAACAACAAAAAAGAAACAATCTTATAAAAGACTTTTTTAAAGTCTCTATTTCATGTATCAGGAAATGATGTGTTCTCAAAGCTCAGAAAAACGGCTGCAGAAAAGAAAAGTTTTGTTATGAAAGAAAAAGAGTATTTGACTTGTTCCTTTGCACACAGACACAATGAACCTGAAACATGGAGATGGAACAATAAACAAACTCCTGCCAATGGCTTCACAGGCATGCACAGATCTGTAATGGAGGTTACAGCAAAGGCTACCAAGATACCAGGTTTAATATACTTTTATTTATCTTTGTTCTTTTTTAAGACAACGATAGGCATTTCTCAAAAGATGTTGTTTCATACCTGCTCACAGTTTCAACTGCACACTGCAGTCTTCCTCAGAGCATCATCCGACTTGTTGCTGCTGTGTCATTTATCAGCTGACTGGTCTGGGAGCGCGGTCAAACCGTGCCCCCAGACCAGCCGTGCCTCCCCACATTGCCGCTGGAAGATGGAGTCCCAGGTGTGTGACAGGGTGTACACTCCCTCATCCCGGTTGATGGTGTCGCCCAAGTCCGGATTATCCAATGGGCATTATGGGCACAGGCCCAGGGGCCCACGCCCACTGGAGGGCTCACATGAGCAAAAAAAAAAAAAATTGTCTTCATATTTCAAATATGGCAGAGATCGGTGCTGGCAGAGATAACCAATAAGATCCACACCATTTTTTTTACCCTAACAAAGTTACATAGTCCCTAAGGCGCAGTTGTGGAAACCATGGTAACATGCCACGCCCCTGCCCCAGCAAGTAGCACTCCGCTGACCGTCAGCAGACAGTAGGAGTAGTCCTAAGAGAATCTAAAATGAGCGAAAAAAGGCGGCTTCTATAGATGAAAGAGAGAAAGATGAGAAGAAGACGTGTTTATTAGGAAGTCTGTCATCTACTGACACGTTCTGTTTAAAACCTAAGGAAGAAAATCAGGAAAAAGAAGACATGGTGGATGATGGTGAGCCAATGAACCTGTTCGGAGGAGGCAGCCTTAGCTACACAACACAACCTGAGGCTAGCTGTAGCAGCAGCAGCTCAGACTGGGTTTATCCACTGTGGGACGCAGCATTGTGGGGGACAGTTAACGTAAATGCTTACGCTGTTGTTATCGATGGTGGAGCTGCTGCTTTTAATAATCGGGCAAACAGATATCCAGCTTCATCCCGAGATCGAGGTTTGGGCGGTAAAGTGACCCAAACCTAATGATCTCCTGTCACTTCCTAAGTGGAGAAAAAGTTTCTTCAGACTGGATCACATGTTCACCCACCACAGGTAGGATAATATCTTTTGTTTCCCCTGCATCTTATTTGGAGCAAATAAAACCAGTACATTAGTGGTTTCTCTGACTGGAAACACTGGGAATGTGTGTGTGACCATGAGGAAAGTTCTGATCATTGCATCAGCCACTGGTAGCAGGACAGAAAGCTAAACTGGACCAGCTGGAGGGAGAGACGCGGTACTGGTGGGAGGTTCTGCTCAGGCGGGTCGTTGCTGTCAGTCAGTTTTTAGGTGAAAGAGGTTTCTGTGGTGATGATGAATTACTTGGATCAGCACATAGTGTTCACTTTGTTGCCATTTATCTGTCAGTTTGGTCATTTTTTAAATGAACTCAGAAAGAGGTGGACAGAAAGGCTGGGGCAGCACATCATGGAGGATAGAGTCAACAGTAGGGATGCACCGATCAAAACATTTGATATTATTGCTCTTATGGCCAATAACTATTATTTACAATGTTATAAATATTACATTAATCTCTTACAAAGATGGAAATTAATAGTGATTTTTAATATTGGCTCAGTTTTACTTGTCAGACCAATACAATATGTTAAAAAATGACTAACATCGGCAGATACCGATGTTGGTGTCAATACATTGTGCATTCAAGAGCCCTGTTCTCATGGTTTTACTTATGAAAAACCGGAGAGGAGGAGGAAAGAGACAGTAGAGGAGGATGGAGAAACAGGAGTTTAGAGATACAGATACAGGTTTATTAAACACATTATTATATAAAAGGAAAAGCATTTGTTTTTACTTTGCATTCATTTTCTATTTATGATCAAATGCTTTAAAGTATGAGTCAGGTTAACTTAAACTGATTGCACTATTTTTTTATCAAAGAGAAATAAAAAAAGGGGGAAGGCCGACAGACACAGAGGGGCAGCATTGGAGAGCTGAGAAGCAAAAGAACTGAAGGAGCGCTTTGAGAGAGGAGAGGAGAGACAGGAAAGAAAAATAAACGTGTATTAGTGAGTTTTTGTGATTAATTTATGGAACAATCTGAATTGTAGTCCTGGCATGGTGGAGGTGAGATCAAGCAGGATGTGTTTACATAGGCAAGGGAGTTACACCACTGTGTTGTCTTGATATTGTTGTTCTAGATGAGCAATGTAGTTTTACTAGACTCTGGTGAAAATCCTATTTAAATGATATAATTTTTTTGGCAGCGAGGGGGCCCTTTGAACATTTTGTGCCCAGGGGCCCCTGCTAACATAATCCGGCCCTGTTGTCGCCCGCTCGCTTCCGTATTTCAATAGACTCCCTGATCCATCATTTGAATTTATTGGTTTCTTTTGTGTTGATTTTGCCCTTGTCCCAGTTCAGGATGTGATTCATCCTCCTGCAGGTGTGAAGGCCCAGTGCTTTTTAACCTTTATATGCTCCCTCTTGGCAGCGTCATCAGGAGACATGGAGTTAACTTTCACAGTTATGCTGATGATACACAGTTATACATCTCCATGTCTCCCGATGACACACGGCCAATGGATGCACTTTTTAACTGCATTTTAGACATTAAATCCTGGATGGCAGAAAACTTTCTCCAGCTCAACCAGGACAAAACTGAAGTTTTAGTCATCGGTCCTGAGGCTCAGAGAGAGAAACTTTTACCAAAACTACAATCACTGTCTTTTAATCTCTCTTTACAAGTGAAGAACCTGGGCGTGATTTTTGACTCTGAGCTGACTTTTATTCCTCACATAAAAAACATCACTAAAATAGGTTTTTATCAACTAAAGAACATCGCCAGAGTCCGCCCCATTCTGTCTCGGGCCAATACGGAGACACTGATGCATGCTTTTATCTCCAGTAGAATTGATTACTGTAATGCCCTGCTTTCTGGTCTTCCCAAAAAGAGTATATCAGGTTTACAACTACTACAAAATTCAGCAGCACGTGTCCTGACGAAGACCAGGAGGCGGGAGCACATTACACCGGTCTTAAAATCATTGCATTGGCTCCCCGTACATTTCAGGATCGACTTTAAGGTTCTTTTAATGGTTTTTAAGTGTCTTAATGGTCTTGGGCCTTCTTATCTCTCTGAACTGCTTTTACCATATAAACCTTCGCGGTCTCTGCGCTCCTCTGGCAACCGTCTCCTTGTCACCCCAAAAGTCAGGACACACAAGCATGGCGAGGCGTCTTTCCAGTTTTATGGCCCTCACCTCTGGAACAGGCTGCCAGAGAACCTCAGGGCTGCAGAGAATATTCATGTTTTTAAGAGCAGGCTCAAGACTCACCTTTTTAGCTTAGCTTTTAACTGATTATTATTTATCACTGTTTGTTTAATTGCTTTGGATGTTTTATATGATTATATTTTTATCAGTTTTACTTTTCAATCTTAGCACATTAATTTACCGTTTCTTTTAATACTTTAATTTATCTTAATCCCTGTTCCAGTGTTTCCTCTGTGGGAGCCCTCTGCCCCGGGAGCGGTGGTTGGCTGTAGCTGCCTGGGTGCTCTCCGGGTGGAGCTTGGTTGGAGGTGGGGGTCTTGGCCTTGCCTCCACTGGGTGCCCTGTGTCAGTGCCTCGGCTGCTGCTGTTAATCTACTGCTGCCGGGGCAGATGGCTCCTCTGATGGCGTTTCCTTGCATGGTTCATCTGCACTCGGCCCAATGTCCTTTTTTACCTTTTCTTTTAACTGTGTGTGTGCATGGGAGATGGGTTGGGGGGAGGGGGGTATAACTGTGACCATGCTTTTAAATCTGTGGGGGAGGGAAGGGAAGGTGGTTTTATGTGGGGTCATTTTATTCTGTAAAGCACTTTGTGATGCAACTTCTTGTATGAAAAGCGCTTCATAAATAAAGTTTGATTTGATTTGATTTGATTTGAAGGCTGATTTCTTGTTTTCTTGTTTGGCTGTGTCCTTTTTGGTTCTGGTGAAGCGTTATCTGGTTTCTTTTTCACATTCTCTCTGATGTTCTTTTTTCCATGTAAGCTCTTCCTGTTTCCCCAATGTATGTTTTCTCGCATGATTTGCATGGCATTTCGTATATTACATTGCATTTTTTGTCCGGGTCTATCTTGTCCTTTGGGTGCACCAGTGGCTGACCGAATTTTTAAATGTGGTTTTACTGCTATGTTGATTTGGTATTTTTTCATGTTGCGTTGTATTGGTTCCGTTATCCCTCGGATATATGGCATGGTTATGATGTTTTTCTAATTTTCCTGTTACTTCTGTTTTCTAATTGTTTTTCTTTGTTTTTCTTTTATTTGCTTTTGTTTCACTTGTTTCATCCCTTTGTTTATGGCCCATCTTGGATACTGGTAGAGACTGAGTGCTTGTTTTATAAGCTGTTCCTCCTCATGTCTGTCTTTTTCTTCTGGAAGGAAATTTGCTCTGTTGAATAGGGTTCTGACCACGGAGAGTTTGTGTGCTGTGGGGTGTTCCAATGTCCAGAGGAGGTACTGGTCTGTATGTGTGGGTTTTCTGTATACTGAGATCTCAGTTTTGTCTATGTCGTTCAAATGGTCAGTGAGTTCTTGTGTATGTCCAGCCGTTACTTTTTTCAGGATGCCATCAAAGTTTCGTTTCCATAGTGTGGGTTTGCAGTGTTCAGGTGCTGTGTGGATGGCTTTGATTTCCAGGTCCTCCATGAAAAAAGCTGCTCATGATTGCAGATAGTGGATCTCTCATTGCAAAACCTTCCATTTGTCTATAAATTTTGCCTTTAAGTTGAATGTAAGTGGATTTGGCAACAAATTGTAAAAGCGATATATATGCATGGTGCGATCATGGATATGTCTATCGCTGTCAGATTTGTGCGTTTTTTCAGATTTTTGTCTTCCAACAATCGTGTGAACTATTTGTAATTGGACTTCTATGGGGGTTTTGGTGAATGATAAAACGTTGTATGAAATTATTATTTCTTCTTTTTGCACAGTTATATTTTTGAGTTCTTCTCCCAGCTGTTGGGTGTTCTCGGTGGTGTTCTGTTGTACCAAGGAGGGGCTTGATGATTTCCACCAAGGCTTTTGAACGGTTGTAAGTGACTGATCCTATGCTGTCAACTATGGAGCGTATTGGTGTGTCTTTTTTATGGATTTTTGGTGTGCCATATATCCGTGGGGTAACATTACCTGTAGGCATGAGATGTTTGCAGTCACTCAAGATAAATATGGATATGTGTTGTCTTGTTCTAACAGCTACAGCTGTTTAAAATATGAATATATTGGTTTGATTACAAATATGAGTTGTTTTGGGTCAGTTGTTTTTTTTCATTGGCAGTTTCTAAATTATGAAGATTTAGATACAACTGCCCTGCTTGAATCACACATTCTTTTGTCTGTCCCATTCTGAAGATTAGATGAGAAAAACAACTATAAAGCAGTGAAGAATAGATTTACGAAAGTTTTTTTTGTTATTCTTATATGAGTTGTTAGGGAGGATGACTGATTAGGAAAATATCCACAAAAAAACTTTATAATGTGGGATTTTCTGCTGGATTTTCTTTAAGGCTTTTTACACATTTTTGTTAGCCGTGCCAATAATTGTTGAAGGTGGTGTATATTGTTTTTAACAAATATGTTCTTTTTTATAAATGTTAAAGAACAAGAAGTAATTTTCTTCTTTAAATTGTCCAAAAACACTTCTTTGAGACACTTGTTCAACCAAACTTTAATTTAATTCGTTTTAGAAAATTATTGAATTGTTATTAAAAACCCTCAGTCTTGAAGAAAAATGAAATTAAGCCAACATTATTATGATTGCATTTTATATAAAGACTAGTGGAATGTCACATTTGCCCTTTCAGGTGGGCTTTTATATTGTTGTTTTTTATTCCTCCCTGGCTCCTTGTCTTCTTTCCAGTTCCTAATTGTGTTCAGTAGTGCAGATGGTGTGTTTCCTTCCTATCTTTGTTTAGCTTTCCCATTTGAATCCAATAATCAGGGATCTCTGACTGCAGATGGATTATGTACTCGTTGGCTGGAAGTCCAGAAAAATGGGGTTCATATGTGCACATTGCTGAAATTCCTTAAGTAGGTAAATTAATCAAGAGCTGATTCCTCCTGTGGCCTTGACTCCAGAATAACAGAAACACTAGTTGCAATGTGAGAGTTCACAAAACTCTTAACAGTAACAATGCTTGAGTGTTAAATCACCGGGAGACATGTCATTTCCTAAGAGCCACAAGAAAAAAAAGTCAGACAAAACCCCTTCCAGCTTAAGTGCCTTCCAAATGAGCTCTTCTACTGATTGGATTGCTTTTTTTATTTAAAAAATGCTTTGGACTATTGCAGGAACTATATAAACTTGCAAATGAATAATTAGGATTACCCAACTAACAATGTTACAGAATTAGACATTTATAGCTAAAAATTGTTTGTCTGCTTATTAAATGTTAAAGGGCCTGTACTTGTATAGCACTTTATGTAGTCCTGAGGACACCAAAGCGGTTCAGACAGGATTCAGTCATTCACCTATTGACGTACACTTTCACACACTAGTGATGGTAAGCTACATTGTAGCCACAGCTGCCCTGGGGTACACTGACAAAAACAAGGCTACCGAACACTGGCACCACCGGGCCCTCTGACCACCACCAGTAGGCAGAAGGATACAACTACCGAGACGGACAGAGCAAGGGAGCAACCCTCTGGTTACAGGACGAGCTCCTACCTCCTGATCCACGGTCGCTCCCTTACATGCTTATAAAATTAAAATATTTTATATTTTGAATGTTTTCTACTTTAAGGATCCCAACAACTATTTATGGCAAGGAAGACGAAGATAAAACAGATATATGTAGCTTTGGATCAGCGAACTGACTAATGTTTCAGCCCAATGTAACATTTTCTACTGTTCTTTCACAAAGCCATCTCACCCAATTGGTCAGTTTTAGGGCAGAATGATTTCACATTTATCCCCCCCATCACACATTCCTTGCATCACTGTTTATCTATGACACAGAAAGATGGTTACTTTATGTAAATGTTTTTAGCATCTTCTTCCTTGTGTATTTGATACTGTAGCATACTCTATAGTTAAGCTAGGATGCCAGAGATGCTTTAAATATGTCAGAAATATTCAGTGCCATGAGCATTGCCAACATCCAATAAATACCACACCGCCAGGGGCCACTTCATTTAACTGTTTAATTGCATGTTAACACAAATAGCTTTTAATACGACTATAAAAGGGACATTAAGTAACATTGAACATGCCATGGATGTTTGTGCCAGATGGGTTGGCGTTTCAGAAATATTTGATCTGCTGGGATTTTCATACCCAACCATCTCTCAAGTTTCCAGAGAATGATCTGAAAAAGTTAACATTTTCAGCAAACAGCAGTTAAAATACCCTTTTTTGTTTTAGAAAAACGAGAATACGCAAACTGGCTTGAGATTGTAGAAAGGCAATGGGTCAATTAACCACTTGCTACAAACAAGGCAGGCACACTACCATCTATGATTGCACAAACATTGAAGCAGATGAGCTAGAGCAGCAAAGGATTTCCCAGGTTTTACTCCTGACAGCTAAGAACACAGAATTTAGTCAATAGCTTTTACCAGCTCACAAAAATTAGTAACATATTAAAAAAAAGATGTGGACTGGTCCAATGAGTCTCCATTTCATCTTGAAGAGTCAGTTTGATGTTGTTAACCATCCTCTTTATCAATACTTTTTTTTCAAGCTGTTGCTCGTGGCACACAGTTTGGCCCCCTTAGTACTAAATGAGCATTGTTTAAATACTACATTCTACCTGAGTATTGTTGCAGATCAAGTCCACACTTTTATAGCCACAGTGTACCCAAGCTTTTGAAGGCTTTGTACAACATGATTATGTACAGTATGATGTTGTAAATCTAACATAATATCAAACTGGTTTCCTGAACATGGCAAGTTCATTGTACTCCATTGACCCCCGCAGTCATCAGATATCAATCCAAAAGAGCAGCTTCGAGATATGATGGAACAGCAGTTTAGATCATGGCTGAGCTGCCAATAAATCTGCAGCAATCTGCGTGGTGCGATCATGCCAGTATGGATCAAAATTAAGGCAGTTATGAAGACATGGGACTCCAACCATGTTCTAGGAAGATGTACCATGATTAAATGGCAACTCAGTGTACATGTCACTGCTACAAAAATGGCAAAAGCGTTACTCAAATGTTGTTGTGGGCTACTTAATCTCTTACTAAACTATACAAGCACTCTGTCTGCAGAGATGAAGGTTTGCTTACCATGGCATGCTGAATGAGCTTATTTTGGTCATGTATTCATTAAGGATAAAAATATTTTTTAAATAACAGTGACATCACAGTAAAACTTAATATGTTCTGACGTAGTAGTACACCCTTCATGACACTACATCCACAAAATTCGATTGGGACACATTTCAATTGATAAGTGTACTTTAGGTAGATAACAGGATGTAGATGATGATGATAATGAAAAAAGTTCATACAGCAAATGTTTTTGAAATGTCAACATGCAAGGCAAGATAAGAAAATAGTTTTAAAACACATAGACAGATATAGAAATTTCAAAAATTCTGGTTGATTTTAGCCACACCATCACATGAATGGTGCCTCATACAAAGCAAGGTACATGAAGAAAAATTATATTTGATTATTTTTAAATACTTTACTGGGACATTCTTATTATTATGATTCTATTTTCTAAGTTGTAAATGTAGAACAGAAAACTCATCTTGAGCTGTTTACCTCTGACATTGTGTCACAGAGTAAATAACAACGATTGAAGCTCTCTGAGCTAAAAATCTTCCCTGTTGTTAAATATAATACTCGTTGAAGCTTAATGGGACAAATCGTGACATAAAATCAACCACTGGAGCTACTATGCTAGTATTACACTAATTGGTTGGAAAGACTGACTAGCCTACTATTATTAAACTATTAGTATGTCATAAATATTACCTTAAAATACTCAACTAGTTTGTTACAGTACATCATCAGGTGGGGATCACACAGTGCATATGAAGCTCTCTATTTATTCTTCAAGCAGCCAGAGACATTGCGCGTGCGGAACGCAAGTAGAGCAGGGTGAGTGGACTGTCAATCAAATCTGCTTATTTACAAGAAATTTAATCCTTGGGCACAGCTATTAGAATACCAAGCATATATGAATTAATATAATAAATGATAAAATCACAACTAATTAAATTTATAAGATGAGATGAGTTGTAAATAACTCAATGTTTCACCAAGCACTATATCCTGTTTGCTGTGTTTGGATTTCTACACTTTTATGTTTTCTGATTGTTGCACTGTCCCCATTTTTTCCCTGTTGCTTTAGATTTGCAGTCAGATTATGAATGATCTTTGTTGTTATTTATTTGCATGTAACATTTTGAGATTGTAATTAATGTTAAATGTTGAGATTGGGCTTTGTTTTTGTATTGTTGTTTCCTAAAAGATTATCTTTGTTTTAATGTTTTGTCTTATCCAAAATCATTGCATCCGCACCTCTTTGACTGTAACGTTTGTTATAACTGAAATCTTAAAATTTTATTGTTCAAGTGTTTGTATCTGGACAAGCTTAACTTGACATACAATTCTGTAAATTGCACACTGTTGATGAACAACAAAACACAACAAAAGCAGAAAAACCACGAGCCCTAACCCCCTAACAGAAAAGGATCTGAAGGTCTTGTTAAATACTGTTCAAATATCTTCAAATATGAATAAAAGGAAGAGCATCTTTTTGTGAAAACTGAGTGGAATGGTGCTCAAATTAAAAGTTGTGTTGAATAGCATTGCTTAAAGAAAAGGATTCCCACAGCATGATGCTACTGCCACCATTTAACAAGTGTGTGTGGTGTGTTCAATGTGTTCGTTTTCTACCACATGGCATTTTGCATGTAGGCCAAAAAGTTCAAATTTTGTCTCTTTTCTGAGCAGAGAACTTTCTTCCATGTGTTTAAAGTGTGCCTTACATCGCTTCTGACAAAATGCAATTGAGATTTTTTCTTGTTTTATTTTTAAAACTATAGTTTTTTTTTCTGGCACTTTTCTACAAAGGCAAGATTTGAAAAGTATACATCTAGTTGCTCTCCTGTCAACAGACTCTAGCTGAGATGTAAATCTCTGCAGTTCCTCAAGAGTCACCATAGGCCTCTTGGCAGCCACGTCTTGGTGGGGTTGCAACTCTTTCCATATTTGTAAAAAGATTGAACAGTATTATGTTGCGTGACCAAAGTTTGTAATACTGATTTATGTTTTTCTGACTTCTCTCTGCATTAACGTTTTCCACAGCTATCTGCCCGTCCTGATTGCTGTGTTCCTTGGTCTTTGTTCACGCGATGTTCACTTCTGAAGGACAATAGGTTGCAATTGATAAATGATGGGGTATCAAAGTAAAATGGGCTGAACACAAATTAATCCCTGACTTTTTACATATTTGTTCATTAAAACTGTTGAAAACATGTAATTTTTCTTCAACCCAATCAAATATTGGGTCATATCAAAAACTGAAAGTTGTAGTTGAATAATATTAATAGGGTTTGACCTACTTTTGTCAAAGAATGCATTTTGTTATAAGGGATTTTTTTAACAAATAAAGCCATATTTAACAAATAAAGCCATATGTGAGAAGTAGGTCTCCTCTTTAAGATTCTGGGAATGAAAATGACCACTTTCATCTCTGAGCTTCTGGCCCGAAAGTTTACAGTTATGTGTTTGTTCTTTTTTGAATGACCTTTAACACACGTGTCACAAGCATCACAACGGCTAAAAAGCCTGTGTGAACATGCGCCACAGAAATGTTCTCATGAACTTTGACACTGGCAGTGTTTAGTGCAGAGGAGTTGTGGCTTGGCGTTGATTCATAATGTCGCTTATGAGCGGGGGGCTTTGTCTCGCAGTTATGCTGAGGTGGTCTGACAGGAAAAAACAGTGATAGAAGCTGTAGGCTATAAGTCAGCAGGAGGACATCTGACTTTTTTCTGAATGTCACTTAAGTTTTTTGGGTTCTATCACACTTCTTCTTTTATGTCAATCTATCCCACACTGAAAGTACATTACTATCTTCCTTTACCAGTTGACTTCTTTAACTTTTCTCTAAGTGGTTCCATTGTCATGTTCTCGAATGATTTTCTCAACATCTTCTGGTCCTTTGTTAGAATCAGGGGTGGCCAGGCCATGTCAGAAATAATGAGAGGACTTTCTTTTCCCAGAGGACAGGAAAAGTTGGATCTGAGTCAGGCCTGGGTCAGTAGAAACTCTTGCCTTCTGTACATCCTAGCGTACTTCCTTTAAGCATATGTTTATGCTTGCACATTTTTCCTCTGTCGATTGTGCAGGACAAGATTAAACTCCTGTGAACGTTCTTGGTGAACATGATGTCTTGGGATGGAGGCTTTGTCTCAGCAATATGTTTTTTTTATCATATTCTTTTACACTATTCTTTTTCTTCTTTAAATTTGTAATAATGTGCCACTGGACAGATGTCCAATACTGAATATTATCAAGCAGTGAGTCATTGACCCACAAACGATTGTGTGTGGGAACAAGCTCCTGCAACTGGTTCTCCCAAAATGATGCGACAATGAATGACAACAATGGGATTCATGGCTTCCCAACTCACTGGATGTGGGAGGGAGAATAGAAGCAAATAAAGACTGGGAATGTTCAGAGTAACTTTACAAGATGGATTTCTGTCTGGGTCAGCTCTTATGACCTGAATTCTGTCCTGTGCCATCTTCTCCATCCTTAGCTGTAGTTTGTGTTTCACTTTTGTACTCTTTCCTGTTCTCCTCACACTTCCCAAATGCTGTTTCACACAGGTCCGAATGAAACCATCTCCCCATCCCTGTAATCTTCTTTGTGCCTCTTCTTCTTATAGGGGTGTTTGGAGGCGTTTCCGCTCCCAAACTCACCATGAGCTCTGCTCTCCCCAGCGGGATATTAATAGGAGAGTGGAGTGGGACACGGAGATACACTCCCAGGAGGGATGATGGGTGGGAAGTAAAAAGTGGGAAAAGGGCCAATCTGCACATTCACCAGCAGTTGTAAATCTATCATGCATGAGTTGCAGACACACACACACACAGATTAGAGCTTATTCTTGTGGAAGAAATTAGAAATAAATCAGTTGCACACTATATACCAAGTACAAATTTATGTTCACTTTTCCCATAAAGTCACAAAAAATAAGTTACTGTCTTGGAGGTAAAATCTGTTTCAATCTAATTCATGAGTTTGAAAAAAAAGAAAAACAGGACACCATAAAGCCTTCTTTTCAGTAATTCATTTAATTAATAAAATTTCTGTAATATTTAAGGTTTGTAATTTCAAAGTTAAAGTAATAATTTTAAAGGTTTATCAAAATAATGAACTGAAACCTGATGCTCCAGATCTGGAATTAGGTGTTACGTTGGTGTAGATTTGGATGTAGGACAAGACAATCAGAAGTTTTTTTTATCCATGAAGACCCAGCACCAGGGCAAATTAACAGGGGGGTAGTGGCTTATTTGGGGGGGCAGTTTTTATTCAACCCCTTTGCGTTTTTAAGTACCGTTGGCAGTGTGTTACATACTTCCGGATCAAATCTGCCTTTTTGACACCCTTCCTATGTACATATTCATATTATAGATCATTTGAAACCTGAGATTGTTTCAGGGGCTGGCTGGCCAGAGAGAGGTTTGGGAGTTTTCCGGAACAGCCGGTCTGCTCTACACCGGTGCCACTGTCATGATCCTGGTGTTTGTCTGCTTGTGTACGTGAGTGAGGCATTTTCCTGTTATAGAAGATTTTTGTGCTACTGGTGTAGCTACTGGTGCAGCTGCAGGTGATTCATACTTCTTGCTGCTGTGCTGGATTCTGCTGTCAACTATTTTGATATTGTTTGCTAGCTGCTATCAGACATCAGTAGCTCTCTTCTGCTTTGAAAGGAAGCCTGATTAACCTTACAGTGCTTCCAAACATAGGTCGCCTCGATGGCAGAAAGTTTGAGAGATTCATGGAAAATAATTAAAAAAATCTCATCCACAACCCACCCGAGGTAAAGAAACTTCCAAGCCCCCGGGCCGAATTTCAACACTATCTAATCCCTGCCTGTGATTCAAATGATGCATGCCAATCAATGTTACAATCATAACTGTGGACACAGTAAATGTTTCTGTCAAACCACTCAGAAAGCAAATAAATGACAACTTACCATTCAAAGCCACATTTCAAAACCCAGGACAAAACCAATAATGAAGAAAAACTGTCTTTTTACATTCACAACCGTACAGTAATGTCCTCCTTTAAAATAGTTACTCCACAAGTCTTATGTCCAAATTCCAACATCATCTGCCGCTCTAAACCTTGATAATTCCCTTCCTTGTGTGTATTTCTCACATAGTTTTCATCAGAGCTACCGTTAGCATGCAATTTAGCCTAACAATAACACAATACATTTATTCTACTTTGTGTTTATCAGCGGCCTGCAAACAACAAATTGGTGCATTGCTGCCTCTGACTGGTATGGAGTGTGGACCAGAGTCAATACATTGCATAGTCCATCCATCCATCCATCCATCCATCCATCCATCCATCCATCCATCCATCCATCCATCCATCCATCCATCCATCCATCCATCCATCCATCCATCCATCCATCCATCCACCAATACCCACTTATCCTTCAGGGCCGTGGGGGGCTGATGCCTATCTCCAGCAATTATTTGAGTGACGGGTAATTAGAAGCCATGTTTGAACTAAAACTGATCTGTTTTGTTGGAAATGTATTTGCTCCCCCTTGGCAGCATCATCAGAAGATATGGAGTTAACTGTCACAGTTATGCTGATGATACACAGTTGTACATCTCCCTGTCTCCCGATGACACACGGCCGATGGATGCCATTTTTAACTGCATTTTGGACATCAAATCCCGGATGGCAGAAAACTTTCTCCAGCTCAACCAGGACAAAATTGAAGTTTTAGTCATCGGTCTTGAGGCTCAGAGAGAGAAACCTTTACCAAAACTACAATCACTGTCTTTTAATCCTTCTTTACAAGTGAAGAACCTGGGTGTGATTTTTGACTCTGAGCTGACTTTTATCCCTAACATTCAAATTATTACTAAAATAGATTTTTATCATCTAAAGAACATTGCCAGAGTCCGCCCAAGGATGGACGGGTACAGATGATGGATGGGACACAACAAACTGTTTAGATGTGACCAGATGGTTGGGGATATTGGACTGAAGTTGATGGACAAATGGATCGAACTACAATCACCAAGTCAAAGCAGCTATAATTCTTTCAAAAGGTTTTTCTACAAAATATTGACCCAGGACCCTGAGCCTGACCCTGAGCTCAAATGAACAATAATTTCACAGATTGTTAATTTAAAAATTGTCAGCTCTATTCTGACATAAAACACCAGGACCTCAAAGATTTCTCATAATTTTGTAACACAGCGCACTTGGACCTCCATATGTTTTGAGGATATTTTATTTTTCCTCCACAAGACTCATTCAGTTCTGATTATGGCATTCCAGATTCTTAAGTTATTGTTAACACAATCATACAAACAGGTCTGGTAAGGACACATGAATCCCTGAGCCACTCCACCAGCCTGTTAGATGTTTGAGCTCTTGTCACTTGTGGAATGATTCCTGACCATGGCAAGATGTGAAGGGTTTCAATCTCCTTTTTGAACTTGCGAATGGCTGTGAAACCTTGGGAGATTAGTGCTGAACTATTGGTGTTTGATAGATGATGACACTTCCTTTGTTGGTTGGTTTTTATATGTTTACCATAGGTGGCTTCTTTCACTCTATCTAAAGTCCCTGTTCAAAAAGTGTTCATTTCTCTCCACAGAAGACTGCTGATATGTCATGCATACAATCCAAAAGACAAAAAAAATTGTCTAAATAGTCTGTAGTGTAAAACACTATGAACAAGAACGAAAACCTACAATTGCTGTTTAATTTTTGCAGGCAAAAGTTTGTAATTAATCCTTTTTTTCTGCATGTATGCAGGTAGAAGTTGATCTGATGCTATGAGGTGACACTGTCCTGACATTAATAATCCTCAAACAAAAATAATCTGTGTTTTAAATAAAATTGTTCCAGTATTATGTTTTTGTTTCCAGATGTAAGGTTTTACATTTGTTTCAGACCTGGAGAGGTCACATTTTGTGCAACATTCAAGATACTTGATACTCCATCCTTTCTGATGTGTTGTAGAGACCTCACTACATTAACGTTTTCCTGAGGAAAAAAGTCATAGGAAACACAATACTTTGAAGCAAGATTCTTGTATTTGCATCCTGTAACTTGACCATCATTGTCAAACTTTTGTTTACAGTGTTTTGCACCAGTTTTAGTTTTCTTTTAGTATGTGAGTAGTTTTCTTGACCTAACCAAACTTCCTAAGGTTAAGAGAACATTATGGCAGGAAGCACAATTCTCTGTGCACCCTGCTGCTTGAGATGGGTTTTTTACAGTTTACAGGACTGATGTTCCAAACAAAATAACAACACATGTGGACATTAACAACAAAGAAATAACATTGTTATATATGGTACACTGTTCCCACCAGGTTGGGGGTAATTCTCTCCCTCAAATGGAGGGGTTATCCTGAAGTATCTTAATGTCTTGTTCGGAAATCCTAGTTGGATGGAGCGAGATTTGAAGAGATGGACTGGATCCTCTTCTGCTGTAATGTCGGTTGTTGGTGTACTCAAGACCACCTACTGTAAACTGAGACCGAGTCAAGGCCAACACCATACAAGAACAAGACTCTGAGAGAGGCAAGTCCAAGGCCAAGCCAATGAGAGACGGTCTTTGGTAACTTTCTTACAAACAATATGTTGTTTTTACATTTGCAACCTTTATGTATCAGGGAACTTCTTGCATTGGATGTACACAATGACATCGCGTTGGTATCCCATAAGGGCTGCAGCAGCTGGCTTGTGTCTTCTTGGGCGAAACCATAAAGGTGTGGTCAGTGAAGCGACAGTATGCATCCAAATGCAAGAGTCAATCGTGAGTTCAGAAAACATATTAACATGTATAAAGTTTGTTGTGTTGTAAGTTTTACTTTTGTATTGAAAAGCCTGTGTTTGCTTAAAGCAAGTCAGCTAGTTTTGAGTGTGTGTCGGATTGTGAGCGCTTGTACTTTTATTTTATTTTTATTGTGGATTATTGTGGTTGGGATTACCAAACTGAATGGCCCCATGTGGGATAAATAAAGTTTCATGAATCCAATACAGCAAGTACCAACCTCTGCTGGGTGATTTCGAAAAATGAGACAGACTGACCTCAGTGGTATCACTTCCTCTATTCTGTTTGTTCCCAGTCTAATCTGACATCAGCAAAAGTCAAGCAGCCATTTGTTAGTCCCTGCACCTTGGCCTCAGACCAGTTATTCTGCTCTGAAGTCAATTTTTAAACCTTTATCTTCAGAGCAGATTGACGGTGACTCCAGTTTAAACCCCAGTACAAAATCAGCTATCTCAGTTTCTTTTTTTAGTAGAACATATTATAAACAAGTAGTTTTTCTATATAAGTACTCAAGACAAATTGGAAATGCTATTGAGTTAGATTTTCTAACTATATTAGTCACTGGGAAACTGATTTTGCAAGATTTACTGTTTGCTGGGCCTTTTTTAAGCAACAAAAATACTTGTGTTAAAGTTGTAAAGAAACTGTCACTAGCCATGTATTCTTGATTAAATGGATCTTCCTACTACCTTAATCAAGGCTTAGAAAACTGATATAGGATAAATATACATTTTTAAACTCTAGTGAAATCAAGTAGAGCTGGTAATGCAAAATCCCAAAAGGCCTGAAAACATAACAGAACTTGTCAAAGTGTTTTAAACCGTTGCACCTTTTATTTAGTCACATAAAATGTTGATATAGTTTAGATCAACACAAAGCTTTATAAGGAAGTAGAAACAAAACAACGCATTCATTTTATTATAAAACTTTAAAAAGAAGAATCTGAACAGTGCGGTATGTCACTGTATTCAGCTCCTCTTCACTACTTGTGACAGATGGAAATTCTTGAAACCTTTATTTATTATGCTGTGGATTGTGTCTTGCTGCATACCTGATTTTGGCTCACCCTTAAGGTCATAAGATGATTGCAAGATTGTCATGTCTAAGTACTGACCCAGCGCATCTGTGTGCTTGTGTGTCTGTTTTCCTCTGCTCAGCAGCTATGGCTGGCAGGGCTGATTAACCACAGCTGCAGCTCATCAGGCTGGCTAAGGTAGAAAAGGATATTTCCCTTGCCAGCTGTGGATTTTGAAATAGCAAGGATATTGAAACACTGCAGGGAGCATGGTGGGATGAACGATCTGGTGCAACAATGCTTAGGTCTCAAGTATAATAGCAGTATTTAAATATTCACAGATTGGTTCAAAAGATCAAGATATGGGAGAGACAGGAGCAGCAGTGTACTGTGTATACCACATTTTCAGAAATCAATATTAAAAAGAACATCAGACCATTTAGTTGTTTACACTGTGGAACTTTTAGCTATTTACTAGCTCTCATGTAGATTGAGGAGATTGAGTCTAATCAATATATCATCTGTTCAGACTCAATGGCATCTTTAACAAGTATCACAAATTGCAAATCTGTTTGTAGGCCAGACTTGGTTTTTGAGATCTTTCATAGTCTGTATAGATTACAAAGTCCTAATATAACAGTGTGTTTTCTGTGGGTCCCATCTCATGTTGAAATAGGGTAATGAAGCAGTTGACCGCCTGGCTAAAAGGGCTCTTAAGTCAGAGTTGCAATGGACAGTCCTGTTAAGTAAAACGGAAATTAAAATTGTCATCAAAACAGAAGTCAACAAAATATGGCAAGCACAGTGGGCAAATGAGGTCAAAGGTAATTTTTTGTATAAAGTACAGAAGCAAGTGATTACAAGGAGGCAGGGAGGTTGGAAGCAAAGGGGAAAAGCGGTGGTCACAAGACAAAGAATTGGGCATACATGTCTCAACCACAATCTCAGCCATTTAGGGAAACACGCAACAGGATTCTGCATTCATTGTAACAAGAGAGAGACTGTAGAACATGTGTTGCTAGAATGTGAAGCATACGACACAGAGAGAATCACACTGTTAGAAGACGTCAAAGCCTTAGGGTACACAAATATATCAGCAGAGGGTTTATTTTCTTTTTCTTCAGTAAAAAACATCAGCATGGCCAGCTCTCATGCGGTATTTAAAAGAAACAGATCTATTCAATGTAATTTAAGATTACAATCCCCCCCCCCCTTAATTTTTTTTTCTCTCCACTAAATAAATATAAGCTTCTAATTCCACATTGAAGCTCCACACCCCAAACAGTTGGTGGCGGTAATGCACCAAGATGGTATGCCAACCACTACCAAATTAAAGAAGAAGGTAGAAGAGAGATGCCTGTTTGTTCTCTGGATCTGCATTGAAAGCTGTATACCCTTGGAGTAATGATAGATCGTTACATTAGTTGAGTCCTGTAACTCTTCCTTGTTTGTGACCATGTTGATCTCCAGTCTTCCTTTCCTTGTCCTGAACTCTCCTGGACGCACCATGCCTCCTCTGGAACAAGCTGCTGAAACCTACCTTTCCCCTTAAAAGGCACTCACCTGCCGATCTGCCAATTGATTTCTAAAAGATAGCAGAATTCATGGTTCTATAAATAATGGCAACTTAAGATCCTGGAGGAATAAGCTCGACCACCACCATATTTGACTGTCAGTACATAGTTACGTCATGCCACATGTAACAGAATGCACAACTTTCTAGAACGTCCACTTTTGTCTTGATAATCTATGGAGTATTTTTGCTTAAAGTCTTCAAGATTACCAAGATAATTTTTTGACAATGTGAGATGAGTCTTTGTGCTCCTTTTTAGTCACCAGTGGTTTTCACATTGCATACCATTTTTGTCTCTTGCCTAATGCTAAACCTTACTTCCCCTAACTGAGTGAAGCCTGCTGTGCTTTCAGCTGTTCTGTGTTCTTTTGTGACCTCCTAAATGATGGTTGACGTGTTCTTCCATGTTTTCTTAAGTTTTAAGATCTTTCGACCTACTTCATGTTGTCAGACAGTTTCTGTCCAAGTGATTTCTTGATTCTACGAGTCTTGCAGTAATCAGACCTGCATCTGGCTACTTAAATTGAGCTCAACTGTCCAAATATTGTGGTTAATAAGTGAATTTAACTTTGCTTATTCTGGGTGCCACATGGGACAGTAGTAAAACAGGTGAAATAGAAACAGAGCCTACTGTCCTCAACAGTCAGGTCGATTCCTGGCTCTAGGCCTTTTGCTGCCTGTCTCCCTTATCTCTTCCCTTCGCCCTGTCAAGCTAGTGATGAATAAAGGTCACTAGTTCCACAAAATACCTTTAAAAAATAATTGTTTAATCTGAAACATTTCAGTCTGACAAATACGCAAAAGCAAAAGAAACCTGTAAGGGTGGAAATAGCTTTCCATGTGGCTTTTAGATATGACAAATGATGAACCATAACAAAGCAAAACAAAATGCCTATTCTTTTTAGTTTCATCCTGTTTTTTCTGTACAGACAAATCAGATCTGGAAACAGAGCAGCACACTCCAGCGCAGGGACTGTGATCTCAGGACACACAGCTCGGTGGTGGATGACAGAGTTGATGGCAGGATGTGGAGAAAGACCTGACAGAGGTGAGTAGAGGGTAGGAAATGACTGACAAAGAAAATATTTTTCTCACGATACTCTACTTGTATGTGCACGCTCACTGACACATCCTTTACATTAGCAATGCACATGACAATGAGCTTTCAACGTTCCCACATACCGTAATGTGAATTTAAACACTGCTGGGAGATGGTGACTGATGTGAGAAAGCTTCAAGCTTTTAGAGCAAACTCCCCTGGGGGGAAAAAGAAAAATGAGGCCAGAAATGGTAACCTTTGGTGAGTTTTGGCAAAATAAATTCACAAATTCCAAGAGTGTACTGTGCTAAACTTTGACTTAAGTAATTTACTTCCTATAAACGTCTGAAGTATCGCACCAGTGCATCTATAAGAACAACACTATGCAGATTAGAGTATTTTTTTACAAAGTTATTTTACAGATAAAGATAATAATGTAATGGGAAAACAACATTCTTTAATTCACTTTACAAAAAACTGCTTTTTACATAGAACTGTACATTGTAAGTTCACACCATTAGACTTTGACCCATACCAATAGGCTATCCTAGCTATAAAGCCAACAAAATAGGGATTTTGTTTGTACATGATGCTGATCATGAATTCTAGAATTGCGCTGCTCTGGGTGGCTGCACATTGGAGTGGCTCTGTTGGCTACATATTAAGTTTTGTTTTTTTGTACATTGGTTCCTCTTTTTTCTGAAAGAAGATTGCATTTTCTTGACCTGTATACTTTCTAGTCTTTGGTGCTGTGAAGCTGGAAGGATTTTTGCTTTAAATTGGTCCTTTTTGACAATTTGTTATGATGCGTAACCATGGCAAGAATGTGGTTTACAGCCGGGAGCAGCTGATTAACATCGCAAAAGCTGAAATAATACCTCAACTGAAGCCACAAATCCCTGATGAGTTGATAGGGAGGAGACGTGGATGCAGAGCAGGAGCGAAAAGGAGACCGAGAAAGAGGAAGTTCAAGCCATCTCTTCCATCGATCATAATGGGCAACGTAAGATCACTCGCTAACAAGATGGACGAACTCCAAGCCCTTACAAGGACTCAGCCAGAGTACCGTAAATGCAGTGTTATGTGTTTTACTGAGACGTGGCTGCTGGATCATATCCCCGACTCCAACGTCTCTCTGCCAGCCTTCCTGACTGTACGAGCAGAAAGAGATCTGAAGACAAGCAGAAAAAGAAAAGGTGGTGGAGTAGCAGTGCTTGTCAACAACAGATGGTGTCATCCAGGACATGTTACTGTGAAGTGTCATCTCTGCAGTCCAGATGTCGAACTCTTGGCAGTGAGTTTTCGTCCATATTATTTACCAAGAGAGTTCACCAGTGTAATTTTGGCAGTTGTTTAAATTCCACCTTCAGCTGTTGCAGACAATGCATGTGATGTCATCAGTTCCGTTGTTGCTAAGCTACAGACACAGCACCCCAATGCATTTGTGGCAATATCTGGTGATTTTAATCATGCCTCGCTCTCTACTACACTTCCAATATTTCAACAGTTTGTCAGCTTCTCTACAAGAGAAAACAGGACCTTGGATTTGTTTTATGCAAATGTAAAGGAGGCATACATGTCCAAACCAAGACCTCCTCTGGGACAATCGGATCACAATCTTGTTTTTCTCTGTTCAGAATATAAACCACTTGTTCAGAGGCAACCTGTGACAAAACGAACTGTGAGAAAATGGTCACAGGAAGCTGAAGAAGCCCTGCAGGGTTGTTTTGCAACCACAGACTGGATGACTCTTTGCCAAGCACATGGAGAGGACATCAATGCCATGACTGAGTGTGTGACTGACTATATAAACTTCTGTATGGACAACATCATCCCCACCAGAACAGTGAGATGCTTCCCAAATAACAAACTCTGGACCACCAGTGACCTGAAGGAACTGCTAAACAAGAAAAAAAGAGCCTTCAGGGAGGGAGACAGGGAATTACTGAGGAGTATACAGAAGCAACTTAAGGTCAAGATCAGAGACAGCAAGGAGGCATACAGGAAGAAGCTGGAGAACAAACTACAGAGGAACAATATCATAGATGTGTGGTCGGGAATGAGAAAGACCACAGGTTTTAAGGACAGGAAGGATTGGATAGATGGAAGTCTGGACAGAGCCAATGAACTGAACATATTCTTCAACAGGTTCAGTTCAGGAACTAGCTCAGCATCCCCCTCTCCTGTTCCCAGCCAAACAGACATCCCACTCTCCTCTGATCAACAGCTTTCCTGTTACACCTCGGATGTTTTATCCTTCACCTCAGCCATGGACTCTTGTAATTCCACAAGTTTGACATCAACCAAGTCAGGAAATGCTGCTACCCCCTTTGCCTCCCCCTCCCACTTGTCTGTCTCCAAAAGTCAGGTGAAGAGGCAGCTGGAGAAACTGAACATTAACAAGGCTGCAGGTCCAGATGGTGCCAGCCCCAGAGTCCTGAAGGCCTGTGCTGAGCAGCTCTGTGGGATTCTACAGCCCCTCTTCAACCTTAGCCTAACTCAGGAGAAGGTTCCAGTGTTGTGGAAGACATCCTGCCTTGTTCCAGTACCCAAAAGAACTCACCCATCAGTCATCAATGACTATAGACCTGTTGCCCTGACATCCCACATCATGAAGGTCCTAGAGAGACTCCTGTTTGCCCCCTTGAGTAAGCAAACAAGAACGTATCAGGACCCACTGCAGTTTGCTTATCGCTGTGGAGTTGGAGTTGAAGATGCCATCATCCACCTACTTCAACCAACCCACTGTCATCTAGACAAAGCAGGCAGCACTGTGAGGATCATGTTCTTTGATTTCTCCAGTGCATTTAACACAATTCAGCCTGATTTGCTTTGTCAGAAACTCCTGAAGACACAGGTGGAGCCCTCAACAATCGCCTGGATCAATGACTACCTGACCAACAGACCACAATTTGTGGGACTGAAGAATTGTGTGTCAAACCAGGTGGTCAGCAGCACAGGAGCACCACAGGGGACCGTACTCTCACCATTCCTTTTCACTCTGTACACCTCAGACTTCCAGTACAAATCAGAGACCTGTCATCTGCAGAAATACTCAGATGACTCTGCAATTGTTTGTTGTATCAGAGATGGACAAGAAGCTGTATACAGAGAGCTGGTGGACCGCTTTGTGACATGGTGTGGAAACAATCGTCTCACCTTGAATGTGTACAAAACAAAGGAGATGATTGTAGATTTCAGAAGAAACAGGGATAAGTCAAAAACTGTTTCCATCATGGGAGAAGAAGTGGAGGTGGTTGAGGAGTATAAATACCTCGGAGAGTTCACCTTGACAACAGACTGGACTGGAGGCGCAACAGTGAATCCGTCTGTAAGCAGACTGTACTTCTTCCTGTCCTTCAAGGTTTGCAGCAAGATGCTGGGGATCTTTTACTAGTCTGTTGTGGAGAGTGTAATCTCTTCAGCCGTCATCTGTTGGGGTAGCAGCATCAGAGCCAGGGACTTAAAAAGGCTAAACAACCTGATAAAGAAGGCTGGTTCTGTTCTTGGGACAACTGTGGAACATCTGGAGATGATAATGCAAAGAAGGATTCTTCATAAAATCAAAAAGATTATGGACAACCCTAAGCATCCTCTTCATGAGACAGTCATACAACAACAGAGCGTCTTCAGTTGGAGGCTTCTTCAGTTTCGCTGCAATACAGACCGCTACAGGAAATCCTTCCTGCCTACAGCCATCATGATCTACAACAACTCCTTCAAGAATTAATTATATGAGCTATACCAACACTTAATTTCCCTCTGGGATCAATAAAGTATTTTTGAATTTGAATTTTTAATTCATTTAAGGACAGGCATTTACCAATACAGAGTTCCAGTAAGAATTGCCATTAACGTTAATAATATACATGGCATAAATGCATAAAATCTATGAAGGAAAGTATCTCTACATTTCATCAGTAGTATACAATAGTGAATATAAGTGTTTTTGTTGCACTTCCCTAAATTAAAATAACTATCTTGTTCACACACACACACACATTCTGCAATTAGCTCCCATTTTGCTCCTGATGACAATAATTACATGCAGAGCAGTTAGCTGACGTGTTGGGCTAATGTTAGCATGTTTTGATAAGACTTGTTAATACTTCAGCTCATTCCATTATTCATTTTAGTTTCAGTTAATTGAGTGTTAAAAAAACCTTACCTCAAAAGTTATTCCAATGCTTCACAAACTTAGTCATTTGCAATGAATGTTTAATCACCTAACCCCACTTTTTAGATTTCCACTAATATTTTCTAACAAGCTTCTAAGCCAGTGGTTCCCAAAGTTGGGGTTGGGACCCCACTTGGGGTCACTTACATGTAATCATGGGGTCTTGAGATCCTATTGAGAAAAGAACCTATATACCAAAAATAGCAATGATGAACCATATGCAATTTATTAAAGAAGAAAAGAAAAAGAAACTGCACTTCAGTGAATAAAATTTGGTCAATATATTATCTGCTGATTGTGTCGCCATTGTACCAATTTTTAATACACCCGTTAAATATACGGGTATGCTCAATGAGGAGTTGGGGTCACGACCCTCTAACATTTCTATTTTGTGGGTCAGGAGCTGGAAAGTTTGGGAACCACTGCTCTAAGTCCTCCACAGAACAGCTGGGTTCATACTATCCATAAAATCCACACAGATGGACTCTATATACTAATTAGGGGATTTTCAATTCTAGTACAACCCCAGTGAAATGCAGTGAACTTTGTGAATGTAGCACAACAGAATGTGCAAAGGTTAAACTGGTATAAATACTTTTGCAATGCACTATGACA
This sequence comes from Valencia hispanica, assembly GCA_963556495.2. Classification (NCBI taxonomy): domain Eukaryota; kingdom Metazoa; phylum Chordata; class Actinopteri; order Cyprinodontiformes; family Valenciidae; genus Valencia; species Valencia hispanica. The sequence goes on from OY747702.1 coordinate 28,104,293, forward strand.
TAGCTTTGACTCATTTAATATTTGCAAAATGAAGGGATGATTAATGTTACATAAGACGAATGGTGACCAAACTTCTTGCAAAAGCTGAGTGAGAGTGTAAAACGATACCAATATATTTGTAAGACCCTCTTGTCATTGATTGAAGTGTTTGTTTAGGAAGGCAGAATAAGACGCAGCCATAATGAAAGTTACAGCTAAGAGCTTCTTTAAAATACCAGTTGTCCTGATCTGTTCAAAACAAAGAAAAACAACAAGGCGGTGTACTCTGCAATCAATCCTGACGAATTAAAGCCTTTAGACTTATTTGTCATTCTATGAGTGTATTGAGGCTGCTAAGCATTTTTTCTTTTTAGCAATAAAGCAGACCTAAACAGCAAGAGCAACATTTGAAAGGATGAGGGAAGTACTAGAAGCCTCTTAATCAAGAGATAAAACTCATGGTTTAATGTGAACATCACCAGGGCCGGGATGATTTAAAAAATGTTACATTGCCAGCAAGTCATGCCACCTCAACAATAACAAAAATTTGACGTGTTTCTATATTACAGCTAAAGAGAAGATTTTATGTAGAACTTGCATATTTGCTAAACTGATTATTTTTATACATCAAAAAACATCCTTGGAACCTGGTTGTATAAAATAAACTACTCATACACATCATGTTCCCTCTTAAAGCTTGTGTCATTACTCCTAGGAGTTTAAAACTTCCCTTTCTGAACACACTGAGGACTGCATCAACATTTTATGTTGATCACTGTATAATTTTTTTCAACTTATTTGGAACAGATTTAGGCTGATGTTTAAATGGAGTCATGCCAAATTTATAGCAGCAGATGTGACAAATTATGGTCCCTGAGGGCTCATTGTTCATATGTAGAGTTCAGATCTAAATGTAGATGGTGGTTGTATTGATTTCCTTCCTGTTTTTTTTGTGTGTTTGTTTTGGTTTAAAGGGAACTTCAAGGTTTGGTAAGAAAGTGCAGAACTTGCCCCTGAGTGTTTGTGGGGGCAGAAATTCATTGTAGTCTCTCTTCTGGACGTGGTTATACAATTTCCTACAGACATGTGTGGTCTTTCCATTCCTTTTCTTCTCATCCTGATCCAAGGTAAATCAATATTTTAGGGTTTTTTCAGTTTGTTATTTGTAGTTTGCTCGATGGCTAAAAGGTACAAGTTAATTTCTATTTTTGATCTGTCATCACTCTCTCTTCAGTGTCATCCTGCACCGTCAAAGTCATTGGTTACATTGGCCACAGTGTTACTTTGCCCTGCACTTATGACGCCCAAGATAACGGAGTCCTAAGTTTTTGCTGGGGAAGAGGGATGCTGCCCCAATCCAAATGTGCCAGCGTAATCCTCTCGTCAGATTATGGATATGTGACTTTCCGAGAGTCCCCCAGGTACCAGCTGCTGAGCCAGGTCATGCTGGGCAACATTTCCTTGACCATCCTCAATGCTCAGAGAACAGATGCTGGGGTCTACGGCTGCAGGGTGGAGATTCCTGGGTGGTTCAATGACCAAAAGATCAACATACACCTGATTATGGAAGAAGGTAATGCTCACTAAATGGGACATCAGCATGCTGCGCCAACTTCTAAACTGGTTTATCTGATGCATGCCACCACAAGTGATAGCAGAGAAAGAAGACCAGTCTTTTCAGATAACTTATGAACAGGATAGCAGATATGGATAGACCCCTCGCATATTTTCCACACAAAATACAACCTTCAGTCCTTTGTTAGATAGAGAAAACTCCCTCTCTGCAAAAGTAACCAATTTTAAGAGCTCGTTATTTTCTCCATTAACAGTTGAATCCTCCTGTAGAATGCTGATAAATAGTGGAAAAGGTCAGAGTGTTTAAATAGCATGCGTGTCTAATACATGCTATATGTAATGTTTACTTGTAAATATGGCTGCCATGGGGACTGTAACCTGTTGCTCTGCAGCTTCACATAGCTTCTGAGCGCTTTAATGGTGTTTCCTAATAATATTGGCCAAATAGGTAGTCGAGCTTAACAGTGCTTTAAAAAAACTATTAAAGAGATTAAAAAGGCTATTTAAATAAAAGGGCTAGTTTTAGCTGTTTTATAAGTTATTCCAGTATATAATTTCTAAAATGAATAATAATAATAGTAAGGATATGATTTTTGTATGTTCAGTCATGTTTAGTAATCACTACACTGCAATATTACATGTTTTATTTATAATTTCATCCAGAAAATACAAAAAACCCTTTTGTATTCATTCTCTTTTTTTAAAAACTTGAATTTATTGTTGGTTTAAAACCTAAAAATACAGATAAAAGTGGGGTTAATTTAACACTAAAAACAATACCATTCAGTTCGTCATTAAAAATAAGCAAAGATAGAAATAGCTGATTTGATTACTAAGTTCGCTGGCACTTCCCAAATGGGAACAGTAAAGTCTGTTTAACTCAATTTTCAATAAGGTAATTGTTAGGTAAATTCAGATTACCTAAAAGAATCACACACAGGAGACGGAGAGATGGAGTATTTTTGGCTCTGCAGAGGAGAACTGGGTTAATCCGAAAACAGAACAAACTGACCGTGTATCGTCCCAAGTTCTGAAGAACCAGCTCTTCGCAATTCTTTTATATTACAACAGCTTCATGAGAAGGAGATCAAGATACATGAGTTCAACCAATCAGGAACGAGGCAGACTAAGTAAGATGAGCCGCTACTTTCTTATCTCTTTTTCCTGAAAACAGTTTGACACAGTCTATCATAATATTCTCTTAGAAAGGCTTGAACATGTTGCAGGGATCAAAGGAACAGCACTAGGCTGGTTTAAATCATATGTGTCTGATAGATTCCAGTTTGTTCATTTAAATTATCAATCTTCTTCACTCTCAAGGGTTACTTGTGCAGTACCACAGGGTGCTGTGCTTGGACCAATTCTGTTCACCATATATATGCTCCCAATTGGTAGAATCATTAGACAGCATGGGATAAATTTCCACAGCTATGCAGATGATACACAACTATATTTATCCATAAATCCTGATGAAACCAGTCAGTTAGGCAGATTACAGGCATGTCTGGAAGACATAAAAACATGGATGACCCTAAACTTTTTGCTTTTAAATTCTGACATAACAGAAGTTGCTGTCTTTGGACCAGAAGTTCTTAAACAGAAACTGATTAGTCAATCATTTCATCTGGATGGCATTAAATTGGCCCCCAGTAATAACGTAAAGAACCTCTGCGTTATTTTTGACCGAGACTTAACATTTAAATCCCATATTAAACAGGTTTCTAGGATTTCTTTCTTTCACCTCCGGAATATTGCTAAAATTAGAAACATCCTGTCCAGGACTGATGCTGAGAAACTAGTCCATGCATTTGTTACCTCAAGGCCTGACTACTGTAATTCTTTACTATCAGGTAGTCCACAAAATGCCATTAAAAGCCTTCAGTTGATCCAAAATGCGGCAGCAAGATGCATATATAAAAAAGAGAGATCACATTTCTCCTGTTTTAGCTTCCCTTCATTGGCTCCCTGTTAAATCCAGAATATAATTTAAAATCCTTCTTCTTACATACAAAGCCCTTAATAATCAAGCTCCATCATACATCAGAGATCTGATTGTTTCATATGTTCCTAACAGAGCACTTCGCTCTCAGACTGCAGGTTTACTTGTAGTTCCTAGGATTTCTAAAAGTAGAATGGGAGGCAGATCTTTTAGTTATCAGGCTCCTCTCCTGTGGAACCAGCTCCTAGCTTTAGTCCATGAGGCAGACACTCCGTTTACTTTTAAGGCGAGGCTTAAAACTTTCCTTTTTGATAAAGCTTATAGTTAGAGTGGCTAAGGTCATCCTGAGCTAGCTCTGTAGTTATGATGCTACAGGCCTAGACTGCTGGAGGACAGACTTACCAATTTTCTTCACTCTGCTACTTCCTTTTCTCCTACGACTCTCCAGTTGTATTACAGTACTTTCTGTTATTTCGACTGTTAACTTTGTTTTCTCTCAGTGTTTTTCTCTCCATAGAAGATATACCTGGTCTGGTATCCTGCTTGGCTGCAATGCCCTGTTGGACGGGGGGCATTGACTGAGATGATCCTCCCAGTAACTGAACATCCACTGTGTCCTGTTATCAACTTTTTACTTTCTGTAACATAGAAAGTTCTCTTATATCAGATCTTCTGTTCCTTCTGTGTTTCTGCTCTGTCTTCTCAAACCCCCAGACGGTCGTGGCAGATGGCCGCTCCTACTGAGCCTGGTTCTGTTGGAGGTTTCTTCCTGTCAAAGGGGAGTTTTTCCTCTCCACCGTCACTACATGCTTGCTCAGTATGAGGGATTGCTGAAGGATTGCTGTGGTTGGAAAGTCTTCCCAACCTCACGCCAATGACTGACGCAATCTGCTGGGATTCCTTAAATAGGAAACTTTTTAACTGATTGGAATGTTTGTATAAATGTATTGAAATGACTTCTTGTTAAGTGCCTTGAGATGACATCTGTTGTGAATTGGTGCTATATAAATAAACTGAATTGAATTGAATTGACCATAAAACACACCCAACGCTTAAAACAACTTCATGTCTTGCTACGTTGAACTGGTTAGATAAAAAACATTTAAAAAGCACATTAATATAAATGGAAAACTCCAACAGTAATTTTGTAATCTGTCATGGTTTTAACTTGAGCTAAATAGGACACCTTTTTTCAGCTCCTTTGGGACAATTTGACATCCAGAACTCAACAGATGCTGCCCCTGTGACAGTAAGCAGAGGTAAGAAATCATATCTTCATGTTATTTATTCAGAATGTCATTTAAAATAATTTCTTTCAGTTCTTTAACTTTTTTGCCAATTACAGTGATCATTTTCAACAGTTTAATGCTGTAAATTTTGACGATACAAAACTGACAATAACACCTTAAAGGAATTGAAAGCCACAAAAGGTAATTACAAAAGAAGCAGGCTCTTCATAGTGCTTTATCTAAGCATATTAATGGAAATTTGAGTGGACAGCAAAAGTGTGATAGAAACAGGTGCACAAGGCATTTCTTTTTTTGTATGGCACACTTTCAGCAACAAGGCAGTTCAATGGGTAGCCTTAGTCTCCTTCCCTTCCAGTCGACCCATGGGTCCCCTGGCCTAAAAAAAAAGAAAAAAAGATTGAAAGTCAATGGAGCGATAGGTTATTTTCTGTTCCGCTTTGCCTTACGCCCTGAATCACACATATACTGTACCTCAATTTCAATGATAACTAATGATGTTCATTTCAGCTGTGTTTGTGATTTGATTTCTGATTGTTACGACTTGGCTAAACCAAGGGAAAGAGAAGCAACATTAAAAACCAGTTAAAGGTTTTAAAGTAAAGTGGTTTATTGTTAGGTTTAATTTAACAATAAAAATGTGAGACTTAACAAAAATCAGGTGTCTAATCTCAAGGGTTCAGAAAGCCAAGCCTCTGAATAAATAAAATAAACAATTACCAAACAAGGATTAAGGTATTTATAAACTTTTGTAACCCAGAGCTCTTAAAATAAAATACTCTTAGCCACAAACCTAAAGCAAAACCCAGCTACAACCAGAGTAGCTGCTATAGAGACCAGAATACAAACAGCTAACTCCAAAACCTTAACAGCTAAATCAACACCAAACAACCATATATATATATATATATATATATATATATATATATATATATATATATATATATATATATATATATATATATCAAACACCAAGCTAAGTGACAAGCTGCTCAAAGAAAGAAAGACAGGCACGCCTTGCTGCTGCTGCTGCTTCTTCTGTTGTTTAATGGCAGGTGGCATCTAGGTGCATTTCTGCCACCAACTGTGCTGGAGTGTGGTTCAGAGAATTATATTTAAAAAAAAGTTTAAACTTTCTTTCTTCTCCACTTAATAAATTCTTTAGACTGAAACATCCATCTCCACTTGTATTCAAGGTTTCTCTGAGTTTCCTTTGGCTCTCCGAATGTTTTATACAATAGCAAATTATATGTTCCGCTGTTTCTTTATCTGGTCCACAATTACACAAACCTGATGGATGCTTCCCTGTTAAATGTAGTGTGCTATTGAGTCCTGTATGACCCATTCTCAACTGTGATACTATTTTTTATCTTTGCTGTTCATTCTTACATTATTCCATTTCCCTACTTTTTTCTGAATTTGAAAAAGATGACTTCCCTCCTTTCCCTTATCCCGCTGATGTTGCCATTCCTCCATGACCTGTATTTAAATAATAGTTTTAATTTCAGATGTACTGAACGGTAATGACCTCTGCTTTTTTGCATAATAGTCTGCCATCTCATTTCCCTCCACCCCTCTATGTGCTGGAAGCCAAAGAAATCTTACCTCTTATTTTTTGCAGTCTGAACAAAGATTCATATATTTCATATAATATATCTAGTCTGCTGTTTGTAGACATTGATGGTAATGCTGAAAGTGAATCTGAAGATATTCTACCACTTTTAATACGGATTTGTTCTATCCGCTGTAGACTGAAAGATTTTGCCAGCATTTCCACTATATATACTGAAAGGTGATCTGGCGTTCTTTCCGTTGAATAAATTACCACACCTTGTTACCAGGAAGTCGGACTTAAATAGGGAGGCCTCTTCAGTAATTGGATGATTAGCTGCTGCCTTGTCCAATTACTTCTACTGGAAGCTTCAAGCAGGAAGCACCAATCAGGATGAGGTCTTCTTCTGATTCCAGTGTGGAGCCATCAGGCAGGAAGCTGCAATTTCACCAACTCCTGCAACAAAACCGAATAGAAAAACTGAACAAAACATACAAAGCCACTGGCCGTAACACTGATTTATTTTGCTTGTAGAAATTCGCAATTAAAATGACTACAAATCAGAAGTCGCACATATGACGTCATGTAGCTAACATCAGATAGCAACTTGAAATACTCACCAAGACCTTGTAGAGTGGGTCCCGCATGCTGGTTCTCACTCAACTGACTATTTCTCCCCCAGCATAGCTACTGTACCAGTTTCCACATGGCCAGATTTATAGAGGTTTTCTCCACATTTAATGCTCCGTGCTTTGTCCTAGAAGAAGCATGCGAAGCTCGCTAAACTCACGGCCATTTTTCTTCTTCTTCTTCTTCAGTTGTAGTGTTTACGTGTTTTCATACAAAGCTAAAGTAACTTTTGCCACCTGTTGAAAATGAAAACTTTCTCGGCATCAGAATGTGTCTTTAAAATTCACTGACATCATATGTTAAATCCATTTCAAACGGGATCAAAAAATACCTTTTATTGCTTCATTGACTCTCATTCATTTTTTTATTTTTATTTTTTTTTACAGTAGGGGACCCATGGACTAGAAATAGATTGGCGTGTCTTGGGATCCCATGTCCTTTGGGTGATTAGGGGAAAAAAAGCTGCAATAAAACAACAAACTGACTGTACCATCTGAATGTAAATGTTGTAGCTCCAAAAATGGAGACTCAATGGACCAGTCAACATTTTTTCAATCTGTTATTGTCCATTTTCTGTGAGCTGGTAAAAGCTATGGCCTATATTCTCTGTTTTTAGCTGCCAGTAATGGTACATGGAAAATTATTTGCTGCTCTAGCTCATCTGCTTCAATGTTTGTGCAATCACAGATTGTAATGGCAAAGCAAATTTATTTGTATAGCACACTTTAGCAATTAGACAGGGGGACAAAATAAAAGCAGCAATAGAACAACAATAAAAACAGAAAACACAATATCAAAAACATTAAGAACATTTAAAAAAACTACTGTTGTGACATTCCAGCTATTATTCAAAGGCAGGTCTAAATGATGGGTTTTTAGATTTGTTTTTTACTCATTGTTTCAGCAGGTTTCCAGTGGTCTATAAGTTTGTACCAGATAAGAGGAGCATAGAAACTGAAAGCTGCTTCTCCGTGTTTGGTTCAGATTCTTGAGATGCTGGGGTGACTGGAATTATAGAGCCTGAGTGGTCGGGGGGTTGGTATAGTGACAACAGATCTTCAACATACTTTGGTGCTAAGCCATTCAATGACTTAAAAACTTCATAAAAGTGTTCCTGAATTAGAGGGAGCTAGTGTAAGGACTTTAGAACTGAGGTCATGTGCTCTACTTTTCTAGTTTAATGCATTTGTATAGCTCTCTTTTAGTGAGAGGACCACAAAATGGTTTACCCTATATTCAGTCAGTCACCCATTCACCCACATGCAGTATTTGCTGATGGTGGTAAACTACACAGCTGCCCTGTGGCACACTGACAGAAGCGAGGTTGCCACCGGGCCCTCTGACCAACATCAGCAGATATGGTGGTTAAAGTGTCTTGCCCAAGGGCACAACGACTTAGATGGACAGAGTGGGGGTTTGAACTGGCAAACAACCGGTTACAGAATGACCTCCTACCACCTGAGCCACGGTTGCCCCTGGTTCTAGTTTTTTTAAAGGTTTTTGTTGCCACAGGGGCCTTAACCACTGCGCTATACGACGCACCAGTCAGTCAGAAGTATCTTAACTGGGCAAAGAAGAAAAAGAACTGGGCTTTTTCTCAGTGTTTCAAATACTATTTCTACCTTTACATTTTATTACATTTACATTTAATTTTGAAATCAAGGTCCCAGAGTCTGGAGGCTGAATGGAGAAGCTCATAGCAATTGTACTTATGTAGTATTCTGATTTTCTTATAAAATGAACCAAGAATGTTTTAAAATATATTACTATTTGTATTAAATTTATGCAATAAACTCATTTTATTATTTAGTTGATTTATAAAAAAAAAAAAAAATGAATCCATATTCTAATTAGCTGTCATTCACTTACTTATAAAGTAAAAAGGCTGAATGACCAAAAGTATTTTTTTCTTTAAATTTTAGATCTTATGAAAGCTAAATGTTGAAATACAAATATTAAAATTTTGATATTGGATAGGTCAAACAAATAAAAACGTTTTCATTCTCCACAGGCTCAACAACAACAAAAATTAAGAGTGCCTACAGTGAGGTAAGAAGATGTTATTAAAACAGATTATTATATCTAATTTTTAATAAGCATGACAGGAATTGGATGTGACAAAACGAACGTTTCAATGTGGTTGTTTTTTTAAGTTTGCTCACAATTCCTGTAATCTATCATGGGTCCAACATTGGGAAAAATTTAGCCTTTTAGTGTCTATTAATAGTAAAAAAATTAAATGGCAAAAACAAAGATCATATTTTATTTGTTTTATTTTAGAGAAGAACGTTCTGATATCATTCTATAAACAAAAAATTCATGAGTGTAAAAACACTAACAGCAAAAATTATTTCAATCCAAACTATAATTAATTTGTATTTGTTCCTGTTTCTCATAGGGTTCATTTTTAATTGCAGGAACATTTCAAAGCCTTCTTAGAAGCAGAGAACATTGGGAGGATTTCAGCTATTTTCTTCTTCACCATAATCCTAATCCTCATCCTCATCATCAGTAAGTGTTCAGCGGTTTATAGATTGTGACTCATACATCGGATGTCCACATTTATTTTATACTAATCCTCCTCTTTAGACTGAAAACATGTCAAATCACAAAATTTCTTCAAAGCAGGAAGAAAGGTAATGATGATGAGGAGGATGGCACCTCAGCAGCTCAACACCTTCACTCTTGAGAATATTTATGACACCATCCCAGTGGCTAGATGATGCTCAACGTCAGGACAATGGAGAACACTAAAGATTTCTTCTGGCTTCACATCATGTCATAAATCTCTTCATCTTGTTTTTTTTATTTTTTATTATCTACTATAAATCACACAAATGGAAAATCTTTAACATGAAAAAAAACTATAATCTTAGTAAAGCAGCAAACAATGAATGATTCTCAGATGTCGATGATCAATGTTGATCCCTAAGATTAATAAATGTGCTTTGATTTATTTCTGTCTGACATGGAATTATTGTGGTGGTTTACAGTTGAGGGCACAGTGCCACCTACTGGATCAACTGTATATTATAAACAATGAAGACTGCTGAGCTAACTATTTCCCCTGTTCTTAGCAGTGATAATTTTATTTGATTCTTCATAAATAAAATTAATTCTATTAAAAATAAAATCATTGGCATCCTTCCAAACATGATTACTTCTTCCTCAGTAAATGACGCAGCATCGGAAAGAACTGTAGAACCTCATTTGTGCTTAGGCTGTTTTGATTCAGTCGAGCTTTCGGAATTATCAAAAATATTAGCCTCATCTAAACCTTCAACTTGTATGTTGGACCCAATTCCAACCAAATTATTTAAGGAAGTGTTCCATTTGGTTCCTCGCCCCATTTTGGATATGATGAATCTATCCTTAGTAAACGGATACGTACCACAAGAATTTAAAATAGCTGTAATTAAACCTTTACTCAAGAAACCTTCCCTTGATCAAGATGACTTAGTGAATTACAGACCTATATCTAACCTTCCTTTCTTATCCAAAGTCCTTGAGAAAATTGTTGCTAATCAAGTCTGTGAGCATCTAAACAGTAACGAGCTGTTTGAAGAGTTTCAGTCAGGTTTTAGAGCTCATCATAGCACTGAAACAGCACTGGTGAAGGTTACTAATGATTTTCTCATGGCCTCAGATAATGGACTTGTGTCTGTTCTGGTTTTGTTAGATCTCAGTGCTGCTTTTGACACAGTCGATCAGAATATTCTCTTAGAAAGGCTTGAACATGTTGCAGGGATCAAAGGAACAGCACTAGGCTGGTTTAAATCATATTTGTCTGACAGATTCCAGTTTGTTCATCTAAATGATAAATCTTCTTCACTCTGAAAGGGTTACTTGTGGAGTTCCACAGGGTTCTGTGCTTGGACCAATTCTTTTCACCATATATATGCTCCCAATTGGTAGAATCATTAGACAGCATGGGATAAATTTCCAAAGCTATGCAGATGATACACAACTATATTTATCCATAAATCCTGATGAACCCAGTCAGTTAGGTAGATTACAGGCATGTTTGGAAGACATAAAAACATGGATGACCCTAAACTTTTTGCTTTTAAATTCTGACAAAACAGAAGTTGCCATCTTTGGACCAGAATATAATAACGTAAAGAACCTTGGCGTTATTTTTGACCAAGACTTGACATTTAAATCCCATATTAAACAGGTTTCTAGGATTTCTTTCTTTCACCTCCGGAATATTGCTAAAATTAGAAACATCCTGTCCAGGAGTGATGCTGAGAAACTAGTCCATGCATTTGTTACCTCAAGGCTGGACTACTAAAATTCTTTACTATCAAGTAGTCCACTAAATGCCATTAAAAGCCTTCAGTTGATCCAAAATGCGGCAGCAAGATGCATATATAAAAAAGAGAGATCACATTTCTCCTGTTTTAGCTTCCCTTCATTGGCTCGCTGTTAAATCCAGAATATAATTTAAGATCCTTCTTCTTACATACAAAGCCCTTAATAATCAAGCTCCATCATACATCAGAGATCTAATTATTCCATATGTTCCTAAGAGAGCACTTAGTTCTCAGACTGCAGGTTTACTTGTAGTTCCCAGGATTTCTAAAAGTAGAATGGGAGGCAGATCTTTTAGTTATCATGCTCCTCTCCTGTGGAACCAGCTCCCAGTTTTAGTCCGTGAGGCAGACACTCTGTTTACTTTTAAGGCCAGGCTTAAAACTTTCCTTTTTGATAAAGTTTATAGTTAGAGGGGCTTAGGTCATCCTGAGCTAGCTCTGTAGTAATGCTGCTATAGGCTTAGACTGCTGGAGGACAGACTTACCAATTTTCTTCACTCTGCTACTTCATTTTCTACTACCACTCTCCAGTTGTATTACAGTACATTCTGTTATTTCGACTGTTAACTTTGTTTTCTCTGTGTTTTTCTCTCCATAGAAGCTACACCTGGTCTGGTATCCTGCTTGGCTGCAATGCCCTGTTGGACTGGGGGCATCGACTGAGATGATGCTCCCAGTAACTGAACATCCACTGTGTCCAGTTATCAACTTTTTACTTTCTGTAACATAGAAAGTACTCTTATATCAGATCTTCTGTTCCTTCTGTGTCTCTGCTCTGTCTTCTCAAACCCCCAGACGGTCGTGGCAGATGGCCGCTCCTACTGAGCCTGGTTCTGTTGGAGGTTTCTTCCTATTAAAGGGGAGTTTTTCCTCTCCACCGTCGGCACATGCTTGCTCAGTATGAGGGATTGCTGAAGGATTGCTGTGGTTGGAAAGTCTTCCCAACCTCACGCCAATGACTGACGCAATCTGCTGGGATTCCTTAAATAGTAAATTTTTAACTGATTGGAATATTTGTATAAATGTATTGAAATGACTTCTTGTTAAGTGCCTTGAGATGACATCTGTTGTGAATTGGTGCTATATAAATAAACTGAATTGAATTGAATTGAAGACTGTTCAATTCTTCCTCCACAGTCTAAAAAGTTATTGGCTTGTTAAATGGCCATAGTTTTTTTTAACACAGTTTGTAATTAACTGGAACAATTTGTTGAATTTAATCAAGTTTTGATGAATAAAATGTGTCTTCCCAATTTAAGCATTTATACACAGAGCCAATAAAAGCTTTGCCAACAAGCAATGATTCAGTGATTTATCTCAAGTCTTCCCTTTTTCTGTTATGTGATTGGATCATTAACCATTAAAGATTTAATCATCTAACCTAGAAGGGTAGCTAGTCTCCACCAATCATGATAACAGAACCCACTTCATCATTACATAGAGCACACAATAGATGTGGGAATGCCCATTGTACAGTTTAAAAAGATTATGAAGCTGAAACGGCATTGCCTTGAGATGCTGAGCAGATTGCTTTGATATAGTCAGAAACCGGTCATTAAATGGTTGTTTGTGTTGGAGGCATTTAATCCTGATTAGTAACTGGTTATCAGGGTTCAGATGTTAACCAGAACTGCAGGAAGAAGTGCAACAAGTCACCACCCCATGCCTTGACTGTTCTTTCCAATTTATAGGTGCAAATTTTAAGTAATTAAAAATTGGGTTGTCAATATTCTAGATTTTAATGTGGAGCATGCTTGCAAAAAGATTGAAGCAACAGTTAAAGGCGGATAATGTTTGTGTTTGAGTGGATCTAGTTTGTTCTTTATTCATGTTAGCGACGACTAATGGGCTCAGGTGGTAGGAATTCGTCCCGTAATCGGTGGGTTGCTGGTTCGAGTCCCCGCTCTGTCCGTCTCGGTCGTCGTGTCCTTGGGCAAGACACTTAAACCTCTTGCCTGCTGGTGGTGGTCAGAGGGCCTGGTGGCGCCTTTGTCCGGCAGCCTCGTCTCTGTCAGCGTGCCCCAGGGCAACTGTGGCTACAATGTAGTAGCTTGCCACCATCACCGTGTGAATGTGTGCGTGAATGGGTGAATGACTGAATGTAGTGTAAAGCGCTTTGTGGTCCTCTGACTGAAAAAGCGCTATACAAATGCAGGCCATTTACCATTTATTTATACAAACCAGACCAGCATTCTTACATATAAACAAGTGCCCTCGTGCAGAGCATTCACAGATTAAAACGTGTGAGCCTTCATCTTTTAAAGAATATAGGATGACCTAAAAATACAGACAAGTAGTGATAAGTCATTTGTAAATTCCATTTCCTTCGATGGACTGGCGACCTGTCCAGGGTGTACCCCTCCTCTCGCCCCATGACTGCTGGAGACAGGCACCAGCACCCCCCGCAACCCTGTATAAGATGGACGGGTACAGATAATGGATGGACGGATGGAAATTCCATTGCTGGAGATGAAGATGAGCTTATGTCAGCTGTCTGGTGTAGAAAGGCACCAGTCATTCCATGACCCTACAAGGATAAGTGGGAATAGACAATAGATGAATATTGATCGAGAGTATTCTATGCTTTTAATTCTGCTAAAAGAAATACGTTTTCTTATGTAGTTTAATGCAATCATGGAATAAAATACAGGGATATCATCTACGGATGAGTTATTTTTGTCCTAAAATAAAGTAACCACGTCACTCTTCATTTCAGAAAAATAAAACCAATACCTGATTTCCTAGAAGTGTTATTAATCCCTTTCTTCTCTGGTCGACTGTTGTGGGCAAACCAAAATACAAGAGAAGACTTTTCCTCCATGAGTTTTTTATGGTTGCTCACAATTCAGATTCTTCAGCCTCATTCGGCTTGATTATTCTGAGCTTTATTATAGTGAGATATCTGCAAGCATGTGGTTTATTGTAATAGATGAAAAAGAGGAAATTTTGCTAAACTATGATTAATTCAACAACATAAATGATTAGTTAGCAAAACAAGCTCTTTACTACAAATTGTGCTATCTTACAGGAACTCTTACAGCAACTCTTCCAGGAACAAGGTGGAGAAGAGTGAATCTTGTTTTAAGGGTAATTGTATCAAGTTATCTTTTCAAAGAAACAATTAATGTATACCTCTTTATTTTAAAGAGGGGGTATTACGCAAAATGGACTTTCTGAAGCTTAATATCCTGAGAACCTGTCTTTCTCTCATTAAAAACATGCCTGAAGTGTTGCTCTGACCCATTCACTAATGTTAGAGTAATCTTTGAGTCTCTGCCAGTCTCTGCTGATAGTTCTCGGGGTTGCTGAAACGCCTGCTCCCACCTATCCCCGCCTTTTCCACCCATCTCCTCCTCCGACCTTACGTACTCAGCCGAGAGCCTTGCCCCTGCAGAGCTCCCCTGCCCCTCCCCACCTCACACAACAGTCCCAGATGCAGTAATTATAACACACCAGCTGCAGCTGCGCGTCTTTTGTGGGATTTTTTTTCCGACTCCGTGCATGCTGCAATGATGCACAGTATGTGACGAACTGAAGGGGGAGTGTCAGAAAGAGTAGGAGGGTCTTAGAGAGGCACAGGCGAAAATCAAGGCGTCCAATATGGAATTAAAACTTTTTAAGGTGGATTTGAATATATGACGGACTTTTAAAAGACTTAAGGTGACAATTTTATTGGAGTGTGCTATAGAAGAGTAATATGTGCCTGGAAAAAGCATAATACCCCCCCTTTAAATAACTAGAAAAGTTCAGTACTAAGACTATTTACCAAATAAAACTGTCTTAGTACAATGTAATAGTGGATCGGTGCCATACCAAAAGCAAGATGTTAGCCTGTAAGATTTGATAAAACTGCAAAGCTAAGACTAGTTGAAAGATGCTGTCCCACAGCTTCTTATTTGTCCATGTTTGTATGTATATTCACAAACCATGCTATGAAGGTCTCAGTGTGAAAAACAAAGAGGATTTTAAGGCACATTGGGTCCTTCCACTCTTTAAAGTATATTTGTCGCTTTTGTTGTGCTCCCGTTTTGAATAGTGCATGTGTATTGGGCTCAAGACTGTGCACAGTACTTTTTCTGTGCCATCACTCATATTTCTTCAAATCTAAGAATCTACTGAATCTCTGGGAATTAAATATTAATTCTGTGTGAGTGGCCCCAAGTCGCCAGCACAGATATTTGAAAGCCAGAGGAAAGCCTGAAGTTACAGGTGTCTATAAAGTGGTAAAGCACTAACAGTTAAAATTAATTAAGATGAATAACAAATCTTTCTGACAGCTATTTTTCATATGGACGAACATAGCAGACCATCAAAAAATTTGTCATCTTTCATTGGAATATAATGTCATTTTCTTCTGTTTTTCAGTTCCTGTTTATACATATTTTTTATATCAGCATGTTGTACATTACTCCGTGATGTACTGTCAGCTTGACTGAGATTCCTCTCACCCATTGACCTTTGGAGAATACTCCAGAATGATTAATACTTCTCTTAGATAAAGGTTTAAAACTATATTTTCATTTCACCAACATGTTTCTTCTGACAGCAAGTAAATAATATTTTGGAGTAGAACAGCTAGAGGTATGACTAGAATTTGAATCAGAGTCTGTAGTGGAAGCTAAAGATTAGGGTGATTTCAATGAGGCTTTCCAGCCTCAATGAGTTAGAGCTCATCATCACAGATAAATCATCTTAATACCTGTGTAAAAAATCTGGTCAGCATTTTCACATGGATATTGAGAATAATTTTCAAAAATTGTTATGAAATGTAAATAAAAAAATATCTTTATTTATTCGATACACCTTTTACTTTGTTGTAATATCTTTTGAGAGATGCTGGTCTCATTTTCTATTAGAATCTTTGTTGAACAAAAATAATTTTAAATATAAATCTACTGTGGGTAAAAATAATCTGACCTTGCAATAATTATCTGAATATAGAGAACAGATAGATGGATTGTTTTACTTGTATGAAAATGTTTCCTTGATTGTGTTTTGTTTTTACATTTATATCAAGAAGCGCAAATGTGTTGGATGTCTTCTGACCCCTTCCAAATTGAAATAAAGTTTATACCCAATCACAGCCCACAGATTAATATAGGAAATTAAATGAATAAGTGAGTAAATTATTTAGTGAATAAAACTGTGAAAAATGTCATGAATTTAGATTTCTTTTGATTTAAAACGTAAAAGGTCAAAGGGTGTGGTCATACAGTATATTAGTTCTGGGGAACTTCATAAATGTGTTTGTGCAGCCATAAAAATGTAACCAAAGAGTAAATAATTGTGCTTATGCAGCTGTAAATTGTGAGATTATCTTGAGCTACTCCTTTCTCATGCTTCATGAGGAGTGAATACAGAGGAAGTTCTTTACTGGGTTACAAAACATCTGAACAGACCCAAACGTTTACTCAGCAGTCCAAAATCGGTGCAAGAGTCCATGGCTTTGGATAAACCAGACATTCTACTTTCACTTGTGTCACCGGGGACACATTCAGTTCATCCTAAACTGACACAAAGATAACCAAACAGATCCTAAGGTTACAGAAAGCTGATGTCTTAATATTAGGAAGATGAGAAGCCTTACAGCTTGTGCTCCTGGGGGAACCAAGAGATTCTGTAATCCTCTCCTATTTAAAATATGATTTATTTCCAGTAGTGGATAAAATAAGATAAAAACAAGACAAAATCTAATAAAAAAAGTTCAAATAAAAAGTTAAATGTCCAAATAATATTTTTATTTCTTTGAATGAAAACATTACTTTACACACATTTTCCTTAGAAAAAATTGCCTTTTACCCTGTATCTCTATAATAATTCTGGCATTTTGCAAAAAGAAAGCCTTTTTGGTAATTGGTCCTGACCTTGAACAGCAAAATAAAAAAATAGAAAATAAAAATGATTTAATTGCAGCTTAGGAGAAATGAAGGTTACATGTTTTATGTAAATTAAGAGTATTATTAAAATTAGGTACCACTGGTACAAAATTTCAATGATAAAACAGATATTTTAGGAAATATCTGGAACAAAATGTTTTATGTTAAAACATATTTTGTGTAAAAGACAGAGCTGGGCATTTGTGCATTCTGCTATTTTCATGTAATGAACAAAAACCTTTTTTATCTGGGACACACAGCTGATGTTTGGTGCTATCTGTCCAATTCAATTCAAATTTGAAAATACTTTATTGATCCCAGAAGGAAATTAAGTATTGTTATAAATAATACTAATTCATTCTTCAAGGAGTTGTTGTAGATCATGATGGCTGTGGGCAGGAAGGATTTCTTGTAGCAGCGCTGTGTTGCAGCAAAACAGAATAAGCCTAAGACTGAAGACATTTTGTTGTTGTAGGATAGTCTAATGAAGAGGATGCTCAGGGTTGCCCATATTTTTCTTGATTTTATGAAGAATTCTTCTTTGCATCATGATCTCAAGTGGTTGCACAATCGTCCCCAGAACAGAACCAGCCTTCTTTATCAGGTTGTTGAGCCTTTTTAAGTCCCTGGCTCTGTTGCTGCTACCCCAACAGATGACGGCTGAAGAGATTACACTCTCCACAACAGACTTGTAGAAGATTTGCAGCATCTTGCTGCAAACCTTGAAGGACCCAAGCTTCCTCAAGAAGTACAGTCTGCTCTGTAATTTCTTATAGACGGTTTCACTGTTCAGTCTGTTGTCCAGGTGAACTCCGAGGTATTTATACACCTAACCCACCTCCACTTCTTCCATGTTTTAAACAGTGTTTGACTTAACCCGGTTTTTTTCTGAAACACACCGTCTTAGTGTGTTTTCTCATCTTATTGACTAGTTTAGACCTCCTCTTTACACTGGAACTGCACATATAAACAGGAACAGTTACTGTATCAAGATTTTGTGATAACAAATTTGACTTTTTTAACCTCATCCAAAATCATTGGAATCCTAATAGATTGGTCATTTTATATGTTCTTGTTCATTTATGTTTGTCTCGTGGGGAGAATTATATGTGAAACAACACATTTATGTCAAGATTTAAGCTGATTTAAAAGGTTTAGTAGTTTTATACAAATCGCTCTCAGTTTCATACGTTTTGGCAGAAGGTAGTTATAATTCCTACTCAAAGGCATAAACAAGATAACACAACCGTTACACTGAGAACCCTGAGACTCTTGTCTATTCATCACAATGTAACATTTTTTTCTGCTTCTTGCAGAAGGAGAACCAAAACCACTGAAAAGGAAACAGATCTTTTCTGCATTCCTCTTCTGCCACCAAAAGTTGTTGGTGTGAGCATATCAAGAGAGTCATCATGTGATCTGGAAACACTTCAGGTCTGGAACCACTCTGTGGTCAGTTTAGAGTTGTTTGACTAATCACTAACTCAAAGGAGAGCTGTAAGATGGTTCATTTGAGGATAAGGTTCACCAGTTTGTGCTGCTGTCTTCTGTTGTGGCTGAACACAGGTAAGATGACAATTAAAGAGTGTTTTATTTGATAATATCAGAGTGGACTCTTCCTTAAACCTTTCATTGCTTTTCTTTAGGAGGTGTCTCTGCAAATCCCATAATAACCACAGTGGGAACAGATGTTACTCTAAGATACAAGTATGATGCTGGGTATTATGGCAGACTGCCTTTCTGCTGGGGTAGAGGAAATATACCTAAAAGTGGCTGTGCCAATGAAGTGATCAAGTCAGATGGGACAAAGGTGCTGAGCAGGCTGACTGAGCGTTACGCTCTTACGGGTGACCTTGGCGTGGGTGAGGCTTCTCTGACCATCCAGCAGGTTCAGGAGAGTGACTCGGGCATATACGGCTGTCGTATAGACATACCGGGCTGGTTCAATGATGAGAAATATGAGATTACCCTCACAGTTATTCCAGGTATTCTTTTAACTCTAACAAAGTAATGCTGAAAAACTGAAATATTTGAAATTATGCATGTTGGATCAGTCAAAACATCTTAAAATTGACAATTCACAGTGAATGAATGAAATTTGTTTCTCTTTTTGGTAGCTTGGTAACTGCTTAAATCCTGCTTTTCTAACTTGTTTAAGGGCGGCCTTTTCCCATAAAGGTGGAAACAAGAGAGGTGAGGGAACGAACTGTCACTGTACGCTGGACTCCTCCGTTTGATGGTGGCAGACCCATTACAGGCTACAAGGTGGATTTAAAACACAAATATGGTGAGGACAAGTAAAGCATGCAGCCTATTCTCATCAAGTATGGACACCTAACAGCTCTCAGTGTAATGCTAAAGTCTTGATTTAATTTATATGTTATTTTTTATTTTCTAAGGTGATCAATATTTTTACAATCTTTCAAAGTGCTTTTGTTCAGAAGTTCTAAAGAGATCTTTAGATAGTTTTTTGTAATGGTTTTTCTGTAAACATTCCCAACACACCCTTTATTCTGAATAAAGAAAATTATATAGAAGACACGGTTTTCTTCTTATCTTTGCATTTCTGTCGATTAGCATCTTGGGATACAGCTAAAAGAACTGAAGTGGCACAGGCTTACTTGACTCAGGTGACTGTGGTTGATTTGCGTCCTGCCAAGACCTACAACCTTCGCATGTTTGCTGTCAACAGTGTGGGTCTGAGTGAACCCAGCAATGTTGTGATATTTACAACAAAAGAAGCAGGTAAATATCTGTCCATCAAGTTTTCAACATGATGATGTCATACTCAAACAAAGCTAAACGTTTTGAAGGCAGTCCTACTTAAAGTTTGTAATTACTGCAGCACCTGAGGGTCCCCCAGTCGATGTGCAGCTTGAGGCCCTCAGTTCTGACAGGATTCAAATTACTTGGAAGGTAAAGTTACACACTCGTATTTTGCTTTGGTACAACACTGGTTGCTCATTGCCTTCACTTGTAACTGTGCTTGTTTTCTTCTGATTAGTCTCCAAAGGTTGAACTCAGAAATGGTGTTCTGCGCAGTTACATCATTGGCTATAGAAAGTATGACCGTGTGGCCCAACAGCTTCAAAGATTGCAGCAATTTAGTGTGACTGCCACAAGTGAAGAACAGAGCACCATCCTCAACAACCTTTCACCTTCAACCCAGTATAGCATTCAAGTTCAGGCCAAAACAAATGCAGGAACAGGACCATTTTCAAACATGGCTTTCTGCACCACTCTAGATGAAGGTATGCTAGAAAACATAAGACAATATTTTAAGGATCTATGTGATGTCAAATTCATTCATGTTTTTGTTTTATTTTTTCAAGTTAAAGAAACAACAGTAGCCACAAATGTGTTATCTTCTACTGCTGCTTCTACACAGTTAAAGCAATATACAAGTCCCACTAATGGTAGGTATTTATCAAATGGATAGATCAGAAATTTTCAACAGAAAATTTTAAAACTATAAAATAAACTAACAAAGAACTAATCTAAACTTGAGTGAATTTCTACTGTGTTCCAAGCTCACACAACTTCAGCTGGGACTGTTTCTACATCCACTGTTTGGGATCTAATCTCTATGCAAAGCACAAGCCTCACAACAGGTGGGATTTTAACATATCTTTACAATAATAAGGCTGTTTATTTTGTGTTAAGGTGAAAGAAGACTCATTTACTGGTTCAGACTTTTTTATCATTATATAAAATTAAACGGAAGAGTAAAACAAAATACTAGTTTCTGAATATGCTGATTGTGCTCCTAGTACCACCAGATCCACCTGTAATTGTGTTGAAGGAGGTGATAGACAACACAATTTCACTTTTCTGGACCCCTGGCTTTGAAGGCGACAGCCCCATTAGTGGTTTCTACCTGGAGTATAAAGCAGCAAATGGTAGCGGTATACTTTCTCTAATACACTGTTGATCTTTTTAGTTTTAAAATAAATAATTTTAAATATGTGTTTTCTTCACAGCTTCATGGGATTACACAAAAGCTATTGTAGATTTCAGCTCCAATGAGACAGAGGCTACAATAATAGAGATCAATCCTTCAACATACAACATACGAATGTTTGCTAAAAACAGTCTGGGCACCAGTGAAGCCAGCAATGTCCTTACGGTGACCATCAAAGAAACAGGTGTTGTTTTCTTACCTTTCTCAAATGGATGTGCTTCGAGAGGGAACAACACTTTATATAGATATTTTCCATATAAATATTTCTGGTAGAGCTATTAAGGTTCTTCCTAAAATTGCGGCTTGCCCCTGTTTTTTTATTTGTTATTGTGTTGTTTTTGCTTGTTTAGCAGTTTTTGTAAAGAGAAAGTTTTATAACTTCCCTTTGTTTAATTTCTCATGCGTGTCTGACAGATCAGCAAAGGAGCGGTCTCATTTCCACAATGTCAACTATTACTGAGGCTTCTGTAAGTATCAAACCTAAAGTGATAACTGCAAACTGTGGCTATTATCAGAGCAGAGAGCAAATGTTGACATTTACTCTTACTGCTGCATCTGAGTAATGTTGTTCTCTATATGTTTCATTTTATCTACTAAACTGTTTTTTTAGATATTGTAGTTAATCATGTTTTAGGTTATATTTTTAACTGGGTATATAATACACATTAAAATTAATAGGAAAAAAATATACAGTAGTATATGAAACAAGTATAGTCTATATTAGACACTGGTTTTGCGATTCTCATGTTATGCTATCAATTAGCAGGAATACAGTGATTTCATTGTTTTCACACAAATATATGTATGCATATAACATGATCTTTTGCCTTAAAATTAACCACTGAACTGGCAGCTGAAAAAAACAGCTAATTTTAAACAAAGATGGTTGAGACAGTTCTTCTGAGTCCTGACCTTTTATTGCTTGCTGCAGATCCCAAGGCATTCTATGCATTGCTCTGAACAATTCAAGCTTTGCAAAGTTTTTAACAGTTTTTTAAACACTCTGTCAAAGTCACACAAACCTGAAAACAAATCAGTGTAAAACACTCTGGAAATTCACAACCCCATGATTTAAAATCAATGCTGTCCAGTCTACACAACACAAGTTAAACAGTTTCTTTCAGTAGCTTCCTCTCCTCTGAGCATACATTGTTCTCTTGATTAAATCACAATTCCCTCAAAGTTGTTTATCCCATGTTAAAAGGTCAGAGTATCAAGGTATTGACAATGAGAATTTATTTTATACCGAATAACATACGCAATTTCTACCACAACCACAAAAACTAAAATTATTCCCACTCTGGCCAAAATGATAGAACGTATTTGATTTCATATTTATTGTGACGTTATTTAGGGCATTTGTTGTTATTTTCATGTAGATACATGACAAAAATCTAGAAATAAACACCTGCTAAATTCAGTAGTAGAGTTCAACTGCTTATGTCACAGAATATACTTTTTGAAAGTAACGCTGGCAGTATGACAAGCTTATATTAGGCGGTTAATTAGTCAGCTTATCTGTTAGCCTGCATTCAGCTGCTTAACAGAGATTCCACTGGTAGCTTGTTAAGCGTAGTTTTGAAACAAGGAGGAAAAATAGTAGTAGCCTTCTGTCAGTCAGCTTACTGGCAGTGCAAAGCAGCAGGTAGGTGAGCAGCACTGCTTTGTTACTCTATATTCCATTTACCTGGAGAATATGGTTACTCAAACACTTTCTCTAGCATTCTATTAAAAGGGCTAAAAACCTAAAAACCTTAGCGCACATCTGGTACCACAAACAGACCCCAACCTAGTCCATATTAAGTAAGAGTATATAGTCGGTTAGCTCTGTCATTTGGAATAACTGCAATGCTTTTCTAATAAGTGAGGATTTCATGACAGCGAAAGCCTGAAATTACTGCAGTGACAGATGGGCACAACCAACTGTCTGCAAGTCGCTTTGAATGTGGTTAGGTGAAAAGCAACCAATATGTAGACTACACACATGACAAGAACCATCTTAAACTGCAACACTGTTTACAACATAAAGTTCGCTTCAAGTATTGAAAACTATCTTTTTTTTTCACTGAGTTACGCTTCATCCTGGTCAGGTGTTTGTACATTTCACCACAATAACTGTACTTTTACACAAATCCATCTCTGTGCATTGCAGATGATCATGTGTGATATCAGACTGTTGATTTCATTGCAGGGCTTGTTGCTGAGGTATTTTCTCAGAAAACTGGTTTAGTGAATTAAACTGAGTTATATATCTTCTTTGACAGGGGATTGCAGAGAACAGAGATGGTGTTCACCCAGCTGCCATCATTGTGCCAGTTTGGCTGCTGCTATTGACTGGTGCAGTTCTTACTGTTTGGCAACTACGACGTGAGTTTTTTTCCCTTATTGCATTTTATATAAAGCACACGCATGTCTTGCACTTCTTTGATCCTTACTCTCTGTTCACAGGCAAAAAACAGAAAAATGGCAGCCTGAACGTGTAAGTCTTCATGGTTATTTTTTCACCAAGACATTGAAGGTTTTGTTAATTTGTCAGCTACATAGCTGAGTGAATAACCTCAATCTGGAGAAACAGAGAATGTTCAACCGGATAGTTGAACTAAATGTGAGATTTGTCACAATGCGGATTTGTCTTGTCTTTATTTTTTATATACTGCTTTCTGACGTTATTATCAGTAAGACATCCATATCACATCGCAGTAAACTTTTAGAAAAGTAAATAAATTCTCAAACTATTAAAAGGCAAGAAAGATATTTAAATTTAAAAACTCAGACTGAAAACGTTTGTATCTGTGTAATGCAAGGCAATATTAGCAGATAGTAAATGTTTACTCTGAGAAGAAGTTGTTAATTTTGCTACTGTTTTCTCAACAAAACATCCTTTGTATTATGACACTAAAGTTTCAAAGGGTTGAAACAAGAAGCTAATCGATCTGCCTCACTGGCTGTGACTGGCTGAGCAACAGGCTCTCATTAATGCTACAGCATCATAAATGGTACCATCTTTGCCGGGTGTTTTTCACGTATACCATCTTGGCATTACCATATGGAGTAACTGGTTACCTACATGTGCATGGCCAGCTTTGCTGTGCAAAAATATCCCAAGATTGTACTGTAATTGTGTGACTGATTTCAAAGTAGATGTATGCATGTGTGTCTGTGTCAATGTGAAATGTTATATGCCAGAAAAGTATTTAAAGTGGGGCTTGTAGTATGGGTGTTGGTCTCCCCCACCCCAGCCTCAAAGCTCCATGTGTTTTCCAGTTTGCACTTCTGTTTGAAAATGTAGTGTCCAATGAAACCATACATAATTTTTCCACAATATTAAAAACTCCAAGATTTAAATGCTCGGATGCTCATTATAATGTGGGTATTTCAACCACTAACATGCACTAATTGTTAAATGTAGCTGCATTTTGAACTTTATTACTGCACAGGTTCTGCTTTTGAAGTGCTTTTTTTTTCAGTACATGCAGATAGAAGCAACATGAATAGCCCTCCGCTCCAAGCTGCCACTATTTGGCTGGTGGCTGATGCAAAGTCATTAACAAAGAGCTGTTGTGAAATTTGTGAAACATATATGATATAATATTACCACAACAACTAATCATAATAATAATGTTGATAACTGTTGCTGGCTTTACAGAGAAAAATTCACCTGTAGAAACACTTTGTTAAATCGTGCCACATTTTAACAAAACTATTATAATATCTATTGCTTTGATGAATGAATGCAAACAAGAATATAAATCAACTAAAACTGGGGTGTACTTGAAAAGCTCTTAGTTTTCCATCATTTTAAGGATTTATTCAGTTTTCTATAAGCTCAATGGGATATAACATGTCTGTCATCTCTCCTAAAGGTAGGAGAACAACTCTAGTTTCAAATTATGAATAATAGTAAATGTGAATTCTCTTTTAAGCCCTACAGTTTACTCACGTTCTCCTTAGACAGTTATTTCCATACAGTTAAAGTTTTTGGGTATTCCAACAAAGAACTTTGTTGTTTTCCAGTTGTAGTATTTCGTTTATCTAAACAGAATGAGTTAAACATATGTTTCCAGAGATGAAAATATTGTTTTAAAATGTTTAAAATGATATATAAGCAGTTAGTGCAAATATTATTTCATTTTTTTTACAGAGTATTTTTCCCCCCTTCAAATAGTTACTTTAAATTTCATTTTGTAGCACATCTGCGATGTGAAACAATCTTGTGTGTGGTTTACATTCTTCAGTGAAAACAATTGTACACATCTCTGTAAAAACATCTAATAAAAGAGGAGTAGTGGGTTTCAGTTTTATAAAATGTGAAATTACATTTTTGAGATTGGAGTTGTTTTAAGAAGGTAAAAATCCAACCTTATCTCATTCTAACTCTATGTGAACTCCGCTGCCTGTCTCTATCTCCAGACTGACTGCTATCTACTTTTAGACAAGAGACTGAGTCCTAATAACAACTCCACTGAATCTGTCTTCTCAAAACCCAAATGATCCCTTTTAGATATCTTCACCTAGCTCTACTAAACAATTCCTCTCTGTTGTTCACAGGTGGCTGACCAACGGAGCAATTCGTTACAAAGAATCTGAGCCACTACAAGAGCTGTGAAACTTAGTTACTCAACCTTTGGAAACTCATAACTCATAATGCAAATAATGTTAACTATACAAAAAATTTTTTTAAGGAAATGTGCTAATATTTCACCTTCACATGTATTTGAGTCAAACTAACCAAAGGTAAGACAAACATATAACGCTTCTTTAAATCTTTTGTAGTGATCTTTATTCTGTAAGTGGCTGTACCACTTCTCTGCTATAGTTTATTTTTTTTACCAATATGCATTTATATTATTTGATCATTCATATGTAAACCAATGTGCCATATTTGTTAAACAGTTTAGCTGGTTAATATCAATTTTGAGCTTTTGACATCCAACTTTTTTTTATTATTTAAATACTGGTGCCTGCTGGATATACTTCATTTAGGACATGGTACTGTAAAAGATGAGCATACAGTAGATCTTGCCCGTATCATATAGTAAGCTGACACTGCTACACACACAGCACATTTGCTGTAACATTTTCTGTGAAAATAAGAAAACACTATAACACCTGTTAAAATATCTGTAAAGTACACACCCCACAGCCTCCCACACACCCCCATTAACTGTATGCATGTTTCCACTAAATAGATCTTGCATGTCTGTTTTTGTTGGGCATAAGAAGCTTAAAACAAACAAAGAAACATCTGTGGTGAATTGTAAATCTACTTTCTAGCTAATGGCTTGTCACTCAGACATCATATAATATCTCCAGTCTTGCAGATGTTACATAAAATCATGCCTTTGCTGACTCATAAAACTTTCCAATTAGTATTTTTAATTAGTAATTTACACTAAAGTGGACATTGGTTAGTATCTGTGTATTTTATTGGGATTTTATCAGATAGATAAACACCAGGTTGTGAAGTGAAATGAAAAGGATAGATGGCTTTTTTAAAGTTTTCACCAATAAAAACCAGTTATTACCATTCCACCTTTTTTGCACTACTTTGTGTTGTTCTATAAATTATCAGTAAAACAAAATGGAACTGGTGGTTTTAACGTGGCAAAATAAAAATAAAAAAAACTTCACGGTGTATGAATACTTTTGCAAGACACTTTAAGATCCTCTAAGAGTAAAAGTAAAAATCCTAAAAAAGTCTAAATGGTCATCTCAGGAGAGCATCTGAGCCTTAGACTGTACCTCAAAAATCAATTTGAAAGAGGTAGTTCAGGATATTTATTGTCTTTTAGTTGTAGTCTAACACAGGTTAGACATGTCCACAATCCAAATACAAAGGAAACATAAATTATGATCTTAACAATGTTAAACAATGCCTAAGACTATTGATCACACTAATTATACAGTTTATTGTTATTTTGAGTCTGTTTTGGAGACCGTCAAGTTGTCATGTAGCATATCAATGAAGTAAAGATCACCTTTTTCTAATTTCCTTCCCGTTCCTATTTTCTGTGATTTTTTTATGTAAATTAATTTTCCTCTACTTCTGCATTTGTGTGATTAAGAAACAATTAAACAATTTTTGAAAAGAAAATCTACATGTTGTTGTATCGAAAGTTATTATTTGTGTTTGCGTGTCTATATTTGTATAAAATGGTAAAAAAAATGTCCTGAAAGTTGGCTGCTGGGTTAACCCCGTCACCCCACTCCCCACCCTCTCTCCCAGTTATGGTGTTTATCAGGTAACATAGTAAACAACTGGCCTGTGCATTGTTTTGTGGAAAAGCATGGGTTGCCTATCTGCTGACCTTTTCTAGTTAAAGGAACCTAACTTTCAGTAGAAGGAACCCAAGTCATTAAAAAAGGAACTGCATGTTTTCTACTAATGCAACCAAAAGTTGAGTGACTAAGCGTATTGAGAGTACTCAGAGATATTCAATGGTTAAAATAACACTGGACTGAGTTGAGGTGTTGTGCAGATAATCTAATTACTGATCCAGGTGAGAAGAATAAGATGAATCATTTGGGAAGCATATATTCTGCTTTGTATTGCTACGTTCTCCTTTGTCTGCTCTCAGGTAAGAAACCACTTATTAGATAGAAATTTTCATTTAATGAAGACTTGTTAAAGGACTTAATCTCTAATCAGTCATCATCTATTCAGGTTGCACAACTCAATACTCCACAAGAGCCACAGTGTGATCAGATGTTTCTCTTACATACATCTATGATGTTTGGAAACACGGCCAGCTGCCCTTTTGCTGGGCCAGAGGATCTCTATCCTCCTTTGGCTGTAACAATCAGGTGATGAAGTCTGACAGGACATACGTGGTCAGCAGGGAGTCATGGCATTACTCTCTCTTGGGTAAGCTTGGTGTAGGGGATGCCTCGCTCACCATCAGCCAGGTTCAGGAGAGTGACTCTGGCAATTATATCTGTCAAGTGGAAATACCCGGCTTGTTCAACGATCAGGAAGTTGAGCAAATTCTCTATGTCGATCCAGGTATTTTTATTCATAGCAAATAAAACATAAATGAAGGCCTGAAAACTAAATGAAATTAACCACGGCCTGTTTCATGCGTGTGCATGAAACTGTCTTGTTTTGACATTTTAGGACTTCCCTCCAAGCCAAACCCGGGAATAAGAGAGCTGAAGCAAAGAGCTCTCACAGTTGGCTGGAGTCCTCCATTTGATGGTGGCCGAGTCATTACAGCTTATCTGATTCATTTTAAAAGCCAACATGGTAAGCATAAAGAGATAAGACGTCATATATTAGGAATAAACATTTTATGTAGTTGAATCTTAACTTTGCATTTTTTTACAGGTTCATGGGATACTGCTCCAAGATCTCAGGTTACAGACACTCAGGTGACTTTCGTTGATTTACGTCCTGCCATGACCTACAACCTCCGCGTGTTTGCTCTCAACAGTGGTGGGAACAGAACTGCCAGCAATGTTCTGACATTTACAACACATGAAGCAGGTAAAAATTAGTGGGTAGATATTAATGTGCAATGACTAGCAAATTTAATTCAAATTTCAACCACAATCTTTCATGTATGCTATTGGGATTTTATGTGCAGTGAAGGGAAATTATACATAGATTTCAACATTTTTACAAAGAAGACTTCTTTTGTTTTCAGCCCCCCCGAGAAGTACAACTTTTTAGAACTACTTTTCCTATGGTTTGTTTCTACCAGCTTTGCACATGAAGAAACTGATTATTTTGGGGTCCATTCTTCAATAAAAAATAACTTTACCTTATTCAGATTGCATTGAACAATTCTGTGAACATCAGTATCAAACTCTTGCCAAAAATACCAGCTAGATTAAATGTGGTCTTTGATTGGGCTATTCTAATTGATGCTTAAAGTTAGACATACACCTTCTTTTTGTAGCTCTAGCTGCGAGTTTGAGTTCATTTTCCAGCTAGTAGATGAATCTTTGCCCCATTCTTGTCTTTTGCAGCCTGAGTTTCTTTCTTTCAGAATGTCCCTCTTTTTAGCTTCAGTCATCACCCCAGTATCGACAATGACCGGTTTACCTGTCTTAGCTGAAGAATGCAACACTGCAGCATGCTGCCTTTCTGTTTTGAATTGTAATTGTAATTGTAAATAATTCATTTTGTGTAGGTCCAACACAAAAAATTCAAGTAAAATACATCACTGTTTGTGGTTGTAACTTAACAAAAGGTATTTTTTCAAGAGTCTATAATAATGGTTTTTAGAAGCAACTCACAAGTTTGAGGAACGGTCTCAACTAAGTTTCCCTTTTCTTCAGCACCCGAGGGCCCACCCCTTGATATGCAGCTTCAGGCTTTCAGTTCTCAGAGTATCAAAGTGACCTGGAAGGTAGAGTTACACATTTGAAATGTATATATTATTATGTTATAAATATACATCAAAAACTGCTCAAAACTGTTTTTGAACTGTTTTGTTTGTAATGGTAAATGATTTCTCCTGAACAGCCTCCGAAGATTGATCTCAGAAACGGGATTCTGCGCAGTTGCACTATTAGCTATAGAGAGTATGTACCATTGGTTAAAACAGGGACACGCCCCTGGGGGGGCGCCAGTAGGCTACAGGATGGGAGGAAAAAAACTGAAAAAGAAAATTTGCAATTTTTTTTTTTGTTAAACTACTGTCATTAAAAGTTCTAGTTTTGTGTATAAATAACTCCTGAATAGAAATTAAAATGTGTTTGGACTGATAAAAAAAAAAGAAGAAGTTTTGAACAAATTTGATTGCTTGTCGATCGTGAGCGCAAATGCAGGTGATAAGCGGTTTCAGCAAGTCACACTGAAGTTCGCTGGCTCTCCAGGGGGGGCGGGTGTTACAGGTTGTATGAGCAGCTAGAGGAGCTGAAGGAGTTTTAGACAGAAATCAAATCAGATCTGGTGAAGCATCTAGATGACTCTATATGTGGCTTGCGTCTCTGTCCTATTTGATCTATATTTGACCGCTTGAGTCGCCGTAAACTGTCTTTGTAAGGCCGCAAAACTCATATTTTGCTCCTTGCAGACAAAGTGCACGCCTTCACACAAAAACTAGACCTCTATGGCCGCATCAGTCGACGGAACCCCAGCCTTGAAGACTTTATCACTGATTCAGGCACGTCACACGATTTCTCCTCCCTATTTCAATCAGCGTCTGAGCGCCTGTCAGCAATGAGAAAACTATTTGCGACGTACTTTAAAGGGGATTATCCCTCTTTTGCGTGGGTTCGAGATCCGTCTGGGTGCACAGCAAACGAGCTGTCAATTTAGAGTGACCAACTGTCCTCTTTTCCCCGGACATGTCCACTTTTCATGTGCTGTCCGGGGCATCCGGGAGGAATTATAGACTGATGAAAATGTCCGGGTTTTCATTGTTTTCATAGGACCATGCTTAAACTGACTGGTGTGATGCATGCATTATGACAGCCTTTCTCTCACGTAACGTCCGCCCGAGCTGGTTCTGATCCGTCTATTGACGCCACAGACAGCAGGCTGTGCGCCAAGCTGCGCCGCACCGCATCCATTGCGCAGCGCGGCTTTGCGCCGAGATGCACCGCGTTATCCTGCATTGCGCAGCGCTGGGCCGCGCCGAGTTACTGCTGTTAACAAGAAGTCAAAGCATAAGCTTCATGCACGAACCACAAAAGATATACTGTCAAGTCGCAACAAATGGGTGGCGGAGTGCACCATTCACAGAGATGGCATGTGTGTTTCTGTGTGACAAAAGTGGCAAATATCCCTAAGATAACATGGACACAAAGATATAAAAAGCCTGAGCAAAGTGAGAGTTCATCTATAGACTGACTGTGGAGGATGAATATGCAAACTAAACAGAGTAAGCACTTTTTTTATTGTGTTTTTGAGTCTGCAGCTGTTTACTTTTATTACAGTGAAAAGAAAATAATACTTGTTTTCTCAGAAGATTATTTCAGATTTTTCTTCAGTTTCTGTCCAGTGCAATTTAAAAAGTAAAATAATATTGTTGCTGGTAACTTTTAAAAATCATTTCTATTATTATTTATTTCCAGAGATTATAAAATCATTTTCTTTTTGTGAAAGCCTTTTTGAAGTTTGTTATTTAACTAATGTTTTCTAACCACATTGAGAATGCACACTTTAAATATGTTAAAATCAAAAGTCTTGGCCAAATCCTGAAAGTGTTTCAGTACTGTGCCAGGTGTCCTCTGTTTTGAAAATCAAAATATGGTCACCCTGTGTCAGTTGATATGCAGGACCATCTTATTGAGCTGAAGAGTGACAGTAGACTGAAGGAAGTCTTTGGCTCCTCCCCTCTTTCGTCATTCTGGGCAGCATTGATGCAGGAATATCCTCAGCTCTGAGAAGTCGTCTTGAAGATTCTCCTTCCTTTCACGTCGACATATTTGTGTGAGGCAGGATTCTCATAAATGACTGCACTCAAAACAAAATACAGCAATCGTGCACAAATCGAGGATGATTTGAGGCTATGTTTATCAAACATTGAGCCAAGAATTGAGGATCTTTGCGAGGCAAAGCAGGCTCAGGTCTCACATCAACATCACCTACCTGCAAGCTTCTGTAAATAATGCAGATGATGCCTATTATTAGGCCTAGTAATAATAACAATAATAAACGATAAATTAATAGCAGAGTTCTGGTGCCAATTCCCAATTATAGCAATAGCCTAGTAATGATAATAGGCCTATTGATGATAACAACAACAAAGCATGTAACCTCATATAATTATATAGCAATAGCCTAGTAATGATGATAGGCCTACTGATGATGATGATAATAATGATAATAATAATGTGGGCCGAAAATAATAGCCTAGGGCTATCTATCTATCTATCTATCTATCTATCTATCTATCTATCTATCTATCTATCTATCTATCTATCTATCTATCTATCTATCTATGCAAGGTGATGGGGGGGGGGGGGGGGGTTGGGCACACACCAATCTGAAGCCTTCCACCAAGTATGATGTGCTGATTCAGGCCAGAACAAACGCAGGACCAGGTCCTGCTTCAACGGCCCCTCTTTGCCCCACTCTGGATGAAGGTATTCTGGGCAACAGAAGAGGATTAAAAAAAAACGTACTGTATTACTTTTTCCTCCGCCCATTTTTAAATGTTGTTCTATTTCTTTTCAAGAAACTACAACCACTTCCACTACAACCAGGGTACAACATACAAGCCTCTCTGCAGGTATGAAATATTTGTTTGATCAAATTAACATTTTCCTCCATGCTTTTTTTAAGATAAATTAAGCTTAAATTACTTTAACATAGAAATATATATTTAAAAAAAAGCAATAATCAAAGCCGTGTAAGCACAATCTTAATGACTAAATACCCTGACTGTGCTCCTCCTAGTGCCTCCAGATCCACCTGTAGTTTGGTTGAAGGAGGTGATAGACAACACAATTTCACTTTTCTGGACCCCTGGCTCTGAAGGAGACAGTCCCATTAGTGGTTTCTACCTGGAGTATAAAGCAGCAAATGGTGAGGGAATGAAGATGTGTTTTGTTTCTAATTCACTGTTATCATTTTGTGATGTTTGATGAAATGATTCAGAAATATTTCCTTTTTTCTCAGCTTCATGGGATTACACCGAGACTTTCATATATTTTAATGCAAATGAGACAGAGGCTACAATAATAGAGTTCAATACTTCAACAAACAACATCCGCATGTTTGCTAAAAACAGTCTGGGCACCAGTAAAGCCAGCAACGTTCTTACTGTGACTATCGAAGACAGAGGTGTTAATTCCTCATCCTTTTCTCATGGTTGTATATCGCTGTATACTCCAAAGACATCATGGGACTTTATGTTGAAATTTCTAGTATATCTGCTCTGGATCTTCTGGCAAACATCAGAATTCAACCTTTGATTTGAATGACAGCGAAAAAAATAATGAACTAAGGAATTACACCGCTTTAAAATCAGCTTAATGACTCCCCAACTCAAAGAAACAGCTTTTTAGCTTTTAAACCAGTGGTGTCACACGGTTCCAATGGAAAGTGTTTTTGACACACAAATATTAGTGTAATTAAAAAATATATGATTTTATTAAAATGCTAAGTTTTTACCTTCTCATCAATAAACTTACTGTGCAATATTGTAACACAGCAGGAAATTAACAAAGCAGTCAAATGTTTGTAGAATTAAATCTGTAAATCTTCATACTGTAGATTTGAAATCTAAAAATCATCTATTAAAAAATGGTATACAATTTTTGGGCTAAGTTTTTTAAATTTCTTTTAGTTATTACATTGTTTTTTTGTAATTGTTATCACCAAGATATGGGTCACTCTTTCTTCAACGAAGCCTGCTTTGTTTAATCCCGCCTAATGAATGTGTGTCCAAGTCTGCTTGTGAGACACAAGGTGTTTGAGGTCCGAAAACATTAAAATGAAAGCTAAATACATGGTTTACAGAAGACAAATGTGTAGAAGTCTATAACTGATGTAAAGAAGACACCAGAGCCACCTGTTCAGTTCAACAAGACTTCCGTCTTTTTTTAATCATCTCTTCTTCTACCAACTAAACCTCTTCAAATTCTCTCCAATGGCGCCACCTAGTGTCATTATCCTAAACATCTCTACACCTCCCCCTTTTAGCTTGGAAAAATCTCTTTACTTTTAAGATAACTTTGTACCCAACTTAATAACAGTATCACGATAACAGTTATCTAACTTACAGTCCAGTGTTTACATCCAAGCGTTTTCAACTCTTTTGTAATAACAGTAGAATCCAACATTAACACCCTGTTATAGAAACATCACCCCTTTTTAACAGTAAGGGTCAACTAGAACGTTCACAAGTCCATTCTATCTGGTGGGCGGGACACCCTTCCCGACCTGGTCACAGTGTTACCTGGGAGTCTCTGTGTCAGGTCTGACACGGGCTCATCAGAGCAGGGCAGCTCTGCCTCAGGGAGCACAGTCAGGTGAGTCCCGTTTCTTCTTAAACTCCCTTGCTCGGTTTCCAGTTCATAAGACCTTGGGGTTGATGCAGGACCCTGGACAGTAGCTGTGGACTGTGCTGTTCTAATCCACACTCTTTGGCCCGGAACCAGAACTGGTAAGTCCTTGGCCTTGTGCCTTCTTTTGAACGAGTTCCTCTGCCTCTCCTTCAACTCTTTGTCCCTTTTCCTGAAGGCTCCAAGGTTTGGCCAGGCTGGTTTGAACACTTGTGCTGTGGTGGGAACCGTTGATCTTATCCGCCTCCCCATTAGCAGTTGTGCTGGACTCAGTCCGTGAGCCAACGGCATAGCTCTGTATGCAAAGAGAGCCCTCTGAGGATCTGGACTTTTACTGAGCAGCTGTTTGACAGTCCGAACGGCTCTCTCGGCTTCCCCGTTGCTCTGAGGGAAGCGAGGACTGCTTGTCCGTCACCAGGCATTCCGGTACCCCGAATCTTGCAAAGATCACCTTCAGCCGCTCCACGGTTGTAGCTGTTGTGAGAGTTGGGAGGTTTGCTACTTCGATGTATCGGGAGATGTAATCCACCACCACAATATGATGGCTGTTTTTCCAATGAAAGATATCTGCCGCTACTTTTTGCCACGGGCGTGGTGGTAGAGGCGTAGTCATCAGTGGCTCTGTCTTTGTTTGTGAAAACTGGCAGCAGATTTCACACCTTTCCACCATGTCTTTAATCTGTCTTGTTATCCCCGGCCACCACAGGGACTCTTGTGTGCGTGCCACACATTTAGTCACCCCTTGATGGCCTTCATGCAACCTGTGCAACATTTCTGCCTGCATGCATGCTGGGATCAAAATCCTCTTGTCTTTGAGAAGCAGGCCCTCTGCAAGATGAATATCAGTTCTTTCAGGCCAAAACGGAAGAAGGTGCTCAGGGACGTTTCTCCTGTTGGAGGGCCAGCCGTTTTCAGTAAATGTTCTCAGCTGCTTGCAAACGCTGTCGGTGCTCTGAGCTTCCATGATGTGAGCCAGTTAACTTTCTGTGGCAGGTCATTGTTGTAGGATGTGGTCAATATACACACAACATTCCTGTTGCAAGCTGCTATTGGCCTCTCTGTCCTCCAATGCGTGAGGAGCTCTGGAAAGAGCATCTGCTGTGACAAGCTGTTTGCCAGGGACACAAATAATTTTGTAGTTGAACCTCAGCAGTCTCAACCTGAATCTTAGGATTCTTGGTGGTAGATCATCTAAGGCCCGAGAACCCAACTGGGAGACCAGAGGTTTGTGGTCAGTTCTCAGTGTGAACTCCAAACCTAGTAGGAATGAGCTGAGTCGTTCACAGGCCCACGTTGCAGCGAGAGCCTCTTTTTCGATCTGGGCATATTGTACCTCTGTGGGTGTCAGGCTCCGTGATATGTATACAACAGGTCTCCACCTGTCGTCCATATGAGGACGCATCTGCCGACACCATCGTTTCCTTTGTGGGACTATACTGTGCCAGCACTGGGGGAGAGCTCAGCTCCTTTTTTATTTTTTCAAATGCTGTCCTTTGTTGGGCGTCCCACGTCCATGTGCTGTCACTTTTTAGCGGGTCGCGCAGTGGTTTTGTGAGGGCTGGTAGGCTGGATGAAAACTTGTCGACATAATTCACCATCCCCAGGAAGCGGCGGACCTCGTCTACATTACGTGGTTCAGGCATGTTTTCAATGGCGCTGATTTGATCAGGATCTGCCTCGATTCCTGTAGCCCTTATGTTGTGTCCCAGAAACTTCACTCTCTCCACTGAAAACTCAAATTTTTCATTGAGAGTTAGGCCAGCCTTCTCACACCTTTTGAGTATCTGCTGCTGTTCATCGTGTTCCGCTTTGTCTTTACCGAACACCAAGATATCATCCGCGTGGCACAAAGCTCACTTTGCTCCCGCGATGATCTGTGAGATCCTCAACTGAAAATTTTCCGGTGCAGAAGATATGCCAAAGGGGAGTCGCTGGAAGCAGTATCTGCCAAAAGGGGTTATAAAAGTTGTTAATGGCTGGGAATCTTTGTGTAGAGGCACCTGCCAAAACCCAGATTTTGCATCTAATTTAGAAAACGCCTTTGCCCCTTCCAGCTGAGCCAGCGTGTCATCTACTGCAGGTAGGATGTGACGTTCCCGGCAGTCGAGTAAGGTCCGCGCATATGCGTGGTTTTTTGTTTGGCTTGGGAACCACCACCATTCCCGCACACCATGCAGTTGGCTCCTCGATTCTCCTTATGACCCGCATCGCTTCCATCCTGTCTAGCTCTTGTTTTACTTGCTCTTTCATAGGCAAAGGAACTCTGCGTGGGGCTGAGAGACCATACGGGACCGCTCCATCTCTCAGTATTATTTTGTATTCCCCTTCCAGCTTCCCGAGGCCTGAAAATACTTTTGGGAACATAGCTTTGTACTGATGCCATTTTCCTTGCTTCTCCTGCTGGACTGAGGCTACCTGCTTATTCAGGTTCAGCTTTATTATGGCAGGGAGTCCCATTAAAGGCATCACTAGATTTGACACCACATATACATCCTGTCTTGTTTCTGTTTTTTCAGATTTGATGTGTGCTCTCATGACACCCAAGACTTTCAATGGACAGTTATCAGGACCTTTAATCTTTTTAGAAGGTGCTTCAGAGTACATGGAAGCTGGAACCGCTGTGACTGAAGCTCCTGTATCCAGTTTAAACATCACTTTTTCTCCATTAAAACTGAGTTTTTTCAACTATTCCTCTTCAGTCCCATCAGTGTTAACAGACCCCATGAAAGCTAAGTCGTCTTCTGTGTCGCTCTCCACTAATGTTTCCACTCTTTGTGATGATCTGCAAACTGCGGCAAAGTGTCCTTTTTTTTTACATTTACGACACTCCGCCTCCTTGGCTGGGCACCTTTTCAATGGGTGTTGTGGCATCTTCAAGCATCTCTTACATTTCTCCTCATAATGACTCTTATCTGAAGCTTTTGGAATGAACCTGGGCTGGTCTGGCCTGCGTGGAGGAGTTTGTCTATACTGTGTTCTCCCTCTGTTGGTATTTATGGCATCCACAATAGCCCCTTTTGTTTCTGTGTGACTCCCTCGCAGCAGCTGCTGTTGTTTTTTGATGCTGCCTGACCTGGGTTATGGTTTTAGCCAGCGTCAGGTCTGGGTCTAACTGCAGTCTCTCTGAGAGTCTGGAATTTCTTATTCCAACCACTATGCGGTCTCTTATCATTTCCTCCATTGAAGTTCCAAACTTGCAGTGTTCCGCCAATTTATGCACATCTGTGATAAAATTCTCTGCAGACTCGCCTTGCTGTTGCTGTCTACTATTAAACTTGGCACGTCCGTAGATAACATTGTGCTTACCGATGAAATGTTCTCCAAATGCTCTTGTCACGTCTGCATAGACTGCCTTTTGTTGGTCAGAGAGCGGTAATGTGCCAAGGATGTCGTCACTCCTGTCCCCCATCACGTACAGCTGGGAGTTGACTTGATAATTCTCTTCTTTTCCATTGAGTCCGGAAGCCCGCCGAAACCTCTCGAACCATCTTATCCATTGCAGCCAGGAGCAGGGCTCCTTGAAGTTGAAGTTACCCGGAGGTGCGATGGAGAATATCTGATCCGTCATCTTCCCGTCTCCGCCTGGGCTTCAGTGCCAGTCCGCTCCGTCTGCTGCTGCTGCGTCGGGCAAGTGGTCTCTCTCCCTCTTCCTACACGCTCGTAACAAAGCTCAGCATTCACTGCCTACTCACAGCAGGTTCACTTTTTTCCCTTCTTTCTTCTGACACCATGTAGAAGTCTATAACTGATGTAAAGAAGACACTGGAGCAACCTGTTCAGTTCAACAAGACTTCCGGCTTCTTCTTCTTCTTGGTGTTTTACGGCGGCTGGCAACCAACTTAAAGGTGCATTACCGCCCCTACTGTTCCGGAGTGTGGATCAGAGTTTACATTCTATCTTTAAGCCCTGTATCCTTAAGAAATGTCCAAAGAAACTCCATATTATTATACAAAGTCTTGATATTTAACTCTCCTCTTTCCCTCCCCAATCTCTCCATCACCCATAACCTTTGTTCCCTATATATAGGCAACTAAAAATAACGTGATTAACATCCTCCTCCACCTGACAATTCCCACATAAACCCGTAGAGTGCCTCCCCATCAACTTAAGCGGGCTATTTAGATATGTGTCCCAACAGAACCCTATTTAGCACCGTCTGTTCCTTCCTACATTTCCCCACATATAACCTTCCATTATTAACATTTTCCACCATCCCAAAAAGAAATCTCCCTCTCTTTTCTTCTCTCCACCTCCTCTGCCCCTCTTCCATTACCCTAGCCCACACCAATGCCTTCCCCTCCTTCTTCCCCAACTTCACTTTCACCTCAACACGTTCCCTTCTCCTTGCCTCCTTTGCCTTCTTATCAGCTTCTTCATTTCCTTTTATACCCACATGCCCTGGTACCCACATAAAAACTACTGACCTCCCTTGTTGTACTATTATTGAATACTGACTCCTAATCCTATCCATAATGTCTAGACGACTTGTATTCATGCTCTCCAAGCTGTGCAATGCCGACATTGAGTCAGAACAAATTAATGATTTCCTATGTCTATTCCTCCCCACCAAGGGGCAAACTCCGCCGCTCAGAATTGAGGCCATCCCAGAAGTAACAAAAATTGCAGTTCACCCCTCATCCGCTGGCGGCTGGCTCCAGAAAGAAGCAATTTCCCATTGACTCCCATGTTAAAAAGGCCAACTTCACAGCAGAAATAAACCTGTTTACAGCCTGGTTCAAAAAACCATTTTAGGTTTATTAGGTCAGGTTTATAGTCATGACAACTCTGAGGGGGGTGAATTTTTTTCTAACTCATCCGTTTAGACATAATTTAATCTTGAAATTATGAATAATTAGGGGCGTGTCCTTTTGATTGACAGGTCTCGGATGAGCCGTCAGCGCTAAGGCTGGTGGCTAACGGTGGCTAGCAGCTTGCCACCATAGACTGCTTACCCCCCCTGCTTGCTCCGGGGAAGGCCTTCAGCCTGGGACTCACGTTAAGACTTTGGCCGTTTCCTTTCTCTGAACTTGAACATCAGTTCTATCCGCAAACTTTATTAGTGTTTAGATATAAATCGTGCACTTATTGCACAAATATGGCTTGCTCTGGTACTGATTGCACTAACAGACCGTCCAAGAAGTCTCTGCTCCATTTTTTTCGGTAAGTAAAATAATATTTCTGTACGATATTTTGTAGATGAAGCTCCTGCAGCTGAGCTCCTTAATTAGCAAAGTAGCTAGTTAACCACGCTGGGAAACTACAAACTGAACAGGTTAAGATGTTGTGCATTTAAGATAAGGCTGCTTGGTCGAACATGGGTTGAAATGATCACATTTCTTATTTACTTTACATGTTGATTTATTCAAACTTCACATAGTTTTAGTAAAAGCTATGGGCAAACAGGGCTTCATGATTTTATTTGACAAAACTATTGAGTTGGGCTCATTTCACCGTCAAAATAACGCATTGATCGCTTCGCGGTCAAGACACACACACACATATATAGGCCTAAATATATATATATAAATTCCGTGCTGGTACACACACATTATATTTATATATATATATAATGTGTGTGTACCAGCACGTTATTTTGACGGTTTTAACATGTAAAGTGGATAAGTAATGTGATCATTTCAACCCGTCGACCAAGCAGCCTTATCTTAGAGGCCCATTTGTTCACAAAAAAAATCATTTTTTTCCCAACTAACTCCAGATATATTTCATATTTTGTTGTCAGAGATTTTTTACTTTTTAAAAATTAATAAGAGTTGTCAGTTTTTGATATGCTGTCATATGGGATTCACCTTCATTGTTGTACTTTTATACATACACCCATAAGTGTTATGTCTGTGTGTTCATTTGTTTACAGCACGTTTGTCTTCTTGTGGTGAGTTGGTTTCCAACTAAGACGGGCGGTGTTCAAATTTTAAGTTTTTAATATACATTGGGTTTTTTTTCTTACAGATTATATCAATCGCCTTAAACTACAGGAAGATCATAAGGAGAAGTACTTAACATTATATGTGCATCATCTTTAATGCCACTTCTTTCATATCGTTAGGTGCTGTCCGTTTTTTGGTTTTGATTAAATAAACAACAAATGAATGAAGTTTGTTTTTCTTTCACACAGATATTGTTTCCATTTCAGGGAAAAAAAATCATAGTTTTGTAGCCGCATAAGAAGTATGATTTGGCTTTGTAATATTGCAGACACCAAGGTTTAGTTTAATATTGAGATGTTGAAGGAATTTATCAAATTCAAAAATGCAGTTGGCTGATTAATTACTTAGTTTTATTTCTACCCTTGTTATATACTGTTGAAAGAATTTTCAGTCATTATAGAGAATAAAACATTTATTTTTTTAAACACAAGATTCTATAAAAGAAAGGGACACAGATAAAAAAAACAAGGGGTCCAGAAAGCAAAAGAGACTTATGTACAGTAAAATGGGGGGGACAGAGTTGTCAACAGTGTTATGGCAACAGATGTAATTGTTGAAATAAAAAAACTACACCAACAACACATTAGACATAACAATCAGGATTATATTTATACTTTTTGCTTGAACATCAATTGTTCAAAAGGACAGTCATGTCTAATGTGAGGATGTGTAAAGATGGCAGGATTTTAACTAGGAATAAAAGAAGCCATAACACTGTTGACAAACCTGCTGGCTTTTTCTATTTTTGCTGGGTTTACACCTGCCCTCTATCAACACCTTTGGGTGATGGAGGAGAAGATGATGGACATCTGAGGGTGGAGAAGGTAAAGCTGGTGCAGGTCATCCATCATGTTCACCAACTAGACACTGCTGACCATCCCCATGTCATCTCCACCACAGCTGATGATGAGGACATCTAGAGCTGCTCTTCCTCCTTTCCACCTCAGCCCCCCCAGCCAAACCAGGAGATACGGACGTCTGGGAGGCCGAGGTTTCCTCCGATGGTTTCTTCAGCTTTCTCAGAACTATGTCAGACATAGCTGTCTCCAATGATCCAAATGGCTATGGAGAAAAAAACTAGTATAATGAATAGCAGTTGCACAGATGTGGCTTATCGGTTGAAAGTATAATACTATTAAAATTCTACATGAAGTGATGGAGACAGGTACTTACATTTTCTGCTTTGTTTGGCTGTTGTGGAGGACAGGCATGCAGCCATTGTGACCTGGTAAACAAAATCTATAAAAAGAAACACAAGTGTCTTACTAAAAGTGTAACTTATCCCTTCCCAGACCTCAATAAATGATTAGTAAAATTCATACATTGCAGAATTGACTAGGATCGAAATTAGTCATATTAGATGTTAATCTACAATAGCTGTGGGAACAGTTTTTTTAACTGGGAGATCCTACATGGTAGTACAATCACTAACAATTAGGGTAAATACAAACAAATATTAATATAAATATGTGAACTATCCGAACTAACTTAGCTTGATCATGTATCTCATGTATAGACTAAATAGATCTCATACACTATTAATAACTAAGTTAAAAATATTATTGAAAACTTGCATTAAGTTAATGATCATTTCATTTGAATAAATTATTTCAATTTAAATGTTAACTTACCGATTTAATATTGTATTTACAGCCTGGATGGAGGAGGGTAGCAGAGTTGCTCTACTGCAGCTTTCAGGCTAAAGGCGTCCGCTAACCTCCGTTAGCTTCAATTAGCTTCGGTTAGCTCCAGGACTAGCTCCTGGCTACATCGGCTCAGAGTGTCAATCATCCGCCCCCGCCCTCACAGCGCCACTCTCAGCTCCACCTCTTTGCCCATTTTTGTATTTTCTGGGAGTGACAAAACGCGTGACACAGACAAGATGGCGGCTGTGGGTTTGGCTTCATTTTTGCTCTTCAGAAACCAATGGGTGACGTCACTGAGGCTTCGTCCAGTAATATACAGTCTATGCTCCCCACCCACTCCAATGCATATAACACCGCCATCATTTCCACTGTGTATACTGACAATAATCCATCTGTCCTATAACTCTCATTATACCTGTATTTCGGGACCACAAACGCAAATCCAGTTTCCCCACTTACTGGTTCTTTAGACCCATCCGTGTACACCCTTATATACTGCCCATACTCCTCCTTAACATAACCTAAAAA
This sequence comes from Valencia hispanica, assembly GCA_963556495.2. Classification (NCBI taxonomy): domain Eukaryota; kingdom Metazoa; phylum Chordata; class Actinopteri; order Cyprinodontiformes; family Valenciidae; genus Valencia; species Valencia hispanica. Next base: position 28,146,447 of record OY747702.1, read on the forward strand.
CTCCATCTCCCAATTTACCTTCCCTTTTAGTTTATTTTTAATCTCCAATAAATGCCAGTTTATGTTTATGACCCCTGTACCCCAAGGCGGACTTCCCAAAACCCCCTCTATACTACCTACTTCTAACCCCTCTACCCTCATCTCCTGTGTATACCTCCAACTGACTTACCCAAAGCTTCTGACTACCTCTTTCCCTTCCCAACTTACTTCCACTAACTCCTTATTTGGGTGCAAATTCTGTTGCATTTTTAAATTTATCCAATAATTAACAATTAACTGTTTCCTCCTCAGATCCAATGGCATTTCTCCAGCCAAAACCTGTAATGCCGGAACTGGGGTTTATTTAACTGCTCCACAACTTACTCTTAATGCTTGACTTTGTATTCTATCTAATCTCTTTAACTGTGACTCTGCTGCTGTTCCATACACTATACATCCATAATCTATTACTGTCCTAATCATTGTCACATAAATTGTCTTCAACGCCTTCTGACTAGCCCCCCATTTCACCCCACTAAGACATCTCATTATATTAATTACTCTCTGACACTTCTCCGCCACCTTATCTATATGTTTACCCCACCTTAACTTTGAATCCCTTCATTGGCTCCCTGTTAAATCCAGAATAGAATTTAAGATCCTTCTTCTTACATACAAAGCTCTTAATAATCAAGCTCCATCATACATCAGAGATCTAATTGTTCCATATGTTCCCAACAGAGCACTTCGCTCTCAGACTGCAGGTCTACTTGTAGTTCCTAGGATTTCTAAAAGTAGAATGGGAGGCAGATCTTTTAGTTATCAGGCTCCTCTCCTGTAGAACCAGCTCCCAGCTTTAGTCTGTGAGGCAGACACTCTGTTTACTTTTAAGGCCAGGCTTAAAACTTTCCTTTTTGATAAAGCTTATAGTTAGACTGGCTAAGGTCATCCTGAGCTATCTCTGTAGTTATGCTGCTATAGGCTTAGACTGCTGGAGGACAGACTTACCAATTTTCTTCACTCTGCTACTTCCTTTTCTCCTACGACTCTCCAGTTGTATTACAGTACATTCTGTTATTTCGACTGTTAACTTTTTCTCTCAATGTTTTTCTCTCCATAGAACATATACCTGGTCTGGTATCCTGCTTGGCTGCAATGCCCTGTTGGATGGGGGGCATCGACTGGGATGATCCTCCCAGTAACTGACCATCCACTGTGTCCTGTATCAACTTTTTACTTTCTGTAACATAGAAAGTTCTCTTATATCAGATCTTCTGTTCCTTCTGTGTTTCTGCTCTGTCTTCTCAAACCCCCAGACGGTCGTGGCAGATGGCCGCTCCTACTGAGCCTGGTTCTGTTGAAAGTTTCTTCCTGTTAAAGGGGAGTTTTTCCTCTCCACCGTCGCTACATGCTTGCTCAGTATGAGGGATTGCTGAAGGATTGCTGTGGTTGGAAAGTCTGCATCAACGGGGCCCAACCTCACGCCAATGACTGACACAATCTGCTGGGATTCCTTAAATAGGAAACTTTTTAACTGATTGGAATGTTTGTATAAATGTATTGAAATGACTTCTTGTTAAGTGCCCTGAGATGACATCTGTTGTGAATTGGTGCTATATAAATAAACTGAATTGAATAAAATATTCTGCCTCCCAACCCCATTCAGATCCAGGCTAGAAACCTTCCCATTTTGAGTGTCAAACCTCGTTCCCCTCCCGTCATTTATACACACCAGTTCCTTTTCTTCTATCAATGCCTCTACCACTTCCCCATTCCTATTTAACTTCTCCCCTCCTTATAACGTACTATGAGCATTAAAATCCCCACACCATACTACTTCCTCCTCCTGCCCCTGAATTCCCACCAGCTCTCCTAGATTTAACCTCCTACAAGGATTGTAAAAATTAATGATTACTAATTCCTTCTTCCCTTTCCACACCCTAATTACTATCTCCTCCTGCTCCTCCTTTCTCCTTATCACTCTATACGGTATACCTTCTTTAATCAAAGTTACACACCCTCCCCTACTCCCTTCCTGTCTATCCTGTCTCACACTAACATATCCCCTAATCACAAAATCTAGGCTTGGCTTTAACCATGTTTCCTGAATACATATGACCTCTGGCTTGTATTCTAATCTATCCACATATTTAAATTCCTGCCCATTTGCAATAAGTGACCTTGCATTCCACTGTAAAATTATTAACATGATCCACCCTATCCACATGATTCCTGCGACACCTGCAACTCATCTCTAACCTCCTCCCATACCAACCCAACCAGCCCTAAATGATGGACAGCTGCTTTAACTATAATCAGAATTTTCTGCGTCTTGGACTCAACTCCAGCTGTACTATTGATTACTCCTGCAATAAATGTGACCATCCTTTTCTTTTCTTTTTCAAACTGTTCCTTCGTGATCCCGCTGTCTTTAACCACTGGCCTACTCTGACCCCCCTCTGCTCCTCCTACCTTCACCTGCCTGGCTGCTTCTGCATAGCTCACCTTTTGTTCCTTTCTCTTCTTCTGAATCTCCACCTGTTGCTGAAGAACCTCACATCCCCTAAACCCGGCACTATGATTCCCCCCACAATTACAACATTTTGGTTGAACCCCCACCCACACTTTCCATACTCATGACTCCCTCCACACCTTGCACATCTTTGTTTCTGATTACAGATTCCCGCTACATGTCCATACTTTTGACATTTGAAGCACCTAACCGCTCTTGGAACAAACTCCCTGACAAAATAGCACATATACCCTATCATTACCCTCCCTGGCAGTACCTCCCCCTCAAGTTCTATCACTACTGTTTCTGAATCTTTCCTTACTCCTTCCACCCATGTCTTGATCCGGTAAGCACTGAGAATCCTCCCCCCTTTCAAATTGTTTTTAATTTCTTCAATACTCATGTTTGCCGATACTTTTGAGATGACACCTTTTCCACTCTTTCTGATTCCCACCCCACCTTACTCACACTCACCCCATTAATTTCTTTCAAATTGACCACCTTCTTAGCTTGTTCTGTGTTTACACATCCTATCATCAAGTTCCCATCCTGCAAGACTTTAGCAAACTCAATGTTCCCTATTATTTCCTTTAATATCTTTGTCAACTTGAGAGGATTGACCCGAATAATTTCCCCTGACTTCTTCCCAAACCGAACCACAAATTTAATACATTCTTTCCTTTCCTCATTGGAATCCTCAGTTATTTCTATCCTTCCTCTTTTGTCCTTGTTTTTTCTCCACTGTCTTCCACTCCTGACTCCCCTGTTCCTCATCCTCCCACTCTTCTCTACTATCATACTCTCCCTCACAAATATTCTAATCCTCCTCCAATCCATTCACGGAACAGTCGTGCCTCGCCGCTCCTTTTCTCCCTCCTGCTGAGGAAGCCGCCATCCCTCCTTCTCCAACGCAACAGCTGACAGGTGGAGGTGAATGAAAGTGTCGACTGTTTCCAGAAAACCTGCTCCTCGAAGTTCAGTCGCTTGCTCCCCGACTTCCGTCTTTTTTTTAATAATCTCTTCTTCTACCAACTCAACCTCTTCAAATTCACTAGCGCTCCAATGGCGCCACCTAGTGTCATCCTAAACATCTCTACAAAATGCTTGACGTTTTACTTAACACTGTTCATCTTAACTTTTTTTATTTTATTTGCCCATTAATTTTCAGAAAGCTTTGCGTCACTAAAAATGTCACCCTATAAAACATGTTAAAACCTGTTTATCCGCATCAACTGCTTTACTGTATCTGCAAGTCAAATTTGTACCTTTCTTGAATTGTGGTCTGGGTAACACAAAACTACTCTGAGGGTCCCAGTTTGCCAACGGGGCTCTACGCTGGTTACCCCCCCTTCTTTTAAACAATGTGCCCAAAAATATGTATAAATCTTTTCTGATTTCTATCTAATGTGGCAGATTTGTGCTTTAAATAATGCCTTTTGCAAAGTTTAAATCAACTTCTTACCACTCATTGAACACCTTTATTGAAAAAGACAAAACACAAAATCTCTTAGGTATATCAACAAAGCTAGAAGAGTTTTGTATCATATCAAGAATTATTCTAAATGCCTAGGAAATGAAGTATTTATTTTGTTCCCAACACTGCATCGGTCAAAATGATTAAATATGTATCTTTTTTGTAACATGTAACAAAATGCTACTTCAACCAATGTTTTTTAAACAATAAAGAGCTGTTGTTTTTGCCTGTTTATTGCTACTGTGCATCAAATTATGTATTATTTGCACCAAGACCTCAGCAGCATGTAACTGTAGTAATGTAGAGATTAACCTGACTGACTGGAAAATGGGAAGTAACTATATTTCATATATATTAACAAAACGAAAATAGCTGAATACAACAAGAGGTCAAACTAGAGTGCTATAGGAACTAGTGAGTCAAGCGAATCATCAGGGTGGGGCCAATGGTACAAATGGTATTTTAATCATGTAAAGCATTTTGGAATTGCCTTGTTGCTGAAAATGTGCTATACAAGTAAATTTGCCTTGCCTTATAAACCATTTACTTATTATAAGTCATTATCGTTATTTAGAGTTACAAACATTGAACACTGGGCATGTTCACTTTATGCTACCAATGAAGTTTTACATGAATTATATAGGGCAAGGCAAATTTATTTGTATAGCAGACTTTCAACAGCAAGACAATTCATGGTGCTTTACAAGATTAGGGAAAAAAGAAAAGCAGCAATAAAACAACAATAAAAAAAAACAGAAAATATAACAAACATATTACACTTATGACATTCCAGCTATTATTCATCATTTAATCAAAGGCAGCTCTAAACAAATTGGTTTTTAGCTTTGATTGAGCTTTCCAGTTGTCTAGAAGTTTGTTCAAGATAACAGGAGCATGGAAACTGAAAGCTGCTTCCAGTAGACTGGAATTAGATTACCTAAGTGGTCCTGAGTGGACAGAATGAAACAATTGAATGAATTAAACAATATTTAATAAATGTGTTATAAAAAGTATTTATAAATACAGCGTTCCTGTTACACCTCGGATGTTTTATCCTTCACCTCAGCCATGGACTCTTCTAATTCCACAAGTTTGACTTCAACCAAGTCAGGAAATGCTGCTACCCCGTTTGCTCCCCCTCCCACTTGTCTGTCTCCAAAAGTCAGGTGAAGAGGCAGCTGGAGAAACTGAACTGGAACAAGGCTGCAGGTCCAGATGATGTCAGCCCCAGAGTCCTGAAGGCCTGTGCAGAGCAGCTCTGTGGGATTCTGCAGCACCTCTTCAACCTTAGCCTAACTCAGGAGAAGGTTCCAGTGTTGTGGAAGACATCCTGCCTTGTTCCAGTACCCAAAAGAACTCACCCCTCAGTCATCAATGACTATAGACCCATTGCCCTGACATCCCACATCATGAAGATCCTGGAGAGACTCCTGTTGGCCCCCTTGAGTAAGCAAACAAGAACGTATCAGGACCCACTGCAGTTTGCTTATCGCTGTGGAGTTGGAGTTGAAGATGCCATCATCCACCCACTTCAACCAACCCACTGTCATCTGGACAAAGCAGGCAGCACTGTGAGGATCATGTTCTTTGATTTTTCCAGTGCATTTAACACAATTCAGCCTGATTTGCTTTGTCAGAAACTCCTGAAGACACAGGTGGAGCCCTCAACAATCGCCTGGATCAATGACTACCTGACCAACAGACCACAATTTGTGAGACTGAAGAATTGTGTGTCAAACCAGGTGGTCAGCAGCACAGGAGCACCACAGGGGACCGTACTCTCACCATTCCTTTTTACTCTGTACACCTCAGACTTCCAGTACAAATCAGAGACCTGTCATCTGCAGAAATACTCAGATGACTCTGCAGTTGTATCAGAGATGGACAAGAAGCTGAATACAGAGAGCTGGTGGACCGCTTTGTGACATGGTGTGGAAACAATCGTCTCACCTTGAATGTGAACAAAACAAAGGAGATGATTGTAGATTTCAGAAGAAACAGGGATAAGTCAAAAACTGTTTCCATCATGGGAGAAGAAGTGGAGGTGGTTGAGGAATATAAATACCTCGGAGTTCACCTTGACAACCGACTGGACTGGAGGCGCAACAGTGAAGCCGTCTACAAGAAGGGACAGAGCAGACTGTACTTCTTGAGGAAGCTTAGGTCCTTCAAGGTTTGCAGCAAGATGCTGGAGATCTTCTACAAGTCTGTTGTGGAGAGTGTAATCTCTTCAGCCGTCATCTGTTGGGGTAGCAGCATCAGAGCCAGGGACTTAAAAAGGCTAAACAACCTGATAAAGAAGGCTGGTTCTGTTTTTGGGAAAACTGTGGAACATCTGGAGATGATAATGCAAAGAAGGATTCTTCATAAAATCAAAAAAATTATGGACAACCCTGAGCATCCTCTTCATGAGACAGTCATACAACAACAGAGCGTCTTCAGTCGGAGGCTTCTTCAGTTTCGCTGTAATACAGACCGCTACAGGAAATCCTTCCTGCCCACAGCCATCATCATCTACAACAACTCCTTGAAGAATTAATTATATGAGCTATACCAACACTTAATTTCCCTCTGGGATCAATAAAGTATTTTTGAATTGAATTGTGTATAATCCTTACAGATTAATGTTTAAAGTAGCCTAATCTTTTGATTTTTAATATTTTATTTTTATTATTTTGTCCTGAAGCACCTTTAAAAACAATGTGTTGGTGTATCTCATGAAATTCCAATAAAATACAATGAAGTTTGTGATTGTAACTTCAAACAATGAAAAAGGTACTTTTCTAAGATACCGTCAGTTTATGTTACAAGCTGGCAACTTTTACTGCACTAGTATATGTCAAACTGAAAGGTATCAAACATTCCCTGTTATGTACTTTTAATGAAATTATTATTTTTAAAGATATATATGATTTTACCTCTGATTACTGATTAGATTGTCTTTAGTTTTGATGAATTTGATGATTCTACCATTAATCCACCCAGCTGGGATCTGCACACCATGTGTGAGCAATTATTATGCAAGCTGTTTGCAATTTTTCAAAAATTTTGCACACAAGCCAAAGTCATCCTATACAGCAAGGGTTCTCAACCTTTTGCAAGCTGGGCCCCCCCAAAGCTGGTTCATTGCAGTTGGGGCCCCAGTGCAACCCCCCCCCCCCCCCCCAACTCCACATCACCTTGCATAGATAGATAGATAGATAGATAGATAGATAGATAGCCCTAAGCTATTATTTTTAGGCCCACATTATTACTATTATCATCATCATCATCATCATCAGTAGGCCTATTATCATTACTAGGCTATTACTATAATTGGGAATTGGCACCAGACCTCTGCTATTAATTTATCCTTTATTATTGTTATTATTACTAGGCCTAATAATAGGCATCATCTGCATTATTTACAGAAGCTTGCAGGTAGGTGATGTTGATGTGAGACCTGAGCCTGCTTTGCCTCGCAAAGATCCTCAATTCTTGGCTCAATGTTTGATAAACATAGCCTCAAATCATCCTCGATTTGTGCACGATTGTGGTATTTTGTTTTGAGTGCAGTCATTTATGAGAATCCTGCCTCACACAAATATGTTGACGTGAAAGGAAGGAGAACCTTCAAGGCGACGTCACAGAGTTGAGGATATTCCTGCATCAATGCTGCCCAGAATGACGAAAGAGGGGAGGAGCCAACGAGTTCCTTCAGTCTACTGTCACTCTTCAGCTCAATAAGCTGGTCCTGCATATCAACTGACATAGGGTGACCATATTTTGATTTTCAAAACAGAGGACATCTGCCACAGTACTGAAACACTTTCAGGATTTGGCCAATACTTTTGATTTTAACATATTTAAAGTGTGCATTCTCAATGTGGTTAGAAAAGATTAGTTAAATAACAAACTTCAAAAAGGCTTTCACAAAAAGAAAATGATTTTATAATCTCTGGAAATAAATTATAATAGAAATAATTACTCTTCTGAATTAAAAAAAAGTTACCAGCAACAATATTAGTTTACTTTTTAAATTGTACTGGACGGAAACTGACGAAAAATCTGAAATAATCTTCTGAGAAAACAAGTATTATTTTCTTTTCACTGTAATAAAAGTAAACAGTTGCAGACTCAAAAGCAAAATAAAAAAAGTGCTTACTCTGTTTAGTTTGCTCACTTTGCTCAGGCTTTTTATATCTTTGTGTCCATGTTATCTTAAGCCGCGTTCACACCGGTCAGCGCGTCCAGGCAGCAGGGCAGCTAGATTACATGCAAGTCTATGGTATCTATGCATCTAGTGGGCGCCAAACTGCCAAGCAGCAAGTCGCGCGCGTCGGCGCAGCTGGCATCAGCGCAGCTGGCATCAGCGCGTCCACGTGGCTGATGCCAGCTGCTCAAGTTGGGAAAATTGAACTTTCGGGCAGCAGACGCGCGGCAGACGCGCGGCGTCAACCAATCAGAGCGACTCGTTGTACTGACGTAGTAACTCCTTCCATGGGGGAATCGGCAAATTTTTTATTCAAGATGGAGGACAAACTGATCGTCGCTGTATGTAATGTCCGTGAACTGTATGACCCGTCTTCGTCTTTTTACAAAGACAGGAAGAGATCGGATCTGATTTGGAGGAAGATATCGGAGGATATTGGAGGATATTGGAGTGCCAGGTAAGCAGTTAAATATATTTCTTTTAACTTTCAACGTTGTGTGGCTTCATTAATTAAAGCCCAAGCCACTCTCTCGACAAGATCCGCCATGTTGTAAACAACTAGCAACAGACAAATCCACGCCCGCACGCTGACGTAATGACGTGACGCGCTGATTCCCCGACGCGCCGACGCAGACCACAAGTGTGCAAGCAGCTGGGTTTTAATTTTAAAGCGTCGACTTTCGTCCGTTTGAGCGATTTGACGCCTGGACGCGCTGACTGGTGTGAACGCGGCTTTAGGCATATTTGCCACTTTTGTCACACAGAAACACACATGCCAGCTCTGTGAATGGTGCACTCCGCCACCCATTTGTTGCGACTTGACAGTATATCTTTTGTGGTTCGTGCATGAAGCTTGTGCTTTCACTTCTTGTAAACAGCAGTAACTCAGCGCTGCGCGTCGCGGCCCAGCGCTGCGCAATTGCGTTGCGCAATCCAGGATAACGCGGTGCGGTGCAACTCGGCTCAGAGCAGCTCTGCACTGCGGAATGCATGCGGTGCGGCGCAGCTCGACGCAAAGCTCTGTGGCGTCAATAGACGGATCAGAACCAGCTCGGGAGGATGTTACATGAGAGAAAGGCTGTCATAATGCTTGCATCACACCAGTCTGTTTAAGCATGGTCCTATGAAAACAATAAAAACCCGGAGATTTTCATCAGTCTATAATTCCTCCCGGATGCCCCGGACAGCACATGAACAGTGGACATGTCCGGGGAAAAGAGGAAGGTTGGTCACCCTAAATTGACAGCTCGTTTGCTGTGCACCCAGACGGATCTCGAACCCACGCAAAAGAGCGATAATCCTCTTTAAAGTATGCCGCAAATAGTTTTCTCATTGCTGACAGGCGCCCAGACGCTGATTGAATTAGAGAGGAGAAAACGTGTGACGTGCCTGCATCAGTGATAAAGTCTACAAGGCTGGGGTTCCCTCCACTGATGCGGCCATAGAGGTCTAGTTTTTGTGTGAAGGCGTGCACTTTGTCTGCAAGGAGCAAAATATTAGTTTCGTTGCCTTGCAAAGACAGTTTAAGGCCATTCAAGCGGTCAAATATAGATCAAATAGGACAGAGACGCAAGCCACATATAGTGTCATCTAGATGCTTCACCAGATCTGATTTGATTTCTGTCTAAAACTCCTTCAACTCCTCTTGCAGCTCATACAACCGCTGTAACACCCGCCCCCCCTGGAGAGCCAGTGTGAACTTCAGTGTGACTCGCTGAAACCGCTTATCACCTGCATTTGCGCTCATGATCGACAAACAAATCAAATTTGTTCAAAACTTCTTTTTTTAAATCACCCCAAACACATTTTCATTTCTATTCAGGAGTTAATTATACACAAAACTAGAACTTTTTATGACAGTAGTTTAATAACAATTTTAAAAAATTGGAAATTTTCTATTTCTGTTTTTTTCCTCCCTACCTGTAGCCTACTGGGGGGGGGGCGCCCCACTTGTTGAGAATCACTGCTATACAGCTTTCTGTCAGTCTGTTGAGGAATTTCAATAATTAAGCCAACACAAATGATCAAACGCCACATTATTGCATACAAGTAAGTGGTTGATCTTTTAATTAAAAATGTGTCTTCAAATTCCATGTCCTTTGAGCATGCACGTCTAATGTTAATTTTCTACTTCTCCCAATACAGTATGCCAAAATGACCATTATCCTTCTGTATCCACCAGAGGGAACCAGAGTCCCACCAGTTAGTTGATGCAAGTCTGTCCAATATTCACAAAGATCTCTTCTCATCACCATCAGAGCACTCCTCTGGGGCACACACTGCAGCCAGCTGGATTTCAGTCCATCTGTCCTGTAAATCTCTTAATTGTCCTAATTAAGGAGATGAGGAAAAGGGTGAGATCTGATACCTCTGTGGGGCTTTGAGGTAGCTGCCTTTGAGAGTATCTCCTACCAACGTAGAATTACGGCAGGGCTGCAATGATTTTAAGTCACTTGCCTCAGTGGGGGCCACAGAAATCAATGCATTTATGATGTATTATGCATTATGACTGAAGTCTTAATGATTTATTCACTTCCTTTTTTTTGCTCATTTATGTGTTCTAAATTAATATACTTTGTTGTTTCTAAGCTCACAATCTGAAGTACCACAATTCCTGAGAAAAAAAACAACTAATGGTCTACTTTGATGTAAGTAGTGCTTGATTGTTGGTAAGCTGTGGTAGCCCATCAACTAACTCAAGGCTGGCAATACCCAAAGTCACGGTATGCTATGTGACCGTCGTCTGTAAACACAGCTCGACCACATCCCTCCAAAAGTTCCTGTCATTTCTGCACTCCACTTCCGTTTTCCAGGTTTTTGCCTACTCAGTCTGGCTTTGCTTACACAAATACCAGTCCAAGTTCCTGTCCTGGTGATTTCCTGGATGCCAAGGACGTCTCTGTCCTCCTCTTCTTCATCCATCTCTCGCTTCCTGCTCTCGTCATTCTGATTACACTGTGAGGCACTTATATAAACAGAAGAAAACAGCCAAGGAAGGTTGTGGGAAGCATTGGCTACATGTCTTTGATGGGGTCCCTTTGATTGGCCACACAGCCAAAAACCAATTAACCCTCCTTCCCCTCCCCCTTTTCACCTCCACCCGTAAAGCCATTGGTCTCTTCATGGCATAAACATATACAGCGAATCAAATCAGAAGTCAATACACAAATTGTGGTGAGCTGACATGGTAGAAATGGAAACAGCTGATTTTGCTGACCTGCAGTCGGTTAACAGTATATGTCATTGCCCTAACAGCTTTGTCACCTCACTCACAACATGAATATCCACCTCCTTCAAACATCTATGACTAAACATCCATTAGGGTAACAGCACAGCACATATCATGTAAGGTTTTCAGAGCTGTGTCAGCTGTTTTTCTGAAAGCTTAATGCAGGTGAGAGACTGAGGGCCAAGGAGGGAAATGATGGTTACAGTAATGGCAGTACCAGCAGTGGGGAGTGCTATAATTAATAATGCACTGTGGTTCTGGCCACATCAAGGCATCAAGAGTCAGGAAATGGAGACGCGGATCAGCCCCACATACACAAAAGGCTGAGCTCCACAGGAGGGATTGATCTACAGGCCCTGTTACCCCAGAAACAGATGCAGAGGCCTGGACTTAAGGAGCAGCCAGATGTTGGCCTTTCCAAAGCAGTGTATGAAGTTAAGAGAAAGAGAGCAGATGATAGTCTTGAACAGGTCTGAAATGAAAGGCACCAAAAGTTGAGGTGGAACAAGAAAAAGAAAAAAAGGAACTGAGGTATGGCCTATTTGCTGATGAAAGGACCACTAATTGATTCAAGTCTCTATCTGAGCCCCCTGCAAACTGCAGCAGCTCAAAGGAAACTTTTCATCTTGTTAGAGCTGGAACATTCACGTCAGCGCAGAAACGAAAACTAGGCAGTGTTGTAATCCCGGAAGTCAGACCAACCTTAGGCCAGAAGGGAGGCAACACATATATTATAAGCTACCACTGAATCATCAGCAGACAAAGAAAGCACATTTCAGTGTGTTATAAAAGAGTGTTCCTCTGTAGCTTAAACCCAACATCTCACCACCATGCACTCCAAAAACATTTTTCATTCTACCCTTTCAGCATACAAATCAGAAACTTGTTGAATAGTTACTGTGCAGGTTTTATTGAAGCATACAAAAAGAGATGAACATAAATCAGAGTTGTGTGACTGCTGATGGTGTCATGAACACAAATGTCACCGCCATTAAGATTGTCACAATCAAGAAAATGATGAAGAGCCCTATAGTAAAAAGATTTCATAGTATCCTGATGAGTTATGCAAAGATTTGGCAGGTAGTGATGAGGACACTATTGCCACAGTTTTTAGGACTCATGAAAAGTGGGTGCAGCCATATGCAAGACCTAGATATGAAGAAAGATGGCCCATTTATTACAAACATGTTGAGCTATGAAATGTATTTTAAGTGGGGCTTTGGATATATTTTTTCATATATTTGACAGATCATGGGCTGGACAGTGGTGTAGTTGGTAGCACTGTTGCCTTGCAGCAAGAATTTCCGGCGCTTGAATTCTTGCCTTGGGTCTTTCTGCATGGGGTTTGTACGTTCTCCTTGTGGTTTGTCGCCGGGTATACCGGCTTCCTCCCACAGTTCAAAAGCATGACTGTTAGGTTAATTGATTACTGTAAATTGACCTTTGTTATGAGCATGTGTGTGCAGGGTTGTATGTGGTTGGTGCTTCTCTGCTGCCCTGTGTTGGACTGGCCACCTGTTAAGGATGTTTCCCTCCAATGATCAGACCATAGACACAAGACCATCCATGGCCCTGCAAGTATAAAAGGGTACAGACAATATAAGAATGTATTGACAGAGCATTTACAGGTTTAATGATGGAGTCACAGATGAACATGCCACTAATGAACATGCCCCCATTAGTGGAGGCCCTAAATTGACAGATTGGAGCTGGGAGTTTTTCAGTATAACATTATGACCACCTCTTGATCTAATTTTAAGCTATTGAGTAAAATTGCTTCAAACCACAACACAGCTAAGGTGGCATATGTAACCCACTAATGGCTAATGATGCGTTTTCTGCATACACCAAGGATAATACTGGAAGCACTTTCCAGCTACCTTGCATTTGCCTGGTTTTGCTTATTTGCATACTAAATACCCAAATGTATGTGTTAAATTTCAATTAGCAATATCTACTTATTTTTAAATAAAATTATTGTTAGTTGTAATATAATACATTTTTGTATGATTTTAAATAAGTTTAGAGAGTAAGATGTATATAAGGTGGACTTAGCCTAGTTTGCTGGGTCAAACCCACAACCCAACCATGTTCTGCTGAATCAACCCTAGAACCAGTCTGTATTTCACCCAGGAACATTAGTAGAAAAACTCAGATTGGATTGTTTTTAACCCAGCAGTTGTTAGAGTGTAAAGCAATAAATTGACAGTGATCAAACCAAAACATGCAACAAAATGAGTTTAAAGTATGAATAAATCAAACACACGCCACTAAAAAATAAACAAAAGTAACCATTAGAACACCCTAAGTAGATGTAAAACCGTTATAAAGGTACGTCACCTGGGAGTCTTTTTAACTTTTGTATTCCCATCTTCATAAATGCATATCCGTGCATAGTTAACAAAGATCTACCTAAACTGTAATTTTTCCTATAATTGCATCTGCTTCTTCTAACTGATTGCACATGCAAAGCGAACGCATAGTAAAGTCTTATTGTAGTATGTTACTGTTCAGCAGATCTAGAGCTAAATGGCAAATTTGAATCTTCTTAGAGGTCTAAGTTTCCATAGAAACACACTAGACTTTAGGTTGATGTAGCGAGTTTATCAAAGGCTGAAAAAAAATTGCATTTGGCAGCCAGTTATTGAGGACAGAAATAGCTATACTGACAGGCTTGTTGCTTCCCTTTGCGCACCATAATCCCTAATGCTTGCAGATATTTTCATAAACGTTCGAACATCCAAAACCATATCTTGCACGATTCATATCACACGTCACCTCTCATTCAGACTGCATTAAGTGTCAGGGCTTTGAACAGAGGCATGGCTCTTAATCTGTTTAAATTTGCTGCCTTTCTCTGCACTAACACCACTGACTTTTGCTTTTTTTCTAAGACACCTGCCCAGAGGCTAAGTTCTGGTAAGGAGAGGCATCAGATTGGAGGAGCTCCATCGTCCTGGCAGCTGAACACAGTGGAAGTCTTGGATGTGTTCAGGGGATTGGGCCAGCTGAGCTCTGCCATGGAAGACAAGTAGCTGGCGCTGCTGAATGGGAGAAAGAGTGGAAGGATGGAGGGAGACGGTGGAGTGAAAGGGGGGCTGAGATGAAGAGGTAATCACATCAGGGGTTTAGTGGCTGTTATTAATGGGGGGATTTGTCTCTCTGCTGTCACTCTCACACTAATGCACACACAAACCTAGAAAATCGACTTTTAACCTAGAAAATCAACTTTTATGATCTATCTATCTATCTATCTATCTATCTATCTATCTATCTATCTATCTATCTATCTATCTATCTATCTATCTATCTATCTATCTATCTATCTATCTATCTATCTATCTATCTATCTATCTATCTATCTATCTATCTATCTATCTATCTATCTATCTATCTATCTATCTATCTATCTATCTATCTATCTATCTATCTATCTATCTATCTGTCTCTGTCTGTCTGTAATTTCATTCCTCTTCTCGTCCAAACTCTGGCCGATGGCATTGCATTCTGATTTTCGTTTGTAACATTCTTGCTACCTACTTCATGAGAGAGAAAAATGAGCCACTCCTGTGTGTCTGTGTGCGCTCGTGCTGGCATGCCACCCTCTTGAAAGATGGCCATTCAGTGGCAAACAAACAAGACATTTGTCTAAAGTCTTGCATCACCTCAGGGAAGAATCTGTGGAAATGTGCTGTGCCAGGTTATCGTTGCTGTTATTTTCAGCCTCCCCATGACGCAGGGGAGGCAAACTTTACAGTGAAATTTGTGAAAAAGAAATAAACATAAAAATTGGCACATGTCATTAGTGTCGCTTGCCATGAGACATAATCCGATGAATGCCTTGGGAGTTTTCCTAACCCGAGCAACCATAAAACATGTTCCATTCCAGCATTTCACTGTATATCTGAGTGATTCTCTCTTACCTCCAACAATCATGAGAAGAAGTAAAAAAAAAAAAAAAAAATCATTTATCCATGCAAATGTTGACCTGGAATTTTTTTAAACCTATTTTGCTGCAAACTTACCTACATCACTGGTAAAGAAATTAAAAAAGCTTATCAAACAAATGAATTGTGTTATTGTTGCAAGGTCATTTTTCTCTTAAAAAATTACCCAAACATTAATAAATAAATAACCATTAATTTGATTATATTTAAACAGTTAGAAAAGAAATATATATATTTTTTACAAAACTAACTCCCCAGTAGCACAATACTCAATACACAATACTCTGTGAAGCCTCCTTTTGCTAATATAGCAACACTTATTCTTCACTTACGTTGTTTGATAATGTTGGAACACACCGCGAAAGTGACCTTTGCCCATTATCTCACGATGAATGAAGGTTTTTGTTGTTGAATGGTCTCTGCATTGATTTTGGACAAATATTTAGAACCAGAAATCACCAATTTTTCCTTTAAAAAATTAAAACAGGCAAGCATTTTACAAGTTCACCAATGCCTTAGTAAGGGAAACAACTGAAATTACAAGATCTCAGATATAAGCATCTGAAATATGCTTCATCCATCGGGTGGTCGGACTCAGCCTTAGAGATATGGTGAGAAGCTCTGTCATCCGGGGGGGATCTCAAATCAGGGCTGCTGCTCTTTCCTATCATAAAGAGTCATTTCAAGTCCTTCTGGCATCCGCTTCCGCGGCTGGTGTGAACCACGTGCTACTCTCCTTTTTACAATCCTCATGACATCTGAGAGAAAGATGAACATGGATTCTCTTCAGCCTTGTGGCCAGTGACTAAAATAATGGAGCCTCTCTGTGACACCATATTTATGCGCCATGAAAACGAAAAGTTAGTCATTACTGATTTAATGTTCCCTAAAACTCAATTTAAACCAATGAAGTATATAATTTTAAAAAGGCTTTAATGATCTTTATTTTAAAACTAACTGATAGGAGGGCCAAAAATTGTGCGACCACTGATAAAAAAACAAACAACTAACAACTAAATAATTATTTTTTATGGAGATTTCTTTGCCTCCACCTAATAAATTTACTCAAATGAAAGGTTGAATTTTTCAAAAAATTCCCATGTGAGATTCTGCTACAACAACAAAAATAAAAAAAATTAAACATTTTTTTAAACAAATCTTGACATATCAAAGACTGGGCTTTAGAAAAGAGATAATCTTTATACCCGAACTCTGCACATGCTTAAAGCATCACTGTGTGAGTAATAATGCATAACATCTTTTTATTTCAACTTTTACAAAGAGCAATAATGTATATACAGAATTTATAAGGTGTCACAGTTCCGATTTTTATGTGTAGGTCATAAGAGACTGACTCATTTGCTTGAAAACCTTAAAACACATCCACAGATACACATGATGCAGCTAACTGAGGCTTTTTCTATGAAAAGATGTAAGGGATAGGGCTAAAGAGGCACATTTGCAGACTCTTTCATCAGGGAGATTTTGCCTCAGCATCCCTGAGAGCTGCAAAGACACCAGTGTCCCACCGTGAGCCGCAGCACAGTTTCATCATCTGAATCGAGTTTCACAGCAGTGGCAAGAAGACTGAAGTCCCCAAGCTCCATCACATAACCCGAAGACCCAGGAGGGGCAGTAGCGTGTCGGAAAAGCTCAGGGGTGAGACAAATAAGTAAACAGACAGAATCCACGTGCAGAGCGAGGAGAGCTGGACGGATGGATGGGGAGAGGCCGTCAGCCGTTCCTCATGGCCAGCAGTAAAAATACACTCAGTGCTTATTGTTTCTCCTTTGCTTCCTTTTTCACAGCCTGACTTTCAGTGAAGCAGAGAAGCTCAACTTGTGTACGAACATTGCTCACAGGTGTTGAACCTAAATACAGTGCATTGCAAAGTATTTCTTGAGCAGATTTCACATTTGTCAACCTACAACCACAAGCTTTTATATATTTTACTGGAAATGTATCTTATAGATGTACACATAGAAGTCTTTAACCATGATACAGGACTTTTAACAGAAATACCCCCCCACCCCCCAAAAAATGTGGTATGGGTTTGTATTCATCTGCAATGTGAAATTATAGCCACAGGCCTTTTGCACATCAACTGACATCAACTTTCAAATCTTACATCAGATTCTCCATTGGATTCTAGGTATGGACTTTGACTGAGCAAACCTGCCCAAATGCATTGATATTTCTTGATCTAAACCATTCTGCCTGTATTTTTAGCCTCATTGTCTTTCTGGGAGGTAAACCTCTGTCTTAAATCTTTTGCAGCCTCCCCTCCAACATGTTCTACCAGGGCTGCCCTGCATATAGCACCTTCATTAAACATCTAATGGCTCTCTTCTTGTCACTCTTTCACAAAGGCCAGATTTCGTGGAGTGCAGGACTAATAATTATCCTGTCAACAGATTCTTCCACCTGAGCCATGGTTCTCCCCAGCTCTTCCAATCCCTACCATGAACCTTTTGGATGGTCCTTGCCCAACTAATTAGGTCGCTTGAATAGCCATGTCTCAGTAGATCTGCAGTTGTGCCAGCTGGTTGCACTAGATTTTATTCAGGGGTATCAAATAAAGAGGGCTGAATACAACTGCACAGAACACTTTCTTTTCCTTTTTTTGGGGGGGGGGGGGGGTCGCAATCTACTTCTATTTTCTTTCCACTTCACAATTATTAACTACATACAGTTGGTGGTTGTAACGAAACAAGATGTGAAAAAGTTCATGATGAGATTATACCTCAGCAAGCCTCAGCAAATTAGTACTTTGTTGCGCTCATCACCAATGTGTAAACAATGTCAATAAAAGTATAGCAGACTGCTTCTTTCAACACAGTTGTGGCTTTTTAGGTTGGTGCCTGTGAACTGAAAAAGCTGAAGGACCCGTGGGGATATTTCCACACACACCCTCATATGTCAATCTGTCTGTCAGCTCTGTGCTCATAATCACATCCCATCCCCTCCTGTTCCCAGACACAGCACCCCTGCTTTGCTTCACTGTAAAGGGAAAAATGAGAGATCCCCCTCCCAGACGCTCTCTAAGATTAAGGATTTGTGTTTTACATGTGTTATCGTTACTTCCCTTCATTATCCCCTTGCTTTTGTCTCAGCTTCCTCCTCTAATTAGAATCTTGTCCCTTTCATTCCTCCATTTGCCTTTCTTCCACCTGTGAGAATGAGAAGAAGAAGAGGAGGAGAAAAAGAAGGAGGGAAACGAAGGAAAGATGAAAAAGCGCGCAACACAGAGCGAGTGGCGGAGCGTTGCGAAACGCTGCGTCTGAGGGGAAGATGAAGGCGATTGTCGCGTCTCATCACGAGAAGCTACACACACACACACACATACACAACCTGGCTGCGCCGCAGCAGAGACACACGGTCCCGCTGAGCCGAGCTTTGAAAAGAAGAAAGCGCAAAGAGAATGAAAAAGAAGAAAGAAGAACAAGCGAGAAGAAGCCACCGTGTTGGATGTTTCATTTTGACCCATATTTGTCCTGACACATAAATCAAACAGGCGCTGAGGAGCCCAGTGCTGCTGTCACAACGGGGTGTTGGAAAACATATCTGAGCAGATCCACACGAGTGCACACACTCCTGGTGGTATGAACAGCAATTAGGACGTGCAAATAATAAGAACAATACAAAATATACGTTGTTAAAGCAAGTTAAAGCAGAAATGTTGGCTTCTCTAACAAGCATGAAATCCTTCCCTGCTCCACCCCTGCCCTTCCTGTCTCCTTTCCATTCCCCTCTGCCTCCAGAAAAGTTCAGTACTCTGTCTCTCCTCTGGCCCACAGCATGGCATCCCTGGCTGTTTATGAGCAAGGTGAGGACAGGCTGGCGCGCCTCAGAGTGTGGTCAGGTTGTGTTTACGTCTGTCTGGCCCTGGAGGCTGGAACCTGGAGTTGTGCACCGGCACATCCTGGACATCACACAAATCACTGCTGGTGTGTTTGAAGAAGGTCCCTCTGAGACGCTGTAAGATGGACTAATGAAAAACCCAGACCTATACTTTTCAAACTTTTTTTATAACAAGTACAGCATCTAGCAAAAGTGTTCACATCCTTTGAGTTTTCTCACATTTTCTCACAAACAAAAACATTTTCAAGTATTTTAAAGTATTTTTGCTTTTAAAGGTGTTGCGTGCATTTGTATTCAGCCCCCGTGAGCCAATACTTTGTTGAACTACCTTTTGATGCCACTGCAGCCACACATTTTTTGAGGGTGTGTCCCTTTCAGCGCATCTAGAGACCGACATCTTTTTCTAATTCTTCTTTCCAAGATAACTCAAATTCAGTCATGCTGGACAGAGAAAGTTTCAGATTCTCAATTGGATATTGGTCTGGAGTTCGACTGAGCCATTCAAAAAATTGAACATTTGGATGGATTTAAACCATTTCTTTAAAGCTCTGACTGTGTATTTGAGGTCATAAGGCGTTAGACGAGTTCCTGGACATTTCTGAGATGGGGGATGACGACGAGGAAAATAATGAAACATTTGAAAAATTTTAATTGTGGAAAGACTTGAAAACTTGCCATCATTTTCATTTCACTGTGCAGTTCTATTCTACTCAGAAGTTGAAAATTCTTAGTTGAATGTAAGAAAAATTACCACAACTGTCCTCAGAATTTAGAATTTTAAACTCTAATCTCAAATTTCAATATGGCGGCCTTCTATGTTAAGCTTAGTGGTAACCAAAGTAAAAAATACATTTATTTGCAACTCAGACGAGGTTTAATTTGTTAAATCTTTCTCTTCGGCTGTGCAGCCTCCCTAAGTAGACATGTTGCCACAGTGTTTGAATAATATTAGTGGCCCAGTGCAGCGCTTTATTATAAATATTCTTGGTCTGTAAAACTGAGCAAAACCTGGACATTTTCAGGAATTTTATTAACACCATTAGTTCGCGCTAATGAGATGATCAGCTTACTGCTAGAAGCCGAGCCCGGGAACAATGATAGAAATTAACCCGAACCCGACCCAACCCGTCGGGTCCCAAGGGGTTCGGGCAAAGATCTTCAGCTCTATTAAGCAGGGACACTGAAACTGGTCTGAGTTGATGGACAGTCATGGAGGAAACCATGTTAGAGGCTGGAAAAGACATGAGACCAAGGCAGAGGTTCTCCTTGCAGCAGGATAATGACCTTAACAGTACAACCAGAGCTACAATAATGGCTTACTGTAGGTCAAATCCTATTTATATGTTAGAATGGCCCAGTCAAAGTCCAGACCTAAATCCATTTAAGAATCCAAGGCAATACTTGACAATTTATGCTATTCTAGTATTGACCTTTTTTGTAAAACTTTAAGGATGAGCGCACCTGTATATAAGCTGCACCAGCTAAATTTTAAAAGAAAAGAACATTTGTACACATAGGCCGCACCTGAATATAAATGGCATGTTTTCATGTTGTGACATGAGATATTTACACAGAAAGACTGTACACGGAAGATTTTTGTTTTGTTACCTCCTCAAGGAGGTAATGTTTTCATGCCCGTTTGTTTGTCTGTCTGTTAATAACGAAACTCAAAAAGTTATGGACGGATTTTGATAACATTTTCAGGAAATGTCCGGAAATGTAGGACCAGGAACAAAGGATTAAATTTTGGGGGTTGATCCGACATGATGCGTGTATCGACCAGCGGTGCTAACCTCCACTTCTCTCCCGTGTCAGAGAGCTCCCAAGCGGCTACCCTCACACTGCTGAGGGCCGAGTGGCCCTGGCAGAGGTCTTAGGTCTCTGAGTGCTTTTCTAGTTTTAATTTAAGACGTGCTTTTTTTTTTCAAACTCTGCCTGAAAATTGGCAATAGGGCTCCAGCACAGCATCAACACAACACAACAGTTACAGGGTTAGAAAATAAAACATACTTTAGCCTACCACAAAAGTAATTGATCGCTATTTTCATCTTCCTCTTCCTCACTGAAGCCACTGACGTCGTCTTCTTCAGTGTCTAGTGTTTATGTGCTCTGAAAGCTTTTGTCGTCTTTTTAAACTGACTTAGTTCTTCCCGCTGCCTCCTCCAACGTCTCACCATCGATTCATTGATGTCAAGCTTACATGCAGTAGCTCTATTTCCTTCTTTGACGGCCAGCTCGATTGCCTTTAACATAAAAGTTGCATTTCTTCGTGTGCTTTCCCTGATGAGGTTGTGTGCATGGAAACTACTGGTAGTGTCTTCTTCGATGCATAATCTTTCCCCACATGTCTGTCTCGCTTCCTGCTATAGTGCCCCCCACAGGCTGTTAGCCAGTAAAAAAAAAAAAAATCTATAAATCAGCTCCATCGTTGTATAGGACACAGGGTCCAAAGCATGTGAAAAAAAGTAGTGGCTTATAAGCCGAAATTTACAGTATGTTCCTGTACAAATACTGTACATGGTTATGGTTAAACGGCATGCACTTATAACAGTAGTTATTTTTGTCATTGAACATATCGATAAGCAAATCCCATCTGCTTTCATTCTTTGGAAGTTGGGGAAGTTAAAGGGGCAATTCTTGGATCACAGTTCCAACAACAGAGGAACGGAGCTAACAGAGACATCAGCAGCTTTCACTGGTTTATTGTTGACTTTTTCAGTTCTTACTGGGAATTCTCCAAATGTTTTCAGCTACAACTCTTTTTAGAGAAGAGAATCTGTTTGTGTTCTTTAACTTTTAACTTACAGTTAAACAGTTTGTATTTACCCTGCAAATTATACTCAAAGCCGTACCACTAAAGTCAGTATCACCAATGATACATGTACCACAGCTGGAGAACCTATGGCCTGCAGGAGTCTGTCCCTTTGCATAACTGACTCTCTCTCCTAATATGATATTAAATCCTCTCAATAGCTTTTGTTGCTTATTACCCTTTAACAATCAGCATGCTCCAAGCTCTTTCTAAACTTCCTAGCATCTTCAGAGACAGAAGCATGAGAAGCTTGTGTTGTTTCTCTGATTGAACGGCTGTCAGTTAGCTCTTGGCATTTGCTCATCTAAGATATGTTTAACATGACTAATCTGCTAAAAGCAGCCGAGACGGGAGAGAACTGAAAAGCTGCGGTTGTGGTACACGACAAACAGCGTGATCTGCCTTTTGTTTTCAGTAGCTGATGAATATGCATGTGGCCCTGGGAGTGACTGAGTCTGAGGTGGGATGGGGGGCTCAGATGAGCATGTTCAACAATAGAATTACATCTCTGACATGCATCCACCGCAAGGCTGGGATTAAGCACAACACAGTAAGAAGAAAAAATGAAAAAGGGAAGAAGGAAAAAGGATGGAGATGGAGAGTGAAGTGAAGTGATAAAGGAGAGATCCGCTGCTTATCTATTGAAGAAGAGGAGGCCTCAGGGAGGAGAGGGATGGAGAACGAGATGGGGAGGAAGGTTGTGATGACAATGAGAGGAGCGAGACGGGAAGAGGAGCAGGAGATGGGGGAGCGGGTTGTCAATCCAATGTGTTTAATTTCTTTTGCTGTTAGTGAATCATTACAGGGATAATCCAACAGTGGATCAAAAGGAGAAGCAGGGGAATGGGGCAAAAAAGATTAATGCAGCATTACAAAGGCGCAGTTCCTTCAAGATGATCACAACTCCTGTTTTTCGGTCTTTCTCTCCTTCTTCTTTCTCATTTTCACCCGTTAAATCCTCCCTGTTTATTTTTTTATAGAGACAAACGAGAAAACTTCAACAACTTCAATTGGTAAAAACTTGACTATTTCTGGTCAATTGAATATGTCCAAATTCATCTTGTATGGAAAAATTGGGGAAATTCTGTCAGCAGCTTCCCATGGGGCCTTGAGCAAACCGCTTGTTTAGTCTGCGCTGCCCTCGCCGGCCAAACTTGAACAGTTTTGATGAAAAGCACACAGATCAGTGTTATGGAAGTCAAGGCAGCATGTCCGTTTTTATTTTGAATCCGTCGACCCGCTCAAACTGTGTTCATGTTTATGATAAAGCTGTGATCTGAAACTGTGCAATTGTTCCCCTTGAGCAGTGTGGGTTGGTGGTGATGTCTGAGCGGTTTTCATGAGGTATTGTTATTGGCCCAGGACTTCTGCTACTTCTGTGTTTCTGCCGCTGAGAGAAAAGTGTTAGAGGCCATATTTCAGAAGTGTCATCACTGTAGTGTGAGTCTTCAGCTCGGGAGGAGCTTGAATGAACAAACTATTTGTGTGTGCAGGAAAGTTTGAGTGGTAGAATGGGCAGTTTTACAATGTGTATGCCAATAATGGAAGAAAAACCCAAACCTCGAAAATACTTGAGGCTGGGGCAAAGGTTCACTTTCCAGCAGGAAAATGACCTTGAACATATAGCCAGAGCTACTGTATAATAGATTTGCTCAAGAGATATTCAAATAACTTTAATTGAAAATTGATGATCGCAGACAATTTCAATCTAATCTGACCGAGGTTGGCTGGGGTCACTCAGGGTGGGCTGAATACAAACACTTTTAACATCTTTATTTGGAAAAATGTTTGAAGACCATAAAATTCCACTTTCCTTCCGTTTCATAATTAGACGCTAATTTGTCTTGGTCTATCACATACTATCCCAATAAAATACACTGAAGTTTGTAGTTGTAACATAAAAAAATGTTTAATACTTTTCGAAGGAACTGTAAAATATGAGGCACCCCTAGTTACATTGTTTTGGGAAAAACAAATAAATGACACCTCAATAACATATAAACCCATTTTCCACATTTTGTTGCATCCCTTTCAGTTTTTTCTTCTCTCTTTTCCTCCCCCTCTCTGTCACCATGTTTGTCACACTGCCCAAACTGCCTCAACGCCCACTCAGTTCACCAAAAACCCTCCTTATTCCTCATACCTGCCTGTCGACTCCAGATTACAAACTGAGGCTGATATGAGTGTGCTTCATTGAGTGTGCCTGAGTTGTAAGTCCCCATCTAATGATTTCTCCCCGTTCTTTGCATTCAGATAAACCAGGATGACCTGAAGACTGAAAAGTCAGGCGGTGTCCAGCCAAGCTCACGGTTGGTTGACAGTCAATATTGACCCTGGGCTAAGTGTCTCTCGGTGGAAACGAGGAATGGCCCCCTCCCCTTATGTCACCTTGACTCAGACACACACACATATTGAAGACCGAGATGTTCACAGCGGCTTGACCTGTCCGCTGCCCCCAGTCTGGGTATTTTCTCATCCACCTGCTGGTTAAGAACAGTCTAGAGGAAGGTGCGAATCTGTTCCCACCTCTGTGAGCCAGCAGTGAGTGATGGATGGAAGTGAGATGTTGTCACTTATGCTTCAATTTGAAAGTGCATGGTTAACTGCTCCTTACCAAGCGACAAGGAAGCAAATCATCAGACTCAGGTTTTTCAATAAATTTTGGGTTCAAGCAGTGTGTGTTGTTGCAAACAGAAAAAGAGATGGTAGAAAAGGATTGCAAGGTGCATGCTTCGATGTAGCAGTGTGACGCTGAGCACTTGCCACTGTGTGTTTGTCAGCACAAACACTTAACATTGAAGGAGACAAGCTGCCTCCTGACAGTTATTTGCTAGTTTTGGTCTCTCGGTACTCTGTCTAACTTTCTGTCTCTCTTCCTCCCCCCAAATTACTCCTGGAGGACCGAGAGAAGGTAAACACAACCAATGAGAAAAGCCTGGTGACATTCAGCTTGTTATTGTGAGAAGTCTCCATCTTTTTCCTCCTCTCTTACTCGTATTTTTTTCTCTGTTTCTGCCTTCAACCTGTACAGTGCCATGAAAAAGTATTTGCTCCCCTAAATGAACTCAGCAAAAAAAGAAATGTCCCCTGACTTTCAACTGTTTTTACTTTCAGTAAACTTAATGTGTGTAAATATTTGTATGAACACTAAAAGAGTCAACACCATAAGACATAAACTAAAAATGTTTCACAGACATGTGACTAACAGAAATAGAATAATGTGTCCTTGAATGAAGGGAGGCTCAAAATCAAAAGTACCAGTCAGTATCTGGTGTGGCCACCAGCTGCTTGAAGTACTGCAGTACATCTCCTCCTCATGGACTGGACCAGATTTGTCAGTTCTTGCTGTGAGATGTTACCCCACTCTTCCACCAAGGCCCTTGCAAGTTCCTGGACATTTCTGGGGGGAATGGCCCTAGCCCTCACCCTGCGATCCAATAGGTCCCAGACGTGCTCAATGGGATTGAGATCCGGGCTCTTGGCTGGCCATGGCAGAACACTGACATTGCTGTCATGCAGAAACTCAAACACAGAACGAGCAGTATGGCTGGTGGCATTGTCATGCTGGAGGATCATGTCCGGATGAGCATGCATAAAGGGTACCACATGAGGGAGGAGGATGTCTTCCCTGTACCGCAAGGCATTGAGATTGCCTGCAATGACAACAAGCTCAGTCCGATGGTGATGCGACATACCGCCCCAATTAGTGACGGACCCCCCACCTCCAAATCGATCCCACTCCAGGGTACAGGCCTCGGTGTAACGCTCATTCCTTCCACGATAAACACGAATCCGTCCATCACCGTTGGTGAAACAAAACCGTGACTCATCAGTGAAGAGCACTTTTTGCCACTCCTGTTTGGTCCAGTGAAGGTGGGTTTGTGCCCATAGGCAGCGTTGTTGCTGGTGATGTCTGGTAAGGACCTGCCTTACAACAGGCCTACAAGCCCTCAGTCCAGCCTCTCTCAGCCTATTGCGGACAGTCTGAGCACTGATGGAGGGATTGTGTGTTCCTGGTGTGACTCGGGCAGTTGTTGTGGTCATCCTGTACCTGTCACGCAGGTTTGATATTCAAAAGTACCGATCCTGTGCAGGTGTTACACCTTAGTCAGATGTTGTTTCAATTGATGAATTATTTTATTAGTAAATTGTCTAAAACAACCTGGTTCTATTTGAAATTATAATTGGACCACCTTTTTAACCCTTGAAATAACTATGAGGAATCAAATTTGTTACTTTAATTTCACTCACCATACCCAGACATGATTGCTGACAGACATGTAGAATCAAGAAATACAGCCACAACAGAACCTGTCTGACAACATGAAGTTGGGTGAAACATCTGAAAAAGCAACACGTTATACCTTAAAAAAGTCATTAAAGACATTAAAGTCATTTCTAAGGCTTTGGGACTCCAATGAACTGCAGTGAGAACCTTATCCAGAAACAATTTAAACATGGAATGATTAATCTTCTCAGGAGTGGTTGGCCTTGCAAAATTACTCCCAGCAGGTCAAAAAAAAAAAAAAAACATCTAAAGAACTTCATGTTTTATTTGCCTCAGTTAAGATCGGTTTTTATTATTAAACAAAAAGAAAGAGAAAGGGCACAAATGGCATCACATCAACAGTCAAACATGATGGAGCAGCTTCCTACTTCAGTGCATACAATCCTGAAGGAGAGTACTTAGGTATTCACTGGTGATCTTAAGATCAATTGCATTTGATGTGGGACAATGATCTGAAGCACACCAGCAAGTCTATCTTTAATTGGCCAAAAATAAAAAGATTTTGATGTGGCCTGGTCAAACTCCTTACTTAAATCCCAATGAGATTATGTGGCATGACTTAAAACAGGCCATGCATGCTCAAAAACCTTTTAGTGTGGCAGACACTATTAAAAAAAAACTATTCTGCTAAGAAGACTGGGACAAAATTCCTCCAAAGCAATTTAACAAGCTCACTGCCTGTTTTTTTTTTTTTACAAATATTTGCTGGCAGCTGTTAAAGATCTCATTCACCCGTCTTTTCAGTAAATTTGCTGTGGTCTCTAGTTTGAAATAATGTCTTGTGAGTCGTTTTCATTGGAAAAAATGTTTCAGGAGGTTGCAGTTTGTTGGATGTGTGGGCGGAGGGAAACGTCAGGATTACGAGTCTTACTCAAGTATTCAGTAGTATTCATATTATGCAAACATCTCGCCTCTGATTGGCAACAGCAATGCAAGTTTTAAACTGCCTCTGAACAAATAACTAACTTAACTTACTTCACTGGTGATGTTCCAAGACAAATTAAACTGTTTCTTCCTCTGCTCCTTTTTTGGGTAAAAAAATGCATCGCTGGTGTCTATGTCAACAAATACCAAAAGCTCGACCGTGTTCTGCCATGTTGTGCAGTTGCTAACGGTTAGCTTGCGCTCTCCTCTCTCTGGGCCCCACCTTCCCGTGGGTGGTCGTAAGTCAAAGTGGGCGTGGCCAGGATACACTTCTACGTAGATGACACGGCTTTCTCTGATTCACTCTTTTTCAGCTCATATTCCTTTTTGTGGCTGAAGCAGACAATGAGGGTGTGACAACAGTATCACGTGCAACATACATGTCCAACTCAGAGTGAAGGATCATATAACAAAAAGAGCACGTTTCAAATGGTTTCTCAGTGAATAAGACCAAAAGTAGGTTGTGTATGTTTAGGGAGTGATTCCTGTTTTACTTATCATCATTTAAAAACTGCGTTTTCTATTTAGGTTTGTTTGATATTAATATTTGTTTGATGGTCTGAAACATTTTAATAAGATCAAGACCAAAAGCAAAAAAAAAAAAAACACCAAAATGGCAGCACCATAATATTTAACAGTAATAAAGTCTTTACAACACAAAGGAAACAGCCAAGTGAGAGTTGAGAGGCAGCATTAAGTCACTGATCTTTGGAGAACTAAGATGAACTAAAGTGAATGTAACAGCTGGGATGGTAGCTGCATTATAGAGAAGCA
Source organism: Valencia hispanica (assembly GCA_963556495.2). Taxonomy (NCBI): domain Eukaryota; kingdom Metazoa; phylum Chordata; class Actinopteri; order Cyprinodontiformes; family Valenciidae; genus Valencia; species Valencia hispanica. The sequence continues at coordinate 28,174,439 of OY747702.1, forward strand.
AATGATGCCAAAGCAGCAATGAACGTGCTGAACGTCAGTGAGCTTGTTAAGGCATGAATTTTAAAAACAGGAGCATGAGAATTCATTTTAGATGAAACTTTAGATGGGAGGTCGGGGGCAATGAGTGGCTCTTTCGCCTTACTAAAAGTCGCCTGTGGGAGAAGAGTGATTGTCCAAATTGTCTAATCACAAAGAAAATTCCTGTTATTTTCAAAAAGTGAACCAAAACCTAAATAAACGTTATAGATTAAATAATATCATGGAATGATATAATTCCCTCGAATTTGTTATTGATGTGTAGGTTTCTGAAAAAAAAGTTTTTTTTAAATGTAAAACTTATCTTTGTCTGAAGTTATTTAAAAGTAGCTTTTTTAACTGTTTGGCATTACTGAGATGTGCACAAGGTGTCCTTTTACTTCAGCTAGTTTCCTGATATTATTTTTAGGAACCCTCTCCTCATAAATCTCAGGATTTTGACAAATTGGAGTTTGAAGTCTTCTTTTAGTAGCTTTATTTGGCACCCTTTCTTTGTCTGCTTCAGGCTTCACTTTTGTTATGTGGTCAGAGTTAAGCAGCACAATTTCATAGATTGGTTCAGGGATAAAAACGTATGTGACTATATGTAAAAATAATAAAATAAAACATAATCTTTTACAGGACTGGCACACAGTGCTAGATCATGAAGAGGAGATACACCCAATCAGTTTTAGTGCATTGAAATTTGGTAAAACAAGCCCCCAGTTTTGAGCTGGTACACCAAGGATACCTGAAAAAACAGAGAGTACACTTCCAAAGAACATTATCAAAATGAAAACAGGTTCAGCCCATGTGACTATCTTGTTCATGAACATAGTGTCCGAAGTTTTCATTTTGCTGACAGCAACACTGTCATTGACATGAAAACTTGCTTTACTTGCTTTTGAGGAATGGGTAGTTCATTTTGAGCAAGAGACTTGCTTTTGCAGGTTATTAACAAGTCTTTGCAGTTTATTAATTGTTTGAGAAAAGCACAAGTGCAAATGTTAAGACTGATGTGAGAAATGCACAATGGCGCCTGAATAAAAACTGTAAAAACATCAGAAGTGTGTAATTAATGTCTATAGGCTAATACAGTGGCTTGCAAAAGTATTCAGCCCCTTTGAACTTTTCCACATTTTGTCACATTACAGCCACAAACATGAATAATACATATTCCAAACATTTTTTACAAATAAATAAGTGAAAAGTGGGGTGTGCGTAATTATTCAGCCCCCTGAGTCAATACTTTGCAGAACCACCGTCTGCTGCAATTCCAGCTGCCAGTCTTTTAGGGTATGTCTCTACCAGCTTTGCACATCTAGAGACTGAAATTCTTGCCCATTCTTCTTTGCAAAACAGCTCCAGCTCAGTCAGATTAGATGGACAGCGTTTGTGAACAGCAGTTTTCAGATCTTGCTACAGATTCTCGATTGGATTTAGATCTGGACTTTGACTGGGCCATTCTAACACATGGATATGTTTTGTTTTAAACCATTCCAATGTTACCCTGGCTTTATGTTTAGGGTCGTTGTCCTGCTGGAAGGTGAACCTCCGCCCCAGTCTCAAGTCTTTTGCAGACTCCAAGAGGTTTTCTTCCAAGATTGCCCTGTATTTGGCTCCATCCATCTTCCCATCAACTCTGACCAGCTTCCCTGTCCCTTCTGAAGAGAAGCACCCCCAGAGCATGATGCTGCCACCACCATATTTGACAGTGGGGATGGTGTGTTCAGAGTGATGTGCAGTGTTAGTTTGTGCCACACATAGCGTTTTGCATTTTGGCCAAAAAGTTCCATTTTGGTCTCATCTGACCAGAGCACCTTCTTCCACATGTTTGCTGTGTCCCCCACATGGCTTGTGGCAAACTGCAAACGGGACTTCTTATGGTTTTCTTTTAACAATGGCTTTCTTCTTGCCACTCTTCCATAAAGGCCAACTTTGTGCAGTGCACGACTAATAGTTGTCCTATGGACAGATTCCCCCACCTGAGCTGTAGATCTCTACAGCTCATCCAGAGTCACCATGGGCCTCTTGGCTGCATTTCTGATCCGCGCTCTCCTTGTTCGGCCTGTGAGTTTAGGTGGACGGCCTTGTCTTGGTAGGTTTACAGTTGTGCCATACTCCTTCCATTTCTGAATGATCACTTGAACAGCGCTCCGTGGGATGTTCAAGGCTTGGGAAATCTTTTTGTAGCCTAAGCCTGCGTTAAATTTCTCAATAACTTTATCCCTGACCTGTCTGGTGTGTTCTTTGGACTTCATGGTGTTGTTGCTCCCAACATTCTCTTAGACAACCTCTGAGGCCGTCACAGGGCAGCTGTATTTGTACGGACATTAGATTACACACAGGTGCACTCTATTTAGTCATTAGCACTCATCAGGCAATGTCTATGGGCAACTGACTGCACTCAGACCAAAGGGGGCTGAATAATTACTCACACACCACTTTTCAGTTATTCATTTGTAAAAAATGTTTGGAATCATGTATGATTTTGGTTCCACTTCTCACGTGTACACCACTTTGTATTGGTCTTTCACGTGGAAGTCCAATAAAATTGATTCATGTTTGTGGCTGTAATGTGACAAAATGTGGAAAAGTTCAAGGGGGCCGAATACTTTTGCAAGCCACTGTTTGTTTCACCTCATAAAACAAAATAAAAATAAAATACATGAACTTTTCAGTAATATTCTGATTTGTTAAACAGCTCTGTAATGGGTAGAGGCAAGGAAACTTCAACAATGATAGATAGATTGATAGATAGATAGATAGATAGATAGATAGATAGATAGATAGATAGATAGATAGATAGATAGATAGATAGATAGATAGATAGATAGATAGATAGATAGATAGATAGATAGATAGATAGATAGATAGATAGATAGATAGATAGATAGATAGATAGATAGATAGAACACCTGAGTTTGCTACAGCTACACATATGTAGCGTTTCAGTGAACACAGAAACCATAATCACAGACATATTTGCTTTTCATCAAGACCCCTAATTTTCACTGTTCACTTATACACTTATAAATCCACCCACATCTGAGTTCCTCTCAGCACACCTGCATTCAATATGAGCCCTCTCAACTCTCCATATTGCACACAGAAACACACTTTTGGTTGTACCTGCTCATGTGGTGCTAACTGCCCCCCCCCGGCCTCGTCAACACTCTGTGTCATGCGTCCGCTGACAGGCATGAGCCCCCTCCCACCATACAGCGACCCACACAGCTTTCTTTCATTCAACCTGCAGTTTCATTGCAACAGGAAATCCTGAACATTTTACATTTCCTTCAGTTGTTCAGCAGATGTGTTTGAGCTCAAAGCAAAAGCAAAAAGAGAGGTTGCGCTGGAAGTGATCACAGTCAGCCAATGAAAAAACATTCCGCGACCAGGCCACATTCCTGTGCTTCTTCTTTTCTCTTCATGTTAACTCACGTCTGTTCACTTCCGCTCTGCTGCATTCCCAAGGTGACGGCTGGCTTCTGCTGCTGCAGCTCATGCCTAAAGGCTACAGGGCGAATGGACCCGCTGTCCTCTGAGCTTTGTGACCAGAGGCCATCTGTCCCCATTGATTTGGACCAAACCTCTGCGGCATGTTTCTTTGATGAGGCCTGTCTGATTGAGTTAGCATGAGTTACACTCCATCTTGATCAAACTTATTTCTAGTTCTAACGAGAGAGGAGAGAAAGCCTGATGAGGAAACAATAAATGAATCTAGTTGAAGACAGACTTTTCTGTCACATACAACCTAAGTAGATGTCTGTTTGACAAATACAGCATGTTTCAGTATTCCAAAAAACCAAAAAGAAAGAACAACTTCAAAGCAACAGAGTCACAGTACATTTAAAATATCATTTGTTTACATCCCCCTCCAAAAAGTCCCAGTCTCCTGGAATGCGAATGAAAAGCAATCCGAAGCCCCAGTGTGTTTGCAGCCCTATAAATAAAGGTGGTGGTGGGGAGTGTGGTTGACCATAATTACACAGGCCCTGTTAAAGTTGGGCTGCGCTCTCTGTCTGTCTGACTCCGCGTCCCGTTAGCATTCATGGCTACTCCCATCCACATACAAACACACTCACAGGCGGCGCACACATTCACACAAACACATGCAGACAAGATCTGGGTCAAAAGTTTTGTTTTCTACATCTGTCTGGACTTTTAATGACTTCTGACGTTCAGTCTATTACATAATTTAAGTGTTTAAACAAACATAATTGTGTTGGTTTTTTCTTTTCTCTGGGAGACTCATTTGAACTGCCAGTGTCATATAATCTATTTTTTATACTTTTAGGATAAATAAGATGCCTCTTTTTTTAAATCAAACCTGCATAGTTATCCACAAGAGGGACTTGTTCTGTTTTTGTGCCAACACTGGACATGTGCGCAAAGCCTCTGGATGACCTCAGAGTTTCCAAAGATATTGTACCTGAATGCAGGGTTCCTACACATTTTTCATGTCTAACTTCCACACATTTCCACTTTTTTACAGTCAGCATAACATTTTAACATGTAACAAAAAAGGTTTTCTAGTAAGTTATAGCTTTGCAAATATGCTAATAGAGATCAGAATTTGATTACAGAATTGGCTAAATCCTAGCTTTGTAAGGCGATGGATGGATGGATGGATGGATGGATGGATGGATGGATGGATGGATGGATGGATGGATGGATGGATGGATGGATGGATGGATGGATGGATCTTTCCAGACTGCTTATGAACCCTGGGAATTACATTTTTCCCTCTTCATAAAAGCTGCTCTCTGTCAGTCCTGATTAGAGCGACAAGACAGTTTTTAGTCCCTTTCACGACGTGTATTTCCATCCCTGCGGTGTGCATGCTCACATGCTAAATCTCCATCTGGCTGCTGTGAAATAAAGTTCACAGCATTGGAGTCGAGATGTAAACACACATTCACACACTGTTCTCTTTCTTGCTAAGCTGCAGAGACAGACATTTACCAAACTGTGCTGTATGTCGCGTATCTGTACCAGCCAAAAGTGGTTTGATGGTGAGTGTCTTTGTGTGTGTGTGTGTGTGTGTGGGTGGGTGTGCTCGTTTGTGTGGGGTGTGTGTGTGTGTGTGTGTGTGTGTGTGTGTGTGTGTGTGTGTGTGTGTGCGTACGTGCGTGCGTGTGAGATCATCCACCTGCATGTGTGTGAATGTATCTAAGTTCACACACAGGCAGAACCACGTACAAACACCAGCCAAGACGTCCCTTTGGCAGCCAGAATAACGGAGAAATTTCTATACAAATTATCAGTCCCGCAGTACAGTTTGTTCCAAAGCGCTTGTCTCTACGTACAAATCACAGCCAGGCAGCCAGCTATAGCTAGCTTGCTCTATTAGTGCCGAGGAAACATATCCAAAAGTTTTAATACCTTGTTTTCACACAAGCAGGTTTTATTCCAGCTCATAAAAGCCAAACGACAAAAACAATAGTATGTACAAGAAAAACAGCTCATTTTTGGTGTAAACTAAAGTCTCTTCAAACTGGTTATTAGAGCCAGTCAGTGGTCCATGTTTCCCCACCCTCGTTGTCCTCCTGTGGTTTGGCACTGAGAGTGTGTGGACTGGGCAAACTGGATAGAACGGCCACGGTCTAATGTTTTAATGTTGTTTGTCTGCACTGTACGAGATGGATAAAAAAATTCTTTAAAACTGAGCCAAACGTAAAACACGTTCCCAGTCACACCTTTGGCTTTACTTTAAGATTCTTGCACACTGAATGCTTGCGATAACAGAGGATGGAAATAGCAGAGGAGTGTTAGGTTAGTGTGATCACTCTTCCCTCCTCGTTCTGGTCCATTTTTCTCAGAGACACCGTAGAGCAGAAAGGCAGTAATGTACTTTAATGCACCTCTACATGATAAAAGTTGGCTATCTGCTATATTCCCACTTTGGCTCTCTGTCTCTGAGACTCTCTCTCGCTCTCTCTCTCTCTCTGTCTCTCTCTCTCACAAACACACACACATCTCTGACTCTTATGCACCACTGTGCCTCGTAGCATTAAACATTAAGGAGAAACAAATGAAAGGCTCTTTTAAAAGCTTTAACCAATAGGCTTTTACAAGCCGACTGGCTGCATTTGAATAAAAACAAAGACTAAAGTGGTCTAGACAGCAGGAAATCCAACTTTGAAAGAATACTACTACTGAAGTTAAATGGTTTCCCCCTTTGGTGGCAGCGAATGCATTGCATTGTACCACATATATACTCATTTGGTTTATTGCTGGAAGAAATTGAATTGGTGCCACAGAGATGCAATATTCAGATCTTAAGGGGGTTGGAGGAGAGCGTCTGGTTGGCCATAAAGACAAATGAGTAAGGGATGGAGATCTTGTGGAGTTTTGATGAACAGTTATGTATCATCGCATAACATAAACTGTCTCCAGCACTCAGAATCAACTCTGGTTATCACAAACAAGGGCAGGGACAATATTCACAAAGGAAATGTGGACAGCTAAAAAAATGTCTTGCTGGCTTGGACTTAGAAATGACATTTGTGTTAGGGGTGGTAAATCATCTTTCAGTACACCGTCCCCAGTGGCAAACATTTTGGGAAGTTTTGGAAGTTTAAAGCAAGTTAAGGTTACTGAAGAAAATCCCTAGCTTTGGACATCTTACAGAGCCTTTTTCAGTCCACCATTCAAAAGTAAGATGAGTATGGAACAACTGCAAAACTACCAAGACAGGGTCATCCCCTTTAAGACAAGGAACGATTTGTTTTTAGAGTCAAAAAGGACATATGAGTTGGAGAGATGCACAGTTCAGATGGTAGAATGTGTCAACAGGACAACTATAAGTTGTTTACCCTTAAAATCCAGTCTGTGTGAAAGAGTGACAAGAAGATTGTTATAAGTTATTTGCCACAAGCCGTGTTGGCTCCACAGCAAATATTTAGAAGAAAGAGTCTGATTGAGTCAGACTAAAATGTAACCCTGTAGTCTACGTGTAAAAAGCGATGATAGAAAATTAACACTGATTGTACCAATGAACACAATCCCCACAATGAAACACAGTGCTGGTACCATCATGCTGTGGGAATACTTTTTTGACAGCAGGAACAATAAAGCTGTCCAGAACTAATAGAGAGATGGATGGAGATAAACAGGGCAAAGCTAGAAGAAAATCTGTTGAGAGGTTGAATGAGTCTAGAGACTGGGGTGGAGGTTCACCTTCTGAGAGTACAATGACATAAAGCATAAAATTATACAACAGAATGGTTTATGAAAATATATTCATGATATTAAATGGCCCAGTCAAAGTGCAAAGTACAGACATACAGTACCCTAGAAGACTTGCACCTGTAACCGTAAAAGTTAGCTCTTCAAAGTATTGATTTTAATGTCTGAATACAAATGCACTCCACACTTCAAAATTTAGGGGGGAGAACACAAAACATGTATATCCTTAGTTTTCTACTTTTGTCCATAACATAAAATCCAAATAAATATTTTGAGATTTGCGGTTATAACGTGACAAACTAGGAAACACTTCAATCGATGTGAATGCCTTTGCAGGACACTGTAGATGACGGATTATTTTCTACTATTACATAAGATAGGCTGTCTCTGACATGAAGTCCAGTTATCAAAAAGAGGGGTAGTGGCAAAATTCATAAAGGAAATGTGAATAGCTATGAAATTCCTGGCTTATTTGGGCTTGGAAATAGCATTAGTGTCAGATGCCTCTCTCTCTCTCTCTCTCTCTCTCTCTCTCTCTCTCTCTCTCTCTCTCTCTCTCTCTCTCTCTCTCTCTCTCTCTCTCACTTTCTACCTCTCTCTGTGGTTGTCCGTCTGTTTCTTGCAGGTGCCCTCTAGGTGTCACTAGAGATGTACATGGGGCAGGCCATAGCAGGCTGACTTATTAGGAGTGTGCAGAAGAGCGTGTCCACGTGTGTGACTGTGGAAGAAAGGGAGCTGCAGCCACTCCTGTGCACTGACAGCCTCAATCCAGTTGCCGTGGTGATATCCTCTCCCAGGTGCATCTCTCTCTCTCTCTCTCTCTCTCTCTCTCTTTCTCTCTCTCTCTCTCTCTCTCTATCTCACACACGCGCACACACACACGCGCGCACACACACACACACACACGCACGTCTTGCTATACTTGTGTTGACATTGTATTGACTTCCATGGATTTTACTATGCCTAACCCAGACACTTTCCCTAAACCTAACCATTAGTGATACATGCCTAACCCTAACCCTAACCTTAACCTAATTCACACCATACCTCTAAACCTAACTAGTAGAGTTTAATAGCTTGTTAAACATTGTGGGGACCAGGCAAAATGTCCTCACAACTACAAATGTCCACACAAGGGTGGTGGCCTGTCAAAGGTTGGTCCACACAAGTATAGCTATACATGTACACACGCACACAGAATTATACACCTCCACTTCCTCACATGCCTCGACACCCACAGCTGGCTGTTTGCGCCCTTCCCTCCAGCAGCTCAGACAGCCATCATTAACACGCAGTGTCCCTGTGCTGCGCTGTCCCTCTCCCCTGCATTCCCTGAACCGCACACCATGCACCCTGTTTTTTCCGCAGGTGTCCTACCCATCCCACCCCCTACCCACTCACCCACCCACCACGTACTCGCTAATGAGAGTGAAAATGAGAACAATGGGGAGAGGAGCGCGGGGCCCGCCAGCTCATCTGGGCTCCGTTGATCTTGTTAATTGCGTCCGTGGACGCGCTCCGCTCCCTTTGAAGTGTGTCTGAAGAGCCCGCTTCAGAGACTGGCAATTACCGCACATCATGTAATTGCTGCAAGACAGGCAGCCATATGAGAGAATTCATGTTACTGTATGGGTGCGTCAGGGGCGTGTGAGTGTACTTCTTGGCAATGTGTGTGCGTGTGTGTGTGTGTTTAAGAGAGAGAAAGAAAGAAAGAGAAAGAAAGAAAGAAAGAAAGAAAGAAAGAAAGAAAGAAAGAAAGAAAGAAAGAAAGAAAGAAAGAAAGAAAGAAAGAAAGAAAGAAAGAGGAAAAAAGATGATGGAGATGCTTTCCAGGGTGTTGAAGTATGCAGCTCATCCAAAGTCCTGTCAAAGCGCAACACCTTCAGAACAAAAATCCTAACAGCTTTGATGCTACAGACAGCTGCATTTTGCAAAATGACTGCTAACTACTTTGTTAAAATCAATTTGCACAGATCAAAGGAGATTCATCCTGTTCAGAATACAGTTAATAATTTTTCTCTCTCTCTTAAAGTGTCTTGGCTGTTGTTTCAGGAGGATGTGTATGTCCTGTTTACATCCTCAGCTTCTACTCATGCAGTGTGTTTTGAGGTCAGTAGTGTGTTGTGTTACTTTGAAGCAAAAGTCTCGTTGAGTATCTTCAAAGACTATGTAAAGTCCCTTTTTGTGGGTTTAATTCCTTGCCTTTGTCAGCTTAAACACACTAAGGTGCTGTAGTTTTGTTTTTGTCAGCCTGTTTCTACGAATTGTCTAGGCATCTTTTAAAGCTACATTCAACACTGATGCATCAGGTTAGTAGCAGAGAGATGTGTTCAAACTTCCGACTTCTGCATCAATGCATGAAATAATGTCTTTTCAACAAAGAAATACAGATAGCAACTTCTCTGGCACAAATGAGAGCTCATAAAAAAGATACATATGGGTATTTAATTCAATTCAAATTCAATTCAAAACTACTTTATTGATCCCAGAAGGAAATTAATTGTTGTTGTAGCTCATAGAATTAATTCTTTAAGGAGTTGTTGTAGATGATGATGGCTGTGGGCAGGAAGGATTTCCTGTAGCGGTCTGTGTTGCAGCGAAACTGAAGAATCCTCCGACTGAAGGCTCTGTTGTTGTATGACAGTCTGATGAAGATGATGCTCAGGGTTGTCCATATTTTTTTTTGATTTTATGAAGAATCCTTCTTTATATCATCATCTCCAGATGTTCCACAGTTGTCCCCAGAACAGAATCAGCCTTATTTATCAGGTTGTTTAGCCTTTTTAAGTCCCTGGCCCTGATGCTGCTACCCCAACAGATGACGGCTGAAGAGATTACTCTCTCCACAACAGACTTGTAGAAGATCCACAGCATCTTGCTGGAAACCTTAGGACCTAAGACCAAGACCAATTTGCATCTGATACTGTGTTAGATAACTGCTTGTCACAAAAGCTGTGATTTAAAACAAGACAATTCTGGCAGAATTAAAATTGAAATTGTAATTCCTCCTGCATCACTTCTGACCAGCATTTTTACTCTGATGTGCAGATGCGTTTGATAACACTATCCCTCACTTCTACTGCCCATAGCATGATTGGTTGTGGTTGGTGTTGTTAAGGACATGTTGGTTGAGGACATGGTTCCTTCCCTTAAATCCAAGATTTAAATCTTTTCACAATCCTGAGGGAAATGAACTGTTTTCAAAAGAGAGACTGTTTGTGGGTGATTGGAAATTCACGTTTACATGAATGCTATGTCTACCCTTTTATGTTGCCACACACTCATTCGACATATAATTTTTTTTAAACAAAAAATCAGCTCTCTGGTTAACATAAAAATACTTCCAGGTGGTGCCATTACATTACAAATATCAGTATCAGTATATGGTAGTGCTTCTTGTTTTGAGAGTAACTTAAAGAGCTATTTTTGTGTCAGGAAAGTGTATTTTAACTGTACTTATCCACTCTTAAAAACAATGGAAATATTTTTGTGATTTATTTATGTTCTATATATAGGAGTTTTTTTAGATTTCCTGGCTGAAACATAAGATAATACATACACCTTAAAAATAGCAAAGAAACTATCAAATAATCAGGCAAAAATTGGCATTTTTTGTAAATATGATTTTGATATAATTTTAGAAATGGTGTATTGAATTGTGGTTCTTTTAACCCTCCACATTTTAAAAGTATGTGTAATAAATGAATGTAATTAAATACACATTTACATACATTAAAATGTAACTTAAGTTCAAAATGTTTTAAAATACAAAATAATTGGATGAGGAAATTAATAATTGAAATTTGGGTTAAATAAATAAATATAGTAAAGAACTATTAAATAATTGACTAAATACTGAAGTAATTTTTTATAAATATATATATAATTTTAGAGAATATCTTTCACAATTTAATCATTGCCATGTGGAAATTTTGGAGCGGTAAAGGGCCGCAATCTCATAAATTAAGCTGTAAAATACATATTTACATCTGTAAACATATTCTGTAATTTATCAGATACAAAATAATAATAATAATAATAAGAAGAAGAAGAAGAAGAAGAAGAAGAAGAAGAAGAAGAAGAAGAAGAAGAAGAAGAAGAAGAAGAAGAAGAAGAAGAAGAAGAAGAAGAAGAAGAAGAAGAAGAAGAAGAAGAAGAAGAAGAAGAAGAAGAAGAAGAAGAAGAAGAAGAAGAAGAAGAAGAAGAACTTTTGGCTCAATTTAATAAAAAAATTATTTAATTAATTATTACTTAATTAATGGATAATTACAATTAAAACAAATGCATGTTTTTTACACTTTTGTCCACAAAACGAGTAATTTTAATTAAACAAAAACTATAAAACAACCTGATTGTTATGATGATACTACACAGATTTCTGTATGAGTACAGAAAACAAAGTAAAATGACTGTCTTCAAATCAAGGCCAAGTAATAAAGTTATCTGTATTTTCTAACAGTGGTCTGTTTAATAGATTGTCCCTCTGCTTCTTTCACAACAGATTAGACTGCCTCAGGCTAAAAGAAGTAGAACCAGACTGAAATTACGTACATGGAGTCAAGACCTGAAGCACAAATTTCTTATTATATTTTTATCAACTTTGATCAAATCTTGAATAAAGCAACACATAAAAAGGCCATACTTGTAAAGTGGAAGAAAAATGATACATGGTAATAATAAAAATATTAGAAGTGTAGCATTGCATTTACATTCAGCCCAACTAAGCCAAAACTCTGTAGAACCATACTTCTCTGAAACTAAAGCTTAAATTCTTTTGGACTCTGACTCCACCAGCTTTACACTTTCAGAGAAGGAAATGTTTGTCCATTCTTCTAAGCAAAATAGCTTAACTTCTGTCAGATTGGATGACAAATGTCTCTTAACATTCATCTTCCCATCAACTCTAACCAGTTTCAGTTTCCATGAATTAAAAACATCCCCAAAGCATGATGCTGCCACTGGCATTTGCCTGGGTGAGTTGAGTTAACATTTTAATTTACAAGGAATCTTAAAAACCTTGCCATCCATCCATCCATCCATCCATCCATCCATCCATCCATCCATCCATCCATCCATCCATCCATCCATCCATCCATCCATCCATCCATCCATCAATCATAAAACTGAATTTAAAAAACGTGGACTTTTTTGAAAGAAGCAATTGATGTAAGCAGCCAACCTGTACTGAGCTGCAGAACCTCTCTCATGCTCTCCCTTTTGCCATAATTTCAGATAATGTAACAGTTTTATGCCACTGTGCTTTGAGTCAGATACAGATATAGCGAGGCAACCCTGTGCTCCCACTCCCACGTCTCAAGCTGAAAGTGGTACAGATTAAATGCACCACTCTGGGCTAACTACAACTGCAGCATAAATACTGACTAAAATGCTGATATTGTAGCAGGCATGGATTTGTCTATCTGTGATGTGGGATAGACCCCAACTGTGAGCATTTTCAAATGTGTACACACTAAAAAAGAGAAGAAAGCATGTTGCATCTGACCCCATGCACATTAAGCTGGTTTATAAAAGTAAGCGTAAAATATCCTCATTCTCTTTCCACTCATTTGTAGGGACAAAAGCAGGACCTTAGGGCAATGTTCCAAGTTTTTATAAATAAAAATGGAAAAACCCTCATCCAGGTCCAGAGAATTCCATGAATGCAAACTGTTACATCGTTTTTTCATTAGATTTTGTAATAGCAAAAACGTCTCGTTGAAAAACAGAAACGTATGCCTTATTGTGCTATTGCAAATAAAACCAGGTGATAACCTTAATCACTCCGCTTTATCCTCCAGACACCAGGAATATACAGACTCTAATCCAGATACATTAGTATGCTTCAACATGTTTAACACAACATTTATGGAGACAGACAACTAACAGGGGGTGAAAAAGCTCTCTTCCCCTACAAATTTTCACAGCTTATGAGAAAAATCTCCTGATATCACTGTCAGAGTGACAACAGCGCTGAAGAAAGAGAGAAGACAGAAGACAGCAGACTTAGCCAATTATTGGTAATATGAACACCTGGGTGTCATAACTGGTTATACAATATCCCAAATACTGGCCTTTAGCTGTTGCAAAGGCTGGAGGAAGCTACATAATGAAAAAGGAATTGCTCTCCCTGTCCGTGGCTATGTTCTTATCAAACAGATTATTAAGTGTTTTGGGTTTTATGTTTGGAGTGAATATTTGTGCACTTTTTAAATAAATTTCACATCTGTGTTTAACACAATGGAATACCACCAGCACAGGCTTCTACCCTACTCAGGTATGCAATTGTCAACAAAAATAACAGAAAAATCCTTTGGCAGGTTGTTGGTAGGGGTGCCACATTTCATGCACACAAGTAAAAGATGCCCATCAGTGCTCCTTCATGCACAGGCTATAGCAGCCATGTCACACACTGCAGCAGTGGATTTAAATTATAACTTAAATCAAGGTCAAATGAACTTTTTCTGTTCTTACATAATGCCTGTTTTGCTTCTTTCTTTTACCAATAAATATATAAAAGAATTGAAAGACAGTAAATTATTAACAAAATTGAAACTGTTTAGTGTTAGAACAGGAGCTCAGCCACTTTATAAAAAATGGTAATGACAACACCTGAAGTTAAATTTCTAGTAAATTTCATCAGCTTACGGAAATTAAAATTCTTGAGGATACTAATGGAAAAGAATAATTGTAAAAGATGGTGAAGTTCCTAGTTATCATGTGTTTTAGATACATTTTTGAATTTTTAACCAAACTTAATTTTCATTGCTATGTCATAGATTTAATGCTATTTTTTAAGCTGTTTTGTTGACCAGTTTGTAATAAACTATCTTTGTTGCTTCTTGTCTTCAAAGTGTTACTAATTTATATTTTAAATAACTGCTTGCATATTGAATTAAGAATTACTTATTTTTTATTCAACTTTATTAAAAACATACAAAATGTTCTAAACAAACTATCTCAGAGCATAAACATTTAGAAAGTGGAGACCAGCTTCTAGTAGAAAGTTATATTCATTTGTCTACACCTAATAGCACATCAGGAGTGGCTTGATACAAGGAATGCGACATTTGTACCTTATCTATAGGATTCGTCAGTGCATAGAGGCTCTTGATGCACTGATTCCAACCTCTGTCCACTCCTTGCGAAGTTTCCCCACAATCTTGAAAACTTTTGAATTTTTAAATGGAATCTGCTTGGCAATGCTTTCATGCTGGGGTTATCCTTGTCGCTTGTGCACCTTTTCCTACCCCACTTTTTCCTTTCACTCAGCTTTATTTTGAATATGTTTGGATACAACACTACTGACTGAAGTTCTAAACACAAACATCTGCTTTAAAACCAGAGTCCAAATTTACCCCAAGGTAAATCTTACCGACTTGGTGTATTTCTCTGGAGCACAATTGAAGATTTCTGTTTTTCTTTATTAATCTAGAGACACTTTTCAGCCATCCAGTTAGTCATGTCTGCTCCACTTTAACTGCTTATGTATGGACAGTGTCTCTTTGTGGGAGATGGGGTGAGTATTTGACATTTTTACATCTCCACATTCATAGAAATGTCCTTCTTTATTGCTGACTGGCTCTTAACCTTAATGTCTTAACTAATCTGTACAACTATAGACCTAAACAAATGTATTATTCTACATTCTGCACTCTGAAACAAAGGAAAAATTACCACCATGTACTGATTAGAACAGGTAATATTTTAAAATAGAGATTATTCCATCTCTATTTTGACAGAAAAGTTCATCTTTCAGTATTGGATGGCTGTTAATAAAGCACTGTAAAACCAGTAGGGTGATCCACACAGTTTTTCTAAATCTATACCATGTCAGTGACCGTTATTTCTTTTTTATTTAAAATCAGTTCTCAGACTAAGCACATAATGGTAACGTGGGAAACCCTCAGTTAAATCAACAAACAAATGTAGCCATTCATCTCAGCTGTGTTAAGTCTTGTGAAATCATAAAGATTTCAAAGTTATATTTAAGTGCTCTACCAACTTGTCATTCTGCAGGTGTTTGATTTCTTTAAGTTTTCTGAGCATAAATAGTGTCGTGGTCAATAAAGACCTCCTTTTAGTCAAGCTATAATCTGAATCAGTGCTTTTTTTTTCAAAAAAAAGAAAAATTCCGTGGTAAATCGTCTTTGTTCATTTAAAAGAGCATCTCCAACATGCAAATAGCCTTAGGGCAGCCCCTGGAAAGACTGAAATCACAAATAGGACCCAGTTTGCCCCATCTATTGTCATTCTTATCCTATTGTATTTACGTTTCTTCATCAGCACAGAGTATTTGCATTATATTGTTTGAATGTAACATCATCTCTGGAGTTTAATATTGACCTATGAGGATCTATTCAATCATTCCATCAAGTAAAAACCAGTCCTGTTCTTCTCTTCCTAAAAACCCCCCACCCCCACAAAAAAAGACCAAAATATGGTAGGGAACATTTAAGCCGTTTTCAGACAGAAGTTCTGGAATATTTGCAGACAATTCCTTCCGGTCTTTAACCGGAGTTGTGTTTTCAAACACGCCACTTTTTCCCGGAACATTGCCTTTCGGCTGCTTTCACACAGCAAGAAATGTACTGGAGGATCGTGATGAATATCTGGGGTGCGGGGTGGGGGGGAGTGGGGGGGGGGGGGGTTCTAGGTGGATATTACGTAAACTTAGTGCGGCGGGCGTACTTCATTTCCCCAAACAAATGCATTATTGCAAAGATGGTAGACGAAACTGCAGATCTACTCGCAGAGCTCGTCTTTGTGATGTGTGCAATTTTGCGCACATGGAAACGCTTAAGAGACAGCAATGAAAAAGCTGAAAAGAAAATAGTGACATTTATACGTCATCAATGTGTGCGCTCACAGCGTTCCCTGAACCCCCCTCCCCTCTCCCCCACCGCCCCACACCCCTCCAGCTTTCGCGGAACATTACCTGACTCTCTGAACGCAAACCCCATACCGCGAAAAGTCCCCTCTTGTTACTAGGTCTTCAGCCATAAAATTACCGGTAAAGGGTATCCGGACAAAGTCCGGAAGATTGCTTTCAGATACAAAAGCAAAACAGACGAAGTCCGGAAAATTACCGTTTTTCATGGCCTGTTTGAAAGGGGCTTTAGTTGAATGTTTTCTTGTGTATTTGTAACATGGATTGTGACTGTAAAGTTATATTGAAAAATCAAAACAAATCTTGTAAAATTCAAACAACTGGGATATAATTCAAATATTCTAAAATAAGGCATTATTAAGTGACACTCTAACTTGTACATTGGTAAAAACTAATGTAACTGCATGTATATAGGCTTTTTTCAATTCAGCACCACCCCTCTTACTTCCTGAAATGTACTGGTAATTGCTGTATATGCCCCTTTAAATTGTTCCTCCAGCTGGTTTGCCACATCACCACAAAAAAGTCAATGTGCTTCTTTTAAGAAGGTTACTTTTATAAGCAAAACTGTCATATTCATTGTTTTGCTGAGGAGAGCAGTCGAATTAGGTTGCTGCCTTTACCCTACAAAGTGTTGGTCTGGAATGTCTGCATGAATGGTTGTTTGTCCTGTTTGTTTTGCATGTCGCCCAATGGCAGTAGGAGAAGGACACCAGCAACAACCCAGCTCTGACCTTACAAGGATAAGTAGGTATAGAAAATGGATTAATGCATTGATGTAGCAATTCAGACATGTTTTCGTCATATTATACATGGTAGAACCTTCAAAGATTTTCAGCAGTAAGTCAGAACTACATAGTGGAGCGAATGTTTCTAAAGAGCAAGACGGTTCTGGGTTTATATCCTGGCCAGGAACTTTTTGTGATTAAGGATGTATTTTCTGTGCCTTAGAGGGTTTTCTGTGGGTGCTTCCCACAGCGCAAAAACATTTTAAGTTTTATTAATTGGCCCCTCTAAAGTGGTATGATGGCCCAGAGCCATAGATAAATTGTGGTGGCCCTTTAGGTGTGAATGTGTGCTAGCAAGATTGTGTGTCTCTGCATTGTTGTTACTGACTGGCCACCTGTCCTGGTTCTAACCTGCCTTTCAACTGTTGAGCTCTGGAGAAGGTTGCAACCCTGCAAGGATAAAGTGTCTATAGAAAATGGATGTACGAATAAAATGTTCTTTTTTGACCCAAATTTTGCTTAGTAACACATAATACCAATCTCAGTTAACCTTTGCTCTTAATCAGCCATCACCAACCTGTACAATCCCAAGAGCCATTTGTACCTCACTTCCACAACATTTGTTTTCAAGCCATAAAGTCTGTCTGAGCTATTAAAAAAATTACTTTGAAAAATACATATCTGTTATAGAGAATTGTTTTGTTTTATGGTTCAAGATAATATAAAACATAATTATATTTATTTATTTAGGCTTAAAATAACAAAAACAATTTATCTAAACTTTTGAAAATGACTATTTTCATATTTTACTTTCAATATTTGTATGTAGTACAATATAGAAAAATACAATATTAGTAACGTATTTCATGGAAATTCTAATTCCAATCCAATCATACAGACCAATTCCAAGTCATCTGCAATTCAGTGTATTATGCCAATCGGTCATAAATTCACAAATTAGTTAACGGGCCAGAGTCCAATGTATATTGTTGTTTTACAAAAGGTGTTTATAGTAACACTAGGAACATTCCTGCCAGGTTTCATTATATTTCCCATTATATGTTTTTAAAATAATTAGTTTATATAATGGTGCAAAAAATTTGTCTTTGATCAATAACAAAAGTTCACCTCAATCTTTTGTAAAGTAACCTTGGTTGGCAATGACAGCGGTCAAACGTTTCCTGTAGGTCTTCACCAGGTTTGCTCACTGTAGCTGGTACTTTGGCCCATTCTTCCATGCAGATCTCCTCTAGAGCTGGGATGTTTTGGGGCCGTCGCTGGGCAACACAGACTTTCAACTCCCTTCACAGATTTTTCATCGGATTGAGGTCCGGAGACTGGCTAGGCCACTCCAGAACCTTAAAATGCTTTTTATGTTGCCACTCCATCGTCACCCGGGCGATGTGTTTGGAATCATTGTCATGCTGGAAGATCCAGACAAATTTTATTTTCAATGCTCTTACTGATGGAAGGAGGTTTTTGCTCAGAATCTCATGATACATGGCCCCATTCATCCTTTCCTTAATATGGATCAGTTGTCCTGTCCCCTTTGCAGAAAAGCAGCCCCAAAGCATAATGTTTCCACCCCCATGCTTTACAGTGGGTATGGTGTTCTTGGGATTCTGATGTTAATTTTGTTTACAATATTGTTGTGTAAATATGTTAAACAAATAGTTGAATGTTGATTATAAAATTCAGCTGGTTCTTTGTCTTATTGTGGTGTCCTTCATGTCATGTCTTCATCCTGTCCATGATAAAGACAAGTTTATCAAATCAAATCAAAGTTAATTTATATAGCACTTTAAAACAACAACTTGACATCAGCCTAATAGTTGTTTAGTTGCAGTTTATTAGCACCTAAAGACACTTTAATGCTTTCACTTAGGAAGGGTTATCATACCAATTATATCATATACAGACATGGATCTTTTCAAAAATCATAAGCATGTTTTCTCACCTTTAATGGTACCGATATCTGATCTGGCCCATGGACTAAATCTTTCTCCTAAACCAACATGTGGCAGCATGAATAGTTGATCACATTGAGTCGTTAGCTTAGTAATAATCCATTATTACCCTAAATGCTTTCTTTAGGTTTAAAACTTAACTGAAACTAATATGTTGGGTGAAACAGATAACCCAACTGTGTTGGTTGACATCGATGTTGGGCACATCCAACCCAAGACGGAGTTTGCAAAATAAACCAAACTTTTACCCCAGTTTTCAGAGTAAAACCAAAATTTTTTTGATACCGTGAAGTAAGGAAAGGTGTGAAAACACCAAGATACACCAACAACCATTGCCAACAGATGCCATCAAGGGGTATTCTACTAGCAGTTTATAGTTGATTTATACCAAGTGTACAACAATTTATATACAACGACAGCAACATAAATATAAATAATGAAGTAAATTGGGTTTATTATATTTCTAGACTACATATGACAATGTGTTCAAGGAAGAAGCTGGTCTATTTGAATTTAATGACTAATTCTAATAGAGTAACTTGATTTGATAAGGAATCTTTGAATAAATCAAGAAGGACGTACAAGACTGTGCAAAACTATTCTAACGGAAGGTGTAAGAAATAAATGTAAATAATAGGAAACAAAGGATTTGGATGGTAAGCTTTCAAGAGAAACTGGAAACTAGAGGTAGCACTTCAGTTTCATATTTCCTAAGATGTTTATGTTACAGGAAGTTTGTATTGAATCTCAGCGGTGTCCTCACAAATCTTGTCCTTCATTTTAAACAAGGTTTGTGTTGGACCGTAAATGGCAGTCGGATTTGGTCAGCTGTTTTTTAAACATACACAGGACGCTGAGTGACAAAATGAGACTTTACGCCTGACATGCACTGTAACATAATGAAGACTCTAATGGTGCAGTAACAAAACCCTTTTTTTGGAAGTCGACAGACCAGTGTAAAATATAAAAACACACACCCACACGCTAACACACCTAGTAAGAAAGCAAGGGGGAAAAAAGGCTTGAATTGAGGCAGCTTGCCGAAGGGCAGTCTGCCAAAAGAGTGGGAGAGAGAGACCGCCACACAGACAAAGGGAGAGAGCAGGAAAGTCCTTACATAGCCCACAGGAAGAGCTGTGTCAGGGCAGGAAACGCCTTGTTTGGGCATGGAGATTTCCTGGCTAGCCGGGAGACTGACATTTCCTCTGCTGGTTTGCTTCTGGAGTGAGAATCACATGAAGGCTTGAGGGAGGCTGCAGGGGTGATGGTGGTGGGCCGCCAGCTGGGAAGGGCCAGACTTGGTCTCTGGTTTCACCTCTCTCCCTCCTTCGCTGTCTCTCTCTCGCTCTCTCTTTCTCTGCTTTTCTCTGCACAGCCTGCAGCTAAAGGCTTATTGCTGTAACAGACACTTTGCAGGTCAGCTTTCAGTCATGGCCACTAATGACAGTAAACCACAGAGCAGTGAGGAATATAGCATGGCACATTATTAGTATTGCGACACGTTTAGTGGAGCACTCACAGAAGAATCTGAATATAACACAATTAGCTTGGACAGCTGTGGTTGCCTGTTTTACTCTTTCATCAAAGCTATTTCATGGTTTTACCAGTTAAGTCATCTTCAATGAACCAGTGTTGCCTCTTATATCTGGGCTGATCCTGTTTTACTCTTTACCTTTTGATCATCTGTATCTTTCAAAGGGTAGCCTTTAAATGAATGATTGAATCATTGAATACTATGGTCTGTAACAAGCCAAATAACCAGTTATACAACATCAGGGATTTTTTTGTAAAAATTGGTTGTGTCTCAGCATCCTGTAACATTTTACTGGCCAGGCCTTTGCTCTAAAATAATCAAACTTATTTTATATGCATGACACAATGCCGTAGTAATTTTTTTCTTTTCAAGTTCAAGTGAACACTGTGTGATTGCAGCAAAACTAGATTTATGCAAGAAAAAAACATTGCTTTTTGGATAATTTGGCAAGAAAAAAAAGTACATGGAAGCCGTTCATAAATAGAACCAGGGAGGTATAGGGGTATTAGCCTTGCTTTTAACTGATTATTATTTATTATAGTCAGTTTAATTGCTCTGCATGTTTTACTTAATAAATTTTATCACTGTTTTTACTACTTAATCTAATCATACTTATTCTCTGTTTATTTTATACTTTGAAGCCATACTCCACAACGTTCACAATATTTGCTCTCTGTCGCCCTCTTCAGGCTTGCCGCGCAACATCACTGTCGTAAAATCAAATCTCTCTGTCGCTCATAAGAGGCGTGTTTCGGTGGCTGCTTTCCAAATCGCTTGCCCAAACAACAAACAAGCGCCGTTTCAGTTCGCAATTCAACTGTAACAATCGGGATAATTTGAGGAAAGATCTCACAGCTATAGGTATTCAGTTTGTGGGGGAGGTCGGGGTAATTGGAAAAACAGTGCGATTAGATACAGAGAATGTCTAAGCGCCACGTAGCAAACACCTCCCGACACTATAATCAGCCTACATCTTTAGGTGATTTTAGGAAAAAAATCAAACAAAAATATAAATCACTAGCTTGACAAAACCAAAAGAAAAAAGTTTGACTTATATACTGAAATACAGCGACTACGCCGGAGTTTGCAGCTTTATCTACAGAACCGAGTCTTACACGTTAGCATCACATTAGCCTCTAGATGGCTAACGGAGATCGACTCGATTGTGTAATTCACATTACTACTGTAAGGCATACCGTGCAAACTATGTTCATCCACCTCCACACATTGAATAAATAGCTTTCTCATGACTCTATACCAACATCATGCCAGACCAAACACTATAACCCTGGTGAAATCATTGATTACTTACCTAACCATTAGCAGCATGGCTAACTCGGCCTCCGTAGTACATGGCATTCGTTCCAAAAGAACTCTCCAACGAGGAAAAGCCGGCCCAATATTTACTCTGGTCTTTGCTCTCTCTCTATCACGTTCACTTTTTTTGTAGCTTCTTCTGATATGGGATTTCTCGGTCTCTTTGGTGGATCAGCCATCTCTACAGTCTCTAAACAGCGAGGCTGTATGACTCTGCCGTAAAGCAGAACACTTCCAGCAGCGGGTTGCTGCTCAAAAGTTCTATAGTGCAGAAAAAAACCAAGGATCCCTGTAAGGTGGTGATAACTCTAAAAATGAACATAATAGATGATAAAATTCCACCATAACTTTTGAAAAATAACATTATATTAAGGTGTAAAAGTTGCAGAGTATGCCTTTAACTTGTTACTTTAATCTTCCTTCCAGTGTTTCCTCTGTGGGAGCCCTCTGCATTGGGAGCGGTCGTCAGCTGTGGGTACCTGGGTGCTCTCCAGGTAATGCTTGGGTGCAGGTGGGGGTCTCGGCCTTGCCTTCTCTGGGCACCCTGTGTCAGTGCCTTGGCGGCTGCTGTTGATCTGCTGCTGCCGGTGCAGATGGCTCCTTTGATGGCGCTTCCTTACCTGGCTCATCTGTACTCAGTCCATTGTCCTTGTTACGGTTACTTTTAAGTGTGTGCTTGTATAAGGGTTGGGTTGGGGGAGGGGGGTATAACTATGATCATGCTTTTAAAATCTGTGGGAGAGGGAGGGGAATATGGTTTATGTGGGTTCATTTTAATTCTGTAAAGCACTTTGAACTGCAATTTGTTTATAAAAAACGCTTTATAAATAAAGCTTGATTTGATTTGAAAACACCCTGCTTTAATTTTTAAGCACCAAGTGAATGTCCTCCTGGTACTTACAGAGCTACCCAAACTGCCAACAATGACATCACATTGAGCTAACTCCAGCAACAGGAAGTAATAAAAAATTATTTCTTCAAGTCCAAACGTGATCTGAGATACTGATTTGTGTTGTAGCAACTGAACAACCAAAACTCAAGAACTCATACATAAGTTGTAATTTTCTGACTGAAATGTTGCATAACTAGTTAAGGTGGTAATATTAGAATGTGGCAATTAGAAATGAGGGGAAATGGGGAAACGTAAATGAATATAACAAATAGAAAAGACATGAAACATTTATCTAGATAGTTTTTAATCAGTTTAAGGTTGATTCTACACTAACAAGGCTAAGGTTATACAGTTTAGATCCCAGCTGACCTTATACCTGTCCACACACACAAAGCATTGTTTAAGACCCCCTCCTCCCCTCCGCCCGCTGGGCGGAGGGGAGGAGGGGGTAGGTGTGCGTGAAAAAAAAGGCAGACCCACATATATGGCGTCATGGTCACCTTCTGAGATATGGTGTATCCGAAATTAATGCAATCGCGCTGTGCCTTCTCTTAAGGTATTATTGTGTGATTTTTACAAGCGCCTCTACATATACAAGAAGGAGCAACAAAGGTATGTCAGGATGATTTGCCTACATCTTCCTAATGTTTACCTCTGAGTGGTCACCGGTTGTTATTAAGCTGGCTGTGGCGCGTGTTTTCTGACGTCACTTCCTTACCGAACTCAGTTCTTTAACGCCTAACGAATCCACACCAATCCAAGAGCCGGAGATTTAACTAATAAACGACCCACTTACCCATGTACAAAAATATCTGCTGAGTGGAACCTTAAACGACGGGCTAGTGTGACCGAGACGGGGTATTGACTAAATATTTATTCGTTTAAGCACTTAAACGGCCTAATGTAAACAGGGCCTAAGTTCTAAAGGTGATTATCATTGTGCTCATCATTTGTTTCAGCCTTAGCAGCCATCATGGCTTGTGAGTCATATTCTGACTCAAACATGCTATGGTTGTAGCCCTTGCAGCTGGATGCTCATTCTGTCTGAATTGTAGTCCTCAAGGAAAATCTCCGTCTGGGTGGATGAAAATGTATCAGAATCCATGATGGAATTCCCTAATAGTTACTCACACAGCATATGGTTTACTAAAGCCAAAACATCACCATGAGATTTGCTTCTCTGTGTCGTTGCTCATTGGCTCAGTCAGCCTCAGTTCAGGAAGCATCAGATGGTAAAAGACCAACTATCTACAGGAAGCAACATCAACATGCAGTGTGAGCTTGGTAGCAGGGGAGCGTGGATTTTACCAATTTCGTCATTAACATTTTCAATGTTCAACCAAATCCAGAAAGACATCTGCCTGTTGTTCTTAAGCTTTTCTTAGAAAGTCCTCTCTTTAGGATCATTTGACCCTCCTTGGAAGTGTCAAAACTCAAACACAGAACTTTTACTCTCAGTGACCAAAATCCTGTTGTACTCTCATTGCTTCTTTGCTTAATGATCCGCCATCTGTGCATTTGTCTTAGCTACAAGTATCAACTGCGTCCAGACAAAGCGAAACATACACAGACGTGTTTCCTGGTAAACAGGGAGCGCTCCAATCAGACATAAATCTGGAAAGTGACAAGATATCTCCTGCACCTGCTTAGTCTCCCTCTTTTTCTCCTTCACACACACACACAGACACACGCATGCACGCACGCACACGCACACGCACACGCACACAAACAAATTCACATTTGAAGGAAATGCACTAGACAGAGGAAATAGGATGGACAGTAGACCGGCATGGTGTCAAATAAAGCCAGAGACACAAATTGACACTCACAAGCCATGTGTGTCATAACAGGCGCTCATTTTATTTCTGCTTTCATGTTTTTCTTGGTGATAATGTACAGCAGAGAGGCAATTCTGCTCAGCTGCTTCATAGCAACACTACTCTGGATGGAGTGGCGATGGTGACGGCTGCCAAGGAAAATGTGTGAGCGCAAGCGTTCCACAAATTCAAAGTACGGCATTGAGGTAGAGTTTAAAATGTGCGGATGCAAAGACAAATGTGTGCCACACTTAAGGGATGAACCTAATAGCAACTGAATAATGACAAAATCGGTAAAAAGGATTGTGAGTGCTGAAAAAGTGCTGAAAGTAAACAAGTATCCATTTAAACTAAAATTTTGTCTCACTTTACTGCTTTAGAGAAACAAAAAAAAAACTCTTTGCCATCCTCACAGCTGATTTTAGCCTGCTGGTCTGGATAGAATAACAGAAAAGCACTAGGGTCATTACTCTCAGTGAAGGACTCTATTAAGCAGCAGTGTTCAGTGCTATATTCACACACGTACAAGCACATGCTCTCACACCCCGAGGTGCAGAGCAACAGCGGCAAAGTGCGTATGTATGTGTGTGTGGAAACGGGTCAAACGTGTGGCCCTTTTTGTGCAAATTACACTTAACTGCAGGGATATTTCCAAGCTTTAAAAACACATACACGCACGAGCCATGCACACTCTTTGTAATCTAGCACCATTACTGCCAGCTTTGCGTACATTAGAGGATAAAAATGATAGAAAAGAAGAACATATAGGGGGTAATTTCACTGAGGGGGCATTGGAGGTATTTATAGCAAAACAGTCGAAGCGCTGAAAGCCTGCTGAGTTCATGATCTGATCATTAATGCGTTCTAATGGAGACACAATTGCCAAAGAACAGCAATGCACAGCTCAAGCCGAATGTTTGAGGGCGCTACAGGGAGAGAGAAAAAATGTTGCTTTTCTATCACCTTGTCAAAGCATTTGAGAGCTAAGCCAAAAATTTCCCAAGCTGAAGTTAGGTTATAGCTGTGGTCAAGGCTCATGACTTCACTTTGGCAGTAATAACCTGTCAACTGTTTCACATTAGGAAATGTAAAAAGTCTACATACACACTTGACAAAGCTGACAGATGCTGACAAGCCACTGCATGCAGTCACAGGTCCTAAATGAGGACCTAATGGTGTGGATGTGACAGGGATGGGGCTGTGTTCACGGCACACTCTGCTTACTGTTAACTAGCTGTTAGGGAGACAGACAGGAGGCATGCAGACGGAGGAAGGGTGGAAGAAATAATATTTAAAATTAGATTGATTTTATTTAGATGAAAACTCTCCTTAAAGGTTGGGATCTTTTTTAAAAGGAATCACAGAATAACATTTCACAATTGCATTGCTTTTAGAAATAAGTTTCTAAAGTAAAGGCATGTGTTCCACTATGTTTCATCAATTTGTTGTTATTTTTTGGCAGAATTTTGTAAGTATTCAACTAATAAAAATACCACTTTCTGCTGATTTTATTGCAAAATGTTTGTTAACAGAATATTTCGAACGTTTCTGTTTAGGGGCCAGTTTTACACCTGCATAATTTGACTTTACACATAAGTGCAGTTACAACTATCAAGTATTTCAGCAATAGTCCTTCCATAACCAGATGGAATCAGATACATCTCTGCTAGGTTAGGGTATTCCAAACAGTTTTTTGTTTAAGCCCCCCTGCTTGAATCTAGTATAGCAACTGTGCCTCCCCTATTTTCCATTAGAACTGTGCATTTCCTGGCCAACATCTAGAGTCAGTTCAGCAGCATTTGATTGATAAATCAAGTACATGATGATTTTGGATGGTATGTCTGTTGGTGAGTCTGTTTGGAGAATCACTAAACAATCTATCTGCAAAGTTGTTGTGTTTGTTGTTACCTCATTTTTAATAATGACACACACTCGTGTTTTATGAGTAGTTTTAACCTAAATGTGAATAATTTCAGTAATTATCAATCCCAAACAAATAAGGGACTTTTCTTTACATACAAGAATAAACCAATATAAATAAACATATCATAGTGTTAAATGACACTGTTGCGGTAAAACAACTTAGGTTTAAGGTACAGATACCCAAAGACAAGTATGGTAATGTATAGAAAAGATACCAAGTTAACACGTTCTTTAACCTAAAACAAGTATCAAATGATCTGAGTATTGTCAAAAATTTCAACAGTTCTGCAAAAAAAAAAAAAAAATCAAGTTTTTGTTAAGGTCTTAAATTTGCTACTCCTAATATTACTGTTCCACATGGTTAATATAAAATCAAAAAGGTGATTTTTGTAAAGAAATACTTTTTCATGTGAGAACTCAAAATTTTCTCTACATTTGACCAGAACATCATGGTCTGCCATAATATTGTGATTCTTCGGAACTTACTCACCAAAAATCATGTTCAAGATGCAGGTATTTTGAGAGCACCCAATATTTTGACTCCCCTGAGTTTCTGGGCTTTTTTTGGGCTCAAACAGCTATAATGTCCTCATAACACTTAATCAAAGCTTTATTATTTATTTTTAAAGGACCGTCTGACTGAGCACGTGTGACTATAGAAAGTTTTCAGTAAGCAAACATTTTGCTCTGCTTAGGAGTTTTGTTAATTAAGATGTTCTCTGAGCAGTTTGGAGGAACTAAGATCAGATAGCTTGAGTCATAAATAATTGAGGTTCCATTTAGATTTCTGAGAACAAAACACACAGAAAGAATTGTTTTCTTGTTTCCTAAACATAGTTGTGAAGAATGTATGTCTTCGTGCTCTAATGTGTTAGGTCTCTCCCCCACAGCTGTCGATTTAGTCTCAGCTAATATTATAATACTAATAATAAAAAAAATAATGATCATCATCATCATCATCATCATCATCATCATCATCATCATCATCATCATTATGAAGCTGTAGTTATGGCCCCAAACTTTAGACATTCCAGGGCCCTATACTACAAAGCAAGTTCAGCTTATCTCGATTTTTTAAAGAGATTTTCTTGAACTAAACCTGGTGTTAAAGATTTTGCTGAACTATGAAGCTGATTTTTAACTACCGGTAGAAAGCTGGCCAACGAAGGAACTTAAACTGTTCATACTTAGAAATATATTATAATGTATAATATTAAATTGGCCTCCAGTAGTAATGTAAAGAACCTCGCCATTATTTTTGACCAAGACATGACATTCAAATCCCATATTGAACAGGTTTCTAGGATTTCCTTCTTTCACCTCCGGAATATTGCTAAAATTAGAAACATCCTGTCCAGGAGTGATGCTGGGAAACTAGTGCATGTATTTGTTACCTCAAGGCTGGACTACTGTAATTCTTTACTATCAGGTAGTCCACAAAATGCTAATAAAACCCTCCAGTTGATCCAAAATGCGGCAGCAAGAGTTCTGATGAATATTAAAAAGAGAGATCACATTTCTCCTGTTTTAGCTTCCCTTCATTGGTTCCCTGTTAAATCCAGAATATAATTTAAGATCCTTCTTCTTACATATAAAGCCCTTAATAATCAAGCTCCATCATACATCAGAGATCTAATTGTTTCATATGTTCCCAACAGAGCACTTCGCTCTCAGACTGCAGGTTTACTTGTAGTTCCTAGGATTTCTAAAAGTAGAATGGGAGGCAGATCTTTTAGTTATCAGGCTCCTCTCCTGTGGAACCAGCTCCCAGCTTTAGTCCGTGAGGCAGACACTCTGTGTACTTTTAAGGCCAGGCTTAAAACTTTCCTTTTTGATAAAGCTTATTGTTAGTGTGGCTAAGGTCATCCTGAGCTATCTCTGTAGTTATGCTGCTATAGGCTTAGAGTGCTGGAGGACAGACTAACAATTTTACTTCACTCTGCTACTTTCTTTTTCTACTACTCTCCAGTTGAATTATTTGATGTTGTTTCAACTGTTAACTTTGTTTTCTCTCAGTGTTTTTCTCTCCATAGAAGCTACACCTGGTCTGGTATCCTGCTTAGCTGCATTGCCCTGTTGGACGGGGGGCGTCAGCTGGGATGATGGTGTCAGTAACTGAACATCCCCCATGTCCTGTTATCAACTTTTCACTTTTTTAATATATAAAGTTCTCTTATATCAGATCTTCTGTTCTTTCTGTGTCTCTGCTCTGTCTTCTCAAACCCCCAGACGGTTGTGGCAGATGGCCACTTGTACTGAAGTAGGTTCTGCTGGAGGTTTCTTCCTGGTAAAGGGAAGTTTTTCCTCTCCACTGTCGGTACATTCTTGCTCAGTATGAGGGATTGCTGTGGTTGGAGTCTGCATCAACGGGACACAATCTCAAGTCAACGACTCGATGCAATCTGCTGGGATTCCTTAAATAGGAAACAAACTAAAACCTTAAACTAATTGGAATGTTTGTATGATTGTACTGAAATCAAATAAATTCAAATCAAACTTTATTTATAAAGTTCTTTTCGTACAAGAAATTGCATCACTAAGTGCTTTACAGATTAAAGTGCAGATGAACCATGCAACAAAACGCCATCAGAGGAGCCATCTGCAGTGGCAGCGGTAGATTAACAGCAGCAACCGAGGCACAGACACAGGGCGCCCTGACTTTTCTTGTAAAGTGCCTTAAGATGACATCTGTTTTGAATCGGCGCTATATAAATAAACTGAATTTAATTTAACAGAAAAATATGCAGACATATAAATAATAATATTAAATCATCAATCCATCTTACATGTTTTCATAAGCAACATTTGCAACAATCTCTACTGGTTTAAATCCTCCTTCGTCTAAATGACCTTTAAAAATAAAAAATGTTTAGTCCAGTAGGCAGAGATATAAATGTGCAAGTTAAAACATGTTGTAGTTAGTTAGTGGTGCTAAGCGGTCTTATAAAAAGTTATATAAATGATCTGAATAAGGAAATAAATCCACAAACACAATATGTAAAACTTTAGAGAGTATGATGCATTCCGCTCTCATGATGAGGGATTAGGAAATATTTTTGGAGGGAGGAATTTCAATTAGGAAACACAATTACCATTTGTTTTTCATCTTCAGCTTCTAACAGGAAGAAATTTTAGAGCAATTAGTCTCATAGGGATCAATTCTGCTGAGATATCTCTTAAGACAGTTTTTTTCTAAAGAACTAAAGTATAAACAGTGAGACTCAGTGTAGAGGAGTCAAAAGGAGGGGAGGGGTGCATTCATGCAAAATAGTCCTGTCTTATTTTTTTTCTTTTCTCAAGAGAATAATTGGTTAAGAAGTGGGGCTTTCTTCGTTCTGATCGGTGATCTGTAAACCTAGCATGAGCATGTTACTGTTCCAGTATAAGTTGCTATGGTGACAGAACCAGACAGGAAGTGAACAGGTTTTCTGAAATTGCCGTAGTGTACCTAAAGTTATCTTGCTAAGTTACCAATCCTGCTTCATTCAATAAGGCCAATGACTTTTTTGTCAGATTTTCTTTTCATTATCTCTTGCGTTTGTCCATCAAACTTAATATAAAAAGAAGTACTTTGTGCAAATACAGTATAACAACTTTCCATGTGAAACACAACTGACCACTGAATAGTTTGCTGCTGTATGAGATAAATCAAGTCAGAGATTTTGACTTGAGGGCTTTCCTTTGTAATGCAGTTATTTGAATTGTCTGAGGAATTTAGCTTACCGGTAGATTTTAAAAAAACCCAAAGGAAAACAAGGTCAGCATTGTCCTGCTGCAAAGATATGAACAACAATGTCTGACAGTATATGTTGCTTTAAAACTGCTGCTGTAAGTGTTTGGACAAGATTTATTTGAGTTTTACTGTAAATCTGCAACATGTTAGAAATATTTATCTAAATATTATATTTGTTAAACATTACATAAACATTAAATGAACTATTACGAAAAAGGACTAATTTTACCAAATTAATGCAGCATCTTAGTGTGTGCAAGTGAAGATGGATAAAGTACTGATTCACATGATAAGAATTGTCACGTGTCTCAGAAGTGGACAAAAGTAGACCAACTGATTCAAGTCCTGAAGTTGACTTTTTGTTCTTGTGATCTGCCGAGTTTAAAGGATTAGTTAGGATAGTTCTCGGTTCAGATTACTATTTCTGATTTGATAGACACCACTGAGGCAGCGGTACTTCATATTTGTGTTGATGCTGGTGAACACCAGAAGCACCCAGCAGGTATCCCACCTCACTGCTTCCCGCAGCACCCTGATGACATCAGCTGGTGTGGAAAGTTGCCATTAGTTCCACCTCATCACTGGGGGACAAATATAGCATCACAAGGCTTTCATCAGACAGGGAGGACAGCTGTAGTTAGGGGGTGGAAAAGGAAACCTGGCCAGATGATGTTCTCCCATCTCCCTGTCACTTGTAATCACACTGCCATGGTTGATAACACCTTAAGACTGCTTCCAGAAAGGCACATGGATCTTGTGCCTGTTTGAAGCTTGTTCTTTAAGGATGCAGGATATACAAACCAAATTCCAACCAATTTTTTCCAACGATGATACATACACTCTTCTCGGTACAGTTATACGCTGTATTACAACAGATCAGATACAGATGCTGTGAATCTAATATATTTGTGAAGCAATTCATAACATAGATTAAGATCACCAAGGAGTCTCCAGTCTTTAATACCTACATGATCTTTCAAAAGTAGCTGGATCATCTGAAGGCAGTTGTGACACTACTGGACACTTGTACTAAAATATGCTTCTCATTCTTGCTTTCCTGGGCATCCTTGCACTACTCCTTAGTCGTTTCCTGACTGAAGAATTTCCTTATGAACTTGAGTGGTGTCTGCATCTACACTGAGAAGGTGCGGTAAAATTACCGGGAGGTTCAGATAGTGAAAAATACGCCTAATGTCAAGTTTTTCATCTACGCCCCCCCCATTCCTTATAGCTCAACAGAATGACAGGACACCTCATGGATTTTGCATTTGAACTCCATTCTGAAAGGCTCACAATTTTTGGGGTTTCCAGCACCCAACCAATATGCACAATTTCATAACAGCTGGGATTACCAACTCAGTCTGGAGCATTGCTCGGTGAGAGACTTTCAGGTGCAGCAAGGGTAGTGGCAGGGCACAAAGTGTAGCCTATGGCAGCCACTGCAACAATGGTGTTACAATAAATCACTTTGAGTGCTGACTTCCCTGTGTTGACCTGTAGGGACTGTTGCCTTGCCAGTCTTAGTTACAATTCTCTGAATGCCAGTTTCTGCAGCCCAGACTAAGTGGGTAAGCTACCACTGCAGCTATCAGGCTCTTTACTGCTATACCCAGGACCCAGATATTTTGCGAACACAATAGTGAACCATCACAATATCACAAAGGAAGATTTGTGCAGGTTCTAAACATTTGGGGAGCTACGGTGCTTCATCCCATATAATGGGAAGCACAAAGTGTTTTTGAATTCACCCCTGAGGAACTTTTCAAGACCCTGAAGAAAACTCCCGTATTCTGGTTGATCTTTATTTGTTGTTGTTGTGTGTGATCTTAATCCTGTGTGAAGGAAACCTTAATATCTTTAAAATCAGAGGGTTTCGTTTTTACAGTTTGCCAATTTAACTGGAATCCTTTTTCTTTTCATATTTGATTAGGCCTCAGCATTTAAATGGGGCTTTGCCACAACCAGATAATGAGTGCTGCTTTTGTCATCCCTTGTACTGCATTATGAAAGCACGGCAGTCACAACACACACAGCACCACTGTCAAAACACCAAATAATGTCTCTTTCAAGTCATGGCAGTCCTGTTTCTATTGTGTTTGGCCCTGAACTAATACCGCTTTATATTTCAGATAGTGTGAGTGGGATTTCTGTGCCACATTACATTATTTATTTTCTAACAAATAGGTTAGGGATTATTATTTAGTTGCTCGTAGACCAAATGCGCTGGGTATTATTAAGTTCCATTGAACTGTGATGTTCCATTGAAGTGCGTGTGTGTTGCATGGTAAAACAGGTGGCCACGGAGTTGGTGCAAACACCTGGCCTCCATCTTTTTAATGACAGGTGTTGAAGTCACAGCAGGTCACATCTGGAGGGTGAGGGAGAGACCCAGATTTTCTCTTAGCTCTCTTTTGATGTATCAGAGTGAGACACTGGATGAGATCACAGGAGATAGCTGGTTGGTAGCTTTAAAATACACAAATGCCCTAAAGAGCAGGAATGTGAGACTAAAAGAAACCTATTTATAGTAAATCTGGTTTGACTAATATTTAGTGAAAAAGCCTCAAAACATGCACATACTCACACATACAGGACTGTTGCTCTCACCTTTAATCTGAGCTGTTGTGACAAGCTTGTGGTTGTTCTGAACTCTCTAACTGCAGCTTTAAGCGAAAGTGGCTGCCCTGAAATGCATTCCTGCTGTTTCATGTGGAAAACCAGTTATAGAAATGTGAATATTTGGGGATTTGCTTCAAAATAAAATCTGGGCAGCTGAACAGAGACAATTTTGAGGTGCTGCTGGATACTTGTTACAGTCTCACATAGCTGTTGTTTTCATGCCAAACGTAAGGGTTGTTTAGATCATAAATTCGTCTTTTCCATGAAAAAGGTGAGCACAACAAGATGAGCAAAAAGGTGAGCCCAACAATGATCACACACATGGTACAAATGAAGGTGCTTTGCAAAAATACTAATACCCTTTAACCTTTTTCACATTTTGAATGGGTTTAATGTATGTAATGTAACCAAAATGTCTAATGTATGATATTGGGATTTTGTTTTGATAGACCAGATTAAAATGAATCATGATTATGGGTTGGAAAAAAAGTCAAATTAAAAGAATTCTTAAAACTGTGGTGTGTTCTGCCTGATTTACTCTGATACCCCTAAATAACATCACATGCAACCAATTGCCTTCAAAACTAATCAATTTTGTTAATGGGCCCCCATATGTGTTATTTAAGTAATTTATGTATAAATAGAGCTGTTATGTGAAGATTTCAGAGGTTTGCTGGAAAACATTAGGGAACAAACAGCATCACAAAGAGCAAGGTTTCATGGTTTATGATCGGTGGAATGACCCAAGCGCAGAGAGGAGTGAAAATGACTTGTCTTTTAATGAAGATGTCTAAAGTCAGAAATAGTCAGGAAGTACCTGCAGACTAGGACGTGACAAGACGACAATCTGAGAAAGGGCCTGGAACACAGAGGGGTATAAATACACAAGGAAGACAATCAAGGAGACACCTGGGGACAATTAAAGACGCAAAGACTGACAGACGCAGGGAAAAAACAACAGATTATAACACAAGGAACTCACCAAACAGGTCAGGAAAGATTTTGTGGAGAAATTTAAAGGAGGGTTAGGTTAGAAAATAATATCCTGAGCTTTGAACATCTTACAGAACTTTGTTCAATCCATTAAAAAAGGAAAAACTATAGGACAATTGCAAAGGCCTTGACATCCCTCTCTGTGCCCGAGCCACTTCAACGTCCCTGACAAGTCTCCATCCCTATTCATGCTATTGTTAGCTCACCTGATCAAGCCCTCTCCATTTAGAGACATGTTTATGAGTCCTGTCTCTCAGGGCTTGATAACGCACTGTGTATGCACTCTTTACCCAGTAGAAGAGAAGAAAAAATAAGTGAAAAGAAAAATAATGAAGTAAATTTCTCACTATAATATAAACACAGCTTTTATCCTTGTTGTCCAAGATCTCTGCTCACTGTATACTTACAAAAAAACTGTTTTGTTTTTTTTCTCCACATGATGTGAGTCAGTGTTTTATTCATCTGCATCTTGGGCTACTTAATCAAAATGTAATATTCAGATATCAAACTGTGAAATATGTTTTTGTTATATGTAATGAACATCTGAAATCCACAGTGGTTGCACCGTAAACGAGATAAACTCTGTCAACGTTACACGTCCATCTTTTCTCCAACTTGTCGTGTTGTGTACATAACAGAACACAAAAACCCGCTGTTATTTTTTTCCAACACGGATGTCATGTCACTCTCGAGTTGCAAGTCACGGTTACAAGACAAAAAGAACGACCCATAATCCTCAAGAAGTCCTGTTTGTAGTTTGCTACAAGCCATGTAGAGGACAAAGCCAACATGTGGAAGAAATCACTCATGGTCAGCTTTGTCCAAACTTTTACTTTCTGACCTAAATACATGACACCATGAGTAGAAGAAAACTAACATCTTGAACACACCCCACTGTGAATACTGGTTGCTAGCAGCATCATGCTGTGGGGATGCTTTCAGGTACTGAAGTTTAGAAAATTCCCTTTATTTTGAATTTCAAATGACATTCTGAATTATATAAAAAGATACTGACCAACGTGCTCTGGCGAAATTTGGTCTTTGAGTATAATTGTATACTCAACTTTTTTGCTGAACTCAAATTCACATTTTAATCAAACACTATTTAAAATATTTTTAGAGCTTTTTCTATTTATGAATCAAGGTTTTACGCCGCCCCTTCAGAAGCCTGCTTATTACAAATGTACTGCACAACCCACAACCTTCTGATAAAAAGAAAAAATCTGAGAAGAATTGCGACATTTATTTACCCAGCTTCACAAGCTCTGTTCAGCAATTGCAGACAGAAAAAAAACAATAACTCAAACCTACTTACTAACCTTGACACATAAAGACTTTTAAGGTTCTGTTTGCATTTCTGAGCCACCCAGGTGTCTTTGTGAAGCTGTAGTGTACTTGATGCTGACTTGAAGAGGTGTCATATTTGGAGGTACTTAAGCATGTGCTGCTTTCTTTGTCAGTTCAAAGACACCTACTTCAATCAAGTAAACCTTATTAGGTAGAGCTAGAAATAGCCAGGACACCTGTAGATCATTGTGGAATTGATATGTCAAAAATCTGCTTTATGTGCTCTGAATCATTTTAGAGATAGCTACAAGTTCTGCTTCTCTTACATCTTGTGAGTTTTGAAGAGTTTGAAAAGAGCACAATTTTAAATTTCAAACAAGAAATAGCCAAACAAATTTGTGATACCATGTGTACCTATTGGACGTCTTTAGATCCAAAGACAGCATCTGTCAATCTATGAGATGTTGGATTAAAGATGGACTGTAAAATTTTGTCTTGGCATGACTTTAACTGGATACATATTTTTTTAGAGCCAGTAAAATAAAAGTACTTTCTGACAACAAAAATGGCTTAGTAGCTACGTCTCTCTTAAATGCAGGAAGTGAGTGCCTAACATACATGAAGTATGTTTTCTTGAGACAGACCTTTTTTATAGAAATATGTTGAATAGATGTATTGTAACTTCTTGGCAAAGAACCACAATGTTTTTGTAAACATAATGTTTATCAGGTCAGAAAATGCTTTGTTTAACAGTGGATTTTACTTTCGATGTGTCTTCTGTCTCTACAAAACAGCTGCTTATGTTCGCAGACTGAATTAAATTGACAACCTTATTCTCCAGTTGTTCCTCCTCCATATTTGGCATTCTTATTAGCTTCTGTCACGACAGTTTCTCTTTGTTCGAGCCAAATGAATGACAGTGTTTGACTGGTATAAGGCTTTAAATTTCCCTTTAATCTTACCACTTTTGTAGCATTAGTTTGAAATTACTTGATCGCATCAAACAATATTTTTTAGTGGTTGAGCAGACGGGGTCCTCCAAATAACATCTTGATCATTCATAACTGTAATGCAGCAAAATCCTCTAGAACAAAACACAGACTTATCATGTGGAGAAAAGTTAAAATTACATAAAACAAAAAATATGCTTCTCTGTGAACGCTGCCAGTATTGTTGTGTTTTGATTACAGTTTTCTGCACAAAAAAATTCCCCATTGTGGTAAATTACAGAGAGACTGTTTTCACCACAATGCTCTTTTAAATCCATCTTTTGGGGGCAGGTTTGTTAGGTATTCAAGCTACTGCATTTCCGAAATCTTATTTTGACTTTCTTCTCATCGCAAGACAAAACTTCATTTATGTTTGTACTTTATGGATTTAAATTCAACCTGCAGACTTTACAAACACTACTTTTTCTTGGGTGGTCATTTTGTTTTTCATTGATGCCTAAGATCAGCGCTGCAGGTATAACATCATCAAACTGTGTCCTCGGCTGCTTTGCGTCAACTTTTTCATTCACACTTTTTTACATATTGATGATTGATTATGTCCATGAAAATCTGTTTACCTGTGATAAGCTCAAAGCTTGAACACAACTTAAAAGAATGAATAGAATAAAATAGAATAAAGTTATGAAAATGATTTTATATTCCCTTTAAGTTATCCACGTTTCCTGTTTTAATGTTGCAATCCACCTGAAATGTACCAGCAAGAAGACTGGAAATCAGTCAGTTTATCTATCTATTCCAAAAAGTGCAACAGGTGTCGCAGAACAGGGAAAAGCACCTGACACTGTTTTTGTTGGATAAAAAAGCCATCCCAGTGAAGCAGACAGGAGCTTAGAACATGAGATCAATGGAGCATATTTAAAAGACATTAGAGAGAAGTCCTACTGTCATAGTTCTGTGATAAAGTACAGGAATCTAGCCTTCCAGCATAAGGTGCCACTTTCCTATGAATGCGATCATCCAGTTGCTATCCTCCTTTGCCTAATCTCCATGTCTAGATGAAAGATGGAAAAAGGCCAGCAATGTCTAAGCCAGGATTTGGTTTGTCCTACCCAATGTCGGGTCTCTCCCCAGCGGCCCTGGTGACGTCAAGGGGTGAGGACGGAGGAGAATCGATGGCTGCTGGCTCCAGAGTCCCTCATTCACTCTCTAACTTGCTCACATTAAAGAGAGCTCTAATCACTGCAGGGACTTGGCCAATGATGTGCTTATCAAACGGCATATTTCAAAAAGGCATCTTAAAAGGCCCGAGGGCGAAGAGGCAATAAGAGCACATTTGTATGTGGATGAAAGGGAAAAGTGTAGACAGACCTTGCATCAGAATACAGCGGGGGGAGATCATTAGCATCACTAGCTAAATATGCAGAGAGAGGGAAAGAGTGAGGTGGCACTGGGATGGGGTTGTTGGGCTGTGGGAGAAAGAACAGTTCCCTTTGCTGTTCATTTTTTAATTTTTTTTTGTTATACAAAGTTCCCAAAAAGAATATGAGAACAAATACATTTTTGAACAAAGGATGGTCTCTTGAAGTGGAAGCCCACTGGGGTGCGTGAGGTGGCTCCATTGTGGGTTACAACCGGGTGAAGCCACAAAAGCATCTCCTCTGACTCTCCTCTAACAGAACACAACCAGCACGTGAGCTTTGAAATGTGAGGAAAAGCCTCGAATCAAACATAAAGCTACACAATTCCACTGTTCTTTCAGTGGCAGTGGCTGCATATCTCTCTTTCATTCTAGTTATGGACTCTAACAAATTCAGGCCACAGCCCTCCCTGTGTGACAAACACTGGTTGAAATTTTGTCTCCTAACTAAAAAAAGGGCTGAGAGAAGCACAGTTTGTGGTTTCCACTTAGAGACTTTCCAAAAGTGTAGCAATATGAGAAAGTTTGATTTAAAATCTGCTGAATAGCTCTTTATTTGCTGCCAGACACCAAAATGATGCTGCAAATGATGAGAGGACGTGTCAGATTTCAGCACTTTAAGCCACACAAGGAGTCTTGAGAATTCCCCTCTAAAAAAAACCCCGAAATAAGCTTCTATAATGTTTTAAACATCAACATGATTTATCTGAGCACAAAGATGATTTGTGTTTGTGTGAAGCAGTTTTTCTTATGTGCTCATTTTCAAACATTTATAAAAGACCAGGAGAAGCACTGATGGCTTACAACAAACTGAGGTAATGGGTTTTTATGTTTATCTTCAGCTGGATGGTTTTGAATATGGTTTTGTTGTGTTTCTGGTCCTGTTGCACGATTTACCAGAGCCCTTTTATCGGTGTATGTGCCCTGGATCTACACTCCAATAAAATTCACAATCAAATTTTAACTTAAGGTTGCAAGTTTTAAATGAAAAAGTGCCTTAAAGAATATACAAAAAAAGTTGGAAACATTTGAGAAATATAGTGCATGTGCAAGTTCAAAGTTGGAAACCTTAGGTAAATCATGTTTATTGCAACACTTGAAACCTGTGATTTAGATCATAAATTTATCCAAAAAAGCAGATAAAGTGTTTGTTTTTTTTCCTTAAATACTTTGTGCATTTAATTTTTCACAGATGTAGACTAATTTGTTCGCACTCCTAAAAATAAATAAGCAGCATAATCCCACATTGAAAAAAACTGATTTTAAAATGAATACTTTTTAAAATTCATTAGACTTTCTTGTAACCTTGAATGAATAATGCGGGACTTCCTGTTTCTCTGGGGAATAAACAAAATGTGACAGGGAGGTCTATTTCTTTTACCCTCAGGTCAGTAAGTTGGACATGGACTCATTTATGCAGTATGCTTGGAGAACACATAAAATCTCACAAACTCAGTGTAAGAGAAATGTAGTAATATGTGGCCTTTTAGATTTTATCAGGTCTCCAGAACAATAATTATATGCTAGCCATTTGTTACCATAGAATAGCCATAGAGTGTTACTCTTTTTGTCAGAAGAGGCTATGTTTGAGCTTTTATGGGTTTGGGACGAAATACAGGATGAATATGTGGAAAAGCAACACTGTTAAGTATGTTGGAGAATCTGTGATGCTGTGGGCCTCCTTCTCTTCCAAAAGCCCTTGGAACCTTGTTAGAGTGTACAATCATGTGGCTTCTTTCAGTAGACTGAAACTGCTATTCTTACATCCTCCTTCAGCAAAATAATGGCCAAATAAATATGGCCAAATAAAGAATAGACACAATATAAAACTTGTTACTTGGCTGTGTCAGTTCCCTGATCCAAATCTGGAAAATCTGTGCAATGAGCTGAGCAAATTCTAAAAAAGAGAATCCAGGATTCTGAAAAAAGATAAAATGTGCAACGAAGAAAAGATCATATAGTGACTTTTCTAAAAACATTTTATTCTTAGCCTGATATTTTTCCCCACTAAAAAAATATTGTAGTTAAAGCTGTTAGTTAAATTTTCAGTGTGGGATTATGCCATACTACTCTTTGTGTAAAAGATAAATACACCAAGACAAAAGCATCAGACTACCCAAAGATGGTGACCAAATACTCCCTTTTTTATGGTAATCGAAGGTTAAGTGCAAAACACTTCCAAATTTAAAACAAAAAAGAACAAAGACTGATAGATCTGGAAAGGTTACATGCAGTTATGCTCCGGTACATCGGCATCAGTGAATCATACTGATGCAGCTACATTAGGCTGTGCAGACAGCGAACTGATGCCAAGCAAATACACATAGGCACATGCATGGATATGAAGACAGCTCATCAGACTCAGTTTGGAAATTCAGGATCAAGAGACCAATTATCTTAATTATTCTCTTTTTCCCTCCATCACTCTCGTCTGCATGTTTTCCCGCTTTCTATTTTAGCTGTGTTTGCATTTGTGGGTGTTTTGGTTCATGCATTTCACAACACAAAATTACTCCAAAGCTCACAGAAAAGCAGCTTTATGTCTACTCTAGCTTTCAAAAAATCTGAAAAAGAAAACCATCTGTCTTACTTCCAAAGCCAAACATGAAGCAAGAATCTTTTTGCCTTGGGATCGTTGTGGCCATTGGTGCAATGAAGATAGAAAACCAAAAGGAGCTAAGTTTTAACCTCCAGATTCCAGGCTGTTTTTGCTGCTCCCATGAAACTGTTAAAACCACAACCTGCACAGAAATTAACCAGTCGAGTTCTGCTGCTCGCTCGCTAAGAGCTGACAGCGTCTCGTCATCCGTTTGCAGAAAAGAGTGGCAATTATTATGTGATGGATTTCACCTGTACCCGGTGAAAATAACTCATCTCAGGACAGTGAAATATCCCTACCAGAAAATCCTACCCTTGTCAAACCACAGGGAAACATCTTTCCTTAAAGATCAAATCACTGAAAGCATGTTTGCCCAGCAGTGAGGGTATGGAATCTGTAATAAAATGGAAATTTATTTAAGTTCATTATCTTCAACACGAAGTTAAATCTTGATAAAAAATTGTTAATCTTGATAGAATGGAGGCATCAAAGCCATGCACTGGTTGTGTTATTATTATCATACAACTTTGTATTGCATTTATGGAGATGAATCTGAATTTTTTTTTGGCTTAAATCTGCTGATTATAATCAAACATAGAGTTTGATGAGAAGTGTAATTTTACTCACATGATGTTTGTATGATTTTGTGTGATGTGCGAAACAGCCTAAAGTCTCTTCAGAAACAGAGCAGTCAAACAACAAAGTATGAAAACAAGTCTTCTTATATATTCATATTTTTTATTTATTTATATTTCATTTCTGGGAGGATATCTTGTACACCAAATATCCCATTGGCAGTTAAGCGCATTCAATGTGTTTAGAAGCCAGAAACAGTCACT
The DNA here is from genome assembly GCA_963556495.2 of Valencia hispanica. NCBI lineage: Eukaryota > Metazoa > Chordata > Actinopteri > Cyprinodontiformes > Valenciidae > Valencia > Valencia hispanica. The sequence continues at coordinate 28,215,150 of OY747702.1, forward strand.
CGTTTTAACAAACACAAATACAAAATAAAGATAACCACAAAATAATGAACTGCATGTTTATAACATACAAAAGAATCCCATGCCTACTCAGTAGGTAACTTCAACATTCCAGCTCTTGAAGATGTGGATATTTACACTTATAAAAATATACTTTATAATTTTTTATCCTTTTTTTTTGCTTACATTCTGATAAAATGAAGCGGTGCCCTCATAGCTCGTCCCTTTTTCTTCCTCCCTCTGAGTGCTTACATTCTGTAACAAAAATATTCCCTCAACCCTTAAGGCGAGATGCAGTGCATCTACTCTCGCGCTCAGCCGAGTCACAACATCTGCAAGGCTTCACGAAAGGCACCGAATAACAGGAGCGTTTGTCTTGTTTAGGTTTTTTTCATTTTTTTTTCATTTAGTTTTTTCAATATAACCAAGCGATATGTCACATGTGAGAAAGAGATAGTACCAGTGGATGATATTTACAACAGAAACTAACATCACTCTTACTCATGCTTGAATACTTAAGTGCTTCTTTTTTTTTATCTCAAACAATGTCAAAACGTATCACAGCATCATCACTACATAATAGAGAAAGTATGTAGAAAATATGGCCCTGCTCACTTCAAATAATACAATGCAAATATGCAAATAATTGTTCACATCAGTGGTACCGAGGAATGATAAAAACGAAACATGGCACATGTACAATATACATATATGATAGCTTATGTATATCATTCAATGTCTTTTATATAAATGCCTCAAGGACGAACGTGCCTGAGGAATCTGTTTGTCTCCTGTGGTATTTTCTTTCAGTTTTGTTTTTTGGGTACCTGATAGCACAGACCCGCTAGAACCATTTTCTATCTGTCTCAGGAGTCCTATATGCATTTGAAGTGCTGCATTTGTTTTACAGAGACAGTATACATTTTGTATTGTCCTTGCCCAGTCCTTGACATATGTCTCTTTTCTTTCTTTCAGGCAAATCTCAAGATTCACCTGCACTGCACCCGGGAGCAGAATAAAAGTGCTTTTAGGAGGAGGGAAACTTAGTCCTTTTGATGCTGATTTCATTCCCTTCTAAACTGAAAACCTTACAGAAGAAGAAGTGCGTTGAGAGTAAAAAAAAGTTTTTCTTTCTGCTCCATTTTTAGCAGATCTCGATTGTCCTCGGGGAGAGGGTAGTCTGCATGTCTGAAAGTGGGGTGGGCACAGGAGAGCTGTAGATGTTGGATGCAACTGAAGAAGGGAAGGAGGTGGCTATTTGAGACTGGAAAGTGGTGGACATTGACACCGAAGGGTAGGTGGTGGCGATGGAGGGAGAGGGATAAGAAGTGTGGACAGGAGAGGAGTAGCAGGAGGTCACTGGAGAGGAGTAAGAAGACACTGGAGAAGAGTAGGAAGTGATGGGAGAGGGGTAACTGGAGGTGGGTGAAGCAGAAGATGCTGGAGCTGACGTTACCACAGCAGCTCCAGCCTTCTCTGCCTTCTTGTCCTTCTGCCTCAGGTGGATCTTTGTGTGCCTCTTTCTCTCGTCGCTGCGGGCAAACTTGCGTCCACAGATCTCGCAGGCAAAGGGCTTCTCCCCTGTGTGGGTGCGGATGTGTGTTGTCAAGTGGTCACTGCGGCTAAAGTTTCGCATGCAGATGCGGCACTGGAAGGGTTTCTGACCAGTGTGGATGCGGATGTGACGCGTCAGCTCATCAGACCGTGAGAAGCGACGATCGCAGGTGTCAACAGGACAAGCGTAGGGCCTTTCGTGTGGCGGTGTCTTGCTTGGCCGTGTGGGGTACTTGCGCATGCGGCTGGGCTTTATCAGCTGGGACTGGTAAACATTTTTTAAGTCCTGGGAACCAGTCTGTGTGGCAAAGGCCTTGATGGTGGACAGAGGAGTAAGTGAGGGCTGGCTTGACTGAGTCTGGAAGGGCTTTTGGTCTGGGGGCACCAGGCTGATCTCTCCCTGCTGTTGGGGGAAGAGGTAGTCAGGAATCATGGGCACAGGGAAGCTTGTGCTGCAGGTCTTGCCGTTTGGGTATGCAGGGGGTGGGTACTGCACTGATCCAGCCGAGCTGGCAAATCCCTGGCTCTGGTCTGGAAAGATGTCAGAGTTGGGGCTGGAGTATGTTGGGGCAGCTGAGTAGATTGGATTGGGCTCGCTGTGGTGGATTGAAGTGTTGAGGCTGGAGCTTTGTGATGAGGAGGATGAAGAGGTGGAAGAAGTGGAGGAGGACGGGATGGTTGACGAAGAGGACGAGGAGGTTTGTGAGGAAGCTGAGGAAGAGTTGGAGGTGGGAGCAACATTTCCCATTAGGCCGGTGAACAGGCCCAGGATGGGCTCCGCCCAAAGACTGTTGCTGCATGTTGTGGCGGGTTCAAGGGTGAAGCGGCCAGTGTAGGAAATAGGGGGCAGCCTTTGGGTGGGGTACGTCTGCTCCCCAACTGACTTGTCACAGGGGAAGGGGATATCAGATAACGTATCTGCAGAGAGCACAGAGAAAGAAGAGACATTAATCAAACTGTCAATATCTAGAAAAAACAGGGGTACTCCTGCCAGAAAGGTTGACAGCATGTCGCCCCTCTCCTCTGTTATAGATCAGTAAGATAAACACCCTACAACCAAACTCTTCCCCCTTAACTGTCTCTATATCTTAGCAAGCAGCTGTGCCGGCTTCCTGGAGTCACATTTTCCTCTACGAACAATTTTTCAATCTTTCTTTCATTTTCTGTCTTCCTGTGTTGCGCAAGCACGCACAGAAACACACAGATTAATAAAGACCATCAGAGCCAGAGGCAATTGATTACCGAAAGCTGCAGCTCAGCTGGTTTTAGGAAAGTAATTTGAATTGAGCAGAAGAAGCATCTAAAGCGTTTAGTGACTGAGCAACATATTTTGGGGCAAATCGTGTGAAAATGTATTACTGTTTTGTTTATATTTGGCAACTTTTGTAAGGTTTCATACAAGCAGCTAAAATTGCCATTTACTTTTAGTTTGCAAAACCATGACTTTGATCATTTGACAGCTGATTGTTTAACATAGTTGAAAATAGAAATTGAAAAATAAAACAAAGTTTAAATTAAACCCTTTTCTGTAGCTCAGCAAATATAGTCTAAACTTCAGCACAGCATTGAGTAAAAACAGCTGAAAGAAGCTCTTGTCTTACCTCCAGGAAGGTGGTCGTACTGCTCTCCTGGTTCCCCGGAGCCAAAGCCTGCACCCTCGGGTGCGGAGGCAGTGAGGAAGGGGGTCCCCGCTGAACTGAGCATCATCACCTCCTCCAGTTTGGGGTAGTTATCCATGGGGGAGTGAGGGAAGCTCAGAGGCTCTGAGATCTGCAGGGCAGGGAGGATCATCTCGGTCTTGGCTGCAGCCATCCTCTGCTGGTGCTGAGGCTGCGCTGGTGGCTGCTGCGGAGTCGCTGTATGCGTGCTGGCAGAGCGGTGCCTCGCAGGTGGAGGGGATCACTTAGCCCAGCACTTCAGCTGATGCAGTGGAAGACCTTGTTTTCAGCTTTCCTCTGTAGCTCTTCTTCTCCCGTTGCTGTTTTTCCTTTTCCTCTCGAAGGTGAGAAAAATCCACTTGTCTTTTCAGCAAGAAGAATCTAATCAGTCCTCTACACTCATTCCCTAAGATGAATCAAAACGGATCAGCTGATCAATCTTGATTTCTTTGCATTGAATTAGGCCAACTATCCAATAAGGTTCTCACCTTCTTGGATGGTTGTTGTTTTGACTTTTTTGTTTGACTTTTGCATTGATATGCAGGGACTTCTATGTATTTCTGTTCTAACAGTTGCTCATGTGTGCTCTCAGAGCTCTCTCTATGAGCTGCGAGGTTTCCCCGCTCTTATATACCCTCTTGTTGTGACGTAGATGTCCATATATGGAGGCAGAGGAAGCCCATATTAGGCATTGCAGTAGCACACACACACACACACACACACACCGGCCTGAGGGACAGCAGAGGAACGACTTTATATTAAGCGCTTGCAGTAAATTTGCGAAGACAACGCTGCTCTCCCCTCCTCTCTGGTCCCGAATCAATGTGTGTTCATAGCCAAGCAGTTCAAGCAGACAAGCGGTGTAATTCTCGCTCTCCCCCGGTCCTCCGATAGATCTGTTTCGGATTTCCCTTCTGTGCAGCGGGCTGCTGGCTGCTGGCTGCTCCCGGAACCCTCTGTACCGCCGTTGCCTTATAAGGTCGTGACTACATAAGGACCTATTCCGGTGGGTTCCATTACCATGTCCTGTCCTTATTTGGAGTTCCTGAGGCAGCGCCGATCGCTTTTTGGCAGAGAATGAGACCGAAGTGCAAATCATGTCCAGCGTTCACAATAACTACTGCTGGCAAAGGAGCTCACTTTTCTGTGTGAAAGCATATGATCGGACCCAACTGAAAAGTTAATATCTAGGAAAGTCTGAAACGTAATGCAGAGTTATTTACAAATTATAAGTTTATAAATTAGCCTTTATATTCGGCCTAAAAGTAACGTGCATATATATATATATATATATATATATATATATATATATATATATATATATATATATATATATATATATATATATATATATATATATATATATATGCACGTTAACAATATCTTTAAGAAAAAAACAATGTTGCATGTACTATTATATATCTGAGGCAATGCCTCAGATATATAATAATGTGCAAACTCTGCTGCAAACTTCCTCTAAATTAACTTTCCGTCTCCCTCGCCATTGCCATTGATTTATGAGCGCACAGATAGCCGGATGCTGACGAGGTGCGGGGCGATCCGTCTAATTGAGGGGGTCCCCCCCCCCCCCCTCTGCTCAATATTCACGGGATCTCTCTGTCACTCAGCGGCCTAATGGGCCGCATTAACAACGCAGCGCGCAGCTGCGAGGACGCCTGCGGGGTACCGATGTTCCCCCGGCTGCTCCAGCTTCGCCCCGGCGCGCCAGCTCCGCTCGGTGCGGTGCTGACGAGAAATCAATGTGTTTCCCTCGGCTGCTGACTGGGTCTATACCAGAGCGGCCTCGTTGGGAAACATCGTGGGCTGGAGGCTGTGAGGTGGCCCGAGAAAGAAAGTGAGACGCTGAAAAGAGATGCTGCTGCTGCTGCTGCGTTATAAAGCTGGTCGAGACCCCCATGGTCTTAAATGTAATGTGATTTAGGGCTAAATTCCAGACTGTTATCCTTCATTTATAGCCAAGTGTTGTTGTAACAACAAAATAAAAAAAGGAAAATGAGCAAATATGTCTAATATTATACTAATTATATCTGAACTGCTTTGGATAGGTTTGTGGTCTTTACCAGATCGCATTCCCTCCCAGGCATTTCTCATTCAGCCTCGGGCAAATCTGCTTGTTACCCCCATTAGACTGATTGCTAAATTTTGTAATATATTATAAATGACCTTGGAAACTTACTACTTCTCAAAATCCAAATATTATGAATCACAGTTTGTAGATGTGCAATGTTTCTTCATGGGGATGCTGTATCCATGAATGATCAAATTAATCTTGTACAGAGGTAAAGTGGGTTGCAAAAGTATAACCTTTGAGCAATTCTACATTTTGTTACTTTGCTCCTGGGATTTTATGTGACAGACCAACACAAGGTAGTGCATGATTGTGAAGCCAAAAGAAAAGGATACATGGTTTTTGCAATTTTTTTTACAAAACAAAGCAAAAATACTGAAAGGTGTGGTGTGCATTTGTGTTCAGCTCCCCAGAGTGAGTATCTTGTAGGGCCTGTCCACACGGAGACGCGTTTCGCTTTATACGTATACATTTTTTATCGTATTAGCGTTTCGTCCACATGGATCCGGCGTTTTGGGAGACTGAAACCGCTATTTTTTTAAACCGGGTCCCAAAGTGGATAAATCTGAAAACGACACCCTTGCGGTTTCATGTGTACAGCCAATCCATATATTTTGTGAAACGATGATGTCATCACATCACGTGTCGGCTGCTTCACTCGTAACTGCAACAACAATAATGGCGGACTACATGATTTTGTTCGTGCGGCAGAAGCTAAGGAGCCTACTAGCTTTATTACAGCAAAATCTATTGCTTTGTTATAAATGTATTGTTCTTGGTTCGTATACAGCGCGCAAGGTTATGCGCATGCTTAAAGTCTTCTTCTCTGTGTATAGTGTATCTGTTGCAGAATTACAGCGCCCCATACTGGTCTGGCATATATACTACACCGTTTTCAGTTGGTTTCAGTGGTTTTGTTTGTACACAGATATTTCTTGAGGCGACGCCGTGTTTACGGAATTTTTTTTTAGAACAAGGAAAAAAAATTATCGGATAGGGAACGCACCGGCTTCGTGTGGACGTGGCCATAGATCCATTCTTTTGAGGTATGTTTGTACCAACATTGTACATCTAGAGAATATTATTTTGGCCAATTCTTCTCTGCGAACTAGCTTAAGCTCACTCAGGCTGGATGAAATAGGATTGTAAATAGAATCTCAGTGGCATTTAGGCCTGGGCTTTGAATGGGTCGTTCTAACACATTAATACACTTTGATCTAAACAATTTCGCCATAGCTCTGGCTTTACGTTTAGTCACTGTCCTACAGTAAGGGAATCTCTGCCCCGCTCTCAAGTCTTTTGGAGCTTCCAACAGCTACTGCCAGGACCGCCAAGTACTTAGTACCTCATCCATCTCCTCATCAGTTTTGGCAAGTTTATCTTGCTCTGCTAAAGAAAAGCTTCCCCACTGCATTATACAGCTAACCAACATGTTTACCTGTGGTAATAGTCTGTTCAGGGTGATGTGCATTGTCATTTTTTCTTCTACTCAAGTTTTTTCTTGTAAGTCAAAAAGTTTCGTTTTGGTCTTTCCTGGCCAGAGCAACATTTTCCACCTCCTTACTGTGTTCCACATTGATTGTGGCAATCTGCAAACATGACTTCTTGTGGCTTTCTTTTACCAATGTCTTTCTTTTTACCACTCTTCCATAAAATTGCACAGCCAAAAGCTGTCCTGTCAACAGCTTCTCCCACTTAATCTCTGTTGGTCAATCATATAAAATCCCAGCAAAATGCACAGAAGTTTGTAGTTGTAATATAATATAATAGAATAGAATAATCCTTTATTGTGTGACAAAATGTGAAAAGAGAGTACAAATATCATTGTAAGGCACTGTTTAAACTTTTAGTTTTTGTTCTCTGCAAAAAAAGGGTTCCCTCTCATTTACTGAGGTGTTTCCTAATAAAACAAGTAGTCAGATGATGACTGTACAGTAAGTTAGAAAGAAGTGTATTTGTCTGTGAGGGGAGTTGATGAATAAAATCTAAATTCCTGTCTGCATCCACCTCCTCTGTCAGTGGCGAAGCAAAGAAGAAAAAGTAGAGCGCGCAGAGGAGAGAACTCATCATCTGATAACAATGTAATAAAATCAGGTTAGGGAAAACTCCGAAAAGTAATAAAGTAATAAAGATGATAAACAGTTCACAGTGACTGTTTGCCCCCCCCCCCCCTTTCTTCCTGATGCATGGGTTAGTGAGAGGGGAGTGGAGAAAGTGGATAGCGGCAGGAAGGATGAGGATGTAGGTACTTATGATCTTTGTGCACTGTTGGGTGTTAATATATGTGTTTGGGTCAGATAGTTCAGCCTCCTATGTGTGTTTCCCTCTCCTGCCCACACAAACCTGCCAGAGGAGTTCTTGGCTGATGAAACTCTAGTGCAGGGGCTCAGATAAAAAGGCTCTCCCGTTTCCTATGCAGCCACCACACCCCTACTACGACTCACAAACACACCCTGGATGAGCTCTGGTTAATATTTGATCGTGCCATGATCTACTGAGAAAAGATGAAGAAGTTGCCCAAAAAAATGGAAGGTGAAAAAGCGATTAGGAGTTGGAACAAAATATGAGAGACGGAGAGGAGAGAAAAGTGCAAGAAAATGTAGTTTTTGTGGTGTGGTAAAAAAAAACTGGATGCACGTTAAGAAAAAGAGATATGTGGGAAGGAAGGGTGAATGTCATCAACAGAAAATAGAAAGTCTGAAAGAGAATCCTCACGCCCACATATCATATGTGGGAGCAGGCTTGGGGCTGGCATTTGTCAGCAACCAATATGCCAGACAACTCAGTTCAGGAGAAAGGACAGACATGCTGGTGTTCCACCTCCACACCTGCCCACACTAAGCAGTGGTGCAATCCCTCTCCATTAGCATACAGGTGAATTCGGCCTCATGATGGGCTCCCTTGATGGGAGGAGCTAGACAACAGAGTGCGTGATGACAGTTACCCAAAGCCTGCATGTTACATCATGAGAAATGAGAGGGTGGGGTGGATAAATAATCTAATAACATAGACAAAACAGACAGGAGCTGATTATTTTTGAGAAACACATAGCAGCCTTTACTAAGGAATGAGAGTTTGTGGTTTAATCGTGGCCTGACATGTGTTTTACACCGTGTCGGGAGATAATCAACAGGCTGGAGATCAGAGGTCGGAGTATTTGCCCACAGTCACAGGCAATAGTTATTTTGGAGACGAGCATAAAAATACAAGCTAGGATGTTGTTTCCTAAATGTTATTTTCTATATATATATTTTTCAAGTTTTGTGTGCAGGAGTGTGCACCCTGACCTTTTGTATACTAGATGTATCTATAAAGAGATTTGATAAAATGACTGAGGCATTTACATAAACAAATGGATGCGTAGAAGGCCACTTTACTTTCTTTTTCTTTTTTTTGCACTTTATCATTTTCATTTTCAGTATACCCAGTTCTGTTTTTTTTTTATTGGCCATATGGGCACTTACCCAGGGAAGAATTAGAATGGGAAGCACACAAGCAGCAGATGAAATGATAAAATATATATATAATTTATTTTTCAGTTGTGCTTTGAAGATTTTTATTGCTTTTGTGCATGTGGAGACAACAATTACAGCTTGCTGCTGAGAATTCTGAGACTATTTTACAGCAAAAGACAAAAGCTGTAACAAAATGTCCTTCACCTTATCCTTCCCTCTAAAGCACATGGCAACAATGATATTGGCTGCAAAAAGCCTGAAAAATGTTTGTTTCTTTTGGATCCTGGGAACACTGTATAACAAGAGCTGTGCTACGCAGAAATGAAAACAGTTCAAACACACACAACCTCTTTTAGTTCCACTTCATTCAACAATAGTAAAAACACGACCCTTGAAAAAAGTTCAAACATTTATGTTTCAAAAGTAGAATGATTTCAGTAGTTCTTAGCAGCTTTTGAAAATTATTAAACCATTATTTTTTCATTGAAAGTAATTGGTTTTATTGTGTATACCACCTTTTGAATGTCTAAATACAGAGCTTGTCTTTTCCTGCACATTTATTACTCTGCCAAAAACTTGTTTCCAGATGCTATATGCAAATCCATTAGAGGTCCATCCATTCCTATGGAAACTTCCTTGATTGCATGTGTACATTTGCAAAGTTTCCTCTGAATTTGTTTTTTACTGTTGCATGATTTGAATACATTCATATGATATTTTGGAAAAATAAAATCTGTTGGATGTGTCAAAAAAGAAGAAACAAAAAAAATCTACCATGGTCTTTACTGGTAGCCCTGTACACTGACCCAGTTCAGTGATTGCAAGCTTATTGAAATGTTTAGGAGAATAGTTAGGAACTATATCTGAATATTATAAGTTTTAAACTGAACCGGTGGCATGCAAGTTGTTTAAATATGTGATGTGTTTGTTTTCAGCCCCTTTTACTTTGATTCCCCTAAGTAAAATGCAGTACAACCAGCTGCCTTCAGATGTCGCCTAGTTAGTAAATAAAGACCACATCTGTGTTATTTAATCTCATTATAAATGTTGATCTGGGAAGGCTTATGAGATATCATTTGTGAACATACAGAACCCAAGAATACAGCAGAGAGGTCAGAGATAAAAGCATTAAGGAAATTTAAAGTAGGGTAAGATTAGGAAACAACAACCCAAGCTTTGAACGTCTCACAGAGCTCTGCTCAATTTACCATCTGAAAAAGAAGAGAAGTGCCTTATAGGCCCATTGGTAACTCTCCAGGAGCTGCAGAGATCCAGAGCTCACATGGGAGAATCTCTTGACAAGACAACTAATAGCTCTGTGCTAAAAAAAAGTGTTTAGTAGGATAAGACCAAAATTGAATGTTTTGTCACCTAAGCAAAATGTTATGTGAGTGGCAGAAAACTAACACAGCACACCATCTGGAACATGTCAAGCCCCTGCGGGTGGTTTCCCAAGCCAGTGGCAGCATCATGCTGTGGGGAGGCCTTTCTGCACTGGGAACAAGTTCAGTCTTTAGCAGGAAATGACTCAGAAGATACTCTTAAAGTGAAGCTAACATTGGAAAGTTGTAGCTTATAATGGGATACTCAAAGTCCAGGCCTTAATTTTAATTTAGAGTCTGTGGCAAGACCTGAAATTCAGTGTACACATACAACATCTATACTATTTGATTGAGCCTAAGTTATTTTGCATGGTACCAAAGGCAACACATTTCTTTTTCTGCTAAAAGCAAGTAGATACACCTCAAAAACCTGCAGCTGTCATTATGGTAAAAGATAGTCCTAAGAAGTATTGACTCATGGACTGGCAACAACATATTCAAGATTCCTTTGTAAGATATTTAAAGCATGTATTATTTTCCATCTTTCGACTTGAGAATTGCACAGTATTTTGTGTTGGTGTATCACATTAAAATCCGAGTGAAATACATTAGTTTTTGGTTGTCAAATGATAAAATGTAAAAGAAAAGACAGAGGCGTATGAATAGTTTCTCAATGGAATGTATATACCTACCACCTACTCTGGATAACTTTTATCTTTCCATACCTACACTGAGTTGTGCAGAAATGGTTTAACTTACCATATTCTACAGATTTTAATATATTAACAGACTTGCAGATGCGAGACAAATGTTTTGTGTAAAACACTACAGCAAAGGCTCTAATAACAAACTATCTCTATTTGTTGAGGAATTCAAAAACACATCTATATGCTGCACAGCAATCTTCATAAACCTCAGCTCAGCTAAGTCAAACACAGCCCATGACCGTAGATTGAAGAAGATTTCAGCTTGGCATAGAGTCAAACATTATTTCATCTTTTCAGAGGAGTTGAAGAATGGCACTGAGGAATGCAGGCCTTGTGTCAGTGGCATATGAATATCCTTTAACATCATAAGTTTTATTTTACTGTGAGAGCTGGAAAGCTTCAGGCCCCAGTGACTTTTGAAAAACAATCTGCTTGCACCTGACAGTCAAAACAGACATTCTTCCTTGTAGAATAACCCCCAGGCTGTGCAGAAGCAATGGTGTCAGTGTTTCACATTGGAAAAAAAGAGCAGCAGCATTGAATAGTAGCTCTGTCTGTTGTTGCGTTCTGAAGGTGGTAGAAAACACAAAGAAATTTACTAAACATAAAGTCCACCCTGCACCACAAGGCCCCATCTTGTCCCCGAGGACATGACCTCACTGAGTCGCCAGCCTGTTAAAGCTTGTGATAAAAGGTCTGACCCCTGACCTTTCAGCTCCCAATGACTCACTGGTGCTGCCCTGCATCCGTAGAAATGGGGCTCCCCCTAACCAAGCAGGATTCTGTGCACATTATCATTGGCTAACATTTAAAGGTTGTCACAAAGTGTTTGAACTGTGTATGCCACAATCTGTTGCTGATTCCCTCATGTTGCCAAAACCAATGTGCACACAAACATCTAAGGTCTGAATTGATCATCTCATGCCTTCAAGCAGTTTCTGATTAATTGTTTGGGAGCTCAGAGGCAACCAAATTAGCTTAGCAGTTCAAATGAAGGATCAGGGAGCATGAGGATACTGCTCACAGTAGAAAATCAATTTCAAAATGCTTTCAAATTTTACCGATCTGCCTGAGAGAAGGTACCTGTTACTGATGGATGAGACATGAGATCCGGGCTTCTCCCTATATAAAAATATATTTTTATAAGTGAGGCTTTTTCTAAGTTTAGCTTCGAACTAAATGTATTTATTTGTTTTTGTAAATGTACTTTGATTACGTTTATACTACTTATTCACTTTTTTGAGCTGCATTATTCTAACAGTTGAAGAAAATACCTAGATTTAAAATCAAATCAACTCAATATTATCCAGTGATAGCTTTACAATGAGTAAACTCCCCATTATGGGGATGAACTGACATTTGAGGTTTCACTGATGCAAAACCCTTATGTGCAGGTGTACAGAGATACACCAAAAAGTGAAATTATCAAATGAATCATCCTGTATTCTTGATAAGTAAATGGATTATTGTATGGACGAACAGTCTTTAATGATGTTGGATCAAAAGGCAATACCTTTCGGCTGACTGGAACTGCTCTTTAATATGCTGACGTATGACTTCATGTGGTTTGGTGGGCTGTCTTTATTTAACTCAGGTAGGAGTGAATCATCTTCATAGGAACTCTGAGCAAACTTACAAATCTGGTTGTATTCTAAGTGGTTCTTAAATTTCTGCCAAGAATTTAACTTTTCCCTCATCAGCTCTTACACTCTAAATTGTCTTATTTGAAAGTGTAGAGCTAACAAGTGTATTGTAGCATCAGTCATGCTTTTTCTATGCTAATTTTTTTATATTTTCTTTACACATGTCCTGTCTGGCTGTGTGGAGCTCAGAACTGGTTTCTGAGTATCAAGTAGAAGCATGACAGATTTACTACCACAAGTGAAGCATTATGACTTTTGCTATAGTACTCCACTTGATATATATGTGTAAGAAATATTTATTAGAAATTATGGAGGGGGGGGGGGGGTTTCTGATGTGCTAGGGGCATGGAGAAGGAATAAAGGGGAAGAAAGAAAGTAGATGAAGAGAGGTAGGAGAAAAAGGTTAAGAGAGAGAGGGTGAGCCAAAGATACAAGAAAGGAAGAGGAACAAAGAAAACACAAGAAAACATCACAGTCTCCCTCCACACCAGCAGGACAGCAGGGAGAGGGAAAAAACAACGAGAAAACAAATCAAACAATGCAAACTGAGAACAAAACAACCACAAGCCAGAAATAGATCTATGAATACGATAACAGGCTCACTGAAAAGCTCATGGTACCGATTACCACCAGGCAGACCAATGCAGGGCTGACCGCACCTCCAAGAGAGGAGCAGAGGAGAGCCCTGGGGGAACATCCAGGAGCTACAATGCAGGGGCCCGTGGGGCCGCAGCAATGAGCCCACAGGCCTAGGACCGGGGGGGATCCAGCCATGGACCCCGAGTCCCGAGGGCGCCCCACCCCCCAGCAGGGCCCCGACCAGGGACCGGCCGACGAGGGCCGCCAGGCTGTAGGGTAGATGGCAAGCCAATAGCCAACATGTGCCGCCGCCACCCCAGGCCATGTGTCATGCGTTCCCTCCCTCTTACGCACATACATTCTCATCTGCACACCAAAACACATAAAAAGGACGCTGTACATCCACTCATACTCACATACATACACACTCTATACTCCCAGGTCCAGGTACTGATACCCCAGCACAGCAACCAGCCCCTGGACCCAGGAGGTGTTCCCCTACCCTCTGGGATGGAGACAAGCAGCCCGCCAGAGCCAACACAGTGGCGAAGCAGCCCACCAGCCCAGGCCCCGACCAGACCGCCTGTACCGCTCGAGTATGGTGTTGATGCGTGTTGTTATAATGTACATTTAAAACAGAGGGGTGGGATGTGGGGAAGGCAGCCACACATCCCCCAACCCTACTCCGAGCCCTCAGTGTCTATATGCAGTTTAACGGTGGGCACCGGCACCAGAGGTGAAGCTGATTGAACAGCTCCTCCTCTGGCTGCCAAAAAGCCTGCCCCCTCTAAAGTTTTCTATGCTTATTAAGTGGGGCTTTAACCTATCAGTTCAGGATTTTTGAAAAGAAGGTTCTGTTTATACATAATACAATCGTTAATATCTTACAAAGAGAAGATAACTATCTTGGTGTCTTCATCTTGTTTAAAGCCAGATTAGCTGGACCCAGAAACTGGTGCTAATGACCAGTAAGACCAAAGTTGACTTTCTACTGTGTTAAAGCAACTCGTATCAGAACAATATAAAGGTGTTGTTCTGTTAGAGCCTTGCTGTCATTTTGTGTTTAGGAAAAAAATTACCTATCAAGAATTCTTGAAAAAACAGAAATACCGATGCAAATTCACCCACTTCCTAGGTGCACGGAGAGGGAGAAAATTATAGGATGAATGGAAACTCCGGTGTTCTATCGAAGAGTGCAAGGTCGTCAAAAAAAGCAAGCGCGCACCCGAGCTTGCCTGACTCGACAGCGGCGTCTGTCAAGTTGTGCAAGATCATCGAAAAAAGCCAGCTCCAATACAGTGGCTTGCAAAAGTATTCGGCCCCCATGAACTTTTCTACATTTTGTCACATTACAGCCACAAACATGAATCAATTTTATTGGACTTCCACGTGAAAGACCAATACAAAGTGGTGTACATGTGAGAAGTGGAACAAAAATCATACATGATTCCAAACATTTTTTACAAATAAATAACTGAAAAGTGGGGTGTGCGTAATTATTCAGCCCCCTTTGGTCTGAGTGCAGTCAGTTGCCCATAGACATTGCCTGATGAGTGCTAATGACTAAATAGAGTGCACCTGTGTGTAATCTAATGTCAGTACAAATACAGCTGCCCTGTGACGGCCTCAGAGGTTGTCTAAGAGAATGTTGGGAACAACAACACCATGAAGTCCAAAGAACACACCAGACACGTCAGGGATAAAGTTATTGAGAAATTTAAAGCAGGCTTAGGCTACAAAAAGATTTCCCAAGCCTTGAACATCCCACGGAGCACTGTTCAAGCGATCATTCAGAAATGGAAGGAGTATGGCATAACTGTAAACCTACCAAGACAAGGCCGTCCACCTAAACTCACAGGCCGAACAAGGAGAGCGCTGATCAGAAATGCAGCCAAGAGGCCCATGGTGACTCTGGACGAGCTGCAGAGATCTACAGCTCAGGTGGGGGAATCTGTACATAGGACAACTATTAGTCGTGCACTGTACAAAGTTGGCCTTTATGGAAGAGTGGCAAGAAGAAAGCCATTGTCAAAAGAAAACCATAAGAAGTCCCGTTTGCAGTTTGCCACAAGCCATGTGGGGGACACAGCAAACATGTGGAAGAAGGTGCTCTGGTCAGATGGGACCAAAATGGAACTTTTTGGCAAAATGCAAAACGCTATGTGTGGCGGAAAACTAACACTGCACATCACTCTGAACACACCATCCCCACTGTCAAATATGGTGGTGGCAGCATCATGCTCTGGGGGTGCTTCTCTTCAGCAGGGACAGGGAAGCTGGTCAGAGTTGATGGGAAGATGGATGGAGCCAAATACAGGGCAATCTTGGAAGAAAACCTCTTGGAGTCTGCAAAAGACTTGAGACTGGGGCGGAGGTTCACCTTCCAGCAGGACAACGACCCTAAACATAAAGCCAGGGCAACAATGGAATGGTTTAAAACAAAACATATCCATGTGATAGAATGGCCCAGTCAAAGTCCAGATCTAAATCCAATCGAGAATCTGTGGCAAGATCTGACAACTGCTGTTCACAAACGCTGCCCATCTAATCTGACTGAGCTGGAGCTGTTTTGCAAAGAAGAATGGGCAAGAATTTCAGTCTCTAGATGTGCAAAGCTGGTAGAGACATGCCCTAAAAGACTGGCAGCTGGAATTGCAGCAAAAGGTGGTTCTGCAAAGTATTGACTCAGACTTACGTTTTATCCCATGGTGAGTAAAACAAAACATTTTCCATATTCTGTCCTTAACATGTGTTTCACAGAGGAAGACCATGGATGGCACACTGCCTCTTACTATTTCCCATATAAACAATCATGGACTTCTCTGTAAGTAATAGCCCAATGCAAATGTGATAATGGTTTAAAGAATCGTAAAGATTTAAAGATATTTGAGACTCCAGTTACTTTAATGCCTTAGAAAGTTCACTTTGGTCCTGTGTCCTCTTGGACTAGCCCTTAGCATAAGCCTCTAGGACCAACATACCTAAATTTATACACAATTAAGATATCAAAGAGTTATCTACTATACAGTATGATAATCACTGGATATTCCATTTTTACAAAATCTCTCTTTAAAAAAATTCTAAACTGATCCTTTTGTTTCTTCTCCAATCATAACCAAGATGAGCATAAATTATCGGTCTAAAAAAATGTGTAAACCCACCCAAAAACTTCCCCCTTCTTTGCTGATCTGTCCAACCAGGATTTTATGTAGCCAAGTAAGGTATGTATATAGTAAATTAGACAAGACACTGTCAAATCAAATAATCTCCCTGGGTCCAATGACCAAAGCTGTTGTGATGTAAAAATGACAGAAAGAAAGACATATCTGCTCAAGTGAGAGTTATTTGTTTGTAGTGTTGGAGAAGATGCAGAGGCAAAGAGCAGAGAGGGTGAGAAGCAGAAGATAAATAGGTAGGAAGAGAGTCAGAAGTGCATACGTGAAAGTAAAGAAGAGCCAAAAAGCAACAGAGTAAAAAAAAGAGACTGTTGGCTTGTTGACAGGTGGGCCTGAGGGCAGGTACGACAGGTTGATTCAGGTAACCCCCTCTCTTCCTCCGCGCTCTCTCCACACCCTCAAACTCCAAAGCCTCCCCTGTACCCGCAGCTGGAGACTGCGGCTGTGGGATAGCCTACAGGGCTGGGGAGACAGGTCTCCATCAGAAAACCCCACAACCCTTTATAATCACACAATAATCATTTAACTTGGGGTGCCACGTGTCAACAGGCATGACAGCTGATGAGGCGGATAGACCAGACATCTCACAACAAAAACTGCAAAGCAAGGATCGTACGCTTCTGAGAATGAAGAAGAAAAACAGGATCTGGAATGAGTGGAGAATAAATAAATGAATACCTGTCAGAAAGACTTTGCTTATGGGACAATGGTTTTCAGGAGCCAATGCTTGAGGGCCAAATGTCACTTTGGGTCACTTGGACTGAAGACTCGCAAATAGATTTCATAAACTCAGCTCCACCCAGACGATAAAGTATCTCTAGTACTATATAATTCCAACTAATTTAATTTGCACTGATTCTTTCAAATTAGATAATCTCTTGTAAATTAACATTTTTGAAGTTGGTTATCTTCAAGCAAGTCATTGGAAAACGACCGTGTATGCAGGTTAATGGTGCAAATGTATTAAGGAGACAAGATCTGTGCAAGAAGCAGGCATTTACCTTAATGGGAGAAACGTGACTGGTGAGATGTGTTTACATTAAAGGAGGGTGAGAGTTCAGCTGAGCAGAGGGAATATTTTTCTGCCTACGCTGGCGGCAGACGGTGTAATGAATTTCTATAAAGTGTACTGCAAATAAAAATAAAGACACACAAAGGAGATTGCATGTTGATGGTTGTCGGGTAATGCTGACAAGAAAAAAAGGGGTGAGGACGCTGTTGGAACTTGCTGTCCTACACAGTTTGGAAAAGGGATCCAGTCGTCTTGATCCGAACTTTAAAAAAAAAGAAACCTCAGTTGTTATGCTAAGATTATGGAACAATAATCTAATTTAAACAGGAGCTTTTGACAAATGCACAAAGAAAAGCGATCAAACAGGGGGTGAAACATTTTGTTGTCCACCTTTCAACAAGGACATCAGCGCAGGTTGTGACAGAGACGCACACCAACACATTCCATCATTTGTGTTAGTCTTGCTATACAAACACACTTTGCACATGGTTTACTGAACACAAACACCCAGTTACACATACACAATTACATCCGAAAAGGACTGATACCAGTACATGTATCTACAAGAGCACTGACAGCACACACCCTGCTTGAGCTTGACAATTAAAATCAATCCCGTGGAAGGCCATACTGTACTTTACAGCCAAACTGGGGAAAAACTATATAGTTGTACTCGAAAACTGTTAACCTGAGATCATACATGGATTTGTCCATGAAAAGGCTCAGCATGTTTATTTAATTTGGTTTTTTCCTTGTATTGTCTTAAAGAGTCATTTGAAGAAAATATGTTGAAATGAAAAATCATAAACTTCCATTTTCCCAACAGTGGGACTGTGACATTGTGTGTTCTCATTACCAACACACCGTCATCCCTCTGTGGGTCTTACTCTCTGAGTTTCTGTCTCTTTCCCCATCTATCTCTGCATTCCCAGACAGCTTTAGCAGTTCAAACCCTCGCACTGCGGCATTGTCACACACCACACTGGTTGCCATGGAGAAATAGTCCTCCTGGTCTCCAAGGTACCCAAGTCTATTGTCTTTGGCTTCTTTATTTAGATGAAAACATGATTTGTTGGAAGGGATCTACTTATTTTTTTTCCGCTGCTTCTTTTTGCCACCTTTTCTTTGGTCTTTGCGGCGCTCATGAGCATCAATGCAAAGTTGTGTGATGCGTATTGTTTCATCCTTCTTCTTTCCAGGAGTTTGACTGTGCGCATGTGTGCGTCAAGCTCGTCTGATGTTTTGTAGCAATTAATTTTAGTGTGTCTGCATGTCAGCGCCCCAGGAGGGGGGCTGTACAAAAGTTTTCCCCACTGCCACAGCTCTCGCCAGGGCTTATAATTGCCTTCTATTACCAGGGCTGGGTGTCACAGCGCCTGCCTGTCTGTCACCAGGAGACTCTCAACTAACAACAGATGATGAGGTAAAGAAGTTGGAGTTTTCCTACTGCTACTCTTTTTGGGTGAAGAAAAAGAAATATATATATATATATATATATATATATATATATATATATATATATATATATATATATATATATATATATATATATATATATAGTGACCACGACAAGTAGAGCAATGATCAGCCAACTCTTCTATAGATATGAAACCAAGACATGTGCCAAGAAGGAGCGAGAAATCAGCTCCCTGATTCACCTGACTGAGATGTCATTTAGATTGGTTAAATGCAGCCTGGCATCCAAGAGAAGCAAGGTGATCACAACTAAATGGACAAAACTTTTAGAAGCCAATATTCAACATTTTACTTGGTATCCTCTAGGCAAATGGTATCAATGGAGATGCTGCTAGGAAGTGATAACCAAGCACCTGAAATCGCGTACAAGAACTTTTTCAGCAAGTAAGGTCCCACACTAAAGACTTATAGTGACATATCCAGGGTCCATACATGTACCCTTTTCATTGGACAGTAAACAAGAATGCATGAAGAACCCTCTACTATAATTTACAATTCTGGTAAAGATGTGTTCAAAACACTTAAATTGTTGCTGTGGAGACCTGGCAACCTCAAGATGCCACAGTTTTCTTTAGTTTTCTAACAGTGAGCTTCGGAAATGTATTTTACCTCAGTTACTATCCTCCTTACTACATGTGGTGGTAAGACAAATTTGGATCCATGCCCAGCCATCTTTGACATCGTTCCAGTTTTATATTTCTTTATAATTAGATTGACTGTACATATGGGCCAAGTTTCCAGCCACCATTTGTATGTGCCCCATTTGGACTTTAATCAGGCTGGGCACTAAGTGGGCTTGGAATACTCGGAATACTCTGATCCGATCACACTCATTCCGATCAAGATTTCATTCCGATTGAGACCGCTAGGCTATGCCGATTGTTAATCTGATCGCCGTTCATGTACACACATATTCTGAATGTCGGTCATTAATGCACATGTCTGTTACGTCATGCGTAGACGTACATTACCTCGGCGTAAAACAATAAAGAGATTCAGATTAGAATTTGACTGTGTACACAACAATAAAGGCTTGTAGATGTAAAACTGTCACCAGAAAAAATAAAAGCACGTTCTTAAGAACATCGTACCGCTTCATTTTAAACACTCGCACCCATGTTTGTTTACAGCGGAAGTCTCCTGCTTCTTCTACGGCCGTTTCCAGTATTTTAGATAGTTCTGCGCCAGTCAAAATGGTTTATACCGATTGAACGCTTGTTATAACCGGATAAATTCTTTCAGGGCCCATATACACAGTCAAATTCTAATCCGAACTATGATCAGATTAAAGAAATTTTACACATGTAAATGCAGCCAAACATGAGACCCACTTAGGTTGACTAAAGATATCCTATTTTTGACTAAACCTGTGGGACTTCCTATGTACTTCTAAGCTTGATCTCAAATGAGTAATAAAAAAAAAAACACCTCGAGTTGTGCATTAAAAGTTTTGACAGTAAATTCAATTGACACACGGCCATTATGTAAACTGTGAAAAATCAAATCTGAGCCCTATATGTAAATGTTGAAAGGGATTAGGTGGGTATTTTTTAGAGAAATACAGTAGGTGTCGGGGTAACTTCCTATTAATACTGCAGAAAACACAGGAAATCATGCATAACTGTCTAAAAATTCTGAGACCCTCTGATCAACTTAAAAAAATGAAGTAAAAAATCTAAAATGCCTTAGTTATATTTAAATAAATGAACTGTCAACATGTCATTTCTATACAGTATATGTAACTGATTTAATTTACAGTTTACTTTCTACCAATATATTTATTCATTGTATATATTCATCAGAATAAACTGAAGTGATATCAGCATGGTTTTGAAAGGCAGCTGTGAAAGCACAAACACCTAAATTCGGCACTATTCCAACCTTTGACCCTTTTCATTTGCATGTTTCCAACACCCCACCACAGCTGTCAACAGGCTGCTGCTCCTTTGCAGCTGAAAATCAAACAGGAAGTGACATCACTGCTCTGAGTTGGAGAGAAACAACCGAGTTAAGAGAAGAAAATAGACAGAGGCCGAGAGCAGCATGGCTGATGCGTGGAAAGAGGAAGTTGTCTGTGTTTTGTTCTCATTCAGTGGCTGTGGCTCAGACATCCCACTCTGTGGTCTTGTTTTAGACGCGCCAGACAAAAATAAAGACTCAGTTATAATTCTTTATTTTCCCATTCACACATGGTCTTCATTTCCTGCTTTACTGTTAAACAACCAAAAAACATACATTCTTTATTTCTTATGTTCATTTATGAACATTAAATTTCCCCTGACAGGAGTTTTTGATGACATCAGCTGTTGCTGGATTAGGACTTTACGCCTTTACACCTAATGTGTTCACTTCTTTCTTATAGAATATGTAAATGTTGTTACTGAACCATAGAGAGAGTAAGATATAAATATACCAAACAATTTAAGACATAGGGAACTCTAACCGTCAAGCCTATGTGTCTCCCTACACATATTGCTCTCAAATGAGTTGCAGCTTTTAACGATACAACACCGACCCTGTCATTTATAATATTTCTAAGGCTTCTGACCTCTACCTCTCTAACAAAAGTTATTTCTTTCTTAAAGACCCCCTGTGTCACATAAATATGTTGATATATATATATATATAATTACTCCATAAATATGCAAAAGGCAGCATCTTTTTTGATTATGATAATTGTATGACTTTATTTGGTTGTGTTAACACTTTTAATATTCTATATTCTTTATTTATAGTAATTATATTGTACTTTTACCCAGTTTAATATGATGTTGAGGAAGTTTGTTTGTTTGTTGTTGTATCCTGTTATTGTTTGGGTCTGTTTTTCCTTTTCAATTTAATTGTAAAGTGCTTTATAAATAAACTTGACTTGACTAAGTATCAGTTATGATACAAAATCATCCAAAAAATGTTTGTATGGTCAAAGGCAGCAAAAATACTAAAATTTCAGAATGTTTCCCATATGGAAAAGTTTAATATACAAATATTAAATATTCATCACATCAACAATAATACTTTTGAAAAACGGTGAAAAAGAATTAAATAAAATGGGCTTTTTTATGTTATGTAGAAGAAATGTTCCACCCCAGAAATGTAATAAGCTCTCAAATAGTGCTATAAGAGCCTAATTCCTGATGCAAAGATGTTTCTACTTTTTTCACTTTTTTTGCACAGGCACAGTGATGCAAAAGGGGAAGGAGAGGTTTCGGAAACTGTGACGCTGTGCTTTGTCAGCCCAGGGTGCAAGGAAGGGTTAGCAACTGCTGTGTGCTTTTGTGGCAGAAGCGTGCAGTGGCTTGTCCTCGTGGTACAAGGCTGTGCATTGAAAGGAGTGGGTGCAGGTAAACATGCTAAGACAAGCCGTCTCAGCAGCCGCTCTGAATTGTTGACACCTTTCACGCTGGTATGCCTACTTTTCCCTCATTATCTTTCACTGCTTCTTTTCTTGAATTCTCTGTATTCGGAATCCATGGAGTTCCTGAGGTTCTGGCTTCTGCACAATACTGAAAAGTGAAAACTCACCATAAACGATGTATATGTGTGTGTTAAATGGGCAGAGTTCACCTAAATCTTGTAAATTACTGTAAATCTTTTTGATGAAGGGAAATGAAAGCATCTGCCAACATAACAATCTTCCCTCCAGGCTATGCTGCAGACTTTGTGTCATCACTCATTGCCCAATATTTGCTGCTGTGGTGATGACGATCATCTTGATGATGGTATTGTGACTAGGATAGGCCAGAGCCACAAATAGACACAGGTTGTATGGAAAGCAGTTATTTCTAATCTTCAGAAAGGGAAACAAGAGAAGATGAGTCAGAAAAGATGTGCAAAGACGTTGACACGTCAGTCACTGAAGCTCCCAGCCCCATATATACTTTGGAGCAGAATCGGTAGCCTGCATGCTGGAGTTAATGGAAAAAGTGTCCAAGACCTGCAAGCGGAGGAAGGGTGTGACTGAAAACAGGAAAATGTCAAAAGGAGATGACCTGCTGAGAGTATAGGACAAATAAACTTGCAGTTGCTTTGTTTTGTGCTTTCGGGAATATCCGCACAGATTCACACACATATATCTCTCAGAAGTGAAAGAACCAGCAGGGAGAAGGGGGAGCGGGTGGTTGAGGAGGGGGGTGAAGGAGGGACAGACTGTGGGATAGAGGCTGTAAGGAAGGGAGAGGAGGTCTGGAGAAAGTCCAGGGGAACTCCAGCCTGCTGTTACCCAACATACTCTGTTTAAGCGGGGGCTGTAGGCTGTGAGACTCACTGTTGCTGCTGGAGGGGGGTGGCAAACAAACACATACAGTCAGGATTCATGTACGCTCTCGTCTTCTCATACACACATGTACTCCCATGGCCATGTCACCATAGTAACATACTGACCCTAGCCTTTAAGTTGCTCTCCTGAGCCCGATCGCCTGCCATTCTGTGAGTAGAGGGGTGGAGTAAATCGGCCTATTTATAGAAGGCCTTTTGCCTCATTTTTACTTCGAACAGTAAAAGGTAATCTCTCACTTCCAAAGTCTCACCACATCTACTTTTCTCCAAGAAACAGAAACAGTTTTGGCAGGAGATGATAGTTCATCTTATGACTGAAGAAAAATGATTCAACTGTTAATACAAATTAGCACATGTTCTACATGTAAAAGTTGGTGTGTGTGTGTGTGTGTGTGTGTGTGTGTGTGTGTGCGTGCGTGCGTGCGTGCGTGCGTGCGTGCGTGCGTGCGTGCGTGTGTGTTTGTAGGTGTGTGTGTGTGTGTGTGTGTGTGTGTGTGTGAGAGAGAGAGAGAGAGAGAGAGAGAGAGAGAGAAACTGCCTGGGTAATTGCACCACCACTACGAGTGTCTGTTCCCAGGCTGGAAAAGTTAACAAGGAGAAATGCTTAAGTGTAGCTGGAGTAAAACCACCATTCTCCTGGCTATGATCCAACTCCAGTGGCCTGTTTCTCACCCCCCCAGTGATTCTGAACGCAGTACACTGTGGTGGGTTCAGCTGAGGCCTCATAATACCAGGGAGACAAAGACAGCGAGCTGCTTCAGATAAAAGAGCTGATATTGATACAGTTGCTCCTTTTTCTGATAGTTTCCTGCACATGATCTGAATGTGCCTGGGCTTTTCATACATATACAGTAAGGGTATCATGTGATCTTGTAGCACAAGATTTTACAATATTAAAATCGCATAATATTTCTAATGAATTGAAATATGTCTCGTAAAGTGCTATCCAGCATATTACTGTCTAGAGAAGTTAGTGTAAGCTTATGAACCCTGGATATGAAGGTAAGTTATTTATTCTTATAAATATTTTTCTAAACTCTTAATTTGAAGTAAGAAAGAAAGTAGTTCTTCAGTTGCCCTGTTGTGTTGACATGATTAACTAATAAAGACTACTAGTCGGACTGACCAACAACATCCAGTTACAAAAACATAAAACAAGTCTCTAATATTTTTTATCATTTGTTCATCTGGCAAAAAATTTGGGTACTTGGTAAAAGAAAGAAGCAAAGTGCTTTGAAAGTACCGCAATTAGCTAAAGCTTAGCCACTACTAGTGACACCAAAGTGTCACCGTTTTTTAATGAATCTGGACTACATTTGCTACTTTACTTCAAAATCTAAAATAATGTGACTGGTCATATCTGAACTGGGTAATTCTCCACTGAGTGTTACAGGTTTAACAATAAATTGTGGCTCAAGATCTCATAATATTAAAAAGACAATAATTATCGTCCCCTTTTGCCCAACCATTAGTACTTCTGTCATTGTCTCCTTTCCTCTTTTCAGCATTCTACTCTAACAATGAGTGCATTACCACCCAAACCTGCTGTCCATTTGTTGATAGATGGTTGTGCAGTCTGGCATCTTTCACGGAGCACTGGGACAGGAGTTAGTGTCATGCTGAGCACGTGACATGATAAAGTCCTGTACAATTTTTGACCATGAGCACAGTGTGTCGTGCTTAAAACACAGCTTGTGCATTTTTACATTTCAAAATGTTGCTAAAATCGAGTCCCATTTTCTCTTTTTTGTCTCTTTAACCTAATATAATGTTTCTTTTTGTCTTGTCTCTTGGACACTAACCTATATCAGGTTTATTTTTGTGTTGTGAGCTGGATGTACTGCTACACCCTAATATGTACAATGACCTTAGAACATCTGTGTTGTTTGAAGTATAAACTAAGACAATTTAAAATGTTTGTACAGTAGCATTTTAAATTTTGTAGTTTTTCTTTTTATTCAACTTTCCATCTCTTATTTGCATTTTCCATTTGGTTTCCATTTCTTCAACTTATTTTTAGCTAACATCCGCCTTTTGGTTCCCTTTTTTCTGGTACAAAGTCATGAGGTACACATGTAATCATAATAACTGGACATATTTTATTTTTTAACAAACATATGTTTCCAGATCAGAACCGATCGTCCAATAGCACATATTTCAGTTTCTTTAGTTTTGTTGATTGAGAAACTGAAACTGAGACTTAGCTTACTTTTAGCTTTAGCCTACTTTAAAGCCTTATCCTTTATGAGCATGTTGACTGTATCTGGCTTGCGAAACCGTTTAACCTAAACACAGCAAACTAATGCCTTGGCTCTCACCTGGGTGCAACTTAAACCACAGATAATCATTGCACTCAAGCAGCTAGCTGTCCTAGCTTAACTTACTCCTCTCCTACAGGCTAGCTAATTGGCTTAGACTGTTTCCTTTGTGACATTCTGCGTCACACAGTAAACCTAAACCTAACACATAAGCACATTAACATGGTAGTGTATAAATAACTCAGAGTAGTTAAATTAAACCCCTGTGAATGTGGAAGTGAATATTTTGGGCAACTGTGATCTTGTTATTGGTGTTAAATTTAGCTCTGTGGCCCCATGAGGAGTGGAAACAGTGACAGGGACCTGTTTTGCCACAACACACTTCCTGTGCTCAGAGTGTAGTGAGAAACCAAACCCAGTGACGCAACGCTCGGAAAAAAAAGAGAGTTTCAGAGAGGCAGGGAAAATGCAATGAGGAAGTTGCGGCTTCATTTGAAAAAGGAAAATTGTCGACTGAACTGTCAGTGGATACTGTAGATGAACATTTTTCCTGCGCATGGACTTTCCCCTTTGAGATAACAATATAGGTAGTGATAAGGTGAGCAAAACACTGAATACAAGAGTGTTAGTTTTACTGCTGCTGTTTTGTGTGACGATGAATGATATCCACACAGAAAAATCACACCGACACACATATTGCTCTTTTTTTTAATCCTTTCATATTTCCGAAAATCTCATCCTATTGTGGCTGCTCTCATTTCATGATGGCTTTTGTTTGCAGTGGCCCACGCACACAAACACAGCACATTCAGCACAACACGCAACCTTTCCAGAGCCACAAAAATAGGACTTTGATCTCTTGTCACAAATGTACTGCAGCATTTACAGATAAGGGAGTAAAGCATTAAATTAAATGTATCTAATAGTTCTTTTTTTATTTTTAAAAAGGCTTTTTGAAAAGGATAAAATTTTAAAGACAAGAAAATCTGTTATCCACATGTTGTATTTTATTGTTATGTGATTAATTTGTGACCACAAGCTGCTACTCATTGGATTTGCAATGAGTGAATGCGACAGATATTTTTTGGGTAATTTCTGTCAGTTAGCCTAAAAAGCATAAACGAACATGCTATCATTTTGTCTGTGTGTGTGGGAGTTGGAACACTGTAAAGCACAAGAGTTTTTTTGTATGTGCATAAGCATGTGTGTGTGTGTGTTTGTATATTTAAGAGTGTGAAACAGAGTGTTGGAAAGACGCAAATTTTATAGTGTGAATGATTTTTTTCACTCTCTTGCTCTACAGCAACAATGAAACTCATGAATCATCTCTGCTGCACAGGCTTAACCACAGGAAGTACCCATGGAACACGCACTCATATGCATGCACACTCCGTATACAAAACGTAACCAAATGCTGTGATCCAGTGGAACAAACAAGAGGCCAAAAATATCACTTAAACACACTTTGAATATCACCAAAGGGTATTTATCAAGTTTGTTTCCAACGGTTTCATCTTATTGATCACAGGCGATCTCAGCGAGGCAGAACGAGAGTTTTCTCCAGAACAGGCATCAATCATGTAGATCAATAAACTTTGGTCAAGAGCTCATCAGAGCATCCCCGCTATTTGCTGTGGAAGACAAGATTGCCATGGTGACCTCTATACACTGGGGACATGTGTAAGGAAATTAGAAAGTGTGTTCGAGAGTGTACAGCAGACGAGAAAAGCTTGAGCTAGGGCTCTGCCTTGACCCCAGAGAGTTGATCTTTCTTGTAAAACTAGTTTGGTTTGCCACGACAGAAAAGAATAGTTGCTCATTATTCCTGCTTTGCGAGCCTGGTCCAAAAGGTGACAGACAGCCACGGTGAAAGAGTCCCCTCACAGACTTGAAGAAATTCACACTAACAAACGACGCAGAAAAGAAGTTAACAGCTGATCAGAGTTGGGAGAAATCCGGGTGAAACCTTCATTTATCTGTGACCTTCTTTGGCATCTGGTTACAAACAGAGGTAGGGCTCATCAAACATAGTGTTTTTAAGCCCAAGTTAAAAATGATATGTTATGCTTTTTACCCTATTTTTTATTGTGCAGGTACAATCGGCTAAGTCATCAGTACACACTAAAGAAAGTTACTCTCACTCAAAGAAGAAGCTTTTCCTGACATCCCGGAATTGCTTCATTTGTGATCTGGACATTTCTTCTGTTAAAACCAACTTCACAATGTAAATTTTTTACCAAAAGTTGAGCTTAATGAATCTTTTCACCCTATATTATCCAAGTAAGACAAACACTGAGTCAACCTTGGTTAGCAAATTGCCATTTGAATGATTTGGATGCACGTCATGATAAATATCATTGCTTTCTGATGATTGGCCTGCAGAAACAATACATCTGTGCCATCAGTGAAGCATATTTTTAATAGGAACATTATTCCTCAAACTTATAAAACACTCTTTATTATGAGGTACATCTAACTTTAAAAAGTTTAAAAAGAAAACGTAGTAGTTTTCATGTTCATTAAGGCACAGACGTCTTCATTTAGCAACCAATGTTCCTACCTCTTACTGGTCAATGGATAGAATCCAGGTTTATTCAGGCCCCTTTGACACTGAATTTTGAAATGGTGTTTGACTTTGTCAGTCTGTTCCTGTGTGAGAGGTAAATTCCAAAAAAAGGCGTCAAAATCTGTCTTTTCTAATTCTTTTTAACCAGTCCTAGAGTGACACAAGATTCACTGAGATGTAGAAAAACACAAATACCATAAACAACCAAACATATTAAGATCAACTCTTATGTGAGTTGAAGCACTTACACTAATACCATAAATTGCAACAATATGCATACCTGTTGAGCTTTTCCGCATTTTGTCACATTACATCCACAAACTTCAATGTCTTTTATCGGGATTTGTAGTTAAGCAGTCCATAATTGTACAATAAACGAAAAAAGGGGTGAAATCAGTAACTTGTATTTTTTTATACAAAGATCTGGCATATTTGTCTTTTTTTTAACCCCCTTTACTCTGATAACCCAAATAAAATCCAGTGTAACCAATTTTCTTTACAATCCTTTTTTGTGTAACTCGTTACAGCTTTTCTGAGATTAGTTGAATGGAAGATGGATGGAGATCCCCAGCTGAAACAAAAGCACACTCTCTAAATGTTAAGGTTGTTTTATTTTAATGCAGAAAACAACAACAAAGAAAAATGCACTCGATACAAGCTAAAAAATGCTTTGCAAGTTATTGAGTCAAAATCAACCAAAACTGTGAATCACATAGATTAGCTACAGTGGGGCAAAAATTTATTTGGCAGCCATCGATTGTGCAAGTTGTCCCAATTAAAAAGATGAGAAAGGTCTGTCATTTTCATCAAAGGTACACTTTGACTGTGAGAGACAGAATGAAAACAAATAATCCAGGAAACCACATTGTATGATTTTTAAACACTTTATTTGAATAATGGCGAAGAAAGTAAGTATTTGTTCAATAACAAAAGTTCACCTCAATACTTGTCTACTTGTGAAATGTGGCCTCGGTTAGCAATGAAAGGGGTCAAGCATTTCATGTAGGTCTTCACCAGGTTTGCACACCATGTCGGTTGTATTTTGGACCATTCTTCCATTCAGATCTTCTCTAGAGCTGTGATGTTTTGGGGTTGTCACTGGGCAACACTGATTTTAAACTCCCTCCACAAATTCTCTATTGGATTGAGGTCTGGAGATTGGCTAGGCCACTCCAGAACGTTGAAATGCTTTTTACGTAACCACTCCTTCGTCACCCGGGCAGTGTGTCTGGGATCATTGTCTTGGTGGAAGATCCAGCCAGACATTCTCCCAATCCTCCTCTGGATCATCCAGATGATCTCTGGCAAACTTTGGACAGGCCTGGACATGGAGCGCAGCAGGATTTTAATCCATGATAACATAGTGTGTTACTAATAGTAATCTTTGTTACTGTGGTCCCAGCTGTCATCAGGTCATTAAGCTGTTTCCCCCCATGTAGTTCTGGGCTGTTTCCTCACGTTATCAAGATCATTACCCCACAAGGTGAGATCTGGCATGGAGCCTCAGGTCGGAGGAGATCGTCACTTATCATGTATTCATTCTATTTTCTTATAATTGCTCCAACAGTTAACTTAAGCCCCAAATTCACTTGTCAATCAACTTGCATGCGCATCATGAGAATGCGACCGCACACACAGGCCGCTCCTGTTTACAGTTGCCATATCGGAAGAGAGCGTCAGTCATGGAGAACTCAATCACCTCTGAAATGTCCATAACAAAATACAATTGGGTGATGCTCGATAGCGCTTGCTGCTTTCCCCCTTTGACTCACTGTGACTAGATGATGCACGGGCACAATTGTTGAGGTGGGGCTAGAGGGAGGGGGAGGGATGTTTTGGGAGGGCCCTTGGTAGTTGGATTAAAAAAATCTCTCTCTCCCTCAAATACTCCTGGCAGCAGCTTTAACTCTTTAGGCGCCACAGTTTTGTCAATAAAATATTTATTTTGATATCACCATTTGAAAAGATTGTAGTTTGAATATGGTTAGAGATAAAGGAATACTGTAAAAGAGAAAAAAAATCTTCGTTATCACTCAAAGTTTGTGATGGGAGCAAATTTACTCATGGCGGTCGCCATATTGGATTGCATAACTTTTAGAAACGTTTATCTTTTTTTTTACTTCTTTTTTTAAATTATTTTGTTGTATTTTTCCATCACCATCTAAAACAATAGACAGAAAATTAATGGGCTCAGAATTTGACAGATCCCTGTCTCCAAAATACCCAAAAGGCTAATCAAAATGTCTGATCCATTGTGACAATGTTCCTCACTTCTCAAGCAAACCCAACCTTCATCATTGTTATTTATAAATGACTGACGCAATCTGCTGGGATTCCTTAAATAGGAAACTTTATAACTGATTGGAATGTTTGTATATTGTAGATTCTGAAGAGAGACTTTTCTGATCTCCTACAGAGACTTGATGGACTTAACGTAAACATCCTCATCAGCGGACCAGTCCCTGAAGGGAATGATGAAAGATTTAGCAGACTCCGCATGCTCCATAAATGGTTGAAGAAACAATCAGCTGAGAAGTCGTTCACATTTATTAATAATTTCAAAGTATTTGGAAGTGCTAATCATCTGTTTAAAGCAGGAATGCGCTATTTGAACAGGTCCGGAGTAAGGCTGTTGGCAGCAAACATTTTTTCTTATCAACATCAGAAAGCAAAACACTTGCTCCCAAAAGCTGACCTTGAGGCGCCCATGGATATCAGAGAACAAAAACAGCAAGTCATGATGACACCACAGGACCGAACAGATAAACAACCATCAGAGATTAAGTCTTCATCTTCCTGTGACTCAGCCACATCAAATGAGTCTCCATTTAGAAACTTTACAGACAGACTGAATGAGCAAATCAAACTTGGGACACAATTAACACCTAAACTTAGACTACACCAAACGCCTGGGACTAGTGTCCATAAGCCTGGGAGCTTCCCCCCACTGATTATTACAGATATCTGATATTTGAGGGAACCGGGCAATAAATCCACCCCTACCGTCTCCCAGAATTCACCCGGCACCCCTGAGGCTATATCAGTGATTATCAGCAGCAGGAAACATAAACCGTTAACCACACGCTCTCATATTAAACAAAATCTCAAATTGATAACCTGTCGGAAGGGTCAGCTGCCCGTCATCACAATACTTAAGTTAGCTTTATTAAACATTAGATCTCTATCCGGAAAGTCTTTTCTTATCAATGACTTCATCACTGAGCATAATTTACACGCCCTTTTTTTATCAGAAACTTGGCTAGATGAAAATAACGAAACAACTTCATTAATAGAATCCAGTCCTCCAAATTATAATTTCTTAAGCGAGAACAGAAAACACAAACGAGGCGGAGGTGTAGCCACCATCTTTCACAACTCAATGAACTTTAAAAAGGTAACTCTGGGCGCGTTTGAATCTTTTGAATACCTAGCCACCCAAATAAATGAGCCTAACAAAGCGTTATTTCTAAGTTTATATAAACCACCGAAACTTAACTCTAACTTCTTTAATGACTTCAATGACCTTCTTTCTGTAATATGTATCAACTATGACCAACTAATCATCGTGGGGGACTTTAACATCCATACCGACAACCCCAAAGATAGACAAGCAAAAACATTAGATGATACTCTCCACAACTTCGGACTGATCCAGCATGTCAAACAACCAACACACAATAAAGGACACACTCTGGACCTAATTATCAGCAAAGGTTTAAATATTTCTGACATCTCTGTAATTAATATTGCATTATCTGACCATTTCTGTGTTTTCTTTCAAAGTACCATCTCTGCTAAATTATCCAGCCACAGTAAGACCACTATAAAAAAGCGTTTTCTAGGGGACAGTTCAGTAGAAACCTTTAAACGTATTTATCCTTCCACCACATCCCCCTCATCTCCCAACTCAAACTCAGTAAATAAGTTGGTAGATAATTTCCTTGCGAAAATCTCAGACATCATGGATTCCATTGCTCCAACTAAAGTGAAAGTAGTCTCAGGTAGAAAGAAGTCTCCGTGGACAAGTAATCCACTGGTACGTAGTGAAAAAAGAGAGTGTCGACGAGCCGAGAGAAAATGGCGGAAAACTCGACTCCAGGTTCACTATGAGATCTACAAAGAGAGACTGAATAGATATCAGCTAACTATAAAAGATGCTAGGGAATCGTTCTTTTCTGAAATCATCAACAGAAACATTAATAACGCACGGACTCTATTTGCAACAGTGGAAAGACTAACTAATCCTTTAGTGACAGTAGCCCCAGAACTAAACTCTACCAGGGCCTGCAATGAATTTGCCAGCTTTTTCACTGAAAAGATTATAACAATTAGACGGTCAATCTGTACCTCAATATCGAACCCACAACCAGTGCCATCCCCAATAAACAACAATGTAGAGAAAATGTCTGAATTCCACGAATTAAACCAGAACAGCCTTGAAAAAATGATTATCCAATTAAGCTCCTCCTCCTGCTGTCTTGATATCCTACCCACAGCTTTTCTAAAGAAAGTTCTTCCTGTTATTGGTTTTGATCTTGTTCAAATAGTGAACTCATCACTGCTATCAGGTGTCTTCCCTCAGGCTTTAAAAACAGCAGTTATTAAACCACTGCTAAAGAAGAAAAATCTGGACAACACGTTAATGCAGAACTACAGGCCAATCTCTAATCTCCCATTCATCAGTAAGATTATTGAAAAAGCTGTGTTTCAGCAGTTAAATGGCTTCATAACAACGACAAACTGTTTTGATGCTTTTCAGTCTGGTTTCCGCGCTCACCACAGCACCGAGACTGTCCTCGTCAAAGTATTTAATGACATCCGCATAAACACAGACTGTGGAAGAACCACAGTGCTGGTTCTGTTGGACCTCAGTGCAGCATTTGACACTGTTGATCATGATATTTTATTGGAACGACTGGAGAGCTGGGTCGGACTCTCTGGTACAGTACTTGGCTGGTTCGAGTCTTACCTAAAGAACAGGGACTTCTATGTTTCAATAGGAAACTTTTCATCAGAACGAACAGAAATCACGTGTGGGGTGCCCCAGGGCTCCATCCTGGGGCCCCTCTTATTTAATATCTACATGCTCCCACTAGGCAAGATTATAGCAACCAATAACATTAGCTACCATAACTATGCGGATGACACTCAGCTCTACATTACAATGTCACCAGGTGACTCTGAACCCATTCAAACCCTATATCAATGCATTGACCAAATAAATGGATGGATGTGCCATAACTTTCTCCAGCTGAATAGAAACAAAACTGAAGTGATTATACAAGGAGGAACGATCAAGAGTCAGCACACAGCTTCAATTAATACAGCTAGAAACTACTGATCAGGTTCGTAACCTAGGTGTAGTAATGGACTCAGACCTGAACCTCCAGGGTCACATAAAGGCAATAACAAGGTCAGCGTTGTATCACCTGAAGAACATTTCTAGGACTAAAGGACTGATTTTGCAACACGACCTAGAAAAACTCATCCATGCGTTTATCTTTAGTCGGATTGATTACTGCAACAGCATCTTCACAGGTCTGCCTAAAAAGTCAATCAGACAGCTGCAGCTGATCCAGAACGCTGCCGCTCGCGTCCTCACTAGATCCAGGAAAGTAGAGCACATCACCCCAGTTCTAAAGTCCTTACACTGGCTCCCTGTAGCTCAGAGAATAGACTTTAAAATACTTTTACTAGTTTATAAATCATTACATGGCTTAGCACCAAAATATGTTGAAGACCTGTTGTCATGGTACCAACCACCAAGACCACTCAGGTCCTCCAACTCTAGCCTACTAAACATCCCTAGACTCAGAACTAAACATGGAGAAGCAGCTTTGAGTTTCTATGCTCCCCTTATCTGGAACAGACTTCCTGACGAGTGTAGAGCTGCTGAAACTCTGAACTGCTTTAAATCGAGACTAAAAACCCATCTGTTTAGAATTGCCTTTGAGTAAATGCTTGATGTTATATGTATGAAATGTGTTCATGCTCTCTTGCTTTTTTTTATTTTTCTCTTGCTTTATTGTGTATCATGTATAATGTCTGTTTCTTTTATGTGTTTCTTTTAAATCACCAAATCATGTAAAGCACCTTGAATTGCCCTGCTGTTGAAAGTGTGCTATACAAATAAAATTGCCTTGCCTTGCCTTGCCTATAAATGTATTGAAATTACTTCTTGTTAAGTGCCTTGAGATGAGATCTGTTGTGAATTGGCACAATATAAATAAAAACTGAATTGAATTTTACGGCGAGACTGCGAACACCACTGCTGCCTCCTCCACTATTCGTGTATTTTATCCTACTGTTTCTACAGCGTCTTCTGCTATTTCCGGGGAGGCTTACATTCCCACTACCTCTGTCACCCTGCTACCGCCGGGGGTGCTCCTCAGAATATGAGGTTGCTTCTACACTAACAAGGCAACGGTTATACAGGGTATATCCCACCTAACCTTATACCTGTTCACACACACACAACGCATTGTTTACGACCTCCTCCCCCCCTCCGCCCGCTGGCGCAACCCCGACTAGTAGGCATATGCGAAAAAAAGGCAGACCCACACATATGACGTCATATATGGGGCGGAAAATCGAAGTCTATTGGCTAAAATAAATTGCCAGTCACTTTGAAATGCATAGGGGTCTATGGGAGGAAGGTGGGACTTAGGAAGAATAACAAATATTGTGTTGCACTAGCCATTTATCATATTGTTGAACCCCACTATCATTTTATAGATTTATGAAACTTTGATACATAAATATATTCTCCGGACTGCAGCTTTAATCTCTTCTCACCAAGCTGATTGTCTATTGTAAATTGGCTTGTCCCAGTCTTGTGCATGTGTACTATCTCGTCCCTGGTGTCCTTGGACAGCTCTCTGGTCTTGGCCATGGTGGAGGTTGGAGTCAGACTGTTTGAAGGTGTGGACAGGTGTCCTTTATACAAATAATAAGTTCAAACAGGTGCCATTAATACAGGTAAGGAGGGGAGCACAGAAGAATTTCTTAAAGAAGATGTAACAGGTCTGTGAGAACAAGAATTCTTGCTTGTTTGTAAATGCTAAATACAAATTTTCTATACCATTATACACATTAATTATTTAAAAAAATTATACAATGTGATTTCCTGGATATGTTTTACATTCTGTCTCTCACAATTGAAGTGCACTGTATGATGAAAATTACAGACCTCTCATCTTTTTAAGTGGGACAACTTGCACAATCAGTGGCTGTCAAATACTTTTTTGCCCCACTTTATCCCACCGTTTCACACAAATCAATTAACTGAAACTCCTGACTGAAATTTGTTATGAGTAAAAAGCACATCAGTTTTTTTAGGGTGCAATGGACTCCAAAAAAATCAGCTAGAAGCTTGATGGGAAGGTGACAGCTTTTGGGGCAATTATTGGGAAATTAAGAAAATATAAAATGACTATCAGTCACACTTGGTCTGGAGCTTGATTAAGAGTCTCCTGTCTCATGATGTGAGGATGATCATGAAAAACTGAGGGATCAACTTATAGCTACATGAGAGGAGTTTTTTAATTATCCGATGGGCATTAGGCCACAGTTCCCAGGAACACACAACACTGCAATGGACTGAAATCTTACATCCTCCTCTAGAAGGCACAAGTATGAGCCTGTGTTAGATTTTCACAGGGACATCCAAGTCATTCAGAGAAGGTTTTGGAGAAAAACTGTGTTTCAGATGTTTTGCATTCGCTCAATCCATCTTGACTGAACGAAGAGAAGAGCTGCGTATTTCTTTTTTTTTTTACTGGCTAACGGCCTCTCGGGACACTATAGCAGGAAGTGTAAAAGTGAGACAGACATGTGGGGAAAGATTATGTGATGACGAAGAAACTACCGGTAGTTTTCATGCACACACCCTCATCAGGGAAAACACACAAAGAAATGCATATAATGAAACTTTTAAGTTAGAGGCAATTGAACTTGCCATCAAAGAAGGAAATAGGGCTACTGCATATAAGCTTGACATCAAAGAACCAATGGTCAGACGGAGGAGGCAGCGGGAAGAGCTGAGTCAGTGTAAAAAGAAGACAAAAGCTTTCAGAGGACATAAAGACACTGAAGAAGACGACCTCAGTGGCTTTAGTGCGCAAGAGTAAGATGAAGATAGCAACCAATGACTTTTCTGGTAGGCTAAAGTATGTTTTATTTTCTAACCAGGCATGTTACTGTCGTTTTGGTGCTGTGTTTTATTTTCTAATCCTACATGTTACTCTCGTGTTGTGTTGATGCCATGTAGGTGCCCCGTACTGCCGGTTTCCAGGCAGACTTTGAAGAAAAAGCACGTCTTAAATTGAAACAAATTTTTTTTTTGTGTACTGTGTTTCTGGGTAAATATCTCATGTTTCAACATGAAAACTTCTCGCTTGTACTCAGGTGCGGCCTATATATCCATCCATCCATCCATCCATCCATCCATCCATCCATCCATCCATCCATCCATCCATCCATCCATCCATCCATCCATCCATCCATCCATCCATTCATCCATCCATCTTCTTCCGCTTATCCGGGGTCGGGTCGCAGGGGCAGCAGCTTAAGCAAAGAGACCCAGACTTCCCTCTCCCCAGCCACTTGGGCCAGCTCCTCGGGAGGAATCCCAAGAGCCCTGACACTCTCGGTCACCACCCAGAGTTCGTGACCATAGATGAGGGTAGGAACCTAGATCGACCGGTACAGCGCCCGCATAACTGCAGACGCCCTACCAATCTGTCTATCGATCTCCCACTCCATTTTTCCCTCATTCGTGAACGGACTATATATGTACTAAATACATTTTCTTCTAATATTTTTCTGGTGCGGCTGATATTCAGATCCGCTCAATAGTCCGAAAATTACAGTACACCAGATCATGAAATACTTATTGCTCCAGCTGTAAATACTGACAAAGATAACTTATTAGAGGTTGCAAAGGACTTGAAAATGGGGCAAGAGGGAATCTTCCAGCAGGACAACTCGTAAACATACAGCCAGTGCCACAGTTGGATGGTTAAGATCAAAGGATACTGTATTCAAGACTTAAAATGGCCCAGTCACGATCCTGACCTAGATCTAGTATGAGATAATGTGGCAAGAAATGACAGCTAATGTTCACAGATGCTCTCCTAACAAGAATAAAGAAAAAAAGAGAATATGCTAATTTGTGTTGGTGTATCACAGAAAAATACTATAAATTAAATATGTGGGTGTGAAATGACAAAATGTAAAAAGGTTTATGAATATTTTTGTTAGGGGTTTATTCCTCAAAAGTTTTTTCAGATACGATGTATTGTTTGCCAAATAGTGTAATACTACTAATATTATAACATAAAAAGTAGATAATTACTCCATTACCAAGACTGGTTCTCAAAAAGAAAAGAAAATATGAGTGTATTTCTGTTGTCTTTTTAACATCCCACCTTTATATTTATTTATAAGGAAGGGGACAGTATGATGGCAAAAAAAAAACTGATGTTCAGACTATTAATTATGAGTCATAATTACTGTCTTTTCATGAGCGACATAATTCTGCCTCAAAGGATGATTAGAAAAGAAGTCAAGATTATTTGCTTGGCATTTCAAACAGAACTAAACTGATTCTAGTTTGGTTTACAATTCAACATGTCTAGGTTTTTTAATCAGTTAGCACAATTCCTCAGCAAACAAGATTATTTGAGTCCAGACCCAGGGATGAAATGAACCAGGATCCCGCTCCCAGTTTTGGTGCTGACTAATCACAGAAGACGTGTATTTCAGGTCTGTGTGGGCAGTATATAAATGAGAAAGAAACAAAATTGTAAATCTTCTTTTTGTTCTGTAAAACCCTTAAAATACAATGATTTTGAATGTTTAGACAGTGGCTTCTGTTAAACAAAAGTCTTGTTTACTAATTATGTTTCATTGTTAAAACCAAAAGGATTTAATACAGATAACTTTATAAGCTGAACCTTTCTCAGCTTGTATTTGTTTTAAAGTCATCATTAGAAATTTGCACAAAAACTGTAAAAGGATGATATTTCTGCTGCTGGCTGTGATGTTTTGTTTCAGTGTTCAGTTCATGCGCAGGAACATGCTCTGAGGCAGGTGGAGATACAAAATGTTCCCATCTACTTGTTCCAGGCTGACGGTGTCGCTCAGATATAGCTACGGGGCTGGCATGTTTGCTTCTCCAGGTGATGGCCACCTCGGAGACAGAGGCCCTGACCAGTTTTTGGCCCACTCTGCCGTGCCAACTCTGCCAAGTTACTGTCAGCTGGACATTAACTGGAAGTGACGCACACACACACCACCTTGCTGGGCTTTGTACCGAAGGCGTAATATTAGAACCTGAGAAAGGGTGAAGCAGAAAAAAAAGGCTACGCAACAATTTGAAATCATGAAATCTGAGCATAGATCTGCCACCCTCAGACCTAACCACATCAATTGAAAGAATGCTGAAGTATCTGACCCGGCATCAGCGGTGGAGGACTGGTGGGGGGTGTTGCTGGTGGGCTCAAGCAACTCAGAGAAGAGATTTGCAGAGACAGCCCGTAACAGCTCCCTTGGAACCAATGACTCAGATATGCAGATGTGTTTACTTGCCTTCTGTTTCCCACCTCAGCTGGCACACAAAAGGCAGAGGAAATGAAAGAGCTTCATAATGTCTTTAAGTGTTTCAATTATATATTTATATTCTGCTATAAAGAACTCATTTTTTTTACTGAAACTTAGACAAGCACTTCAAATGCCTCTTCCCCTCTATTCCCTCACTCCCTTCCGAGGGTATTCATCTTTAGTCTAATGTGCAGCTCTGCTCTCTGTTAGTTTCTTTCTTACACCATGCCAGCAGAGTCATCTGCAAAGGGACTCATGTAGGGATTAAAAAACATCAACAGCTCCCCTTTAAGAGCGAGGTAGAGGGAGAGATGGAGAGAGAGAGAGAGAGAGAGAGAGAGAGAAAGAGAGAGAGAGAGAAGCACAGTGCAGAAAAATGAAACACAGAAAACAACTCCAGACAGTTTTGAGAAAACTTGCAGAGAGAGAATGCAGATTGTCACCTGACCCTGAGGCAAGGCAGCTCTAAATATAATAAAGAGAAGACAAGAGAAGAAGGCGAGGCGACACAACAAGGGTAATGTGTTTTCTCTGCTGGTGTCGTCTGGCAGATCTGGGATGATTGAGTGCTGATGCCTGCCTGGGCCGCTTTAGAGAAGATCGTCTACCCCCCAACGCCCCCTCACCCCCTCTCTTTTTCTCCTTTCAGCTTGTACTCACAAGGCACAGCCCTCTGCATGATGCATATGAGCACACATGATCTCGCAGATTCACATGTTGTCAGAACCGCAGAAACATCAAGGTGTATTACCTGTCAACATCTCAGAATCTCTTCATCTCTCTGTTTGGCAAATTAACACTTTATCTTTGTGCATGTGTGTGGTTTTCTCCTTGCTGGATGTGGGTCTTAATTATAACAGGGTTTAGTGAATTAGGCCAAGATGTGTAATAGACTCACATTTGCATAATCTCTGTTGAATAAAACCTCAGCGACAAACAAGCAAGCACAAAATTGTACCTTCTTGCCCACATGGTGCAACTTCACTACACAAGACTCTTACAGAGGCGTGTTGGTGACAGTAATCTATAGCGTTTACTTGCTGAATTTAGGGATTAATCTCTATACATTTTGGAAATGTATTGTGAAATAGGACAGCAGCAGATACAGACAAACAGGTGTCGGATAGAGAGGAAGTTGACTGGCCTGATTCCACGATCCAGTTTCCCAAGGCTTCCACACCCCTGCAGCTGTCCTCCACAATATGAGAAACATGTGTGTCTGCGTTTTCGGATGTGTGTGAATGTGTGTATTTGCAATGCATACTTGCGGTTATGACAAATTCGCTCCTCTCTGTGTGCCAATAGCCACGACAAGGGTCTAAGCTGACAAAAGCAAATACAAAAAGTAATCATACATCTGTTACAGTTAAATGTTTATCCACTTAGCTAAAGTTTACTAGTTTGTATCTAATCTTTAGAGGTTATCAGAGTTTGAAGTTGCCTGACCTGCTTGTGAATGAGATTCCATGATGTTCAAAGAGAAGTCATATAACAGGTTTTTAGGGCTTTTGGCTGTTTTGCATGCCAGAATGTTTTGAACTGAGCAGTGACAGCCACACAACTCAAGAATCTACTTCAACTCTCTTCATTTCTATCGGAAAACATTCCCAGTCTCTTTTCCTCTCCCACTGTGTGTGTGCGCGTGTGTGTAGGTGTGTGTGTGTGTGCGTGCGTGCGTGCGTGCGTGCGTGCGTGCGTGCGTGCGTGCGTGCGTGCGTGCGTGTGTGTGTGTTTCCTTCACCGTCCTCTCTCTGAAGTTGCATATCATTTGAAAAAGAAAAGGGGAAGGAACATGAATAAAAACTGAAGGCACTTCTCTTAGATATGTCTCTTGATGCTCTTCAGATCTTAAGGGCTTCATTACATGAAAATGTAGGGTTATTCCAAGAAACTGAGGGACTGTGACTCCTGTAATCTACCGTACAGGATTTGAGAACATGTACTTTTTAATGTCCTTTTTCTTTATGTTTTTTCTTTTTTGGGGGAGTTTGGGGGAGTAGTAGAAGGAAATTCTTGATAAATCTTTAATTATTTCAGAAAATAAAAACAGCAAACATAAAAATGTATGATGTGAAAACATTTTAAAATGTAGAAAACTAATTTAGAAATGTTTTAATGATTCAAGGTCTGTTGCTGGATGCTTACCCTTACTGCCTACATTAGTTCTGTTTATTTTCAATTGCAGGAGCGATCTTAGGTCACACATTATGACTGACATAGGGAGAAGATAGCGTTTCTCATCATTTGAAAGTTTCTGAAAATCCTTGGTTTTGCGTATGTGATGTTACAAACCTCAATAGGACTCTGGTATTTTTGATGCTTTATAGGGATTTTTTTAATGTGCCTCCAACAAAAGCCTAAATGAACTGTGAGTAAGCTTTCTGTGGCAGCACACATTTTTGCTTTTACTTGCAGTTCTTCATTCTGAATTTTCAAATACGTAGGAAGTTCCTCTTAGACTTAAGCTCTTCTTGTAGGGAAGTTGGGGCCACCATCAGTCCTACCAACGAAAAGCCCTCCATCAGTGTTTATTGTGTGCAATTAAGAGTGAGAAGTCACTGAACAAAAAGGATTAAATAATGATTTTGGCATGAAATCTATAGTCATAAATATAGCTAAAAGAACTTGAAAAAAAAACTCAGGAATGTTCTATATTACAAGTATCAACAATGCCTTGCCAAAGTATTCATATAATATGTTACGTCACAACCACAAATTTCCATATAATTTATTGACAACAATACAGAGTAGTGCATAATTTTGAAGTGCTTTTCATTTTTGTAAATATTTTAATGGGTAAATTTTTGAAACTGAGCCCCATGGATAAACACATCTTGAAATTACTTTTCACTGCTTTCATGGCTGCAAAAAACTCTACCATTTTTGCACATTTTGAAACTTCTTCCAAAGTAAGTTTAGATCTCACCCACTGTAGCTCTGGCATATGTTTCTGGTTATTGTCCTGTCGGAAGGTGAACCTCTAACCCAGTTTCAAGTCTTTGCAGACTCCGACAGGTTTTGTTCCAAGATTGTCCTGTATTTACCTAAGTTCATCTACTCACCAACTTTTACCAACCTCCATGTGCCTGCTGAAGAAAAGCTTTCCCATGACATAATACTCCCAGCACCATATGCCACAGTAGTAGTGTGTATTCATGGTGATATGCAGTGTTAGTGTTCAGCTACACATAAGATTTTGCATGTGGGCTAGAAAGCCCTCATGGGAATTCCTATAATTTTTCAACATGGCTTTCTTGTGGCCAGATTTCTAGAGATTGTGACTACTTATTATGATTAATTCTCTGATCAGTCATTTCAGGTGGACGGTCACGTCTTTGTATGTTGGTCCAGATGTGATAACAATTGCAATTCAAGAAAATGTGAGAAAAAAAACTGAACTGTGTTAAAAGAAATAAAATCATATGATATTTTCCTTCCACATATTTTACACTACTAATTTTAATTTTTCACATAAAACCCCAATCCAAAGTTAAAGTTTGTGGTTGCAACTTAACAAAATGTGAAGAGGTGTGATTACATTTATAAGGCTGTGTATAACAAAACCATTATCATAACTGAACATTTCTGTTTTGTTTGTTGTCATAGTAGAACAAACTAAACAAGGTGTCATCATTAAAAGCAAACCAAACCTGTGACCTTTACCCACTTTTTCCCACCCCTTGTGTTTTAAGAAAATAAGATTTAAGACAAGTACAATTTTTTACCTGTCTCTCGTTGACCCTCAGGGACTTTTGCTAGTGGGAATGCTCGACTATGTATGGCAAGGTCACATTGTCTACTGCCTCATATTCATCAATACAGAGTAAAAAAGAAGCACTGTTCACATCTGAGTCCCTGGTAATCTTGATAAGTAGATGAGAAACAGCACCTCCTATTGGTGAGCAATTTAACTGCTTTCTGGGGCAGTCAAAAATGTATACATTTCTTTTATCTTGTTTTGGAAGTTTGTCATTTTATAAGAATTTTTGTGTTTCTTTAGTTAGTTTTTACTTATTAAAGTAAAAGCTCCTGGCCCTGGCCATGACTCCAGGAGATAAGATATCTTACTTTCCTTCATAACCTCACAACTTGGCTACTTTAGTGAAACTTGGTTTGGGGTTCACAGCAAAGCTCTTGCATTACTTCAGAATCTCTAAAACTCTGTTGCCAGGGCTCTTGATTAACCAAATTTTGTTAACACATCAATCCAACCCTCACTCAGATGTACTGGCTGTCAGTAAAGTTTTACACTTACAACAGATCATTCTGGACTGCTTTCTACTGACATTTTCTGTGCTTTATTAATGTATATATTTATAAACTCCTAAAGCATAATTAACTTACCAAAACATGTAATCTAACCAAATCTATCCCCCCTTGCTCCAACCCATACATGTTGCAAATTTGTTCTGAAGGGTTAAGTTCAGGGGGAAAACTTCAAATGAAATAGAAGCTCACCTACAGTTGC
The DNA here is from genome assembly GCA_963556495.2 of Valencia hispanica. Taxonomy (NCBI): domain Eukaryota; kingdom Metazoa; phylum Chordata; class Actinopteri; order Cyprinodontiformes; family Valenciidae; genus Valencia; species Valencia hispanica. The sequence goes on from OY747702.1 coordinate 28,257,987, forward strand.
AAATATCCTAAAAATGTTCCCTCTTCAGAACATTTTTCATACTGACACAAAAACTATATGTATATTCATGTTTTAACTACATATTACAACTATATGAGCCCCACGATTAGTTATCTGGATAAAGCACCCGAGAGCTGACCTCGAAGCACGGCATGTGGATACTATCAGAGAACAAACATTTCCCGACACACACAAAGTGAAGATTACATCACCAGCCCAGACAGCTGCACGCACTGACAGAGAACAAACATTTCCAGCAAGTATTCCAATGTCATCAGACTCATCATGACCTAATGACTCTCCGTTTAGATATTTCTCAGACAAACTGAAAGCACAAATTAGAATTGGGTCACAACTAACACTGAAACTTGGACTACATCAGGCCTCTGGGACTAACACTGGATGTATTCTGCACAACTAGTAATAATGAATATCTGATATACAAGGGAACCGGAAGTCGTCGGGCCACCCCGATAAAATCATTCAAGTCATTACAAGCAAGAGAAAACTAAAACTAAAGCCAAACGCTCTTATAATAAAACAAATCTCAAATTGATCACCTGTCAGAAGGTTCAGCTACCGATTATCAAACCACTTAAGTTTGCTTTATTAAATATTAGGTCTTTATCAGGAAAGTCACTCCTTATCAATGAATTCATCACTGAACATAAAATACATGCCCTGTTTTTATCAGAAACCTGGCTAGATGTAAATAATGAAAAATCTGTATTGATAGAATCTACTCCTCCAAACTACAATTTCTTAAGCGAAGGCAGGAAACACAGATGAGGTGGAGGCGTAGCCACAATTTTTCATAACTCAATGAACTTTAAAAAGGTATACCTGGGCATATTTGACTCTTTTGAATATCTAGCCAACCAGATAAATGAGCTTAAAAAAGCACTTTTTCTAAGTTTATATAAGCCCCGAAAACTTAACTCTAACTTCTTTAATGAATTCAGCGACCTTCTTTCGATAATTTGTATTGATTATGACCAATGGATCATACTGACAAGCCCCAGGATAGAATAGCAAAAACATTAAGTGACACTCTTCACAACTTCAGCCTGACTCAGCCTGTCAACAACCAACACACAATAGAGGACACACTTTGGACTTAATTATCAGCAAATAGGTTTAACTATATCTGACATCTTGATTATTGATATTGCGCTATCTGACCATTTCTGTGTTTTCTTTGAAAGTACCATCTCTGCTAAACTATCTAGCCACAGTGAGATAACTGTAAAAAAGCGTTTTCTCAGGGACAGTTCAGTTGAAACCTTTAAAAGTATTTACCCTTCCACCACATCCCCCTCATTTCCCAACTCCAACTCAGTAAACAAGCTGGTAGATAATTTCCTCGTGAAAATGTCAGACATCTTTGATTCCATTGCTCTGACTAAAGTTAAATTAGTCTCAGGTAGAAAGAAATCTCCGTGGACAAGCGATCCACTGGTACGTAGTGAATAAATGGAGTGTCGACGAGCCGAGAGAAAATGGCGGAAAACTCGACTCCAGGTTCACTGTGAGATCTACAAAGAGAGACTGAACAGATACCAGTTAACTTTAAAAGATGCTAGGGAATATTTCTTCTTTGAAATCATTAACAGAAACATTAATAATGTCTGACGCAGACAAAGTGTGCAGTTTGAACGCACCATAACTAATCCTCCAGTGACAGCAGCACCTGAACTAAATTCAACCAGGGCCTGCAATGAATTTCCCAGCTTTTTCACTGAAAAGATTCTAACAATTAGACGGTCGGTCTGTAACCCAGCACCAAACCGACCACCAATGTTATACCCAAATAACACCAATGTAGACAAAATGTCAGAATTTCATGAATTAAATCAGAAAAACCTAGAAGAAATCGTTAACCAACTAAGCTCCTCCTCCTGCTGTCTTGATATCCTACCACAGCTTTCCTTAAAGTTTTCCCTGTCATTGGGTCTGATCTGAATAAAATTGTTATCTCATCCCTTCTGTTAGGTCTCTTCCTCCAGCAGTTAAAAACAGCAGGTATTAAACCACTGCTAAAGAAGAAGAATCTGGACAACACTTTAATGCAGAACTACAGGCCAATTTCTAATCTTCTATTCATCAGTAAGATTATTGAAAAAGCTGTTTCAGCAGTTAAATAGCTTCATAACAATGACCAACCGCTTTGAGGATTTTCAGTCTGGTTTCCAGGCTCACCACAGCACTGAGACTGCCCTTGTCAAAGTTTTCAGTGACATTAGCATAAATACAGACTGTGGTAGAACCACAGTGCTGGTTCTGTTGGACCTCAGTGCAGCATTTGACACTGTTGATCATGATATACTATTGGAACGACTGGAGAGCTGGGTCGGACTCTCTGGTACAGTACTTGGGTGGTTCGAGTCGATCCTAAAGAACAGGGACTTCTTTGTTTCAATAGGAAACTTTTTATCAGAACGAACAGAAATTACATGTGGGGTGCCCCAGGGCTCCATCCTGGGATCCCATTTAGTTAATATCTACGTGCTCCCACTAGTCCAGATCACAACAACCAATAAGATTAGCTACCATAACTATCCAGATGATACTCAGCTCTACATTACGATGTCACCAGGTGATTTTGAACACATCCAAACCCTAAGTAAATGCATTGAGCAAATCAATGGATGGATGTGCCATAACTTTCTCCAGCTGAAAAGAAACAAAACAGAAGTAATTAGTTTTGGACCTAAAGAGGAAAGATCAACAGTCAGCACACAGCTTCAGTTAATACAGCTAGAAACTACTGATCAGGCCTGAAAGCTAGGTGTAATAATGGAGTCAGACCTGAACCTCCAGGGTCACATAAAGGCAATTATTACTAAAGATAAATGCATTGATGAGTTTTTCAAGGTCCGGTTGTGACATTAGTCATTTAATCCTAGAAAAACTCATCAATGCGTTTATCTTTAGTCGGATTGATTACTGCTACAGCGTTCTCACAGTTCTACCTAAAAAGTCAATCAGATAGATGCAGCTGATCCAGAATACTGCTGCTCGCGTCCTCACAAGAACCAGGAAAGTAGAGCACATCACCCCAGTTCTAAAGTCCTTAGACTGACTCCCTGTAGCGCAGAGAACAGAGTTCAAAATACTTTTACTAGTTTATAAATCATTGAATGGCTTAGCACCAAAGTATGTTGAAGATCTACTGTTACTATACCAACCCAACAGACCACTCAGGTCCTCTAATTCCAATCTACTCAACATCCCTAGAATTCAAACCAAACATGGAGAAGCAGCTTTCAGTTTCTATGCTCCTCTAATCTGGAACAAACTTCCAGACAATTGCAAAGCTGCTGAAACAGTTCTTTTTGAGTTCTTTTAAATCACAACTAAAAATGTATCTGTTTAGAGCTGCCTTTGAGTAATGCTTTGATGTATCATGTGTTTTGTGTATACTTCTTGCTTTATTGCTGTTTTTACTTTATATGCATTGTAATGCTTTGATGTAGCTGTGTAAACATCTTCCTCTATTGCTGTTTTTACTTTATATGCTTTGTCTGTTTTACTGCAATTTTTATTTTACCCCTTAACCATGTAAAGCACCATGAATTACCTTGTTATTGAAAGTGTGCTATACAAATAAAATTGCCCTGCCTTGCATTAGGTTGCAATATGTACGTAGTTTAAAGTGTTTCAGAATATGTTGTTTTAATGGATAACCCCCAAAAGGGATAACAAATAGTGAACAAAATAGGCATAATTGATACCAAAAATAGCTTGTATTTCTCAAAGAAAATAGTAAATATTTTACTTTCAACAATCTTGGTAGTTCCCAGTCTGGTACTACCTGATATACATTTTTTTGTTAATCGTCAATAGAAATAGAAAATTACTAGATCTCAACATCTGCCCCGTGTTTGCTTACTGTTTACATAGTATATCCATAGTCTTACCACATCTTTCAGAAAATCTGTTCTTTTTTTTCTTTTTTGCTGTTCTAGGTTTTTGAGGCAGCAACAAAATAAGAATAATTTGGAGGATACAACTAGTTGAGGAGAACATTGTATTAACAAAAATACAAGATGCAATACGCAATACGCAATATTAAAAACTCTTATAACAACCTTGGCTGGCAAAACTATTTACAACCTAACAGAATAAAATAATTATCCAAAGTCTTGAAATGTTCATACAGCAGGGTCAGTAATATGAAAACCATCAAGTCAGAAGTCAAAATGGGAATTAAGTCAGGTCAGGCTTTCTTGCTCTGGGGCAAGAGGAGTGAATAAAGGAATAGTTGTATCGGGTTCACCCATAGTTCTTTTCTGGTATAAATGGAATCAAGGGATCTGGAAAAGTCCTACCACACCGTTTATCCCCAACGAGGTGGGGTATGATCAATTTCACAGATGAATCCAGGATCTGGGACCGCTCGCCATCTCCTCTGGGAGGAGAATTTCCATCATCAAACGTCCAGGGACATCCTGGGAAATACACCATTGGGAAGCCTGTATATTGTACAATTTAATAAAGTAATAAAGTAAAATTTAATCTACACACTTTTATTTATCCAAAGTTCAAACACACTTTAGAACTTAAACTATGTCAGAAAGTAAAACATTAAATAATTCTGTTTCTTCAGTTTTTATCCACAATGAAAGGGATGGTCGGTTTTTAAACATTACTGTAATAATTCTTTTATTGAAATATTAATACAATTTCTGTTCAGTTGTAAAATCATATTCCATTTATCATGGATTTTAATCCGTTTTTTTTTTCTGTAAAATAAATGTATAGCACAAAAAAACATATATACCGCATTTAGATTTTCCCAAATTCCACTTTATTCATTGTATATTTCTGAATTCGATTTTTTTCCATTCTGACCATATTTATTAACCTAAAAAGTAGGTAATTATGGAGTGAAGGAAAACAATTTAACAAATCATTAGCCAAAGATACCCACATATACTGTTATTCACAAATATTTTCAAACATAACAGTTCTGTGGTTCAAGCATTCCCTGTCATTTTTAAAGAACTAAAACATTATGTGCAAAGAATCTCATTGTTTTCACATTTCATAAAAAAAATCCCTCTATTTAAAAACATTTTAGAAGTCAGCACCAAAACATGTCTCATAAAAAAACCTGGAAACAGTTAATGCTCATGCACACTTCCATAACGATCAGGGCCTTTGTTCATGTTAATGTCCTCTCTCTGTCCCAGACCCCAGTGAAATACAGGACATTCCTGCAGGTGTCCATCTGCATGGGGAGCCTAAATCTCCTCCCCATCCCGTCATGGGTCCCCTGGCCGAAAAAAAAAAGAAAGTCAATGGAGCAATAAAAGTTATTTTCAGGTCCGCTTGGCCTTATGCCTTAGACTCACGGCCATTTTTCTTCTTTTTCTTCAGTTGTAATCCTCTACATGTTTTTGCGGAAAACCTAAAGTAACTTTTGCCAAATGTCGAATCTTTCTCGGCATCAAAATGCATTTTTCGAATTCACTGAAATTATATGTTAAATCCATGGCACATTGTAAACGGGATCAGAAAAAAAGTTTTATCACACCATTTACTCTCATTCATATTTTTTGACATTAGGAGACTAATTGACTGGAAGTGAATGGGCGTGAATTAGGCTCCCCATTGGTTGCTTCCCCCTCAAAGGAATATATGAATCAGCACACAGAACTTGCTTCTTTTCCATGTTTCTGATGTGACTCTTCACTATCAGTGGTCATCACCATGAGCAGACAGAACTTCTAGAAGGGTTGTTCTCTTTATTCATAAACATCGCTAGCCCTGACCCTTGCACTATGCTTCAAGTTGTTTTTTGTATTTTTTGGAGGACGTTGGTGTTTCAGTTAGTTTTATTTTTTTTTGTTTTTTTTATACTTGCCCTGTTTGGCAGTGTGGAGCTCAGAATTGGTGTCTGAATACCAAGTAGAAGCCCAACAGATTTACTTTCACAAGCGGAGCAGTACAGCTTTTGCTATAGTACTCCACTTGATATATGTGTGAAAAATCTTTATTATGAATTGTTGGGGTTTTTATTTCCTGATGTTATGGACACGGAGACGGAAAATTAAGGAGAAGAAAGAACGAAGATGAAGAAGAGAGGTAGGAAACAAAAAGTCAAGAGAGAGGATGAGTTGAAAATACAAGAGAGGAAGGGGAACAAAGAAAACACAGGAAGACATTGAAGTCTGCCTCCATACCCACAGGACAGCAGAGAGAGGGGGAAAAACAAAACACGAAAAAGGAACATCGACAAAACAAACCAAACATTGTGAACTAAGAATTACACAACCACATTACACAAAAATAGATATAAAAATACAACAATGTCACAGAAAAACTCATGGTACCGATTAATCAAGCTCTAGTAATGATGACCTCAGCCCAAGAATATATCCTTAAACACCAGAGACCCCACATCTATGTGTGTGTGTTAGCATGCTGGTGCATATAAGGTTTCTCCATAAGAGTGTTCGATAGTTGGTGTGAGCAGGCATCAATCCGTCTCCCAGGAATCGATGCAGACATGAAGGAGATCGGAGCAAAGACGTCCAAAGGACCCCCACAGCCCCAGGCGGACCCGGCGGGGCCGACCGCATCCCCCAAAAGTGGAGCAAAGGAGAACCCCAGGGGAACGTCCAGCAGTGACGAGCCCACGGGCCCCGTCGGCAACCGGCCGCGCCAGGGCAGGCTGGTCGATGGACCGGGAGAGCCGGGGCCCAGGGGCACCCCACCCCCCAGCAGGGACCCGACAAGGGACCGGCCGACGAGGGGCCCCCGGCACTGCAGGGGCGCCCCACCGATAGCCACAGGGGACGGACAGCATCCCCAGGCCGGGCTCAGCCAGCATCTGGACACCAAGTTGTACCAGCTCCCGGGTCCTGATCCCGCGCAACGCAGAGCCGAGGCATCCAATGAGGGCCAGGGCCGGTCCAACCCGCCAATGAACCGACCACGCACGGTGCGCACAGAACAAGTGATCAAATGAGCAGAGACGCCGGATCCGCATCCCGCCGAGCCACCGAGCAGGCACCACCCAACAATCACAAACCTGGCACCCCTAAAAGAGGTGCCCCAACCAACCAAAGGAAGATATCGGCCCAGCGCATCAGCCGACCGACACACAGGCCCCCCCAGGCCCGGCCAGGCACGCACCAGGTCCGAACCGAATTGACCACCGATGCTCCGGCAGGCAGGGGCCCCCGTCACCGGCCGGGAGTGACGGGGGGGAAATAGGCCCCCCATTAAGTGTAAGGCCTGAGGTGCGCCAGGCGAGGGGGCAGACCAAGATCCAACCTGACAGGTAGACAAAGACATACAGACACAGTCATACGTTCCCTCCCTCTTAAACACATACATTCTCACTGACTCACCAAGACACCCAAAAACATGACGCTGTACCCTCACTCACACACCCCATACACACTTTATGCTCCCAGGTCCAGGTACTGATGCCCCAGTAGAGCCACCAGCCCCCGGACCCGGGAGATGGACCCCCGACCTTCTAGGACGGAGACAAGCAGACCGCCAAGGGCCCCACAGTGGCAAAGCAGCCCGACAGCCCAGGACCCCGACCAGATCGCCTGTTCCTCATCTGGACCCCAACCCCTGATGGCCCGTGACGAACAGGGGTGTGAAAAGACCCCTAGCCTCCATCCTCCCGCTCGAGTATGGTGTTGATGCGTGTTGTTATAATGTGCATTTAAAACAGAGGGGTGGGAGTTGGGGAAGGCAGCCACACATCCCCCAACCCCCACCCCGAGCCCTCAGTGTCTATATGTGGTTTAACAGTGGGCACCGGCACCAGAGATGAAGCTGATTGAACCGCTCCCCCTCTGGATGCCGAAAAGTGTGCCCACCCCAAAGTCCCTACATATGTGTCGCGTGAGAATGTTATAAGTGGGAGTGTCTAAGTTGTATATTAAAATTGGGACCCAGGACGCCACGGGATAGCGAGGAGGGAAGCCCCTCCTCGCACCCCAGTGATGTGCCCATGCCCCAAGACCCTATATGATTGGTAAAGTGATGGAGAGGGTGGACAGAGGTGTCCAGGGATGGGGAGGGAAGGACTGGGAGACAAAATGTCTTCCCAGGGAGCCAGCTCCCCCACTGACCCCAATAGGCACCGCTGTTCACCGGGATACACCAGGGGAGGGAGGCCATGGCACGTTCGACCCGGGGCCCACGGCCACAGCACCACAAAGCCTCACGGACCCCAAGGCAGTCCCCCCAGCCCCATCCCAGAAGGGGAACTAAACCCACCCTGACATTCGCTCTACTCTCAAAACACAAAAGACACTAGACACCCAGGTTGAGTTCGCTCCCCCCTCCCCCCTCCCCCCCCCCGTCCAAGGGCCCTTGTAGGGGGAGAGCACCTGGTGCTACACAGCAACAGCCTCCCCGCCAGCATAGGAGGCCCCCAGCGCCACCCGCACACTGGAGGCCCCCGTAGCCCGAACCACGGCGAAGTACCTGCCCAGACCAGGAGCAAACCGATGAGCCGGGCGGCCGACCCACCAGGCCGACATCCACCAGCCCCATTCCTTATGGAGCGACCACTGCTGCTCAGCGGCCCGGCAGGAGACCAAACCCAGCGCCCCACCCACCTGCCTTGCACGCCCACCACCCGGCCAGTCCACCCGCAAGTCCGACCGAACCCGGCCAAATGCCCGACCCCAGTGCCCCGCACAAAGACCAAGACCCAGGAGCCAAGTCCAGTGCGAAAAAGGACTGATCCAGAAATGCCACCCAGCCGCCGCGACCAGCAGCCAGGCACCCCAACCAGCAAACAAGGCGAGACGCCATACAGGGACAGGTGATGACAATCGGACCAGAGAAAAAGAGGCCAGTAACCCATGTCTGCCAGTGCAACCCCCCTAAGGCACCACATGCAGCCATCAGGAGTTACCACCCAAAGCCCAACCCCAGGCCGGCCACGATGTCCAGCGCCCCATCCGGCCTGTGATCCCACCCCCTGGGATCCCCCCCAGACGCCTCCAACCCCAAAACCCCTACATCAGCAACAGTATCCCAAACGACAAAACCAAGTGCCCCCCACCCCCACTACGTGATGGAGCCGATCAAAGGAGCCCAGAGAGATTGATCAGATATGGAGCCAGAGGCCGTCTCAAGACCAATATGGTCCAACAGGAGATTTCTATACTGATTAATATTAAGAGCTTTTTTATTTTTCCAGTTCAGGAGGATAGTTTTCTCAGCGATGCATAAGGCAATGTGAACCATTAGAACTGACTTTGTGTCCATGGTGACATCATTTAAATTTCCTAACAGGCAAATTGAGGGAGATGGTGGGATGTTACATTTCAGACACTTTGATTAGTCCTCACATATCTGGTACCAAAATTTCTTAACAGGTGGACAGAACCAAAGCGCTTGAACATAAGTATCTGGTATATTGCTTGTGCATTGTAAGCAGGTATTAGACGATGTAAAACCCATCCTAAACATTCGTTGACCTGTATAGTGTACTCTATGAAGGATTTTGTGTTGTATTAATTGCAAATGAGGATTTTTTGTTATTTTAAAGGTTCTTAAACATATCTGAGACCAGACGTTTTGGTCAAAGCTGGCTGATAAATCCACCTCCTATTTTGAAATAGGGATGGCTATTGATTCATCTAATGTAGATAAAGTTTTGTATATTTTAGACAGAAATTTGGGGGGGTTGAGATTAAGAAAATCTAAAACTCTTGCTGGAATTTGTAATTCAGCTGTATTGAGCCTAAATTTACCTTTAATAATAGATTTAATTTGTTGATATTCTAAGAATTTGTTTTTTATATCAATTCCAAATTGTGTAATTAATGTATTAAATGGGATAAAGTCTGTTCCTTCAAATATATGTTTCAGGTATTCAATTCCATTGCACTTCCAGACTGGAAAACTTATCATACTTTTTTTTTGCAAGATGTTGGGGTTATTTCATTCCAGATGGGAGTACGTCTGCATGGGATTATTGTGGACTCATGTCATTTTTAGAAACTCCCACCATGCTGTCAGAGAGGAGCTGATATATTAATAATTTGATTTAATTCTAGCTTTGCTTTACGGATTTTGCCTAGTCTCTCCTCATCTAGAGAAGCTTCCAATGAATTAATAGTTTCTTCTAATTCCTGAATACGTTGTTTTTCCATTTTCTTTTTATTTGATAAGAATGAGATTATTTTACCTCTAATCACAGCTTTTCCTGCCTCCCAAAGAATGGATGGCGACGTACCAGGGAGGTCATTATATTCCAAATATGAGGCCCACTCTTTTTCGAAATATTTATTAAATTCTTTATCCTTAAGTAAGGATGTATTAAATCTCCAATTTTTGCTTTGAGGTGTTTCTGTTTTATTTACTAAAGTTAGAGAAACAGGAGCATGATCGCTAACAGCTATAGGGTGTATCTCAGTGTCTGAAATGTCAGTCAACAGTGAGCTGCTGACTAACAAATAATCCAGTCGAGAATATGAATGGTGGACATTTGAGAAGAAAGTATATTTTTTGTCATTAGGGTGAAGAGATCGCCATGCATCACAAAGTCCATAATTGCTCATGTACTGTTTGACTATATCTGTAGATTTCCAGCTGCGCTGAGTCCCTGCTGTGCTGAGCCTGTCTATTTCTTCATTTAAACCAAAGTTGAGGTCGCTCCCAAGAAGAAGTGACCAATCCATGTGTTCAAGGAGCACCGAGAAGAAGGAATGAAAGAATGAGGGGTCATCAACATTTGGACCATATATACTGACAATACATAACTTTTGGTTATGTATAGATGGTTTTAATATAATAAATCTACCCTCTGGGTCTGTAACTGTATCTATTACTGTAAAATTTACATTTTTATTTATTAATATTGCTACTCCCCTTTGTCTAGAGTTATAGCATGCAGAAAACACATTAGGAAACTCAGGGGATTTAAGATCATCTGCAGCTGAGGTAGATTTATGGGTTTCTTGTAATAAGACAACATCTGCCTTCAATCTTTTAAGCTGGTTAAAAATCTTAACTCTTTTCTCTCTGGTGCCAGCTCCATGAATATTCCACGTGACAAACCTTAGAGTAGCCATAGTTTTGAGACAAAAGTTTTAAAGTCCATATCACCATAGAAACAGATAAACACAGGTGTATTATTAGTTTGTGCTTGGGGTTGCCTGATTGAAAATCCAAAAGCCGAGATATAAGAAAGAGAGAAATAGAAGAAAGTTGTGAAGGTGTGAAGGGTGAGAGAGAAAGAAATAGTTATATTATGAAAAAATTCTCTGTGTGTGTGTGAGTGATAAAAGAAGGAAAAAGGAGTGACAAAGACATTTGGTGATAGACATGTGAAGATGAGAAAAGAAAAAACAGCCAGTATCCCAGTGCTTAGCCCTGGCCCCGCCCACATTGAGTAATGTAAACAACTTTACAGAGCTGTGCTAACATTAAATTATAGTTGACTGATAAAACAAGTCTTATCTGACCAGTGTTACATGACTAATAAAGCCAAGGAGTAAGCTGGGGTCCCTGAACAGCTGTCCATTAACATACAGTTTATCTACCGCTACTGTAGCTCTGGTGCCTTCACTGATATATTTCTTTCTGATTGGGAACAAAACGCGCCTTCTTTCCAGGATTTCCTTCAGATATTGATCGTTAACGCTGTAATTCGTTCCCCGCAGCTCTCTGCCCTGGCCTCTGACCTGCTCTTTTTGCTTGTAATGCTCGAATTCAGCAACAATAGGTCGCGGCCGGCTGTTGTTGGGCTTCTTACCTCCTAGGCGGTGGACGCGGTGAAAAGTGATGTTTTTTACCGTGTCGCTTGGGAGCTTTAACTGATGTTTGTGAAAATCTCAGACGGTGGATTCAGCGTCGTCCTCAGCCTGTTCTGGGATCCCGGAAGAAACAAGATTGTCCCGCATTCCCCTGGGCTGTATATCCAAGATAGTTTCTTTCATCCTCTTACTTTCTCCGGACAGCTGCGTCATCCCCTCGGTGAGTTTCTTTACACTCTCCCTAAGTGTTTGCTTTTCTGCAGCGAGCGATGCTACCTGTTGTTGGCTGAACTCCAGAGATTCCCTTAGAGCTTGAAACTCTTTGTGGAGAACCTCAACCAGGGCCAGACGGGCGTCTAGGCTGGTTAGCTTCTTATCTATTGAGTCCAGGACATCGCTATAGCTTTTCTCTGGAGAGATGGTGGAGGTGCTGGCCTCAGAACGAGTGCGTTTTTGTGATGGTGTGCTTGTCGGCATAGCAGAGGTGGATTTCTGTGGCTTGCCCATAACAATGTTGTCAAAGCACTCGTCCAAGTAGCTTTCCAGGCTGTGCAAGGTTTCCTCGTCCAGTTTGTTTATGGAGAAATACAAAATAATGGTTATTATTATTAAACGTTTGCTATATTTGGCTCAAATGTTATGGTTTGTTTTTACCCGAGTTTGTTTGTTTTACCAGTTTACCACCATATTACTTACGCACAGCTCTCGCAAGATCTCAGCAGAAGCTCATCCTGTGCCTGTGCTTTCAGTTAGTTTTTTCGCCAAGGATGGACAGTTTATTCTGTCTGTGTAGAGAGGAGGGCCAACCCAACCTCGGCCTAACCAGTTAAAAACATCTGTCTGTACCATTGTCTGTACACCGGTGTGTCTGTGTAGTCTGGATTGAACTGCAGGGTTGAACAGGAAGCCTGTTGATTAGTTTGAGCACTGCTGCCACCTAGTGACTGGAGGCTTGTTTATCGTTCAAGCACGAATAAAGACAAAAAGTAATCCAGCCTCTCGCCCCCCTTGAAGTGAGAACAGCTCATAGTGACATAATTTAACAAAATTTTAATCAGATTTTTTTTCTGGGGAAAGCCTTGGATATGTTATGATAAAGATTTCAAATGTGCAGTCTTTACAGTCACTGTGAAACGTTTCTCTTTTGCTGCTTTAAACTTGACTATGTCTTCTGTATAACCTTAAAGTTTGTGCCCTACCATCGAGACTTACAGATTAAACAGTTCTCTTGTACACCGTTACTGTTAATGTGCATCAAATACAGCAAACAATGGGGAAGTTTTATCTGCATTCTACACTACTAACTCTTCACACATAACAGACATAACAATGTGATGTCTGTATTTTATATACTAACGATTTTGTCAGCTAATGTCCTTAAACAGATCATGATTTTATTACAGAGCCATCAGCATTTTTTAAGAGTGGCTATAGTTGCAAAATGGACAATTCAAAAATTCTGACTTATTTTCTTTTCTTGTGACAAAAGCATAAAAATGTGTGAATATATAATTATACATTATATAAGTTTCTTTGAGCAAAGACAATTGTCAAGAAAGCGTCAGAAATCTTTGATGGTTGCTGGTTGGTGAAGGACATCATATATATTTTTTCAAACTTTTTTTAAGCCAGAATTTGATAAATGAATGGGAACTAATTCATGCAGGAGGTGTGAGCTTACTTCAGAATGTTTCAGTGGTCATCTTTGAGCATAAATGAATTCATTTAACCTGCTGAACAAAATGTAGAACTAGTTCTTGCTGAAGGTCAACTGTTACAACACTAGTCAGGCAGAATAATAATGGCTTGCATTTATAAAGCGCTTTTCAAGACTCTCAAAGCACTTTACAACTCCATTATTCATTCACTCTCACACACTGGTGGAAGCAAGCTATGATTGTAGCCACAGCTGTCCTGGGGTAGACTGACAGAAGTGAGGCTGCCATATCACACCATCGGCCCCTCTGGCCAACACCAGTAGGCAAGGTAGGTGAAGTGTCTTGCCCAAGGACACAACAACATGTAGCAGGTGGAAGCTGGAATTGAACCCACAATTTCTGGGTTGCAGGCTGAGAACTCTACCACTGAGCTACAGCCGCCCTTTTTTAGAATTAAAGGAAACAAATCCAGAGTGGTGTGAGTGGGGCCTGGTCAGACTGTAAGGGTGATTGAAAACAGATCGGCTCCTTGAAGGCACATCCCTGTTTTGTTGTGGAATATTTGAACAACTACTCTTTGTGACTTTGAAATAAGCTTGTTATTGTTATTAAGGATATACCTAGAAAGAAAATCAAGAAACAGTTCGTTATGGCCTGCCTGCTGAGATTAGTTTTTATTTTCTTCTTCTTTGTAGCTTGTGATTTCCTGCTTTACATTAATGGAGCTTACTAGCTGGCCCAGGGGAAAGAGGAAAATTAAGCTATTTTCTCTCCAAGGGGGATGCTTTTTATTTTCCTACTAGCCCTCTTAGTGAGGAAAAAATATTACACCAGGCAATTTTGTTAGGCCATACTGATAATGAAAAGAGACTGTAAATGGGTCTTTATATCACAGTCCTATATAGGTGATGTTGCAGTCTATAAATAAAAGCAGAAGCTGTTTTGTGAGAGGGATCAGTGTTTCATGTTCTTCCATTGAATGTCCATCGACCCTCCCTGGACAAGGGTCCTGGCTGGTTGCCCGGGAAACTAGCATATGACTATTCTGAAAGGCTCTGTGGAGATGGAGAGAGGAAATGAGAGTAGTAAAGGTAAGTCACTCAAGGCCTTTCCGCTCAACCTGATAAAGTGTGATGAAAATCAAAGGCCACAACTCGACGATGCCTCTAATTCAGCAGAGACGGGAGACAGAAAGAAGTTGTCTCCTTACATGGAGCTATGAAAAGAGTTGAACACAAAGGAGCAAATATTGTACTGCTCCCAGAGCACGTCTTTATAAAGTGAACGGATCAATAGGATAACCTGAAAACTGATTTTCTTTTTCATCAAACGTGCAAACAAACTCAGTGCAGCAGATTACAACAGATGTCACCACAGTCAGCTTTTATCATATATTTCACTTTACTTACATAAATACATTTTATCTCTGCATCAATTAATGAAAAGTACCACTTCCTACAGGAGCATGGGGTTGCATTCTTTTTATTTATTTTATTTGAGAAGACTGTCAGAAGTATTTACAATAACATGCTTCTAACCAGTGAGTCTGAGGCTCTGTCTACATTAGGCAGTTTAAGTACTTAAACAAATATTGCAAATATTTAGTCAATACCCCGTCTCATCCACACTAGGTCATTGTTTAAGGTGTATTTTTTTACACGGGTAAGTGGGCCGTCTATTTCTTAAATCTCCAACTCTTGGATTGGTGTTGATTCGTTAGGCGTTTAAGAATTGAGTTCAGTAACGAAGTCACATCAGAAAACAAGCGCCACAGCCAGCTTAATAACAACTCAGAGGTAAACAATAGAAAGATGGAGGCAAATCATCCTGACATGCCCTTGTTGCTCCTTCTTGTACATGTAGAGGCGCTTGCAAAAATCACACAAGAATACCTTAAGAGAAGGCACAGCACTATTGCAGCAATTTCGCATACACCATATCTCAGACTGTGACTGTGACGTCATATATGTGGGTCTGCCTTTTTTTCCACGTATGCTTACTAGGTTGGGGTTGCGCCAGCGGGCGGAGGGGAGGAGGGGAGGAGGGGGTCTTAAACAATGCTTTGTGTGTGTGGACAGGTATAAGGTTAGGTGGGATATTTAGGTGGAACAGCTGTTGCTGATTCGACGGGGGTAAGCCGTATTGCGTCATTTCCTGTTGTCATTGTTGCGCTCCCTGTAAACTGTTTGGTGTTCAGACTCTCTTGAATTGATCTTATTTTCTCTGTGCTGAGGCTTTTCTAAGTTATTTTAACACACAAGCACACTAAAACACACGATTTGTGGTGGTGTACTTTACGTTTTGGGAACTCCTTGTGTTTCACACAGCTTTTCTTGGGGTGGTAAGGTCTCGCTAGCTCAGTTAGCTTAGCTTCATTGCGGCTATGGCTACTCTTCTCTCTCCTGTCTCTAACGCTTCTCTTCTCTCTTGCTCTCTCTGTCAGATGTTTAGTTACTTCCCTGCCTCCTTTAGTGATAATGGTAACTGTAATAAATGTAATATTTTTGTAGCTTTGGAGGCGAGGGTATCAGAATTAGAAGCACGGCTCCGCGCTGTTGAAAAACCAGCTTATAGCCCAAGCCCATTAGCCAGCGCGGGGCCAACAAGGATAGAACCCCCTAGCTGTCCTCCGGTAGAGCCCGCGCAGCCGGGACCTCAGGCTGGTTGGGTGACTGTACGTAGGAAGCATAGTTCTAGGACCCAGCCCCCGGGCAACCACCAACCGGCCCGCGTTTCTAACAGATTTTCCCCGCTCAGCGACACACCCGGTGAGAAGCCGACCCTGGTAATTGGCAGCTCCATAGTCAGAAACGTGGCATTAGAGACACCATTGACCATAGTCAAATGCTTGCCAGGGGCATGAACGGGCGACATCAAATCCTACCTGAAACTGCTGGCTAATGATAAGCGTAAATACAGTAAGATTGTTATTCACGCTGGCGGTAATGACACCCGGTTACGCCAATCGGAGGTCACTAAAATGAGTGTTGCTTCGGTGTGTAAGTTTGCCAAAACAATGTCAGACTCTGTAATCTTTTCTGGTCCCCTGCCTGATCGAACCAGGGACGGCATGTTTAGCCGCATGCTGTCAACCATCAATGGTTGTCTAGGTGGTGTCCTGCAAACGATGTGGGCTACATTGATAACTGGAGAACATTTTGGGGAAAACCTGGTCTAATCCGGAGAGACGGCATCCATCCCACTTTGGATGGAGCAGCTCTTCTTTCTAGGAATATGGCCGAATTTATTAGTCCTCCAAAACACTGACAACCCAGGGTCCAGACCAGGAAGCAGAGTTGTAGTTTAACCCACCTCTCTGCTGCTTCTGTACTGTTACCCACCCATTACCCTATAGAAACAGTGTCTTGCCCACGGGCAAAATTAAATGGATTAAAAGTTAAGCCAACAAAAGCAAATTATGGAAATCTCATAAAAATAAATACAACTTTGACTGAAAAGAAAAATAAATCTATTAAATGTGGTTATTAAACATAAGATCTCTCTCCTCAAATACTTCGTTAGTAAATGACTTGATTTGTGATAATCACATTGATTTCCTTTGTCTCACAGAAACCTGGTTGCAGCAGGAGGATTATGTCAGTATAAATGAGTCAACTCCTTCCAGTCATTTAAATTTTCACATTCCTAGAAATACTGAGCGAGGAGGAGGAGTTGCAACCATTTTTCGTTCTGATTTACTAATTAGTCCCAGATCAATTGATAACTACAGTTCTTTTGAACATCTAACCCTTAATTTTCCTCATCCAAGTTGCAAAACATTAAGACCATTTTTGTTTGTGGTTTTGTATCGTCCACCAGGCCCTTATTCTCAATTCTTGGATCAGATCTCACATTTTTTATCTGATTTAGTATTAAATACTGATAGGGTTATCGTAGTGGGGGACTTTAATATTCATGTGGATACTGAAAGTGATAGCCTAAATGCAGCCTTTAATGCTATTTTAGACTCAATTGGCTTTACTCAAAAAGTACAGGGATCGACCCACTCGGGTAAACACACTTTGGACCTTGTACTGACATACGGTATTGATTGTGAGGAAATAACAGTCCACCCACATAACCCGGTCCTGTCTGACCACTTCTTAATACCTTTTGAATTTACTTTAACTGACCATCTTAAATCTGAAAGAAAATTTCATTATAGTAGAGCTTTATCAGACAATGCTGTAACAATTTTTAAAGAATCTGTTCCATTCTTACTTTCCTTAGTGTCTCAGGGTAACACAGTGAACGGCAGCAATTCTTTCTCTAACCCTTCAGAAATTGATGATCTGGTTCACAGCGTTACGTCCTCATTAGGTTTGGCATTAGATAGTGTAGCCCCCTTAAAAAAGAAAGTGGCTAGCCATAGGAGGCTGACTCCTTGGTTCAACGCAGAGTTGTGTACTTTAAAGCAGAATACTAGGAAGTTGGAGAGAAAATGGCGCTCTACACACCTAGAGGATTCCTATTTAACCTGGAATAACAGTCTATTGCTGTATAAAAAGACCCTTCGACAAGCTAGAACAGCATATTTTTCATCATTAATAGAGGCGAATAAAAACAATCCTAGGTTTCTTTTTAGTACAGTTGCTAAATTTACACAGAGTCATAGCTCTGTTGAGCCAACTATTCCCCCAGCTCTTAGCAGTGATGATTTTATGGGATTCTTCATAAATAAAATTAATTCTGTTAAAAATAAAATCATTGGCATCCTCCCAAACATGATTACTTCTTCCTCAGTAAATGAGGCAGTATCGGAAAGAACTGTAGAACCTCAGTTGTGCTTAGGCTGTTTTGATTCAGTCGAGCTTTCGGAATTATCAAAAATATTAGCCTCATCTAAACCTTCAACTTGTATGTTGGACCCAATTCCAACCAAATTATTTAAAGCAGTGTTCCATTTGGTTCCTGGCCCCATTTTGGATATGATGAATCTATCCTTAGGAAACGGATACGTACCACAGGAATTTAAAATAGCTGTAATTAAACCTTTACTCAAGAAACCTTCCCTTGATCAAGATGACTTAGTGAATTACAGACCTATATCTAACCTTCCTTTCTTATCCAAAATCCTTGAGAAAATTGTTGCTAATCAAGTCTGTGAGCATCTAAACAGTAACGAGCTGTTTGAAGAGTTTCAGTCAGGTTTTAGAGCTCATCATAGCACTGAAACAGCACTGGTGAAGATTACTAATGATGTTCTCATGGCCTCAGAAAATGGACTTGTGTCTGTTCTGGTTTTGTAAGATCTCAGTGCTGCTTTTGACACAGTCGATCATAATATTCTCCTAGAAAGGCTTGAGCATGTTGCAGGGATCAAAGGAACAGCACTAGGCTGGTTTAAATCATATTTGTCTGATAGATTCCAGTTTGTTCATCTAAATGATAAATCTTCTTCACTCTCAAGAGTTACTTGTGGAGTTCCACAGGGTTCTGTGCTTGGACCAATTCTGTTCACCATATATATGCTCCCAATTGGTAGAATCATTAGAAAGCATGGGATACATTTCCACAGCTATGCAGATGATACACAACTATATTTATCCATAAATCCTGATGAACCCAGTCAGTTAGGTAGATTACAGGCATGTCTGGAAGACATAAAAACATGGATGACCCTAAACTTTTTGCTTTTAAATTCTGACAAAACAGAAGTTTCTGTCTTTGGACCAGAAGTTCTTAAACAGAAACTGATTAGTCAATCACTTCATCTGGATGGCATTAAATTGGCCCCCAGTAATAACGTAAAGAACCTCGGCGTTATTTTTGACCGAGACTTGACATTTAAATCCCATATTAGACAGGTTTCTAGGATTTCTTTCTTTCACCTCCCGAATATTGCTAAAATTAGAAACATCCTGTCCAGGAGTGATGCTGAGAAACTAGTCCACGCATTTGTTACCTCAAGGCTGGACTACTGTAATTCTTTACTATCAGGAAGTCCACAAAATGCCAGTAAAAGCCTTCAGTTGATCCAAAATGCGGCAGCAAGAGTTCTGATGAATATTAAAAAGAGAGATCACATTTCTCCTGTTTTAGCTTCCCTTCATTGGCTTCCTGTTAAATCCAGAATAGAATTTAAGATCCTTCTTCTTACATACAAAGCCCTTAATAATCAAGCTCCATCATACATCAGAGATCTAATTGTTCCATATGTTCCTAACAGAGCCCTTCGCTCTCAGACTGCAGGTTTACTTGTAGTTCCTAGGATTTCTAAAAGTAGAATGGGAGGCAGATCTTTTAGTTATCAGGCTCCTCTCCTGTGGAACCAGCTCCCAGCTTTAGTCCGTGAGGCAGACACTCTGTTTACTTTTAAGGCCAGGCTTAAAACTTTCCTTTTTGATAAAGCTTATAGTTAGTGTGGCTAAGGTCATCCTGAGCTATCTCTGTAGTTATGCTGCTATAGGCTTAGACTGCTGGAGGACAGACTTACCAATTTTCTTCACTTTGCTACTTCTTTTTCTCCTACGACTCTCCAGTTGTATTACAGTACATTCTGTTATTTCGACTGTTAACTTTGTTTTCTCTCAGTGTTTTTCTCTCCATAGAAGATATACCTGGTCTGGTATCCTGCTTGGCTGCAATGCCCTGTTGGACAGGGGGCATCGACTGGGATGATCCTCCCAGTAACTGAACATCCACTGTGTCCTGTTATCAACTTTTTACTTTCTGTAACATAGAAAGTTCTCTTATATCAGATCTTCTGTTCCTTCTGTGTTTCTGCTCTGTCTTCTCAAACCCCCAGACGGTCGTGGAAGATGGCCGCTCCTACTGAGCCTGTTTCTGTTGGAGGTTTCTTCCTGTTAAAGGGGAGTTTTTCCTCTCCACCGTCGCTACATGCTTGCTCAGTATGAGGGATTCCTGAAGGATTGCTGTGGTTGGAAAGTCTGCCCAACCTCACGCCAATGACTGACGCAATCTGCTGGGATTCCTTAAATAGGAAACTTTTTAACTGATTGGAATGTTTGTATAAATGTATTGAAAGGACTTCTTGTTAAGTGCCTTGAGATGACATCTGTTGTGAATTGGCGCTATATAAATAAACTGAATTGAATTTAATTTAATTGAATTGAATATACCCTGTATAACCTTAGCCGTGTTAGTGTGGAAGCAACCTGAAGTGAATGCATGTAATGTAAGCACGCAAGTAACCTTAGTTTGAGCAAAGGCAGTAGATGGCAGAAAAACACTTTATTTCAGCGACTTGCTTTTGAGGATTTACAAATTTGATTGTATCAAGAAATTTTTGCACCCATTATTGGATTCATTGTTTTAATCTAATGGGCTTTTTCCACTAGCACCTACTGAGCCAAGCCCAGCACTACTTGGCCTTACTTAGTCTGGTTGGTTTTTTCACTGCAGGGACAGGACCAACTCAAGTGGGTGGGCTTATCATATGGTGGGCGCCCCCAGCGATGTATTTAACAAAACAACAATGGAGGACAGGTAGTGATGTTCAACGTACTGCCTATTCTGCGACTTTCGTCAGATTCCGAATACAAGAGATCCAGAAATGGCTGCGAGTGGCATGGCGAAACATTCTGGTAAAGTACAGGAGAGTGGGGGATGCCATAAAGCAGCATGACGTGGAACCAAGGGGCAAACTCCGCTAGGGGCTGGGGCTCCAGAAAGGAGCAATTTCCCATTGACTCATATGTTAAAAATGGCAACTTCACAGCAGAAATAAACATGTTCACAGCTTGGTTCAAACAAACATTTTAGGTTTAATAGATCATGACAACTCTGAGGGGGGTTAATTTTTTTATAACTCATCTGTTTAGATGTAATTTAAGCTTAAAAATTAAAATTATAAGGTCCTTGTCCTTTTGATTGACAGGTCTCAGATGAGGCGTCAGCACTAGCACTGGTGGCTAGCTGCTTGCTCCCCCCAGGTTGCTCCAAGGAAGGCCGCAGCCTCTGCCACACGTGAAGTCTGGGCCATTTTGTTTCTTTGAACTTGATCAACATTTGTGTCTGCAATGTTTATTCGGGTTTGGATGTTAATCGTGCACTTATTGGACAAAGACGGCTTGCTGTGGTAATGATTGCACTAACAGACCATCCAAGAACTCTCTGCTCCATTTGTTTCGGTAAATATTGGGTGACCCGATGTCCCGATTTACCAGGGACAGTCCCGAATTACCAGTGAAAGTCCCAATTTTGAGCCATTTGTCCTGTGTCCCCAAGGATGTTTACAAACCCATTATGTTGTTACGATTTCCCCCAGCCTTTGTCCCGAACATCCCGATTTTTAACCAATGTAATGGCTTTAAGCGCACAGAATTAATCGTCTTTCCATGTCAATCACAAAGTTATCATGGTGATGGTAATAAACCAATGTATGTAAAACATGTAAAACAAAGGCAAGGAGGGGGAAAAACACTTGTTTGAAGGAGGCAGCTTTGGGGGAGCTCTGCACCATAGGGAGCAGAGCTTTGAGTCGCTCTGCACCTCGTCTCTGGAACTCACTCCCCCTGGACATCAGAAACATTGACAGCTTCATCCTTTTCAAGTCCAGATTCAAAACTCATCTGTTTAAAACTG
Source organism: Valencia hispanica (assembly GCA_963556495.2). NCBI lineage: Eukaryota > Metazoa > Chordata > Actinopteri > Cyprinodontiformes > Valenciidae > Valencia > Valencia hispanica. The sequence goes on from OY747702.1 coordinate 28,279,939, forward strand.
CCTATAACTTATGATTTCACTTCACAATTTACTTTACTATTTTCATGTTGTTTTTATTAATATTATTTATTCTGTTTTTATTATGTTTTGATCTTGTGAAGCGACCTTGGGTGTCCTGAAAGCCGCTAATAAATAAAATGTATTATTGTTACTTTGGTTGCCAAGCTGAAACACAGACATGCACAATCAATCTACACATGGATCCTGCTCCTTCCTGTTTTTGACCAATAGTAGAGGAGCTGGACCAAGAAAGGCAGCCCTCCTAATTTGCATAATGAGGCAGAAATGCATAAGGTAAAGTAAAAAAGAGGAGACGAGGGAATGTAAAAACAAGGAATGCATGTGTAAGGAAAAGGAAAATAACTTTTTTTTTTCGACAAAAATGAATGTATGAGAAAAAGTAAAAACAACAATATATTTTTCTTGACGAAAATGCACGTATAAGGAAAAGGAAAAACTAAATATATACATTTCTTCACAAAAATGCACGTATAAGGAAAAGGAAAAACAAAAGATATGTATTTCTGCTTTTATTTTTAATTATGTCAGTTTTGGTCCTCCATAGCCTTCATGCTTCTATTTGACAAAATGTAGCCCTGGGCAAGGCATTTGACCCCAAGTTGCCTACCAATCTGCATATAGATGTGTAAATGTGTGCGTGTTTGTAAGTGCTAATGGATGAATGTCTGTAGTCTAAAGCACTTTGAGTGGTCAGCTTGGAAAGACGCTTTATAAATTCAGCACATTTACCATTCAGAGACTGAGATTTGTGGCTACTCTTCAATACAAAAAACCTCAGTCAGACTGAGTTGAGAGTGACTGTGAAAATCAGATTTAAAGTCCTGCCACAGCTCGGGTTGAACAGTGTTTTGGCATGGAAGCGAAAAGGTTAGTTTTAGTCAGTTTTGTGGGGTAAAAAAGTAAATTTTCCTCTCATCTGACCTAAGCTTCTTTCAATGTGTCTGTTAGGTTGTGGCAAACTGCAAATGGGACTTCTTTTTTTTACCGTAAATTTCAAACTATAAGCCACTACTTTTTTCACATGCTTTAGACTCTGCGTGCTATACAACGATGCAGCTAGCTTACAGATATTTCTCCTGGCCATTGGCCTCCAAGGGGCACTATAGTAGGTCAGTGGCTGGATGCGCGTATCATGTCGGATCAACCCCAAAATATAATCAGTGGTTCCTAGTCCCATTGCAGACATTTCCTCAAAATATCATCGAAATCCATCCATAACCTTTTAAGTTATGTTACCAACAGACAGACAAACAGACAGACAGATGGGCACAAAAGCATTACCTCCTGACAGACGTAACAAAACAAAACAAAATCTTCCGTGTACCGTCTTTCTGTGTAAATATCTGATGTTACAACATGAAAACATGTGGCTTGTATTCAGGTGCGGCCTGTATATATTTACAAAAATTTACTTTCTTTTAAAATTTAGCTGGTGCGGCTTATATCCAGGTGGGTTCAATATAGAAAATTACGGCATGTTAACAAAGGCCTTCTCCTTATACTCTCTTTCAACCTTCTTTTCACCAAAGCTCCAGATCACTGCAGGTCGTCTAAAGTCATCATAGGCCTTATATTATCATATCAATGCTCTATTCAAGCTTACTCTATCAATAAATAAGTTTATCTCTTGCACTGGTTTTAAAGAGGCCGAATACATATACACTCCAAACTTTTAGACACCTAAAAATCGTTTTCCTTCAAATTAACATTAGTTCACCTCTTCTTGTTGATCTATTACAAAAACTTCTTCGGAAATGCATTGCTTTTGTGGTTTTAATGTGAATAAAATCACAAGGTAATACTACATTTGTAAGGCTTTGTGTCTAGATGACCTCTTCAGCCGTGCAACATCTTGTAAACTCACACATGACCAAACAGGCTGCCATGAGGTCAGTGTTTGTTTTCCCTCTTTTGTCTCAGTCTTCATCCTTCAGTTATGATCCAGGGTGACAGGCCAGAGCTGGGGTGGATAGGCCAAGCGAGCATGAAGTGTAAGGGCAGAAATAGTGGCCTGGGCAGCATGGACGAGAGATCTGAGCCTGTTGGTGACAGCACAGCAGCCTCACAGCAGCCTGCGTTGTCGCTCCTCTGGGAATAATTTAATCATAACACAAGCGTGATTAAGGTAGAGAGAGAGAGAAAGAGACTTGGGGGATAAGCTGTGAGTTAAAGGCAAAGGATAAGAAAGAGGACAGAGGCATGAGGAGAAAGAATCAGATTACCATGCTCCTAAAGGGAAATGTGGGATGACACTCATCCAACCTGATTTAAGCGACAGAAGCGTAAAGAATGAAGTCCTCGGCCTGTCTCTCCTCTGACCCTGCCAGTGAGGGATGAGATGGTGAGTGAGAAACAGAAGAATCACTCATGCTTGGAGTTAGATTGTGCCTAATCGTCCAGAGGCCTGGACTGAGTAACTATGACTTCTCAGGGAGGGGGGGGCACAATCTGAAAGACTAAAAAATCCTAATCAGGTTTTTTACGCAAACAGACAAGCTCCGGTCAGTTGCTAGGGCCGCTCGGAGTTCTCTGCGATGAAATGTGACACGAGTCATTTTACTTCAGCTCCACTCCGCTCAAACACATTTGCAGGATGAGTTATTGTGCACTCTTTATCTACTACCATCTGTGTGAATGAAACATATTTGTGGAGCTGGTTGGCTGCTTTGATGCTTTTAAGTTTACCTATCTGAATTGCTTTTTTTTCTCCCCTCTTCACCCTCATTTCCACTCACTGTCTGCATCTAGGCTGTCAATTTTCGTCCCTCTCTAACATTCGGGTGGTGAAACGCCACACGACTTCTGATAAAAACTTTTTTCTCCCTACAGTAAGAGCATTGTGATTATAGTTGAAGGGCTCAGATATTTTTCCCTTTTAATGTGTGCTTGGTTGGGTTTGTGCTTTTTCGCTTAGTTTATGACGGCGTGCATGTCCGTTTCTATTTGTGTCCACATGCTTGTCTCACATTATTGATTTAGCCAGCCCATAGCAGACATGAAATGAACAGAGTAAAAGCTGAGGCCAACAGAGAGAGATGTGAACAGTGATGGACATTATGAAAAAAGCTTTAGACATGTAGAAAATGTTTGCTTTTTTCAAGGAAAATAGAAATAATAGATCTAAATATTTTGGTAAGAACTGATGAAAAACATGATCTGGTCTAACCCACAGGTTAGAAAGCATTGGTACTTGACTATAAAATCCTCAGAAAAAGCAACAGTGACTCACAAACTGGACAGAAGCACACAGCAACCCCCTGCTAACATCACCAACATAACACACACTCATACACACAATATATGTGCTCTTACAAATCAATTTTGCTCTAGTATACAGACACAACTGGACTGAAGGAAGTGGCTCGGAAATATCACAACAACCTTGGGGAGCTTGAGCTCGCTGTGAGCTCTGTGTGCCTCCACTATGTGGGCTCTTTATATCTCTCTCATTTAATCAATCCGCTCCCTGCTCTTTCATCCATTAATGTGGCCTCTCTCCTCACGTAATATTCGAACCATTGTGCTGTTTGTCCTATTCGCCAGGTATCATGAAGCACAGGAGGTAGGCAAGAACATACGAACATGACTGTGTGAGAGACTCTTGAGGAAGGCGGCGGAAATTTGACAGTTTTGCAGGATTGATGTCTTATTAGCAAAGTCTGTCTAATGGAGAAGAACGGTAAATTAACAGCTATGTGTCTCTTATTTAACCACTGTTCATACTTCCATGCTATTCAAACACGAAGGAATCTAAAACTGTGTCCTGTTGCAACCTAAAAAGAAATCTAAAACATCTTCAGTAGCACCAAGCCTAACACTATCAATCAATTTGGCCTTTATGCTTATTAGGTCTCTGCAAATACGTCACTTTCCATTTATTATAGAAGTGAGTGTTTTTTAATATCCTACCCAGATTTCAATGAAAAAGTTGCTTTTTAAAACCTATTCTCAGTTAAACAAATATTAATTTTAGATATTAGTTCACTTGTTGTGCTTTTGTCCATCATCATTTATTTTGTTGAGAGAAAAAATTGGGACATCACCTTTAAATGTGTTTTCCATACAAAGCCAGTCTTAAAGTAAATCTCAGTGACTCTACATCCATGTTCTGTGTGTTCATGTGTCAGTTACTTCAGCATATGTACAGACACACTGCTCTCACAGGAGGTCAAGAGCACCATCTGTGCATGTTCAATTGTTAATTAGATTCACAACTACTGAATAATAAATTGGTGTGACCAAAATTGACTGAAGGTGTGGAATACCTGAGGTTAGAAAATGGAAAAAATGTAGGGTAACATTTAGCACAATTTCTACAGGCATCTTGGAATTCGTCTCCCTGCAACATTTGTGGCTAAAGGTACTTTATTCGTTTTGCATACAAATGTTTAATATTTATAGTTTATTGTGTTAGATTCTAAATCAAGCGATATTCATACCCAGAAAATATTTGGTGAAACAGTTTCGGGGCAATTCTACCAAATACAAAGGAAGTGTATGTATACCTCTGACTTTGATGAAAGTGATAAAATAAAAAATACAAATTCTCTCACTGTTTATTCTGACATTTCACAAATACAAAACATATGTTCATATTTGATCTTAAACAAAACAAAATGTTTACTTTGATTTGATGTTTGACAGTAAAGAAAAAATGTATTTCTGTTTTTTTTTTTTTTGGAGTGTATGTAAATTTCTGGTTTAAACTGTTCAACACATCACAAGCCACTACTACATGCAGACACGCTCACCTCTCCATGCAAAATGCTTAAAGTGGCTCCAACAGCAAAGCAGTTCAACCGACTTTTAGGATTAATTGCCCTATAATTATTTTTGCAACTTCGAGTTACTCATAGGTTAAGTATGGAGTATTGAACTTTCATTTCCATAGGGTCACGGGATCATTCAACTTTCTAGGAAAAATACGGGAAAAGTCACAAATAACAACTAGAACTATGATAAAAATGAAATTTTGGTCAATGAACACAAATAACATGAAAACATTTAAGGAAGATGAAATCCAATCATACCTAATGCATGAAGTTGGGACAATGAGACTTAATCTGAAGTGTTTATCAAAAAACAAATTACACCCGTTTCTGTTTTGTGCAAAATGGAGAAATATTTTTTTTCTATGTATTTAATTCCATTCCACCTTAGGCAGGTTTAATCAAGGTGTAACAAACAAATTTGTTTAAAGTGTTTACAACTAGATTTTTTTATTTATCTCTTGTTGGACTGCAAACAGGTTAAATAGCAGGAAGAATCAGGATCAACACTAGGGTTTTATCATTAACATGTAGAATGTATTAGATATCTATGACAAACATATTTGATAAAGCATGTTTCTTAATTTTGACAAGGATTTCTAATTATACTCATTACTCTGAAACATTTCATCAGTTCTGACAGATGATTACCTATGACTAATAACACAATAATAGCTTTCTTTCGGTGTCATGAATAAGTCAATTGATTATCGTTAAAGTCATAATGTGTTAGAGCAAAAGTACAAATTATGTAAAAATTGTATATCTGCATGCTCAGGTTGCTCCAAAAACAACAATTTGTGTTGAAAACACATTGTAGCAAATGCCCCTCTAAACAGAGATGCTTTGTAACGCTGATGCATCTTCTCGCTGTCAACGCTGACATGCTCATAAAGCACAAGGCCTCATTTTAAGTCAAACAGAAAATACCGCACAAACCTGGGAACAAACAAGGGGGGACAGCGGCATGGTTTGATTGGGCCGTGAACAGTTGCTGTCGTTACAAAGCACCACTGTAAGCTCCATCGATTATCAAAGGCCTCCGAGCTCAGACAGGGAGTCTACTGATCTTTCCCGAGCTCAGACATGAAAAGCTGCCAGTGACAGCTCATAGCCGGGGCTAGATCACACCGCTGTGCTGAGGAGGGGTGTGTGGAAAGGGGCTCTGCTGTGCCGGAGTTTTAAACACCTGCTCCACGGGCCAAGCTTGTGTTTTCTTGTTTTCTCCCTCTTAATGTTGCGCTCTGTCAGGGGCAACAAGGATGTGCTTTCATGTGAACTGAGGCCCCACCAATAGCATCGCAGTGCTAGAGACACTTGGTAAAACAATGCCAGACAAGCTTTTATTATGGCCATGCCTCATTACTTTTTAACCAGCGTAATCGTACGTGCTGCTCCTTATGAATTATTCACAGGTGAGCTCTTGTCACAACATGACAGAGGGAGATGGAAAGCGCTCCAAATGAAAAAAGCCCAAGCACAAAAATAGGAAATAAACAGATGTCAAAAATGAGATGCAGGGATACATGTGTTTTTACCCTCCATTCACTTATAAAGACTTTCAGGCGCAGGTCAGTGTTTATGTATATGGCTCCAAAACTGTTGAAAATGGGTCTAATAGAAGTTAGTTTGAGCTGAAGAAAACAGGATTAATAGCTGCCTTGAGTCGTGTTTCCTTTTGAAATACCTATTGAAAGATGCATGTTAAAGGCCAAAGCTACAAATCCAAAAAGTTAACATGGTCAAGGCTCAGCGATGCTCCAGCCTGTGTAACAGAGGCTTCTGAGCACCACCAGATTCATGCACTCACAACAGATGTCACATGAAATGATACAGAAATGCATTAAGACCAGGAATTTTAATTCAATCAAATGTGGGTCAGAATGAACAGTGTTTTTGGGAGTTATTACTACTTCCTTTTCGGCAGCAAATGGTGTGCAAAGACAGCATTTTGGTATATACATGTTCTTAGGAGGGAATCCTATAAAATCAGTAAACATTAACTGTTGTATGTGATAAAGATAAGCAAATGCCCAAAACAAGTATTTATTACCCAGTAAACTTTTGTACATGCAAATTACAAGCTTGGATTCCATCTGCAAGACTAACACAACATTCCAGCACATTAACCTAAAATGGAAGTAGAAGTAAACATGGTTTACTTTGACTGCAATTACAGCTGCAGTTCTATTAGGCTATGACCCTTTCAGCATTGTACATCTAGAGACTGAAGATTTTGCACATTCATCATAGCTCAGGCTCAGTCAAATTAGGTTGGTAGCATCTGTGAATATACATTTTCATGTCTTACAACATATTCTCAAATAGATTTAGGCCTGGACTATGACTGGGCTATACAAGCAAATGTACAGGTTTGGTTTTGATCCAAACCATTTCATGGAAGGTGAAGCTTCGCCCTAGTCTCATGTCTTTTGCAGCTCTATCAGGTTTTCTTCTAGGATTTCCCTGTATTTAGCTCCATCCATCCTCCCATCAACTCTGACCAGCTTCCCTGTCCCTGCTGTGGATTAGAACCCCCACAGCGTCATTCTGATACTACCATGGTTTCTTGTGCAGATGATGTGTTCAGTGTGTATTGGAGTGTTAATTTTCCACCACTTATCTAATTTTGCATTTTGACAAGGAGTTTAGTGTTGTTATTCTAATATGACCAAATCACCTACTTCTACATGTTACATAAGAAAGATTATCCCGTCTGAGCTGTGGATCTCTGTAGCTCCTACAGAGTTACCAAATGCCTCTTGGCTGCTACTCTAAAGCCCCTTTCAAACAGGCCATGAAAAACGGCAATTTTCCGGACTTTTCATATGCTTTTGTGTCTGAAAGCAATCTTCCAAACTTTATCCTGATACCCTTTACCAGTAATTTTACGGCTGAAGACCTAGTAACAAGAGCGGACTTTTCAAGGTATGGGGTTTGCGTTCAGAGAGTCAGGTAATGTTCCGCGAAAGCTGGAGGGGTGTGGGCCGGTGGGGGAAAGGGGAGAGGGGCAGGGAACGCTGTGAGCGCACACATTGATGACGTATAAATGTCACTCTTTTCCTTTCAGCTTCTTCTTCGATGTCTCTTAAGCGTTTCCATGTGCGCAAAATTGCACACATCACAAAGACGAGCGCTGCGAGTAGATCTGCAGTTTCGTCCACTATCTTTGCAATAATGCATTTGTTTGGGGAAATGACGTACGCCCGCCGCACTAAGTTTACGTAATATCCACCTAGAACCTAGACCTTGAGTCTGGAAACGGCTTAAATAACGCTGGAGTAGATTCTCAGTCATCCAGGACAAGACAATGAAAAAAGTGCCTCAGTTCTCTGATTACTGCTCTCCTTCTCTGGTATGTCAGTTTAGGTGGATGTCTATGTCTGATTAGGTTTACAGTTGTGCTGATTTACATATCAACCGTTTAATGACGGAGAATTTGGTAATTTCTTGAGGCAATTGGTTGCACTGGAATTTTATTCGTCAGTTTGGGAATGAATACAAAGGGATGCACACTAAACTTTTCAGATTTTTTGCTTTTAGAAGAATAAAAAAAAGGATTTCATTTGCCTTTCAAAATTTTATATCCTATTTAATATCTACATGCTCTCACTAGGCAAGATTATAGCAACCGATAAGATTAGCTACCATAACTACTTGGATGACACTCAGCTTTACATTACAATGTCACCAGGTGACTCTGAACCCATTCAAACCCTAAATCAATGCATCGTCCAAATAAATGGATGGATGTGCCATAACTTTCTCCAGCTGAATAGAAACAAAACTAAAGTTATTATCTTTGGACCCAAAGATGAATGATCAAGAGTCAGCACACAGCTTCAATTAATACAGCAAGAAACTACTGATCAGCCACAAAACCTAGGTGCAGTAATGGACTCAGACCTGAACCTCCAGGGTCACATAAAGGCAATAACAAGGTCAGCGTTCTATCATCTGAAGAACATTTCTAGGATTAAAGGACCAATGTTGCAACAGGACCTGGAAAACCTCATCCATGCGTTTATCTTTAGTCGGATTGATTACTACACCAGCGTCCTCTCAGGTCTGCCTAAAAAGTCAATTAGACAGCTGCAGCTGATCCAGAACGCTGCCACTCGCGTCCTCACTAGAACCAGGAAAGTAGAGCACATCACCCCAGTTCTAAAGTCTTTACACTGGCTCCCTGTAGCTCAGAGACTAGACTTCAAAATACTTTTACTAGTTTATAAATCATTGAATGGCTTAGCACCAAAGTATGTTGAAGATCTACTGTTAGTATACCAGCGCCCAAGACCACTCAGGTCCTCTAATTCCAGTCTACTCAACATCAATAGAATTAGAACCAAATATGGAGAAGCAGCTTTCAGTTTCTATGCTCCTCTAATTTGGAACAAACCTCCAGACAACTGAAAAGCTGCTGAGACACTGAGTTCTTTTAAATCCCAACTAAAAATGTATCTGTTTAGAGCTCCCTTTGAGTAATGCTTTGATGTATCGTGTTTTGTGTGTGCTTCTTGCTTTATTGCTGTTTTTACTTTATATGCATGGTCTGTGTCTTAGTGCTATTTTTATTTTACCCCTTAATCATGTAAAGCACCTTAAATTACTGGTTGTTGAAAGTGTGCTATACAAATAAAATTGCCTTGCCTTGCCTTAATCATTTATTTTCATCAATCAACAAAATGCAGTGAATGAACAAAAGGGGAATCTAAATCAAATCCATATTTGGTGTGACCACCCATCAATTCTTCTAGATACACTTCCACAAAGTTTTTGACGGAAGTCGGCTGGTAAGTTGTTCTAAACATCTTGGAGAACTAACCACAGATATTCTGTGGATGTCAGCTTCCTCACATTCTTCTGTCTCTTCATGTAATCCCAGACACACTCGATGATGCTGAGATCGAGGCTCTGTGGGGGCCATACCATCACTTGCAGGATTTCTTGTTCTTCTCTATGCTGAAGATAGATCCTGCATGTATTTCTCAGCATTGAGAACACCATTAATCTTGACCAAATCTCCAACTTCATTTGCAGAAATCAGTGGCGGCTGGTGAAAAATATTCTTGGTGGGGCTGTGCTTTTTTGTTGTTGCTTTTTTTAAATCAAACTTGTGTTTTCTGAGCTTTGTGCACAACTCCACTATTTCCTGAACTAAGTACAGCTCTTTTATTTCCTGTCTTACATCAATGGACAAACTGATTAATCCAGGTGTGTCTGACCATTGTTGTTGTGACAACTGAGGTCAGACACACCTGGATTGATCTGTTTGTCCAATACAGACAGGAAATTAAAGGGCTGTACTTAGTTCAGGAAGTAGTGGAGCTGTGAATATAGCTTATCAAGTCATTTTCAAAAATCATCCCAAAACAATTGAACATAATGGCTGGACACCAGTACTATGTGAAATACTGATTATTTTAATGCAAATATTAACAACTTGAGGCATTCTTATACTAAACATAAATACAATATTGCACAAACAAGTTTAGAACCAAACTGGAAACAAATAACTCATTAGGTTTACACAAAAATTTTATACACAAAGCTGTTAACTCTTACAGCAGCGCCCCCTTGTGGCAGAGAAATCACACTGCCAATGTCACCACCAGATATCTTGCCTACCCTCACACCAGCCTTGGGGCGATTTCTCTATCGCCCTTCATGCGTCCGAATCAACGACGCTGATTGAATAAATTCCTGTCGCTATGAGCGAATTTCTTGTCAGTAATTGTCTGGCTGCTGCACTGCTTGGGCGATCTTTCTATCGCCCCAGCCGCTCAGCAGCAGGAGATTTTCTCCGAAAATGATTTATATTTTTATATATGATACTTTGTTAGGAATTTAAACACACAATTAACTTAGAATATGTGATTATTGTTAATTTAAAAATAAAAATAAAAAACACTTGGGAAACACCAAACACTGGGGGGGCGGCGCCCTATCGCCCTCTGTTGGCCAGCTGCCACTGACAGAAATGTAGCCCCGGAAGTTCAAGGAACTTCCACTATGCGTCACTGTTGCTTGCAAACACTCATTATTTTACTGCTCTCCAGCCCTTCGACAAACAATCTGCCTTCTGCTACAGACAAATGTTTAAAATTTTGACTCATCAGTCCAGAGCACCTGCTGCCATTTTTCTGCACCCCAGTTCTTGTTTTCATGCATACTTGAGTCCTTGGCCTTGTTTCCATGTCGGAGGTATGGCTTTTTAGCTACAACTCTGTCATGAAGACCACTTCTGGCCAGCCTTTCCTGGACAGTAGATAGGTGTACCTGGGTCCTACTGGCTTCTGCCAGTTCTGAGCAGATGGAGATTTCAAAGGGTAATACGCTTGATGTGTCTTTCATCAGCTGCACTAAGTTTCCTTGAGCGACCACGGAGTCTACGATCCTTAACGTTGCCCGTTTCTTTGTGCTTCTTCAAAAGAGCTTCAACAGCACATCTAGAAACCCCAGTCTGCTTTGAAATCTTTGTCTGGGAGAGACCTTGCTGATGCAGTATAACTAACATGTTACTTCTTGCTGTGCCTCCTACACAGCTGTTCCTGTTTCACTTAATGACTGTGTTTCAACCTACTTGTGACACTGATGATCATTAGCATCTGTTTGTTATAATTGGTTGATCATACACCTGACTATAATCCTACAAAATCCCTGACTTTGTGCAAGTGTACCTATAAGAATTGATGCTGGTTTGAAGGCAAAAGGTAGTAACACCACGTACTAATTTGATTTCGATTTTTATTTTGTATGCTCACTCTCCATTTTGTAAACCGATAAAAAATAAAGAATCGTTATTTATATTTCTCAAAGCATTCTTTGTTTACAGTATTCTTTTTCAACACTGGCCAAAACCTTTGCACAGTATGGTATATATATATATATATATATATATATATATATATATATATATATATATATATATATATATATTAATTATAGGTACACTTCAACTGGGAGAGACAGTACCTAAACCAAGAAATCTAGGTGGTAGAATGTATTTGTATAATCATGCAGAAAAGGTTATTGGGTCAACAACAAAAGTTCACCTAAATACTTTGTAATGTAACTTTAGTTGGCAATGACAGAAGTCAAACGTTTCCTATAGGTCTTCACCAGGTTTCCGTCGGCTCCCGACGGGTCGGGAGCCGACGGGTCGGGTCGGGTCGGGCTGGGTTCAGGCTTAATTTCTATCATTCTCCACGGGCTCAGGTTTTGGCGGTTCAGCTGATCATCTCATTAGCGCAAACAAGATGTTCAGTATTCATCTTGATTTATGTTGTTAAAGTATTTTTTTTCCTCCAAGTTCTAAGTGAATAAATTATGTTAAAATGTATAAATGGCTCATTCTTGACAAAAAAAACAAAGCTTTGTGTGTGAATGGGTTTCCGTTGGTGTTAATGAAATTCCCGAAAAAGGCCAGGTTTTGCTCAGTTTTATAGACCAAGAATGTTTATAATAAAGCGCTGCACTGGGTCACTAATATTATTCCGATCTAGCAGTCAAGATGTTCCATGCAAACCGCATGGGTCATGATGGGAAAGACCCAGGCGTCAGGCCACTCCTCTCAGATCAAAACAGAAAACATGCTCTGACTGCTGCACTGGGCTCTCAGACAGAAAATGCTGAAGTGTAAATGCTCTATTACCAGACATCCCAAGTCTCAAGTTGCATAAGTCTCCTGCATTTATATAGCAGCTCCCTGATGCCCACAAGTCAGATAAAATCTCCTGAAATCTAGAGCAAGCAGTCAAGAGCGCACAGAGAAACACACGCAGGCGAGACAGACTTTTACGCAACAGAAGCGGTTAAAGCTTAGGATCTTACTATTCTCTCAGCCACTGCCAAGGTCCTCTTTTTGGGTTTTCAGACTATGGTCACTCTAAAAAAAGTAAAATGTTATAATCCATGTTCAGGGATATTTCAGTTTGTTTTCAGAGTTCATAGTTTTTATTCCATCTTTCAAACAGACTTAATATCCTCAGATTTCATGTCGGCAGCACGCTGCATTATCAAAATGGTATGACCAGTCCAGATGTGTTTTTGTTTGCAAATTATTTAATCTGATAATAGGTAGGCCTTAAGTTTCTTTATGTTCATATTTAAAGAGGGCAGGCTTGTGCAATAGCCTTTATTTTAGAAGTCATGCATGTAAGATAGCCTAATTGACGGTACTCATTTTATTTCATAAAGCTGCAGACTTAAAAAAGATTATAAATCGACATGCCTTGATATTATTCTTATAGGCAGGGCCTCATTTATCATTTTAAGCTTCAGATAATAGGCCTATTTGACGGGAATTTCCAACATTTATCCAGTGAATTGAAAACCTGCCGGTCACGTTGTCCGGTGCCATTTTTTTCTAGCGGAAACCCTGATGTGTGACTTTTGAATAATATCGGGCTGTAATCGGGTTCGGGGTTTAATAATATGTCAATCAAAATATACTCTTCGGGCTCGGGCTGAATCCTCTCGGGCTCGGGCCTGGTCCAACTTTTAAGGCTCGATTATAGCTCTACCTATACCTGATTATATCTCTACCTAATTTGTGGCTATTGCTGGGCAACACAGACTTTCAACTCCCTCCACAGAATCTCTATTGGATTGTGGTTGGGAGACTGGCTAGGTCACTCCAGAACCTTGAAATGCTTTTTAAGTAGCCACTCCTTCATTGCCCAGGAGGTGTGATCGGGATCATTGTCATGCTGGAAGATCCAGCCACGTCTTCAATGCTCTCACTGATGGAAGGAGGTTTTTGTGCAAAATCTCATAATACATGGCTCCATTCATCCTTTACTTAATATGGGTCAGTCGTCCAGGCCCCTTTGCAGAAAACAGCCCCAAGGCATAATGTTTCAACCTCTATGGCTTAAGCAGGGGGACTGGTGAAACTCTACTCCCCCTGACCCAGTGAGGCTGGCCCACGTTCTCACATCTGTGGGTTAGCTATGCTGGAGGAGATAACGAGGCTGCATGGGAGGATCTTCAGAAGATAGATGTGTTTATCAATCACTATATAATGGATGTTTAGCCTTGGGGGTGGAGACAGGGATGGACTGGGACCAAAAAGTGTCCCTGGCATTTTTAGTCATGGCTGCCCACCATAATAATTTGCAAAACAAGCCGAGCACAGCAGCATACAAGAGGATATATGTGTGCGTTGTATTGTTTTAAAAAACACATTTTTAAAAAGCGTGGCGACCTACACTAATAACTGTATAATAATAATAATAATAATAATAATAATAATAATAATAATAATAATAATAATTATTATTATTATTATTATTATTATTATTATTATTATTATTATTATTATTATTATTATTATTATTATTATTATTATTATTATTATTATTATTATTATTATTATTATTATTACATACATTCCAACCCCCAAGGCATGTCCGATATGCCAGAGGACCAGTCGACCCCTGGGTGGAGATCAACTTATTCAATGCTCTTTATATGCTGAACTCCTTGCTAATTAACAAGCCGAATTAAATTTACTCTTGGACCAAAGACGGAATCATCTAATCTTTATTTAAGATAATAAATATTTCCATAATATTTTTGGAGCCCAACAAGGGGCCTGAAAAATAGTATGGACATATTTTGGTGTTTCTGCCCGGAAAATATTTCCATAATAACAATCTTGTCCCTGTTGTCCTTGGACAGCTCTCTGGTCTTGGCCATTGTGGAGGTTTGAAGGTGTGGACAGGTGTGGCCACAGTGGCCTTTAATAAGAACTGGATAGCTTACAGAAAGAGGGGAGAAGTGGGACAGTTATAGTTGAAGAGTACCTATGATGAAAATTACAGACCTCTCTCATGTTGTTTTCTCTTTTTTTAACGTGTCCTGTCTGGCAGTGTGGCACTCACAATTGGTGTCTGAGTTCCAACTGGAAGCCCAACAGATTTTGTTTCACAAGTAGAGCATTATGGCTTTTGCTATAGTACTTCACTTGATATATATATATATATATATATATATATATATATATATATATATATATATATATATATGTTAGAAATCTTTATTATTATTAAATTATGTATTTGTTGTATTACAGTACATTCTGTTATTTCGACTGTTAACTTTGTTTTCTCTCAGTGTTTTTTTCTCCATAAAAGATATACCTGGTCTGGTATCCTGCTTGGCTGCAATGCCCTGTTGGACGGGGGGCATCGACTGGGATGATCCTCCCAGTAACTGAACATCCACCGTGTCATGTTATCAACTTTTTACTTTCTGTAACATAGAAATTTCTCTTATTTCAGGTCTTCTGTTCCTTCTGTGTTTCTGCTCTGTCTTCTCAAACCCCCAGACGGTCGTGGCAGATGGCCGCTCCTACTGAGCCTGGTTCTGTTGGAGGTTTCTTCCTGTTAAAGGAGAGTTTTTCCTCTCCACCGTCGCTACATGCTTGCTCAGTAAGAGGGATTGCTGAAGGATTGCTGTGGTTGGCAAGTCTGCATCAACGGGCCCAACCTCACGCCAATGACTGACACAATCTGCTGGGATTCCTTAAATAGGAAACTTTTTAACTGATTGGAATGTTTGTAGAAATGTATTGAAATGACTTCTTGTTAAATGCCTTGAGATGACATCTGTTGTGAATCTGCACTATATAAATAAATTGAATTGAAATTGAATTATTTGTGGTAACCTGACCCCAAGAATGTGAATACTGAAACTCCCACACCTGTGTGTGTCTGCGTGCGTGCGTCCGTGTGTGTGTGCATGTGTGTGCATGTATGTGTGTATTATTTATTTTTTTTATTTATACTTTATTGATCCCAGAGGGAAATTAAATGCTGTTGTTATACAGTTAATTCTTTATGGAGTTGTTGTAGATCATGATGGCTGTGGGCAGGAAAGATTTCCTGTAGCGGTCTGTGTTGCAGCGAAACTGAAGAAGCTTCCGACTGAAGACACTCTGTTGTCGCAGGATAGTCTCATGAAGAGGATGCTCAGGGTGGTCCATAATTTTTTTGATTTTATGAAGAATCCTGCTTTGCATCATCATCTGGAGATGTTCCGCAGTTTTTCACAGAACCAGCCTTCCTTATCAGGTTGTTTAGCCTTTTTAAATCCCTGGCTCTGATGCTGCTACTCCAACAGATGACGGCTGAAGAGATTACACTCTCCACAACAGACTTGTAGAAGATTTGTAGCATCTTGCAGCAAACCTTGAAGGACCTAAGCTTCGTCAAGAAGTAGAGTCTGCTCTGTCCCTTCTTGTAGACGGCTTCACTGTTGCACCTCCAGTCCAGTCTGTTGTCCAGTTAAACTCGGAGGTATTTATATTCCTCAACCACCTCCACTTCTTCACCCATGATGGAAACAGTTTTTGACTTATCCCTGCTTCTTCTGAAATCTACAATCATCTCCTTTGTTTTATTCACCTTCAAAGTAAGACAATTGTTTCCACACCATGTCACAAAGCGGTCCACCAGTTCTCTGTATTCAGCTTCTTGTCCAACTCTGATACACCCGACAATTGCAGAGTCATCTGACTATTTCTGCAGATGACAGGTCTCTGATTTGTACTGGAAGTCTGAGATGTACAAAGTGAAAAGGAATGGTGAGAGTACGGTCCCCTGTGGTGCTCCTGTGCTGCTGACCACCTGGTTTGACAAGCAATCCTTCAATCTCACAAATTGTGGTCTGTTGGTCGGGTAGTCAATGATCCAGTCGATTGTTGATGGCTCCACCTGTGTCTTCAGGAGTTTCTGACGAAGCAAATCAGGCTGAATTGTGTTAAATGCACTGGAGAAATCAAAGAACATGATCCCCACAGTGCTGCTTGCTTTGTCCAGATTACATTGGGTTGGTTGAAACAGGTGGATGATGGCATCTTCAACTCCAACTCCACAGCGATAAGCAAACTGCAGTGGGTCCTGATATGTTCTTGTTTGCTTATTCAGGGGGGCCAACAGGAGTCTCTCCAGGACCTTCATGATGTGGGATATGTCAGGGAAAGAGGTCTATAGTCACTGATGACTGATGGGTGAGTTATCTTTGGTACTGGAACAAGGCATTATCTTTTCCACAACACTGGAACCTTCTCCAGGCTCAGGCTAAGGTTGAAGAGGTGCTGCAGAATTCCACAGAACTGCTCTGCACAGGCTTACAGGACTCTGGGGCTGACACCAAGTGGACCTGCAGCCTTGTTCTGGTTCAGTTTCTTCAGCTACCTCTTCACTTGACTTTTAGAGACAGACAAGTGGGAGGGGGAGGCAAAGGGGTAGCAGCATCTCCTGACTTGGTTGAAGACAAACTAGTGGAATCAAAAGAGTCCATGGCTGAGGTGAAGGACAAAACATCCGAGGTGTAACAGGAAAACTGTGGGTCAGAGGTGGGTGGGACGTCTGTTTGGCTGGGGATAGGAGAAGAGGAATCTGAGCTAGTTCCTGAACTTAGCCTGTCAAAGAATGTGTTCAGTTCATTGGTTCTCTCCAGACTTCCATCTATCCAATCCTTCCTGTGCTTAAAACCTGTGGTCTTTCTCATTCCCGACCACACATCTCTGATATTGTTCCTCTGTAGTTTGTTCTCCAGCTTCTTCCGGTATGCCTCTTTGCTGTCTCTGATCTTGACCTTAAGTTCCTTGTGTATACTCCTCAATAATTCCCTGTTTCCCTCCCTGAAGGCTCTTTTTTCTTGTTTAGCAGTTCTTTCAGGTCACTGGTGATCCAGGGTTTGTTATTAGGGAAGCATCTCACTGTTCTGGTGGGGATGATGTTACAGTTCCCTTTGTCATAGGGTTGCCTCTGAATAAGTGGTTTATATTCTGAGCAGAGAAAAACAAGATTGTGATCTGATTGTCCCAGAAGAGGTCTTGGTTTGGACAAGCATGTATCCTTTACATTTGCATAAAACAAATCCAATGTCTTGTTTTCTCTTGTGGAGCAGCTGAGAAACTGTTGATATGTTGGAAGTGTAGGTGAGAGCGAGGCATGATTAAAATCACCAGATATTGCCACAAATGCATTGGGGTGCTGGGTCTTTTTTTTTTTTTTTTTTTTTAGCTCTTAAAATAGGTTTAATAAAAAAAGAAGTTAGACATCAACACAATGCAGAAAGTACAAAAAAATTGGAGAGCTGCCATTATATACACAAAACAAGATCAGCTAAAAGACCAATGCAAGATAGTGATTTTAAAATAAAGGGAAAAGCAGACACAATTATGACAAAACATCTAGCTGCTTTAAAGGTGTAGGAAAGTATTTTAAAAAATTTAGTTAAAAAAAACAATGCCAGGAAGAAAAGAAAAATATTGTTTCACATGTTCTTTCCTTCTTCATGACATTGAGCTATTTCCAGAGTAAAACAGAACAGGTAATGCATCTGTTTCGGTCCAGCAAAAGTGTTTTCTCACACAAAAAACCACACAAAAAAACGTGTACATTTTCAGCGCTACATACCTTTAGGTGAAATTTTAAAGAACCTCATGTGATTAGCTGCTAACATTTGTGTCTTGGTGAGTTTCTACATGTGCATGAAGTGATCTACTGAACATGACAGTTTTCTCCTTGTTTTGTTTGCTCCACTAAAACTTGTTTTTGCCTCTGTTCTGGTTCCTTCTGGAAATTCATTGAACAGTGCAAAGGTTTCTGTTCGCCAGGCAGAGACTGGCGTGTCCTGTTAGAGCCGTCTCTTGACGAAGCAGAAGGACTCTGGAGATGGATGGGCCCCAAAACCTTAACATAAGGCTGAGTCTGCCTTGCAGCCAGCCGAGGACTGCAGCGCCTCCCTGTGGTCCTCCTGATAATATATGGACTGGCCTCCCCCAGTGGAATATCAGCAAACCCTTTCCGCATCAGGTCCGGCAGGCCCTCTGTTCTGAACTGTTCATCGTCCTGTTCACCTCTTGCTCTGGGTGTCATGGTGTTGGCTTTGAGCTTCTTGGTCAGGTTGTGTAGCGCCTCCTGGGCGCCGTCTCTGTCACTGATGTCCTTATGGCCCTGTATCCCCAGTGAGGATCCCTACGGAGAGCTTGTAGTTGTCCGGGGTACCACATTCTCTGTGTTTTCATTCGTTTTTTCTTCCTGGTGTTTGGAGGAAGACTTCCTTGCTGAACGCCGGCTGGTTTCAGAAGGGATCTTTGCTTCGTTAGCACGTTGGCTCGCAGTAACCTGCTCCAATCGGGACTTCATAGCATCATTGCTCTCCTCCAGCTTGTGAACTTTAACCATCAAGCTGCAGTATTTTTCCATGCTCTCATCGGCCTCTGTGCTTTTCTTCTCAAGAAGTGTGTTAACTTCCTGTAGCTCCTTTCTGATTTCCTCAAGCTCTTTTTCCTTCCCCTCCATTTCCTTTCTCATTCCCTCCAGGGCAGCCATACGTTCCTTAACCTCTTTGTCCTTTTGCATAAATTGTTGTTGTCTTTCTTCAGCTTTCATCTTATTTTTCGTCAGGGCGGTCTTCAGCTCTTCCATTTCTTTCTTCCTGTCCTCTGCCTCCGCCCTCAGCTGGGTCGCTTCAGCCTGCAGCGCCTCACTGCTTCTTTCTTCTGAGCTGTTTAGGATGTCCTGCTTCTCCTGCTCCGTGCTGGGTCTTTAGCTTAGTGACAATGGAACTGATGACATCACACGCATTGTCTGCAATGGCTGAAGGTGACATATAAACAACTGCCAAAATAACACTGGTGAACTCTCTTGGTAAATAATATGGACGAAAACTTACTACCAAGAGCTCAATATCTGGACGGCACTACACAGTAACATGTCCCGGATGACACCATCTGTTCTTGACAAGCACTGCTACTCCACCTCATTTACTTTTCCTGCTCGTCTTCAGATCTCTGTCCGCTCGTATAGTCAGGAAGCATGGCAGAGAGACGTTGGAGTTGGGGATATGATCCAGCACCCACGTCTCAGTGAAACACATAACACTGCATTCCCGATAATCTGGCCGACTCCTTGTAAGGGCTTGGAGTTCATCCATCTTGTTAGCCAGTGATCTCACGTTGGTTTGAAATTCCTCCTTTTTTGTCTCCTTTTTGCTCCTGCTTTGCATCCACGCCTCCTCCTCCTCCTCGACTCACCAGGGATTTGTGGTTTCAGTTGAGGTATTATTTCAGCTATTGCAATGTTAAGCAGCTGCTCCCTGCTGTAAACCACCTTGTTGCCATGGTTACGTTTCATAACAAGTTATCAAAAAAGTAAAAAATTAACTGCAAAAATCCTTGGCAAGATTGAGCACAGCAACAACACACAAGGTAGTTATACTGCATCAGCAAGGTCACTCCCAGACAAAGACTGCAAAGCAGACTGGGGTTTCTAGATGTGCTGTTGAAGCTCCGTTGAAGAAGCACAAAAAAACAGGCAACGCTGAAAATCGTAGAATCAGTGTTCACCCAAGGAAACTTAGTGCAGCAGATGAAAGACACATCAAGCTTATTACCCTTCAAAATCGGAAGGTCCAGCAGTGCCATCAGCTCAGAACTGGCAGAAACCAATAGAACCCAGGTACACCCATCTACTGTCCAGAGAAGTCTGTCCAGAAGTTGTCTTCATGGAAGAGTTGCAGCCAAAAAGTCATACCTCCGATGTGGAAACAATGCCAAGCGACTCAAGTATGCACGAAGACATAGGAACTGGGGTGAAGAAAAATGGCAGCAGGTGCTCTGGACTGATGAGTCAAAAATTGAAATATTTGGCCATAGCAGAAGGCAGATTGTTTGTTGAAGGGCTGGAAAGCGGTACAATAATGAGTCTCTGCAGGCAACAGTGAAGCATGGCGGAGGTTCCTTGAACGTTTGGGGCTGCATTTCTGCAAATAGGATTGGAGATTTGGTCATTGATGTTGTCCTCAACACTGAGAAATACAGGCAGATACTTAACCATCATGCAATAGCATAAGGGAGGCGTATGATTTGCCCCAAATGTATTCTGCAGCAGGACAACGACCCCAAACATACAGGCAAAGTCATCAAGCACTATCTACAGCATAAAGAAGAACAAGAAGTCCTGGAAGTGATGGTATGGCCCCCACAGAGCCCTCACAGAGCCCTGATCTCATCATCGAGTGTGTCTGGGATTACATGAAGAGACAGAAGGATGTGAGGAACCCTACACCCTCAGAAGATCTGTGGTTACTTCTCAAGAATGTTTGGAACAACCTACCAGCCCAGCTCCTTCAAAAACTGTATTCAAGTATACCTAGAATCAATCAATCACACTTTAGTGCACTTTGGTGCTGTTCATACAACGATTGCAACTCAAAGTGCTTTACAGATCAAAATGACCCCAGATAAACCACATTTCCCATTCCTCCCCCACAGATTTAAAAGCATGATCACATATATACCCTACCCCCAACCCAATCCCCATGCGTGCACACACTCAAGAGCAACATTAATAAGGACATCTGGCCGAGTACAGATGAGCCAGGTAAGGTAAGGAAATGCCATCAAAGGAGCCATCTGCACCGGCAGCAGCACATCAACAGCAGCAGCCAAGGCACTGACACAGGGCGCCTCAGAGGAGGCAAGGCCGAGACCCTCACCTCTACCCAAGCACTACCTGGAGAGCACCCCGGCAGCCACAGCCAACCATCACTCCCGAGACAGAGGGTTCCACATAGAAAACACTGGAAGGAAGATAAAAATAGTTAGCAAGTTAAAATATAAAACTAAACAGTGGAGAAAAATGATAAAACCAAGTAGTAAAACACTGATCAAATATAAGCAAGTAAAACATGCAGAGCAGTTAAACAGACTATAATAAATAATAATAAGTTAAAAGCTAAGCTAAAAAGGTGAGTCTTGAGCCTGCTCTTGAAAACATGAACGTTGAACTCTTTGGCCCTAAGATCCTCCGGCAGGCTGTTCCAGAGGTGAGGGCCATAGTACTGGAAAGACACCTCGCTGTGAGTGCGTGTCCTGACTTTAGGGATGGCAAGGTTCATATGTTAAAAGCAGTTCTGAAACATAAGGAAGCCCATTAAGACACTTAAAAACCATTAAAAGAAAATTTAACATTCCTGCAATTTCCGCCCTACATTTTTAAAAAACGCATAGTCAAAATAAAATTAAAGCTGTTCTTCAACTATTTTGAGTAGAGACATGGCTGGGGTCTCTTTGGAAAGCAAACACTCTAAAATGTATCCTAGAACTGTGTTAATATCTGTGAGTGCTATTGTTACCAAACAATATTAATTTTAATACAGTGAAAAACATAAAATTTTATGTCCAATTATTTATTTTCTATAAATACATCCTACAAAAGTGGCTTTAAAAAGAGGTGGTGACCTAAAACACACTGTGGGTCTAAAGCCTGAAGTATTACCTTTATCCACACCAAATATGACAGCAATAAACCAAAAAATTAGTATTCTGCATATATTTTTCTAACTACAGATCAAAGGTGGCCAAAGGTGTGCCATGTACGCGCCATATGCGCCATCTCCTGGGTAAAGATACTTCTGGCTGCTGAAGGAGGAGCAGCCTCTCCCAACCTCTCCAGAGGTGAGGGACATAGTACTGGAAAGTCACCTTGCTGTGAGTGTGTGTCCTGACATTTTACGCACGTCATATACTACGGGAGCGAGTAAGCTAGCCCGGTCAAGTTATATATCTGTGTTTACAGCATTACATTGGCTATTCGATGCAACAATCATCAGAGTTCTGGACCACGATTGGTTTGAGTTACTAACCCTAATGTGACTTTTCATCGATGCGCCATTGGTTGGAGATCTACCGTATGTAAGGAATAAATCGGATGATTTTTTTTTCTTCTTCTGGGCATGCTCAGTGACCTTTGTAGGTGGATTTGGAAGTGAAGGAAGCGGAAACAAAGCAGTAAAGGCCTGCAAAAATGGTCGTAGACATTTCAGAAGTGCATTTTCACTGTTAATTTTACATTTTTTATCGGTTTTACTGTTGTCCTGGACTAATCACTTTAATCGGACCTTTATTGATGTAAAAATACAATTTATATTCGAGATGGATTGGTTTTGTCACGTTAATTGGACTACAAATTGGTGAGTTCCATAATTTTTTACCTCCGTCTGGAGAGTGTTTGTGTTGGCAAAAGCGTTTGCTTTGTCTACAGTTATGATTGTATCCTTGATCTGGATCCATAATATAGGGCCTAACTGTCACCTAGTCTAAAGGGAAATCAACAAACAAAAACACCCTTCTGTTCTTATCTAATGAAAATGCTGTTCAAAATATTACATGGGTGGCACCAACCTACTTACCTAGTGTATTTAACAGAGGTAAACCTACATGTGAAAGTGTACCCCAAATTTACCTAGTCCACAGGCTCCCACCACATAGTCACACAGGTTAGCTAATTAGCCAGCCAACAGCAAGAAGATAAGGTCCTCTCTCTACAGGTGAGACTCCTTTTTAGCCAGCCCTCAACCTTGATTGGTCCTTTACATGATCTCTGGCGAATCAGAGACATCCACTTCCAATTGGGCACCAGCCTGCATTGAACCTGCAGAGAAACAAAGAGATGGGGGGGAACGCAGCCTGGCAGGCATGTAACAAGGCTAAAAAGCACTGGGCCTAAAATTTAACCGCGGGTCACACCACATGTAATCTTGTGGACCTGGTATTTAAACTTACCATAAATCTGGGTGTCTAATGTCTTTTGTACTTTGATAGTAGACCGAATGTCGGGGTGGGTATAGATCTTCTTCTGGGATGGGGCCAGGGGACACCTTAGGCTCAGTGGGGCTTGGTGGTGATGCAGCCATGGGCCCCGGGGGTGGATGTACCGAGGCCTCCCCCCCTTGGTGGATTTTGGTGAACGAGGGTCCCTATTGGAGTCAGTGGGGGAGCTGGCTCCCTGGAAAGATATTATTTCCCCCAGTCCTCCCCTCCCCATCTCTGGACACCTCTGTCAACCCACGCCATCACTTTATCACTCATGTAAGGCCTTGGGGTGTAGGCATGTCACCAGGGTGCGGGGATAGAGTTTCCTCTCCCCCACCCCGTGGAAGCCTGGGTCCGAATTTTGCTGTACAACTTAGACACTCTCATTCATAAAATTCTCATGAGACACACATGTAAGGACTTAGGGGAGGGCAGACTTTTCGGCATCCAGAGGAGGAGCTGTTCAATCAGCTTCACCTCTGGTGCCGGTGCCCACCCTTAAACTGCATATAGACACTGAGGGTTCAGGGTGGGGGTTGGGAGATGTGTGGCTGCCTTCCCCACATCCCACCCTTCTGTTGTAAATGTACATTATAACAACACGCATCAACACCATTCTCGAGTGGGAGGAGGGAGGCTAAGGGTCTTTCCACACTCCTGTTCACTATTGGCCATTAGGGGTTGGGGTCTGGAAGAAGGAACAGGCGGTGTGGTCGGGGCCTGGGCTGGTGGGCTGCTTTGCCACTGTGGGCTTTGGTGGTCTGCTTGTTTCCATCCTAGAGGGTAGGAGGGCCACCTCTTGGGTCCAGGGACTGGTTGGTCAGCTGGGGTATCAGTACCCCGACCTGGGAGTGCAGAGTGTGTATGGGCAGTATGAGTGGGTGTACAGCGTCCTTTCTTGTATGTCTTGGTGTGCTGGTGAGAGTGTATGTGTGTAAGAGGGAAGGAACTTATGAGTATGTGAGTTTCAGTGTATCCATCAGGTTGGGTCTTGGGCTGTCTTCTGGCATGGCGCATCTCAGGCTCCCCAAATGGGCAGCCTATTTCCCTTTCGTCACTCCTTGCCAGTGACTGATGCCTCTGCCCCGCTGGTGCGTGGTTGGCTCTTGGTATCCAGGGCTTGGTGCTTGGGGGGACATGCTGGTTCATCCCTGGTGCCTGACTGGCCGGGCCCAGGTGGACCAGGGTATCGGTCAGCCGCTGTGCTGGGGCGCCTCTTTGGGAGGGGCTAGTTGGGGCATTGTTTGTTGGTAGCTGTCATGTGGCTCAGCGGGGGTTGGGTCCGGCGTCTCCACTTGATCTCCTGTTCTGTATGTTTTGTGCTTGGTCAGTTCATTGGTGGGTTTGGTTGACCTTGGTTGGATACTTGGTCTTGGTGCTCTGCGGAGTGATATTCCGGAGCTAGTTGAGCATGATGTCCAGGTGCTGGCTGGTCTTGGCCTGAAGATGCCGTTCATCAGCTGGGGCTATTGGTGTGGTGCCTGGGATCCAGGAAATATAATAATAGCCAAATAGTGCAGTCTCAGTAAATGTTTATGATTAAATACCTAATAAGGCTGGGATAATTAAACAATAGATGAAAGAATAAGTTCTTGGCACACTTTGAACAACAATATTACTACATATGTATGTGTAATAATAAACAATGACTTCCAAAATGCAAGACTTTATCACAAAAAGAATTCAACTTTCGGTTAAAATGCTTTATTCAACAAACTCACTAAGGTAGTAACACACAACTAAACTACTAAGTAAAAGAAGAATGAATGAATGAATGAATGAATGAATGAATGAATGAATGAATGAATGTTGTGTATCATGTTAGCAGCAACATCTTTTCCCTGGACACGTCCACTTTTTCAGTGCTCTCCGGGGCGCCCTCCCCAAGCGCAGGGCAGGGTAGGGCAGGGCAGGGCAGGGCAGGGCAGGGCAGGTCTTGGCCTGAAGATGCCGTTCGTCAGCTGGGGCTATTGGTGTGGTGCCTGGGATCCAGGAAATATAATAATAGCCAAATAGTGCAGTCTCAGTAAATGTTTATGATTAAATACCTAATAAGGCTGGGATAATTAAACAATAGATGAAAGAATAAGTTCTTGGCACACTTTGAACAACAATATTACTACATATGTATGTGTAATAATAAACAATGACTTCCAAAATGCAAGACTTTATCACAAAAATAATTCAACTTTCGGTTAAAATGCTTTATTCAACAAACTCACTAAGGTAGTAACACACAACTAAACTACTAAGTAAAAGAAGAATGAATGAATGAATGAATGAATGAATGAATGAATGAATGAATGTATGTTGTGTATCATGTTAGCAGCAACATCTTTTCCCTGGACACGTCCACTTTTTCAGTGCTCTCCGGGGCGCCCTCCCCAAGCGCAGGGCAGGGTAGGGCAGGGCAGGGCAGGGCAGGGCAGGTCTTGGCCTGAAGATGCCGTTCGTCAGCTGGGGCTATTGGTGTGGTGCCTGGGATCCAGGAAATATAATAATAGCCAAATAGTGCAGTCTCAGTAAATGTTTATGATTAAATACCTAATAAGGCTGGGATAATTAAACAATAGATGAAAGAATAAGTTCTTGGCACACTTTGAACAACAATATTACTACATATGTATGTGTAATAATAAACAATGACTTCCAAAATGCAAGACTTTATCACAAAAATAATTCAACTTTCGGTTAAAATGCTTTATTCAACAAACTCACTAAGGTAGTAACACACAACTAAACTACTAAGTAAAAGAAGAATGAATGAATGAATGAATGAATGAAGGAATGAATGAATGAATGTATGTTGTGTATCATGTTAGCAGCAACATCTTTTCCCTGGACACGTCCACTTTTTCAGTGCTCTCCGGGGCGCCCTCCCCAAGCGCAGGGCAGGGCAGGGCAGGGAAGGGCAGCTCATGTTTACCAGAAGTCCCATTCGTGACTAATGTGTGGCAGAGAGCACCGTACTCATAGGTGGCAGATGTGTTTCTGTGTATGACAGGTGGCAAACATCCTGTTGGTCAAACTGATGCAAAAAAATCATGCTTGCTCAGTGTGAGGGATTGCTGAAGGATTGCTGTGGTTGGAAAGTCTGCCCAACCTCACGCCAATGACTGACGCAATCTGCTGGGATTCCTTAAATAGGGAACTTTTTAACTGATTGGAATGTTTGTATAAATGTATTGAAATTACTTCTTGTTAAGTGCCTTGAGATGACATCTGTTGTGAATTGGTGCTATATAAATAAACTGAATTGAATTGAATTGAATTGAAAACGCTGTGTAAGGTTAGTGTTCTGTATTAAATTGACAGCGGAAAAAACAAAGACTGGAGCATACCCAAGTGTCTTTGGGAGAATGTTGCTTTTTATTTTCTATTACTTATTAAATATTACTTACAGTGGCTTGCAAAAGTATTCGGCCCCCTTGAAGTTTTCCACATTTTGTCACATTACAGCCACAAATGAATTAAAATGAATCCGTTTTATTGGAATTCCACGTGAAAGACCAATACAAAGTGGTGTACACGTGAGAAGTGGAACGAAAATCATAAATGATTCCAAACATTTTTTACAAATAAATAACTGAAAAGTGGGGTGTGCGTAATTATTCAGCCCCCTGAGTCAATACTTTGTAGAACCACCGTCTGCTGCAATTACAGCTTCCAGTCTTTTAGGGTATGTCTCTACCAGCTTTGCACATCTAGAGACTGAAATTCTTGCCCATTCTTCTTTACAAAACAGCTCCAGCTCAGTCAGATTAGATGGACAGCGTTTGTGAACAGTAGCTTTCAGATATTGCCTCAGATTCTCGATTGGATTTAGATCTGGACTTTGACTGGGCCATTCTAACACATGGATATATTTTGTTTTAAACCATTCCATTGTTGCCCTGGCTTTATGTTTAGGGTCGTTGTCCTGCTGGAAGGTGAACCTCCGCCCCAGTCTCAAGTCTTTTGCAGACTCCAAGAGGTTTTCTTCCAAGATTGCCCTGTATTTGGCTCCATCCATCTTCCCATCAACTCTGACCAGCTTCCCTGTCCCTGCTGAAGAGAAGCACCCCCAGAGCATGATGCTGCCACCACCATATTTGACAGTGGGGATGGTGTGTTCAGAGTGATGAGCAGTGTTAGTTTTCCGCCATACATAGCGTTTTGCATTTTGGCCAAAAAGTTCCATTTTGGTCTCATCTGACCAGAGCACCTTCTTCCACATGTTTGCTGTGTCCCCCACATGGCTTGTGGCAAACTGCAAACGGGACTTCTTATGGTTTTCTTTTAACAATGGCTTTCTTCTTGCCACTCTTCCATAAAGGCCAACTTTGTGCAGTGCACGACTAATAGTTGTCCTATGGACAGATTCCCCCACCTGAGCTGTAGATCTCTGCAGCTCGTCCAGAGTCACCATGGGCCTTTTGGCTGCATTTCTGATCAGCGCTCTCCTTGTTCGGCCTGTGAGTTTAGGTGGACGGCCTTGTCTTGGTAGGTTTACAGTTGTGCCATACTCCTTCCATTTCTGATTGATCACTTGAACAGTGCTCCGTGGGATGTTCAAGGCTTGGGAAATCTTTTTGTAGCCTAAGCCTGCTTTAAATTTCTCAATAACTTTATCCCTGACCTGTCTGGTGTGTTCTTTGGACTTCATGGTGTTGTTGTTCCCAACATTCTCTTAGACAACCTCTGAGGCCGTCACAGGGCAGCTGTATTTGTACTGACATTAGATTACACACAGGTGCACTCTATTTAGTCATTAGCACTCATCAGACAATGTCTATGGGCAACTGACTGCACTCAGACCAAAGGGGGCTGAATAATTACGCACACCCCACTTTTCAGTTATTCATTTGAAAAATATGTTTGGAATCATGTATGATTTTCGTTCCACTTCTCACGTGTACACCACTTTGTATTGGTCTTTCACGTGGAATTCCAATAAAATTGATTCATGTTAGTGACTGTAATGTGACAAAATGTGGAAAAGTTCAAGGGGGCTGAATACTTTTGCAAGCCACTGTATTTTCTCAGAATATAATTTAAGATTTTTTTGTAATTTTTGTCCTGTGTGGCTTAAAAAGGGAGCTATTGTTTACGTTTATTTTCTAATGTAGAAGATTAAATATTTCTATTTAAATTTTAAAGTCATTTCTTTAATGGTTAACTTGTAAAAGAAGTTCATTTAAATAGTCTTTTTAGCCACATTGAGCAGGAATACTTTAAATATGTTAAAATCAAAAGTCTTCTTTAAATTAACAGAATATGATTGATGTGTTTAAGGATTGGACCAAGCTTCCTCTCATGGAAATTAAAATAGGGTCATCCTAACATATATGTTATATTTAAATTGCCCACAGACATTTCCTATAGCTTTCATTAAAAATATGACCTTGATATGATTATGAAACATATTTTGGAGATGTGTTGGTTTTTTTGTGGTTTGACATGAACAAAAGACACGACATCAATTGGTTTGGATAGTTCAATTAATAGAAACTAAAAGGATTTAAGAGTAAAAAGTACCCATGGAAGGAATGAAGATAAACCTAAATCAAAAAAAAAAAAAATGCAACAAAAATAATCGTTTTATAATTGAATAGTAGCACACGAATGGTAATCGAATCTAAATCATGAGGCACCCAAGATGGAACACCCCTAATTAATATGTATGCTTAAATACCAAGGCTTGTATTTAGAAGTTTTGGGAGTGAAGCTAAGTTAGTCTTGAACTAATTGTGATTAGTTTAAGACTACTTAGTCCCTTTTTGGTCTGTGTTCAAACAACCAATTCACAATGCAAAGCAGACATGAAGACCAAAAACATTCTTTGGAGGAAGTAATGTTTCATTAAATGATTTGCTGAATTAGAAATCAATAACCCTTTGGATAACTGATTCTGTTTTGTGGATCATTGCAGTCATTGCAGTGATTGATCTAATTTACCATTTTGACACAATAAGAAGGCAGTCTCAAAAACGACTTATACAATTAGTCTTTGGTGTTAAACGATCTGTTTTAAAACTGATCTGTATTTTGAATACTGTAGCTATCAATCTTTATTTATGAGCGTTGGCGGTCTGCAAAACCTGGCCACACTAATCAGAAATGAACGTGCGGAGAAAATTTATGTAGTGCAGCTTAGAACAACTCTGTTTGAATTTAGCACCAAAGAACAAGGGAAAAACTCCAGTCGGACGGAGTAACTGATGCTGCATGATTTAAAACGACTCTATCAGTCATAAACCGTTGAAAACACTGTTTGTACCCAAACAATTGAAGAAATGAATTCTTACAAATGCAGAAAGAATACAGTGAAATTGACAATCAAGCAATCCTTAGATTGTTTATCCTAAGCTTGCTTGAATGTTTCTTAGATCTCCATTGAAGAATTGCTCCGTTGTCTGAAAACACTTGTGATAATACAGAAAAACCAGCTGTTTTGGCTGGTCAGTTAGCAGTAGCTGCGTCGGGTGCTAACTGTGAGGCTTCGGGTGCGGCTGCTAGCCACCGTTAGCCAGAACTCGGGTCCTCGAGTGTTGCCGAGCCACCGTTAGCTCAGAACGTCGTTGTCCCACGGACCGCTCCCTTTTGCGGGTCGCAATCAGCTTAGCAGCTTTTGGCTCCGTTGTCTCTCGGTTCTGATAGCGTGCAGCAGCGTGTCCTCGAGACTCTCTCCTCCTCTCTGATAGAATCTGTAATTCAATCTGTAAGTCATTCAGCACTTATTTCATCAGCCGAATACAGTTCACCTGATCAATCGGCAGACTGTAAAAGTCTTTCGGATCCAACGATTTTCTTCCAGAAACTCTCTTCCTCCCTCGCCAGCGAAGGACAGAGTTTATGCTTTGTTCTCCCCCACTGTGAGTCCGGCTGGAGTCACGGGCAAAAGAGGCCAAAGTACAGAGCAGCAGCTGGTTTGTTTTGAGTTTGGCCGTTCACAACTTCCCCTCTTCATGTTGAAACTAAGAGAGTTGTGTGATCAGCACTCCTACTGGCGGGGAGGTCTGTGTTTTAGTCCAGTAATCCTGACTGTGCTCCCGACATCCTGGTGTGGGTAACGAAATAAAATCTTCAGTGTGCCGTCTTTTTGTATAAATATATCATGTTACAACATGAGTGCGGCTTATATTCAGGTATGTATCTTCCCATTTTATTAATATTTTCCTATTGACTTCTTCCTTCAGATTTCTTAGAACTTTTCTTTTACACAAAATATCATTCTGGTTGCTAATGAACCAAAGCTGATAAAATTATCAATAAGCTTGTTTGCAACAATGTTTTTTAGCAGCTGTGTGGATCAGTATCTGTCTGCTGTTTGCATCAACTTCTGCTGAGTCTGTGAATCCTCTGAGAGGCTGCTGGTGCCAAAGAAACCAAACGTTCACAGCTTTATAAAACATCCACGATCAATTAGACACCAATTAAGCAACGTGCTAATGAACTGCATGATGACTTAACAGCCATATTTCCTCTGTGAGCTTTCTCAGCACTTGCCTACCTCAGAGGTAAGGATGGCTGGTAGACTTGCACATAATCCCATTTCACCAGATGCTTCTTATTCCTTACCCTTCACCCTACATCCAGGGGTGAGGCATCCAAGTGTTTTCTGGGATGCACGTGGAGGATGAAGGGGGAATATTTTTAAATCCTAAAATACAGAGATTTTTCAGTTTCACGGCTATACTTGAACACATAGGTGTACAAGTTTTTTCTCCATTTTTCATTTTTAACAATCACTGTAATGCTTAGCTTAAGATGTTCAAATATA
This sequence comes from Valencia hispanica, assembly GCA_963556495.2. Classification (NCBI taxonomy): domain Eukaryota; kingdom Metazoa; phylum Chordata; class Actinopteri; order Cyprinodontiformes; family Valenciidae; genus Valencia; species Valencia hispanica. Next base: position 28,311,107 of record OY747702.1, read on the forward strand.
CAGCATCCTGTCTGGTATCAATGTTAGTTATTAATGATTAACATAGAATATTCGTCATTTTAAGATGTCAATAGAGAAAAATAAAGGAAAACACAGATGATGTCTAGCTAGATTTTATTCTTTGGTACTACCGAAGCCATAAAAGCACATGTAAAATGTAGACATACTTATACAATTATGTCTTGAGGGTTTTTGAATATTTCTATACTTAAAGTTGTCTTCCTTCTGGATTTTGTTTTCTTTTCTCATAATTCAACAACAAATATGATTCCAGTTTTCCATCAATGCTGAACAGCTTTCCTTGAAAGCATTCCCACAGCATGATGATTCCTAATACCATGTTTCACTGTAGGGATGGTTTGCCCAGGGTGTAGTGTTAGTTTACTACCACACACATCACTATACATGTAGGGTTAAAAAAGGTTGATTTTGGTTTCATGTGACCAGAGCACCTTCTTCCACATTGTATACTGTGTCTTCCACAAGGCATATATTTTTTGCTATTAAGTGAATTAGGCACCAAGAAAAAGGAGGTAGGAGTAAAACTGGGAAATAGAAAACTCTTTTGACCAGGTTTGTCTTTTACTCAAAGTTTTTACTGACACTTTTTTTTATTCAACCTCTCCGAGATCATTCTTTGGAGTCTTTCTAGCCTTGGCTCTAAGATGAATACACTGAGTTGCTTTTCACATCAGATCAGTCTGCTGTAGAGACAGCAATCGAAGCCACCAGAACATGCTACGTCAGAAATGAAACTGCCATTACCATGGCAACATCTTTGATTCATTTCATTATCTGCTAGATTTGTTTATTTCTAATGTTGCTCACTGTGGCTGCTAAAACCCGTTTCTAGTTCCAAAAGAACCAAACCTTTCTCTTGGTTACATATTCTGTTCCACATTAATAAGTCTAGCCAAACGAGACTTCCAAAACCACACATGATCAAGCAGCACATAGGTTTCTGTGACTAATTCAAATATGTGACAAAGATAAAATTAAAGGTGTTTTTTTCTTCCAGAACCTCCAGCCTTACCCCTCTTGTTCCCATGCTCCACTCCTCCACTGTCTGAGTCAACTGCCTGTTTCTCCAGCCTTTTATCCACAGAATACTCTGTGAATCACTGCGGTTGTAACTCTGCGTTTCTTGGCAAACTTTGTTTAAGAAGTTTAAAATGCTAATGCCACAAAAAGAAGAAAAAGAAAGGAGCTTAGATGGAGATGACCCACTTAGCGTAATTATCGCTATCAAAGAGACGGGAGAGTTGCGAGCTGGGGAAAACACACAGGCCTAAATGCGTTAAATTAATCCAGATAATTCAATAGGCAATGATGAAACGCCACAATCAAGCCCCCTCTGGCTGTGGTGTTTGACTAATAGTGTGCTGGGCTGTTTTATGCAAATAATTTTCCATAATCTTCCTCTTGTTCTCCATGTTGGGAGGTTTGGTTGTGGTCACTGTGGTTGGGTTCATCTGTGGAGAGCACACGAGCAATTGAATGCACACACATGAATAAACACACCACTGTATATCGTCACCCTTGGACATTTTCATTGCCTCATGTGAGATTCATACAATGCGTTCAACCATGGCTTCGCCTAAGGGGCAAAGATGCAAGCGCTCTGTCTGAGGTTTAGTAACAAGATCATTAAAATAATCAAATTATGATAAGAGAAAGTTAGTCGTGCTGAAAGTACTTGTTTTAGTCCCATCATTGGGGCATGTGAAAAGCGACAACCGAGTAGAGGGCATCATCAGCATTAGCTGACAGCATGGGAAAAGGCCTGCGGTGTGTCTGAGCAATAATAACATTATCAGCGCCGTCTTACAAAAAGCATTCAAGGAATAAACAGAAAGTTTTTTCTGTGTGTTGAATGTTGCCATTTTTATGTCTGGTACCAAAACAGTCCACAAGAATCGGACCGTCTTGTCAGAGAAGTCTGACGGTCTCCCGTCCAATCAGCATTCTTCTTGTATGTTTCAACAGAAAATAGAAAGAAGCATCTCATCTAGCTTGGTAAAAGAGTAATTGCATTGTTTTGGAATAGTATGTGGAACACATTAAGTTTTTCACACTTTGTCATGTTATAACTACAAACTTTAATGTAAGGTGGCGGTAGTACAATTTAAGCGATAGCGCAACACTAATTAACACATGGTTTAAAACTTTGACAAATAAGCATCTGAGCATTTGTATTCAACCACTAAATTAAATTTAGTGCAACCAACTGGCTCCGGAAATCATTAATTTGTAAATAAAGCCAAATTTTGCTAGATTCAATCTCAGTATGAACTGTATGTCAACAGGTACCTTTAAAGCACATTAGACATGTCATCCTGAAGTGCACAGAGACAAGACAGATTACTGAACTCCAGTTTGGAATGTTTTATCAAAATGATTGATGCTATTGAATCGGATAGGTTCAAAACGGCAATTAGTTTGGAGCCTTTGTTGCCAACCAGACCCTGCTGGTGTCGGTTGATGTGTGTTATCCATTTTTTCATGCTCTTCACTTATTTAGCCTTTATGGAAGAGTGGCAAAAAGAAATCTGTTGTTGAAACATGGAGAAAAAATCAGGGATATACTAGAGTAAAACCTGTTTGAGACTGAAAAAGACTTGAGACTGGAAAAGAAGTTCACCTTCCAGCAGGACAAAACCACTAAACATACTGCCAGAGCTAGAATAGAAGAGTTTAGATAAAAGCCTATTCACTTGTTCAACTGGCCCAGTTAAAGGCCAGATCTAAATCCAACAGAGAATCTGTTCACAGGTGCCCTCCATACAGTCTGACTCAGCTAGAGATATTGGGCAAAGAATAACTAAACTTGAGTCTCTAGATGTACCAAGCTGGCATTTAGAAACATCCTCTAAAGACTTACTTGTGCAACTGCAACAAAAGCAACTATAAAGTATTGACTAAATACTTGTTCGCACCCTACTTTTAAGGTTTTCTCTTCCTCTTGACAATTATGTACTGTTTTGGGTTGATTTATTTTAAAGAAATCCAAAAATGCATTAAAGTTTGCGACTGTAACCTTAAAACTGTTCAAGGGATGTGAATACTTTTGCAAGGCACTGTATCTCTGAAGCAACATTCGTCTCCGGAATAAACATTTGTTTAATGAAAAAACAATTATTCCACCTTTAATTACAAATGCGTCTTCTCTTTCTGCTTGCAAACATCCCCTCTGAGACGCTGTCTTATTACAATTGCAGTTTAATCTAAAAAGGAATTAAAGCAGCAGTAATTTGTTTATAGATGAGTCTAATTTTCTTACTGTATTAAAAAAACATTCCTTTGTCTCCTCAGGAACTTTGAAAGTGGGATAGTGTTTCCTCCTTGCAACTCATAACCCCCACCACCATGCAACAGAACTATTCATTTAAACCAATAATCTTCAAGTCATTACCACTTATCAAAAGGACTGCAAATTAATTATATTAACTAAGAGTTTTCATTAGATCTTTAAATGCTTTCACTTCATCAGTTCTGAGAACTCAGCGATTTGATTCCAGCTGATTTCTTCCTGTTTTACAAAGAAAGCATTTAATTTTCTCCCTTTCTTTTTTTTCTTCTCTCATCTTTTTTTATACATTAATTGGATTATGATCAATGCAAGTTTTAGTGTTGTGGAAAACTTAACCGGAACCTCTATCTACCATGGCACGATTTTTGCGTTGCAAGATTAGAAAATGCCATATCTTCATACGTCAAATATCACACTGTCCATCCCTAACAATGTTAAAATAAAACGCTGCTAATCGCTGCTGACGGATGCATGGCGCTGTTCTACAAAGATAATGAGTCTGCCAGAGTCAAGAATGGAAACAAACAGCCAAGGAGCGCTCGCTGAGACGTGGGGGGGGGACGAAACGTGACAGATCAACAAAACACAGATAGCGCAAGTGCAACTTCAGACTGACAACTTGTGTGGAGAAAACTGTCAGACTAAAGAAGAAAGGACAGGGGCAGCTCAGGAAATGAAAGCGAAGGGGAGATATGTAAAAGGGAGTGAGAGCAGAGGATAGACCGTCACATTGTTTCAGGTTCGAGGGTTGACCTAAATGGAGCCGTGAGATGGAGCAGGAAGAGACGGAGTCAGAAACATTTTGCTGAGACACATATCAACCACCATGGGATGTAAGGTGTGAAAGAGAGAAGCAGAGTGAAGAAGACCAAGAAAGGGGGGTAAGCTGAGTGAAGATGAGGCAATCAGGATAAAGTCAAACTCTCAGCAATTCACACAGGAAGGAAGGGCCGGCCAAAAGATCTTACTTGGAATTGCAAAGCTTCTGAGGCTTAAATGTTTGAACTTTCCAACTTAAAAAACATTTAATTTCCAAGTGAAGCTCAGAGATGCTAAAAGTTAAACATTTACACAACATTACCTTGGTTAACCAATTTATTTATCTAATTGTGTTGTTGGGGATAAAGAAGGCACAGAGTGTGAGCGATTTAATGTCTGGTTTAATTCAACATCAATAGTTATGACTAATAACTTAATATTAATATAACTATTGATGAGATTCAATTATTTAATTGATTAATTTGAGCACCACTCCTATATTAACGTAATATTGGGAGAATTTCCAGACTTTCACTCTCCTCTGAAGGATGTGAGCTCAAACGCTGTGAACCGCAACTGCATGGACACGCTGAAATAAAACAGTGAAGCTTCTCTTTAAAATATAACAGGGTTTTATTAACACAATAGATTAACCTTACAGCCAACTCACTGTGTTGACAATGCCATCTATTCTAATGCATACAATCTACAAACTACCAACGATCTTAGAAAAGTTTATGAATGGAGGGCAATCAGCAAGGCATCACTTCCAAGATGCTGTTATCACCTGTGTGTGTGTGTGCGTGTGTGCATGCGTGCGTGCGTGCATGAGAGAGAGCGAGAGAGAAGAGTGTGTGTGGGGGGACAATCACACAGTCTTTGCTCTTATCTGTCCCGCTCTCCAATCTGTGAAGCAATGAAACACAGGCTGGAAAGAATGGTCTCCAAAGGCCAGACTCACCCCACAGTGGAGATGATGTGGAACAAAGAGACAATTAGAACTAGTTTTAGCAGACCTAGACAGGTGGTGGTACGGCTACAATCGACTGACATTAACAGAATAAAAGAAAAAGAAAGAAAGAACAGAGGAAAAGAAAGAACAGATACAGCACTGCTTCTAAAGATAACCAGTTTACAACACAGAGCATACAACACTCAAGGCCAGAGTGCGACGAGTAACTGGCGATGAGTAAACAGTGGTTTACAAGTTCACAAACTTATATCAACCAACAGAAAGACGGGATCTAACCCGTCGGACCTAACTCCTCTACCCAGACTCAGCAGAAATAAACCAGGTTTATGCTACTTGGCAATGATTCTCTTCCGTCCACCCCAGTCCACGACGAACAATGGAGAAAAGGGAACGAAAGTGTTCAAACGGTGGTAGAAGCGGCCATGCACAGCCGAGGTCAGAGATGGACACGTCCAAATGCAGGCAATGAGCGGAATCGGGCCTGTCTTCAGAGAGCTATCTTGGTATAGCTCAGATGCCCGCAGACCTCCTAGATACACAAATGGGAAGCCAGATAGCTTGGCAGGTAATACTTTGAAGTTTTCAGGGGAGTTCTTTCCTGATTCAGCCGGTTGGAACAAAAGAGAGAAAGTTGCTTGCAATTCAATTGAGTGTCTCCATTCAGCTCAGCAATGAGCAGGGTAAAGACAATGATTTCATGTTCTTCACCCCTTTATTAACTCTGTGATGTCATCACTGGCCACAGACCAATGAGAATGCTTTGAGGGCGGCGCAAAGGAGATGCAGTCCATTCAGTTTGTGGAAAATGAATCCCAACAAAGTCAAGAAGCAAAGTTTCTTAGTAGCTATGATTTACTTGCCTTAGTCTTGGCACAGCAATTATTCTTTTATAATGGGGAAATTGTGGCTAAGGTGGTAGGAGCTTGATTTGTAACCAGAGAGTTGCCAGTTCAAACCCTATGTCCATCTTGGTAGTTGTGTCCTTGGGCAAGACACTTCACCCCCCTTGCCTGTTGGTGATGGTTATAGGGCCTGGTGGTGCCCGTATTCAGCAGTCTCGCGTCTATCCGTGTTCCCTGGGACAGCTCTGTTTACATTGTAGCTTACCATCACCACTGAGTGACTGAATGTACGACCTTTCACGACCACAGGTCTATAAAATCCAGCTTCAACAAATATTTGTGAAAGCCTGAGTTGCTCTCAAGAGCTCAGTCAATTCCAGTGGGACACCGTGATGCAATGCCAACTGTCCAATAAGTTCATTCATGACATTTATTCACTGCCAAGTATTCTACAGCCAACTGTTATTGGTATTATGACAAAGTGGAAGTGACTGGGAATGATAGCAACACATCCCCAAAGTGGTAGGAGTGTGCAGTGGTCACCAACCTTCTGCAGAGTCAAAAGCTGCAGAACTCGAAAATTCATGTGGACTTCAGATTAGCTCAAGAAAAGTGCACAGAGGGTGGGTTTCCATAGCCAAACAGCTGCATCCAGGGCTCACATCACCAAGTGCAAGTCTCACCAAGTGTAAGAAGGCAGACGAGCAAATGCTTTTGGCCATATTGTTGTGTATATCTGACTCAACACAGACAGCTATATTTTTCAATAAACTTACTTTGGGGCCCTGTTGATGATGTTTACATGCAGAGTGGCTTGCTGATTTGCAAGGCTAAAATTAGCATTCTGATTATCTGCTGTGATATCACTTGTTGATAATTAGATCATCATATATTTTAGTTCTGTTCCACAGGTTGTCATGTGTGGAAAAAAAAGAAAAAGTCAACAAGATTGACATTCAGTTAGCTGAAGCAGCCAAAATAACTTCTCTCTTCCTGTCAACATCATTGTAAAGGGTGAACTGCTGGAGAAAACGTGTACTCTTAAAAAAAAAGTAATAATGTGCATAGCCAGTTTTGAAAAGTACGCACCAAAAAATGGACCCAGATTTTAAGAAATTGCCAGAGCACAATGTAGCTCCTCTGATGGCTGGGGGACATTAGGAATATATCAATAACAGATATTCATGAGTTAAGTTTTCAATTGACAGTAACCATTAATATTGAACATAAATATTTTGAGCATAAAAATATTGCATCTCTTGTTACGGCATCTTCAAAACATTATTTGAAAACAGCATCATATTTCTCATCAAAGTGATGCTTAGGCCAAGGTGTTACTCAGTTGCACTCATCATGTGACTTTGAATAAGTGTAAGATTTATAATTGTATTATTTTTGACGCCAGATGTGAAGGTGATGCTTTAAACTTGAAAGACTGGATCCAAGTTTTAAAGTTTTATTTTGATGAAAGAAAGGAAGTAATTATTGAGTTGCTGCCTAGCTGAGGTGAAAAACTGGACTAATAAGAACTCCTTGTTGGACTCAGATATAAACCAGCCCCACAACTTTTTAATCATTTGTCTGCCAGTGTGTTTGTTACACAATAAAAACATAAACAGAGTCAGACAAACTCTACAGTTACTGGCTAACATAAGCAGCCAATCACCACATCAGCTTCAGAGCTTCGCCTAAGCTTCTACAGTTTGAAAACTAAAATACTTAGACTGATCAAATCTGAACTGAACATGTCTGCTCTGTATAAAGATTTTTTGCAACATGAATCACACAAAGCTGATTTAAAGAATATTTATGAAACTCCCATGTGCTTCACCCACTTTGGACCTGAAATGTCACACAGACTCATAAAACACACACCAACACAGAGAATCAAACACAGGTGCTGCTGGGTGGACCGTGGGGAAGAAGTGAGCGCACTCTCGCTCCAATGGGTGGAAAACCGGATCTTCGTACCTCAGCAGCTTCAGATGGAGCAGCTCAGTGGAGAGACATCTGTGTGTTTGAGAAGGATAGCGACTAAGAAGGAAGTGAGAAACACACAGACTGAGCTGGAGACAATGAACAGGTGTCCAATTCATCTAAATGAGCTAATCCACATTTATGATATAATCTGTGCGAAACCCTCCAACCTCTCCTTGTAACCCAGCAGGTCGTCCCCCTGCCCTCTTTCCCCTCTATGGTCAAACGGATTTGCACAGAGCTACACAATTGAATTGACTCTCAGAAGAACCGAGAGAGACATCTCACCAGCCACCGCTGCGTGTGTGTGTACGACCACCCACCATCATCATTAGCATCTGAGAGACAGAGTGCACCGTTTGTGTGGATTACCACCGCCACGCATGCTATTATAATAACAGTTAGGATAGCTGTGCTTTGTTGAATGGATAATCAGCCAGGTATTATGTGCTGTGATAATAGCAGCCTGCAAAAACTGGAGATACACTCGACGCTAACATGCGTGCAGAACCGTCCCGGTTATTATGAGCAGGGTTCACACTGCAACCTGCACATCAGCAGAGATCTGATTACAATAACAACAGCGTATTTTGCAATGATGAATATTAGGGCCATTGCAGAAAAAAAGAGTGTTATTTCAAATATGAGTTTACCTTTGTGAGTTACACGGTTTTCACGTGTATCTGAACATCGGTGAAAAGAAGAAAAGTTCTTCTCCAACTGCAACCCATGTGAAAAAATACATCAGCTGCTGCGTTTCACAAAATCTTCTCTCAAATACAGCATGTCCTTCTGGTGAGATATTCAGTTAAAGGAAGTGGCAAGAAGATTATCTCACGTTTGCAAATTGCGCATATCTCTATTTCTGCACGACACACCTGCATCTGTGAGGCATGTAACTAATGTTAGCAGCTGTCATTAGGAGACACTTTCCACTAATTATCTCATCACTGTCAGTCTCATTGGATTTGAAAGCAAAAGCAAGGAATAAATATTAATTTCAAGTTTTTATTAGCTCTACTTTTTCAAGCAGGAGTAGACATCCTTAATGATGGTAAAAAAAAACATGAAAATAAACAAAAGTGGTTAGCAGGCAAAATTTAGAGACTTGCTCTTTCACAATTAAATCTGCTGAAACATGAGGTCTGCTCTGCTCCATCATTTCCCCATCTCATTTTAAGAGGGCAGCAATTTTTTTTCTTTTTGCCTTATACCCCCCTGATGCTGCAGGCATGTACACATTATTAAGATGCTTAGGCTCCTCACCAGCATCACCCCTCTCGCCCGTTTCACTACCCTCCCACCCAGCTCCCAGGAAATGATCAGTAGTTGCAAATGAAAATTCAGAGCCATAAATCAAGACCCCACAGCTTCACCTCACCATCCCTTCCTTCACTCCTCCCTGTGTTTTACATGGACAAACAGGCTCTCTGATTGTTCAGTCTGAGCAAAAGAGACACAGACATGCAGAGAGACGGAGGAAGGGGAATGGGGGAGACAGATCGGGGAATTCAATCGGCTGAGTAATCCGGGATTTCCACTGTGTGACTTCAGCAGCCTCTGTCATCCATCAGGCTCACATCTGTGTCGCAAACATTGCCGGGCATGATTGTATGTGTGTTGCAATACTATGTGACTCAGATGCAGCTGGTCTGCTCTGGGTTGTTGAATTGGACGTGCAGGACAGCCAAAGATGAACAATACAGAGAGATGATAAAATAGACATTAAGATACCTGATCGTTAGATTTTAACAGACATAAAATAGAGAGAAATGTATGGGTGCAGAGAAATTATGAAAAACAATGCCTAACAAGTGTTCATACTAGTGAAACGTTTTAACATTTGTTTTTACATTACAACCATAAACCATATATTTTAAAGTGACTTCATGTGAAAGACTAACACAAAGAAGTGCATAATCATGAAGTGGAAGGATGGGTTAAAATACTTTATCTTGTGTGGTAGTGTTACTTTTCTGCCATACATCAGTTTAGCATGTAAGCTCAAACGTCCAATAACTCATTTGACTTTCTTCTACTTGTTTCCTGTGAATTCTACATTAACTGTTTCCAAAGCTGGGAATCAACAAACATGGGTTTTTTAGATGCTTTAAAAAAATTTAACAAAATGACAACATTGATTTAGGTGAAACATATTTATGCTCTAAATGTTAAGAGTTAACACCGTATTTACACCTATTTTCAGAGCCTTCTGGGCTCTGCCCCTGGTTACATATTGTTTGCAACTGTGCCCAATCTGCCTCACCTGTTTCCTCTTACGTTATGTGTATTTAACCCTTTCTCTTCTCCTCCTTCCCCGTCGGATCATTGTGATGTCGTCACGACTTCCAATGTGTGTCTCCTGCCTGCTAGTCATTCCTGCCTCGTCCTCCAATAAATCACCTTTTGCATCTTTTAACCACATCTGCGCCTGGGTCCTTCCTTCATCTGGAGACACGTACTGACACCTATACAGCATTATACTGGCTGTTGATGCTGTTTGTGTCCTCATTGTATCCCTGTTTATTTGGCTTAGTAGAAATGCTTGTGAAGTTAACTGATATTTTAAGTCACTATCAGAACTTCCAAGTAACTTTTCTGCACGGTGACAAAAAGAAAAAAATCGGCCCAGGCATTTTGACTAGACCGGCCCACCAGGTATTATTGGAAAAGCCATAAAGCCTTTTGAATGAAAACAAACGCTTTTGTGACAGCGATGTATACTGCCTTGTTGGTATATGTGTATCAATCTAACAAACTTAAACTTACACCATACTCCCTATTCTGGTACATTAAACAGTACCTAGTGGAAACCAAAAGACTGCTTGGTCGAGTTAACCTCATGAACTATCTACAACACATGGTGGAAACCTGAAATGAAGACAGAGAAGACTAGAGGTGAGACATGATCATTAATGAATATTAAAATAAATGACAGATTTAGGGATATTTTAATAAAATATTTATTTACCACATCAATAAACAGCATGGCATCACAAAATTTTTTAACATGGCTATGTTGTGATCCCCGGGTGTTTGCCTTTTGTTAGTGATTTTCCTTATTTAGTTCTATTTTCATGTTTAGCTATTCTTAGTCTTTCTTGTGATTTCTGTACTTTCTGGTTTCCCCGTAGTCTTGTCTTTAGTTAGTTTCTTAAGATCCTTCTAGTTTACCAGTTTTCTGTCTCCCAGCCATTTCACCTCCTGTCCCAGCTAATCACTTCCACCTGCTCACTCGCCCTCAGCTGCAACCGCTTCCCTTAATTGGTCCTGCTCCTTCTCTGCTTCACTCTTCACTCTCCTCCCTCAGTATAAATATGGCCCTCTTTCAGTCACAACTCGCTGGTTCGTCCGTCTTTCTTCCCCGCCTGATTCCTGCCTTCCTTGTTGCCCGTCTGGTTCCTGTGTTTCCCTGTTGCTGCCTGTACCCTCCCGAGTTTCTGTAAGTTCCGTGTGGTTTTTCATTAAATAATTTTTTGTATTTTCTCTGCTGCTTTTGGGTCCAGTTTAAACTGCAAAACATGACAGGCTACCTTTAAAAAGTGAAAGGAGACAAAGAAAGAAAGGTGAGAAAGACTAACACTTGAGTTTTTGATGGCATTCCACACACAGTACTGGTCATCATATGCAGTACTTCTGAAAAAATTATGATGGGACCCTGAAAAACAAGACACAAGTTTAATGGTGCGTTCCCACCGAATGCGTTTGAAGCGTCAAGTGCGTCAGGTTTACATGTAAAGTCAATGCAGAAGCGAGCTGCGTGTCAGAATTTCTGCGTTGTAAAAATGCATTTCTGCCTCATTTGCGCATCAAATTCGTGCGAATGAAGCATCTTTTTATGTGGTGCATTTATTCGCGCGTTTTTGCGTCTGCCGCTGAAGTTGAAAAATCTGAACTTCGGCTTCAATTCACGCCGTGTCAACCAATCAGGAACCTGGTGATGTGGGATCACGTGATGCTGTGACAAAGTTCACGGGGTCTGGTCCGGCAAAATTTTTCATTCAACATGGAGGAAATATTGATAACGGCTGTGGCTAATCACCCCGAGCTACACGACACCAGTTGCTTTTTCTACAGAGACAGGAATAAAAAGGACCTCGCTTGGAGGAATATAAGTGAGGAGATAGGGCAACCTGGTAGGTTAATTTCACTTTTGAAAGTTTTCACTTTACTGACCCTATGAACCTGCGCATGGTACTCTCCACAGTAAATAGTGAATGGAGACTCTCTCTTTCAACGTTAGATCGACAGCTGCCATCTTCCAAAAACACAATTTGGCATTAGCTCCTCCCACAAGTTGGATATTCGGACACGCGTCCAATTCGCTTTGGATACATGTCGAGCTGCGAATGTTGAAGCGTGCAACTTTTGGGGCGTTCACACCGGTCAGTTCGTCCACGCATCAAATCACTCAAACGGATGAAAGTTGACGCCTTAAAATTTAAACCCAGCTGCTTGCACACTTTGTGGTCCGCATTGGCGTGTCGGCGTGTCACATCCCGTAGTTGTCTTAACCAGGTTTGGCTAGCGTTAGCTAACATAACAGGAAAATATTTAAATGCTTACCTGGCACTCCAATATCCAATCTTCCTCCAAATAAATCCGATCTCTTCCTGTCTTTAGAAAAAGACGAAGACAGGTCATATAAGTCATGTAAATTATAGACGGCAACGATTATTTGATCCTCCATTTTGAATGAATGACTTGCCAATCCACGTCCGTACAAAGAGTCTCTACGATTGGTTGACGCCCCATGTTTGCTGCCCCAAAGTTCAGTTTTCCCAACCTCACGCAGCAGCTGGTCCGACGGTCCGTCAACGCATCCGAGCAGCTGCTGCAAGGATTCGCTGATGCCAGCTGCGACTTGCTGCGGGGCAGCTTGATGTGTAGGTACCATAGACTTGCATGTAATCTAGCTGCCCTGCTGCCTGGACATGCTAACCGGTGTGAACGCACCATTTGGCGTGTGGCGCGTTTTGTGACGCTTTGGTGTGAAAGAATGGCACTTTTTGGCCTTGCTCAGATAGTCACAGTACTGGTATCTTTATTCCACAAAATAGCTGAATCATAAACAGTAGTATTTACATAGAGGAACTTAAAAAGTTGCATGGTCTAGAAAACCTCTTAAACAAAGTATGATTAGACCTTAAAATACTCCATCTCTGTCTCCTGCTCTTGCATCTTTCTCTCCTGCTCTTCTGTCTCCTCTGTCACAGACTTCTCCACTAGTGATGATGGATCAACCTGATGTAAAATGTCGCCGGACTGCGCAGGGCGCCGGCTGCTGTTTTGCCATCCAGCAAAAATAGGACCAAAAATATGATTGATTCTATTTTTGCCGGACGCCAGAGCAAGTTCGCAGTCAATCTACACAAATCACACAGCACCAACAGGATACCGAACAAGCACAACATCTATATTTTCAAAATATATCAATAAAGACAGACTAGATCTTTTTGTATGCATAGCTATATTAATATACATAATTTACACACATAATATAATCAAAAGGTATTTAATTCTGAATGCTATTTTGTCATTTTCTGCCAGACAAGACAGTAGGTGCGTGGGTCAACAAATACATTATTCAGATACGGGGAAAAAACAGGACAACATGGACGAAGATAAACTAATACTACTGAAGTGTCATGTTTGCTTATTAAAGGACCCAAATGCAGCAAGTAAAGTTAAGTGGTTTAATAACAACAAAACAAGGAACATTGACTTACAAACTCAGGAGGATAAAAGGCAGCAACGGGGAAAACAGGACCAGGCAGGAAAGATTGACGACGAACCAGCAAGTAGTGAGTGAATGAGAACCATTTAAATACTGAGGAGGGAGTGAGGAAATGGCAGAGAAACCCGAGGACCATTCAGTGGGAAGCAGTTGCAGGTGAGAGGGAGAGAACAGGTGGAGGCAATCAGCAGCTGGGAAAGAGGGGGAAAATCGCAAGGAGGAAACATAGAGGAACTAGACAGAGAACTATACTGTAGAGAAATTAAGTATAACAAAACTAACAGGACAAACAATGAGAGGAAAAAGCAAATAAGACTTAACAAGGAAGCAAAAGGTGAGAATATCTAAAGATAGGAAGTGAACATATAGAATGAAGTCAAAGCCCAAAATAACTAACACTATCAATCTAAACTATAAAAGACGAGAAACCGAACACAAGAGCACCTGAGGGTAAAAGAGGGTGAGAAAACGTGGTGGACCGAAAAACTCAAATAACGCATAACAAAACATTAGGAAATAAACTAAAATGTTAATGTCAACTCAAAACCCAAACATCTAAGGAACATAACACGAAGTTGAAAATCATAAAATACTTTTTGATTTTACTTTTTTCCACATTTATTAATGGCTTTTATCGCGAGATCTCGCAATTCCCATGCATGCTTCTTTGAGCACCTCTGGGCTTCGGAGCAGAGTGGAGCGGAGCGGATGTAGAGCACATGTAGTGGAAAACAAGGAGGGGAGTGACCGGCTGCGTAGTGCGTGGCAGAGCGACGCGAAGCGCAGGCAGAGGAAATAAGGATTAAGAATTGGCACAATTTGTTGAGATTTTGCATTACAATAATCAGTGATAAAATTGCCTAATTACTGTTTAATGAAATCAAACATTAAGAAAATATAATTAATATTATCAATATAACAATAATGCAATAACTTTATTTTAACTTTTAACTATTTAAAGGTTACAAGTTGGGTGGCCCCATACCATACCATAGTTATAACAACAACGCCCAAAAATATTGGAAATTGTTTGGAAACACGCAAACACTAAATAATGCCATAGTGGCGCAAAACAGTGCAGCGGATTCTCAAGCTTCCGGTATCAAGCCTTATTTTCATAACAATAATTATTATTATTATAAAACCAGGACCTGAGTCCAAGTTTTGTACCATGAACATCCAAAGGTTCTTTGTATAATTGTAAAATACAGGCAATTATCATTCACAAGAATTTGGTGATACATTTTAGCATTAAAAAGAATAAAATAAAAAGGCAAGGCAATTTTATTTGTATAGCACACTTTCAACAACAGGGTAATTCAAGGTGCTTTACATGATGTGGTCATTAAAAAAACAAAACAAACAAACATAGAATATAACATTGGAAATGTAAAAGCAGCAAATTAGCATGAAACACACATTACATGTGAAGCACAAAAAACATGCACAACACATGATACACAATAAAGCAAAAGAAAGATCAATAAAGCAAGAGAGCATGAACACATTTGATACATATGACAATAATCATTTACTCAAAGGCTATTTTAAACAGATGGGATTTTAGTCTCGATTTAAAGCAGTTCAGAGTTTCAGCACCTCTGCATTCATCAGGAAGTCTGTTCCAGATAAGGGGAGCATAGAAAATTAAAGCTGCTTCTCCATGTTTGGTTCTGTGTCTAGGGATGTTAAGTTCGAGTTGGAGGACTTGAGTGGTCGTGGTGGTTGGCACAGTGACAACAGGTCTTCAACATACGTTGGTGCTAAGCCATTCAATGAATTATAAACTAGTAAAAGTACTTTGAAATCAATTCTGTGAGCTACAGGGAGCCAATGTAAGGAGTTTAGAACTGTAGTGATGTGCTCTACTTTCCTGGTTCCAGTGAGGAACACGAGCAGCAGCTGAGAAAGTCATGGCACATCCATCCATTTATTTGGTCGATGCATTCATTTAGGGTTTGAATGGGTTCAGAGTCACCTGGTGACATTGTAATGTAAAGCTTAGTATCATCCGTGTAGCTGTGGTAGCTAATCTTATTGGTTGCTATAATTTTGCCTAGTGGGAGCATGTAGATATTAAATAAGAGGGGCCCCAGGATGGAGCACTGGGGCACCCCACATGTGATTTCTGTTCGTTCTGATGAAAAGTTTCCAATTGAAACAAAGAAGTCCCTGTTCTTTAGGTGAGACTCAAACCAGCCAAGTACTGTACCAGAGAGTCCAACCCAGCTCTCTAGTCAATCCACTAATATATCGTGATCAAAAGTGTCAAATGCTGCACTGAGGTCCAGCAGAACCAGCACTGTGGTACTACCAGAGTCTGTATTTATGCGGATGTCATTGAATACTTTGACGAGGGCAGTCTCAGTGATGTGGTGATTACGGAAACCAGAACTTCAAAACGGTTTGTTATTGTTAGAAAGCCATTTAATTGGTGAAACACGGCTTTTTCAATAATCTTACTGATGAATGGAAGATTAGAGATTGGCCTGTAGTTCTGCATTAACGTGTTGTCCAAATTCTTCTTCTTTAGTAGTGGTTTAGTAACTGCTGTTTTTAAAGCCTGGGGGAAGACACCTGATAGCAGTGATGAGTTCACTATTTGAACAAGATCAGACCCAATAACAGGAAGAACTTTCTTTAGAAAAGCTGTGGGTAGGATATCAAGACAGCAGGAGGAGGAGCTTAGTTGGATAATGGTTTTTTTCAAAGTTTTTTGGGTTTAATTCATGGAATTCAGACATTTTCTCCACATTGTTGTTGATTGCGGATGGCACTGGTTGTGGGTTCGGAATTCAGGTACAGATTGACCGTCTAATTGTTATAATCTTTTCAGTGAAAAAGCAGCCAAATTCATTGCAGGCCCTGGTAGAGTTTAGTCCAGGGGCTACTGTCACTGGAAGATTAGTTAGTCTTTCCACTGTTGCAAATAGAGTCCATGCATTATTAATGTTTCTGTTGATGATTTCAGAAAAGAACGATTCCCTAGCATCTTTTATAGTTAGCTGATATCTATTCAGTCTTTCTTTGTAGATCTCACAGTGAACCTGGAGTCGAGTTTTCCGCCATTTTCTCTCGGCTCGTCGACACTCTCTTTTTTTCACTACGTACCAGTGGATTTCTTGTCCACTGAGACTTTTTTCTACCTGAGACTACTTTCACTTTAGTTGGAGCAATGGAATCCATGATGTCTGAGATTTTCGCAAGGAAATTATCTACCAACTTATTTACTGAGTTTGGGTTGGGAGATGAGGGGGATGTGGTGGAAGGATAAATACGTTTAAAGGTTTCTACTGAACTGTCCCCTAGAAAACGCTTTTTTATAGTGGTCTTACTGTGGCTGGATAATTTAGCAGAGATGGTGCTTTCAAAGAAAATACAGAAATGGTCAGATAATGTAATATCAGTTACCAAGATGCATTTAAACCTTTGCTGATAATTAAGTCCAGAGTGAGTCCTTGATTGTGTGTTGGCTGTTTGACATGGGTCAGGCCAGGTCAGGTGGAGAGTATCATCTAATGTTTTTGCTTGTCTATCCTGAACACAAGAAACAAAACTTATTAATAAAATATATATTTATGTATAAAAGACAAAAATATTAAAGTAGTTAGGCTACTTAGAAATCTAAGCAACTTCTATGTTAATGTGCAGCATCACATCTCCTGGTGAATCCTAATTTGAATCTATCTAAATTATATCTACAAGTGTACAGGGTTTAGGATTAATTCTAGCCTAATCATTTGGTTTCATCAGTTGGTTTCTGCATAGTGCACTATATCAATAATGGACATTAAAATATTAAACAACCTAATCAATAATTACATATACCTAACTAATAGGATGGCCAACTCCCAGCCAAAAAATAGGGAACCACCCTCCACCCTCTGCCGCATGATGCTTAATCGGCAGAATCAACTTTAATTTAATGCGGGTGTAAAACAAATGCACAGAAAGGAATTATTTTTCTACAATAATTAAATAGGTTCAACATATTTCTTCAACAGAATAGCCGACTCCACAGATGGTACCTTCCCAAAGGAAAAAGTACTATAGCTTACTAGGGTACATATTAGACTTAATATTTACTGTCTACGAAAATTAATTTCTATACATTTAACATCAGATTAACACTTTGGTTGTAAAATTCAGATAATTATTTATTAAAAGCTAGATATTTTAAATAAGAAAGAAACATATTTCTTTGTGCCCCCCTTTCACTGTTAATGCCCTTCCTGGCCCCCTGCCAAAACTTTGCTAGAGCCGCCCCTGCAGAGCTACCAGCTGTCAGCAACATAAAAGGATCCTGGTGTTATTTGTCTCTCAGAAACAGTTCATAACTTCCCTTTAACTCATTCATGTCACCTAAACATTTTTACCTAAAAGGTAAACCTGTTTCTCCATCACCTGTTCATAACTTCTTATCATATTGGACAATAAAAATAATCCTAAAATTCTTTTTTCCACTATTGATAAAAATTTTAACTGTACTACTAATGCATTTCAGAAAACCCCCTCAAACAATCTTTGTGAGGACTTCGCAGACCACTTCAGAGGGAAGGTAGACACCATCAGATGTAATATTTTATCTTCTCAGTGTAAAATGGTTTTAGACAAATCTGAATGTGTGTCTCTACCAGAGGAAACACTGGACAGTTTTGTCCTGGTAGAAGCTGGGACTCTTGATAAAGTTTTCTCCTCAGTGAGGCCCACCACATGTGTTTTGGACCCGATTCCCACTTCATTTTTTAAGCCATTTTCTGAATATTTTAGGGATGAGATTTTAACCATGATGAATTGCTCCCTTCAGACGGGGGTCTTTCCTGCCGCCTTTAAAGGGGCGGAAGTGAAGCCCCTGCTGAAGAAGAGCAATTTAGATTTGAATGATTTTAATAATTTTAGACCAGTATCTAACTTACCATTTTTAAGCAAGGTTTTAGAAAAGCTTGTTTTAATTCAACTTATTGATTTTATTAATGAGCACAATGTCCTGGAGAAATTTCAGTCTGGTCTTAGGGTGAACCACAGCACAGAGACGGCCCTTCTGAAGATTTTAAATGATTTTAGAATAAATTATGACTCTCAGAAGGTGACAGTGTTGGTTCTACTAGATCTAAGCGCTGCCTTCGATACAGTGGACCACACTATTCTTTTAACCCGTTTAAAACAGATCGGCCTCTCTGGTGATGTTCACAAATGGTTTAAATCCTATCTCACAGACAGGACTTTTATGGTAAGTTTAGATACCTGCTCTTCTAGGGTCCACAGGATTACATGTGGTGTTCCCCAGGGTTCAATTTTAGGCCCAGTGCTTTTTAACCTTTATATGCTCCCTCTTGGCAGCGTCATCAGGAGACATGGAGTTAACTTTCACAGTTATGCTGATGATACACAGTTATACATCTCCATGTCTCCCGATGACACACGGTCAATGGATGCACTTTTTAACTGCATTTTAGACATTAAATCCTGGATGGCAGAAAACGTTCTCCAGCTCAACCAAGACAAAACTGAAGTTTTAGTCATCGGTCCTGAGGCTCAGAGAGAGAAACTTTTACCAAAACTACAATCACTGTCTTTTAATCCCTCTTTACAAGTGAAGAACCTGTGCGTGATTTTTGACTCTGAGCTGACTTTTATTCCTCACATAAAAAATATCACTAAAATAGGTTTTTATCAACTAAAGAACATCGCCAGAGTCCGCCACATTCTCTCTCGGGCCAACACGGAGACACTGATGCATGCTTTCATCTCCAGTAGAATTGATTACTGTAATGCCCTGCTTTCTGGTCTTCCCAAAAAGAGTATATCAGGTTTACAACTACTACAAAATTCAGCAGCACGTGTCCTGACGAAGACCAGGAGGCGGGAGCACATTACACCGGTCTTAAAATCATTGAATTGGCTCCCCGTATATTTCAGGATCGACTTTAAGGTTCTTTTAATGGTTTTTAAGTGTCTTAATGGTCTTTGGCCTTCTTATCTCTCTGAACTGCTTTTACCATATTAACCTTCGCGGTCTCTGCGCTCCTCTGGCAGCCGTCTCCTTGTCACCCCAAAAGTCAGGACACACACGCATGGCGAGGCGTCTTTCCGGTTTTATGGCCCTCACCTCTGGAAGAGGCTGGAGGACCTCAGGGCTGCAGAGAACGTTCATGTTTTAAGAGCAGGCTTAAGACTCACCTTTTTAGCTTAGCTTTTAACTAATTATTATTAATCACTGTTCTTTTAATTGCTCTGGATGTTTTATATGATTATATTTTTTATCAGTTTTACTATTTAATCTTAGCACATTAATTTACTGTTTATTTTTATACTTTAATTTATCTTAATCCCCGTTCCAGTGTTTCCTCTGTGGGAGCCCTCTGCCCCGGGAGCGGTGGTCGGCTGTAGCTGCCTGGGTGCTCTCCAGGTGGAGCTTGGGTGGAGGTGGGGGTCTTGGCCTTGCCTCCACTGGGTACCCTGTGTCGGTGCCTCGGCTGCTGCTGTTAATCTACTGCTGCCGGGGCAGATGGCTCCTCTGATGGCGTTTCCTTGCATGGTTCATCTACACTCGGCCCAATGTCCTTTTAACTTTTTTTTTTTTACTGTGTGTGTGCATGGGAGATGGGTTGGGGGGAGGGGGGTATAACTGTGACCATGCTTTTAAATCTGTGGGGGAGGGAAGGGAAGGTGGTTTTATGTGGGGTCATTTTAATCTGTAAAGCACTTTGTGATGCAACTTCTTGTATGAAAAGCGCTTTATAAATAAAGTTTGATTTGATTTATCTGAAGTTCAGTTCCCCTGCCGCCTCTGGTCTCTCCTCTTACTGCCTTACCTTTCCGTCATGCACCTGCTGGCCTCCACCACTTGCTAATGTTACTGAAGTGGAATCTGTGAAAGCTCCACCATAGCCACCACCAAACAGTTGTGTTATTTTTACACATTTGGCAGCATCTGCCTGAAGGGCTTGTTTCTTTTGGCCCTAATTTGTTCTGCACCTCCTTTCTGTTTTTTGTTCTCCATTTTCTTCTGTATGTCTGTAATATGATTGCTTTCATGAGAGCCGTAACAAGCAAGGGGGAGGGTGCATCCGACCTCCTCGGCTCTAAATGGTCCAGCCCAGAGTTGATCACGACCAATTGGCCAATCCACCACCTCTCATAGTTTATACCGTTACAGAAAAACAAAAGAAGACATTGGCCACAAAAACATAAAATCACCATGGGCCCACCAGGCAAATGCCCGGTAACCCCGATTGCCAGTCCAGCTGGTGGAATGCATGTCTCAATTTTACCAGGCTTGCCCGATAAGACCGCTTTCTGGCCCATTTCAGGAATCAACCAAGTACTTTCCTTAGGGTAGGTACCCAGAAATGGCCTGGTAGATTCACTGGGCGGGACTTGCGGAAATTACATCGGCAGACATCGCCAAACAACGTTCGAGGGGCCAGTTTTGTTTTTAGACACAACAGCAGAGAGGATTGAGCAAGCAGATTTACCCTGTCAGCTTCCCCCCTCTTAGAAATGTCCCAGAAGTTGTCTAGTGCAGTGGTCCCCAACCTTTTCTTCACCACGGACTGGTTTAATATCAGACAATATTTTCACGGACCGGTCTTTGAAGTGTGGCAGGTAAATTATAACCTACGGTATAAAAACGGGGTATTTTTAAAATGATTACAATAGATGTAAATCCAATGTGTATTCGCAGCTTTATTAACAGCGTCTTCCTAACATCAAGCAGACAACATAACATGAGTAACATACAGTCCCCTCACGCTCTCTGGTCACCATGGTAACATTTAAACATACCTTTAATAAGTCAAGATTTACCACAAAAACAAAGTGCATGAAAAATCTAACTCACCTTTTCCCCATTCCAAAGAAACGGTCGAGAGACATTTGTTTTTTTTCATCAATCTTGCTAGTTTTTGGGATTAATTTTAGCGGTTACTATCATGTGACCAATACAAGCCTCTTGAAGTGTCAAGACTGAGCTATGTAACGGGAATATCCGGTCATTTTTCAAAATAAAACAGAGGTCACACTCAGATAATAAATAAAACGGAAATACTGGAAGTTATTTATTCTTTCTGTGTGGCCCACGGCCCGGTACCACAGGACCCACACCCCGGCACTGGTCCGCAGCCCAGGGGTTGGGGACCCCTGGTCTAGTGGAAACGCGCCTAATGTAATCTTGGGGGTCAGAAATGGAAAAGACAGGGAACAATGGCCCTACATGGCTCGGTCAAACTGCAAACAGAACGTCTTATGGTTTTCTTCCAACATTTTCTTTCCCACTCTACCAGAAAGTCGGAGTGCACCGTGAATAGTTGTCCTGTCAAAAGATTATTTCCTGAGCTGCATATCTTCTGCAGCTCCTCCATAGTGGGCTTCCTAGCTGCTTCTTTGAATAATGCTCTCCTTGCCAGTTGGTTTAAATGAAAGATCATGTCTTTCACTAGGGGTGACTGTGGTTCGCAAGGTAGCATAGCTAGTTTGTAATTAATAATCAAGTCTGTGAGCATCTAAACAGTAACGAGCTGTTTGAAGAGTTTCAGTCAGGTTTTAGAGCTCATCATAGCACTGAAACAGCACTGGTGAAGGTTACTAATGATATTCTCATGGCCTCAGATAATGGACTGGTGTCTGTTCTGGTTTTGTTAGATCTCAGTGCTGCTTTTGACATAACATTTATGACTTAACATTTAAATCCCATATTAAACAGGTTTCTAGGATTTCCTTCTTTCACCTCCGGAATATTGCTAAAATTAGAAACATCCTGTCCAGGAGTGATGCTGAGAAACTAGTCCATGCATTTGTTACCTCAAGGCTGGACTACTGTAATTCTTTACTATCAGGTAGTCCACAAAATGCCATTAAAAGCCTTCAGTTGATCGAAACGAGCGGCAGCAAGATGCATATATAAAAAAGAGAGATCGCATTTCTCCTGTTTTAGCTTCCCTTCATTGGCTCCCTGTTAAATCCAGAATAGAATTTAAGATCCTTCTTCTTACATACAAAGCCCTTAATAATCAAGCTCCATCATATATCAGAGATCTAATTGTTCCTTATGTTCCCAACAGAGCACTTCGCTCACAGACTGCAGGTTTACTTGTAGTTCCTAGGATTTCTAAAAGTAGAATGGGAGGCAGATCTTTTAGTTATCAGGGCCCTCTCCTGTGGAACCAGCTCCCAGCTTTAGTCCGTGAGGCAGACACTCTGTTTACTTTTAAGGCCAGGCTTAAAACTTTCCTTTTTGATAAAGCTTATAGTTAGAGTGGCTAAGGTCATCCTGAGCTATCTCTGTAGTTATGCTGCTATGGCTTAGACTGCTGGAGGACAGACTTACCAATTTTCTTCACTCTGCTACTTCCTTTTCTCCTACTACTCTCCAGTTGTATTACAGTACATTCTGTTATTTCAACTGTTAACTTTGTTTTCTCTCAGTGTTTTTCTCTCCATAGAAGATACACCTGGTCTGGTATCCTGCTTGGCTGCAATGCCCTGTTGGACGGGGGGCATCGACTGGGATGATCCTCCCAGTAACTGAACATCCACTGTGTCCTGTTATCAACTTTGTACTTTCTGTAACATAGAAAGTTCTCTTATATCAGATCTTCTGTTCCTTCTGTGTTTCTGCTCTGTCTTCTCAAACCCCCAGACGGTCGTGGCAGATGGCCGCTCCTACTGAGCCTGGTTCTGTTGGAGGTTTCTTCCTGTTAAAGGGGAGTTTTTCCTCTCCACCGTCGCTACATGCTTGCTCAGTATGAGGGATTGCTGAAGGATTGGTGTGGTTAGAAAGTCTGCATCAATGGAGCCCAACCTCACGCCAATGACTGACGCAATCTGCTGGGATTCCTTAAATAGGAAACTTTTTAACTGATTGGAATGTTTGTATAAATGTATTGAAATGACTTCTTGTTAAATGCCTTGAGATGACATCTGTTGTGAATTGGCGCTATATAAATAAACTGAATTGAATTGAATTAATTGGAAGGTTAAGGTTCAATTTCAGCTTCTGCCTGTCACATGTTGATGTGCCCCTGGGCAAGGCACTTAACTTCAAATTGCCTACCGATCCAGTATCGGCGTACAAGTGTGTGCACATTTGTGAGTGTGAATAGGTGAATGTGGCTCCAGTGAGAAGCGCTTTGAGTCTTCAGCATGACTAAAAAAGCACTATATAAATTCTGTCCATTTACCATGTCTTGAAAGGTTTGCAGTTGAGCCATACTCTTTCCATTTTTAGATGATGGTTTGAACAGAGCTCTGTCAAAAATGTAATACATTGTTTTATAGTCTTGAAAGAATCCTTGCAGAATACATTGAAGATTGTGGTTTCAACATAACATCTGTAAAGCAATGAACTAATAATTTGCAACGCATTGTGCCTAATAAAGCATTTCCAAAAAAATTATGTTTTTCCTTCCCTGCTCAAGTGAAACACATTATATAAAATAGAATGATTAAAAACCAACATAGATTTGGGACTGGGATCCGGCATGATCCAGATGTCTAACAGTACAGCAGCTGATACCAAGAGGGAAGATGAGAAGAAGAAAAGAGAAAATGGAAGGAGAAATAGAGGGAGGGAGGGTATGTCTCCCTCCTCCCTGGCCTGTCAGTCAGTCACAGAGGGGGAGAAAGACAGGCCACAATGGGGCTCTTCAACGCCTGGCTGAAAGTTGTAATTTAGCATGAAGAGCCATCGAGGGGCGAGCCTAAATATAGCTGCACATATACATTGTCTCTTGTAGAGAGAATAGCAATTAACAGCCAATTAAATGAATGACTGGGGTCAGCAGCAGCAGCAAACTAATAGAGGGTGTGTTCCTGCTATGCTGGATAATCTGGAGAGACAAAGGAAAAGGTTTGGGAGCAGGAAGGGGCACTTTTCTTCACTTCTCTTTTCAGCAAGGCAGCATAACAGGGTTTGAAGTGTTCTGATCGAGTGTCACCTGCACCTCACCAACACTGTGTGTCTGTATTAACCACACAGACAATTATTAAAAATGATGTGCATGTGTTCAAACAATAAGGAATACCCGCTTTCTTCACAGCGTGGGGTAGTGTGGGTTTCTGTTAGCTGGAGAAACTCGGAGCACCATGTTTGGAGAACGCTCATTACGTCATGTCACTGCATGCGTTAGTGTTCAACAGTAACCACTGTCCGGCAATGATTGGCCTGCGGATGACAGCTTTACTAAGTCACCGCGGTAACCTAAGCATAACAGAACAAGTCCCCCTCTAATTGCCTCGCATTTGAAAAAGCAACTCCTCGCCTCAAAAAACAAGGCGAGTCATTAACGCCGTTCTGGCTGCTTTCCCACCTCCCCTCCGCTACCCCTCTCCTTCTCTGCTGCAGCTGATAACACCTTGTTCAGAGCCAGTGATCAAGGCAGAATCATCTCCTTCTCACCCACATCTTTTCTACAACTCCACCTGCGTAATTGCCGCACCTAACCTTTTCAGCGCTACCTCCGCTGGGAGTCAGCCAGCCAACCCAATTGTGCTGCTGGTATTAATAGAATCTCATTTCATTCCTCCATCGGATAAAACAAAGGTTGGGTTTCACCAAGCAAGTTTGATCTTATTAGTGTGACTGTAGAGAAGGTAACGGTAAAGTGTGAAATTCAGACAGGGGCTTGTTTGCATGCGTACGAGCCAGCAGGGCCAGCACATAGGCGCACAAGCCTGCAAGACGCATAATCATAATAACAACCCATCAAATATTTTCATTAAATTACAAAATACATAATATTCTTTGGCCTTTAAGATCACACAACTTTATCCGAAACTCTCACTCCCTCTCTACTTTTAAATCCAAACTCAAAAAGCACGTGTTTAGGACCGCCAACTGCTTATGACCTCTGTTCTCTTATTGCACTTTGGTTTTGTTATCTGGTTTGTACTCTTTAGGGTGCTATGAGTAATTTTTTTGCTGTGTTAACTCACATTACCTCCACCAAGGAGGCTATGTTTTCCCAGGGCTTGTTACCTCTACCAAAGAGGTTATGTTTTTGCCCGGGTTTGTTATACCAAGGACGTGATATTTATTTTGTTTGTCTGTCAGCTGGCAACATAACTTAAAAAGTTATAGATTGATTTCGATGACATTTTCAGGAAATGTCTCCAATGGAACCAGGTACAAGTGATGGAGTGGGGGTCATTAATAATAAGAGTAAAAGCCGGACAAAAAATGCAACACAGGTTTTATTGTAAAATATACTGGATGCACCTTGCTAGCCCATGGCTCACTTTTTGTCTGGGTTATAATTTCATGGACATCTGCATGTGCCATCCAGAAACAATAGACTTCATGCAGAAGTTTTCCGGAGCTCTGCGTCCAGATCCACACCGCACCGCGGCTGGTGAGAATGCTCTGGTTGGACTCAATGTTTTTTCGTCTTTGCAGAAGCCATATGGAGTCACGACCACATCCGCTCCGCACTTGATGTGAATCTGGCAAAAGCTGCCTTGGCGGAGGTCTGCGCTCTCCGAGTGCTCTAGTTTCTCATCTGATCTGAAATTTCTTCAGATTATGGAATGGTGTTTTGCTTTTTGTGATCTTTTAGCCTACTTCCTGCTGTCTGATTCTATTTAAGGTATTTCTGTATTCTAAACGTCAGGCAATTTAAAAAATGGTGCAGTTATACTGTATTTTCACATAGGGTCAGGTTGATCTGGACTGTGTTTGGAGTAATGATTTATAAAATTAAGGGGTTACAGGAATATATTACTTTTTTTCAGTAATGGAGTAATATAATGCATTACTTAATAAATGTATGGCAATATATTACTTGTTACAATTTCAGTAACCTGAGTTACAAGCGTGTTTCTTTACTCAGAAACAACCAGCACTTTAGCTGTGATAGCAGCACTTCTGGGAGGCTGTTGATATTTGACCATAAGATCTGGCCAAGGCATTCAAAGTATTACCTATTTAGCCAATTTGTATAACCCTTTAAGGCAGCTAGCAAATGCCTTAACACATACATGGAGAGAATCTGTTTAAACCTTTTTTAGTTTCATGTCCTCTTCTATAACAGTGCTACAGCTAACAACATTTTCTTTGCAACAAAATTATGTTTTCATGCAAATGTTATTGAGTTAGTTCTTTAAAAAAACTTTTACAAACCCTTTTGTTGTTTGATGAATAATAGCATAGTGGAATCTCTGGTGTAGTTTTACTCACTTGGGGTAAAATTTTATCATTTTATAACATGATACAGACCAAGTCATTTAGACATTAAGCCTTAAACATGACAGAGTTATGCGTTTTTATGATGACTGTTGATAATGGTATAATGATAATGGTTATAGAGCATAAAACTATTATAATAGTTGGATCATAATAAGCATCATTGTTGCATTACATTTTAGGTAAGAGTCAATAGCTACAATATCTTAAAATGGTAAAAGAAAAATAATACATTTGTCTAAAGTTCAAATCTGATGTCTTGTTTTTTATAAAACCAAAGCTTTTTCCCCACGCGTGACTTCCTTATTCTGTTATTTGAAACATTGTTGAATAGACATTTTCTTTCAAGAACGCAATTAATTTCCAGTTTTTATGTTGGAGGGTGGAGAGAAAAAAATCTGCACTCATCTTGTCATTGTTGCATATGGAGGGTCTTAAACAGGTGGATTAATACTCGGCCCCCTTAAATTCTAAAACACCATATAGATCCTGATGTTGTCATGTTTTAATATGGACCTATTTGGTCTGTTGCCCTTTGTGGTTTTGTTATCAATCCCGGCTTAAAAATTAATCCGTACAGGTATTTTATGGCACATGGACCCTCGCTGAGCTCTCTGACCTTTCATTGCTGCAGTTAAATGAAACTCATTAGCAGCTAAATACCCTGTGACGCATTCTCCTGGTTAGAAATTCCTCAGGCTTTTGTCATTGGAGCCTCTCTGTGTTGCCCACCTTTAATTAAGGCCCATGGCTGCGCTAATTGTCCAGTATATGAATGTGCCAGAGAGATCCATTGCTGTTGATAATTCATGAATTATATTTTAAAAGATAATGACGCAAATGAAAGCATTTGTTTGAGAGGCAATTTTTTGCCAAGGGAAAATTTTTAGGTCAAAAATGTCCTCAAATTCTTTTGTTGTTATAGATAGTAAACAACTGTATCAGTTGTATTTGTAAAAAAAAAAAACAAGCAGCACAGAACAGAATGCCATTTGACAGCTCTCGAGAGTTGAATACAATTATACTTAAATGCCCTGTATTCAATGTGGAGGCATTTTAATAGTGTTGTGCTGCCATTTAGGAATCAGAGCAGGCCTCGCCACACACATCGATGTGAGCTACTGAGATGTGTCTTGGGAAATCTCTGTAATGAACAAACACAGTAAAGAGAGCGTCAGAACAAGATTTCTGCTAAGCAGTCAATAAGGTACAAAGGAATGCATGGCCATGTCGGCATTTAAAATGTAAGCTTTTTATCATCAGTTTCCCTTTGTTTTTGTTTTTTCTGCCTTGTCTTTCTGTCTTCTGTGCTTTGTATCTTTTAGCTGTGTAACCAAAGCTGTAGCAGACACTTTGCAGCCTGTTTTTCCAACCTTAATAATGCATAGATGCTGTGGTGATGTTGGAAAAGGCATCTTTGTTCAGGGAATCCCTGGTGTGACACAAATTGATGGAGATCTATGAGAATCCGGCTTGTTATAAGCAAGCCAGAGACGTTTATGAGGTGGGTGTGGGTGGCAGTGGGGACGGCAGACAGAAAACGGAGAAAGAGGGAGGGGTATTGCAGGTCGCCAAAGACCAGCCACCAACTCTCATTTAGAAAACGATCGAAAATGACAAAGGTTTGCTTTCATCCAGGGCTGGGGGAGAAGAACAGAGCAGGAATCATTATACAACATTTACAAGCACACACACACATCCACACGTCTCATTGAGTCCGCTACCCTCAGCTCGAATCTCAGTAAATGAAAAAGTCTGACCAGAAAAAGCATTTATGTGCAATATTTGCAATGAGGAGGTGTGTGGGTGGGCGGGCTTCTGTCTTAATTGGGAATTAATGAGGGGGACAGGGGGAGCGAGGAAGAGCTATGGAAGAGGAGGTGGTGAGGAGAGAGACAGAGAAGAGGGATTACCTTGCAGCGATATGATGAGTAGGAGGGATTCTCCTGTCAGTCTCGCAGTCTGGTAGACCGATGGACGTGGGAACTCCCTGGGAAAAGTTGCCACTCCCTTCTTGCACACATAACCCTTCCTTACAAAAATGTTTTAGTAATCAAATCTGCAGAAATCGTTAATATTCTGCATTCCTTGCAAGTTTTTCTACTAGCAGTTCCAGTGCGTAAATGACTGGCTGGTAACAGAACTGGTTCATCAAGGTTCTTTTTAAAATACAGCAAGGAACCAGCTTTCCAAAACTAGAGAGCCTTCTAGATACCTTGTCATTACATCTCTAAAAACAAATCTTGCTGTAAATGTTTGATCCTCCCTCTGTTGTGTTTAGAATTTCTTCACAGAAACCACATCTTAGTCTCAGGATCCCTGGAGCAGAGAGGAATCTTGGAACATTGCAGAATCTGTCTATATCATCTAGAATCCTGGGTCATTTCTAATGCTCTCCTCTCTTCAGCTCTCCTCGCAGTGTTTTTCAGTAGGATTCAAGACAGGCTGCCATGGAAGATAGTTGATTTTATGTCTCCCTGTGTTATTATATTTGACCAAATGTTTTGGACTGGATCATTATCATGCAGAAAGATCCAGTATTAGTTCTTGGCAGATGCCACTAAATTAAATTT
Source organism: Valencia hispanica (assembly GCA_963556495.2). Taxonomy (NCBI): domain Eukaryota; kingdom Metazoa; phylum Chordata; class Actinopteri; order Cyprinodontiformes; family Valenciidae; genus Valencia; species Valencia hispanica. Next base: position 28,340,458 of record OY747702.1, read on the forward strand.
AAAATCTATCGCTCTTTCAAAAAGCTCCTTATGCCATGCACACTGTTCCACACACCTTTTTTAAGCAAATCAGGCCCACAGCATCACAGATCCTCCACCATACTTACCAGCAGTTACAGGTGCTTTTTTAAAGAACTGTATGGTTTAAACCAAACCCAGTCGTGGGCAAGTGTCTGTTGTTGAAAATCTCAATCTTAGTCTCATCTGATCAAAACAATCAACATGTGTGAATTTGTGGCTATTCGACAGAGAGAGCTTTTCCCTGGCGTATCTTCTCAAAAATGTTCAGCGTGGCTATTATGGAGACTTGGTAACCCTATGATACCACTGTTTGCTGCAGTTATCTTCTGAGATCTTTTTAAATCCCAATAACCATCATCCTCACAATGCTTGCAAACAAGATACACTTGTGTCTTCAACCAGCCTCATTAGTCACAGCTCAACTTTTAGTCTTTTTAATTATTGCTCTGAATGTAGATATAGGTAAGTTCATTCCAATAGCTATTTTCTTGTTACCATTTACTGAATTATGAGTATGAAGATATACCTTACTTAAATGGTATGTTCTCCTGTCTTACCTTTGTTGAAGAGTGGCTACATAGGGTCTGTATGTCACATCATATTTATTCCCCAGGAAAAAAAGTATTGATTACTAAGTAGAAGTTCCTAGACACAATCAACTAAATTCAATTTTCAATTCAGTTTATTTATATAGCGCCAATTCACAACAGATGTCATCTCAAGGCACTTAACAAGAAGTCATTTCAATACATTTATACAAACATTCCAATCAGTTTAAAAGTTTCCTATTTAAGGAATCCCAGCAGATTGCGTCAGTCATTGGCGTGAGGTTGGGCCCCGTTGATGTAGACTTTCCAACCACAGCAATCCTTCAGCAATCCATCGTACTGAGCAAGCATGTAGCGACGGTGGAGAGGAAAAACTCTCCTTTAACAGGAAGAAACCTCCAACAGAACCAGGCTCAGTAGGAGCGGCCATCTGCCACGACCGTCTGGGGGTTTGAGAAAACAGAGCAGAGGCACAGAAAGAACAAAAGATCTAAAAAGGCAAAGCATACCTTTGTACAGAACTTTAATTGCTGACACCACTTTGGTTTCGTTTCAGGCTTATTTTTTCCACCTTGATTCAGACAATTGAAACAGAACTACCATGCTAGAGTCAGTAGACATAGAAAAACTTGTGAGGTAAGTAAGAAATAGCCCCAATTTGGAGCTGGTTTGTGACCATAATGGGTGTTTTTCAAACATACTTTTTATCCTTTCAATAGAAATCATTTCCCCCCTTTTGGTTGAGAGAATGTATTTGCGAAACTGCTGCAAGGTCTGCTGGGAATGCTCCACTTTTAACCATAATCTCTCATTTTCTTTCAGAATACATTAATGAGAAATGAGACTACCGTTTACAGCAGGATTTCTAGGACTGCTAAATAAAGTATTTTTCTGTCAATCTCACCATCTTTTTTCGCTTTATTTCTTTCCACACCATCGTCTTACATTCTTTTCTCTCATCTATATTTATGTACTCCATATTGAAAAGTTCTTTCGCGTGAGGAGAAAAGCTGTGCCTGGCTCCTCACTACAATTACTGATTAATTACAGGGAATTAAAGCAATTAGAACTGCTGAGATATACAATTAACAAACAGTCTTCACTGGCTGTGCAATCACCACACAGCGATGAAATTTTTTCTTTCTTTTAATCTCTCGCTCTTTTTTTCATTTTCTCATTCTGCTCTACAGCTCGTACTCTACAAATACACAAACAGGAACACAGCGACAGCAGCAAGGGTAGGTTTTCCAGTTCATTAGATAGTATTTAATTTAGAAATACCTCTGTGCTCAGGGAGATGTGAGACCTCCCCCCCCCCCCCCAGGGGGAGAGCAACTAAAGCAGGAGTGGGCAGTGAGAGAGGGATTCCTCCATCTGTCCGCCTCATTCCCGCAAGGCAGACACCAGCAGCTCCCAAGAAACAAGGGGGATATGGTAAAATGATCTTTGTGATGCTGTGTGAACTACCACTTAAAAATACATGCAAGTGACATCAGTATTTTTTTATATAAAGCAGCAGTCTGAGAAGATCATCGCAACAGAGGGTGGTGCTTCCTGGACAGAGCTCTAGACAACGCATACGCTCTATGCATATCAGGCCAATAGGAGTCACCAATTAACCCAGCCCACATTTTCTGACTTAGCCTCTGCTCCAATATACATCCATGATCAAATACATTTATTGAAAATAAGTCACAAGAGAGCTTTGAGTTAAATAAATGCATGGAGGAAAAATTACCTTAACAATATAGGCTACTGTTCTTGGACAGGGTTGATATTTCCTCTATTTTAGGATGTTGAGGTTACTGCAGCAGTTAAACGTCTTTAAAGAAAACCTCAGAATGTGTGATTTGTGCAGCAAACAACAACAAGAAAACTAAGTATTTCTCTTGTGACTCCCAAACTAGGGGACTGTCCCTTTTTAGCACATCTCATATGCAGGGTCAGTCTAGAAAAGTCTGAAAAAGAGATAAGAAGTTTTGGATTCTAGATTTTAGTTTCTTATTCCATTATACAAAACAGGTGAAAATGTGAATTGCAGGAAAGAAGGCATCTTTTTATATTGATTGACATTTAGATTATGGCCTTTATCTTTAATTTTGGAACCTGTGTTTTTGTTCCAGTTTTTAATCACTTTGGCTTGTGAGCTACTAACAACAGACACACATTTAAAAAAACACAAAACACTGACAAACTGCAATGTGTGTTTTTTTCTTGGATAATCCAGTCCAGATCTTTTTAAATATGATACATTTTAAATTAACCAAGTATGTCCAGATGTCCAGAAAAAGTGTGAAACAGCTCTTTATCACACTGTTGAACAGGAAGTCCGTTTCAACACTGTCATGGGAGGATCTAAAGGGGTGGCATAGGGTGGCAGTTGCCACCCTAAAAGAAACCCTTGCCACCCCATCAGCTATGAATTCAAGAAATAGTTACGTAAAATTGGACATTAAGAGCTAATTTTTCATGGCACATGAAAATCCTTAAAGCTGCTCTGTGGAGTTTGCCGAGATTGCTGCAGAGAGTGCACCATATATTCGTTAGATGAACTGCAATCAGCAAAATGCACACTCCCGTGACGTTCAGATACATGTTCATGAGTCTGAGCACTACAACGGTCAGAGGCCAGTTTTGCTCTTTTTGTAGTGCTGGACAAAATTCTTCTCTTTTTTGACTTAAGGGGAGTTTGTGTGGGTATCTGGACTGGCTAGCTTAGCTCATCTAGCAGCTAACTGATGGAAAACACTGCGTCCTCGTGACCACGCATACATGGGTACGTACGTGCATCATTACGTCATGGTACCTACTCTCACAAGTGCACCCTGAGGTTGTACTGACCCGAACTACCTCAAAATAAATGGAATTGCAACCTCTACATGTAACTGTGGGAAAAAGCATTAGATTTAATTGTATCATCAGGACAAAAAAAACTGACTGTAGATTTAAAAAACGGTTTTATTTGAACAAAAATTAGACATAATGCACCTTTAAGGTGCTTAAATAACCTGAAGCGAAACAAATACATGTATATATCTTTCATATATAATACTGCTGAGTGAAGAGGTGAAGCTTGTGTTTTAAATGAACAATAAAACCAAAGTTTAGTACCTTGTTTCAGTAAAACTTTTTTTAACACATGTATGTAATCTCACCTTGGTTCCAGGTCACTCTACAGATATTCGCATGCAAGTTCTTATTCATTTGTTTACTTTGGTCAGAAAGCTCCCTGATACACTATGCAAGTGCTTGAGTGCATATATATATATATATATATATATATATATATATATATATATATATGTATGTATATAATTCCGGCATATGGTGCAATCCCTGAAAAATTCTTGCCCCTTTCTTGCCACCATAAATATTTCTCTAGAGATCCACCACTGAACACTGTTTTATAATTTGTGGAAATACCTACTTTTTTTGTACATACTGTCAAAAACTGATGGGAATATGTGTGGGATCCCTCCATAATCAACCAGTCTGTGTAGTCAGCTGCACTTTTTTAGTTTATATTGGTCTCAGTCAACCTCCTGCAAGCAAGCACATGGTGATTTGTCATTTTAGGAACTAGACCACAACTCATTCTTGTGCTCATTTTTTAATATTTAAATACATTCCCTGGTGGCAAGATAAACTTTGGTTCTCATCCAGACTTGTTTGTTACAGCTCCACCTTCTCTTTGTTTAATCTTCACACTGCACTTTTGAAAGAGGACCTAACCACTTGGACAAAGTCATGAAGATAAAGCAACTGTTTGTTTAGAGTGCTATCACAACAAACTAGCCAATGTGAGGTGAGTATGGCTAGAGAGGTTATCTGTACTTCTTATTTCAACTCTATATATCTGAAATGAAACATTCTCCTGGTAAGAATTGCTCGTTCTACATGTTAGTTATCCATCTGTGGATCGCTACATCTATAACACATGAATAAAAAATTTGAGGTAACTTGTCCTAGCAATGATGATGTGTGAGCTTGTTGAAATGTTCATCATAGGTAGGAAAAAACATTCTGGATATCTAAAATGTTTAGTTGGTGTCACAAATGTGATGGTTTTGGAGGAACAAAATGCAGGCAGAGGGAGGCAGAGGGAAAGCAAAAATAAAGCTGTTAAAAAATAAAAGGTAACTTACAAAATAAAGCTGACGGCCTACAAAACCAAAGACCCATGGGCTAAAGATTGTAAAACTAAATAAATACAAAATACAAACCAGGAGTAGTATAGAGCAGAGCCCAGCAAAGAACAATGACAACCAGTAAGTATAAATATTTAGGCAGATTGAAAAATGACATTGAATGCAGGTGTGGTAATCAGGGGATTAGGAACAGCTGCGGAAAAGAGCAAACAGCCAGACTGAGGGAAGATGAATAATAACACAAAAATTAAGCTGAAACTAGACACAAAGAAATTCTAAACCCAGGGGAAAAAAACTGACAATAATCCGATAAGAGGAATAAATCAGAATGCTCAAAGAACAGAACACAAGAATAAATGGAGAAATTAAACACAAAGGAATGGGCCATTATGGTAAAACCATAATGACAATAACAATTAAATATGGCAAGACCTTTTCTAGCATTTACAAATCCAGACATATTTAGAGAGTAACACAAAAGAAAACCAAAACACAAACACTTGTGGATTGGTCACCTGGAAGCATATTTTATGAATGTTTGATGGAAAGATCCTTTCGGGCTATTAAATGTTAAGCTGTCTAAGCCAGACAGTAAGCTATTAGCCTGTTATGTATATGTAAAATACTGCAGTACAAAAAAGATGAAAATTAAATGAGCAGAGCCTCTTTGGCACATCATATTTATACCCCGGAGAAACATATTATGGATTAATATCTGAACATTCTTAGACACTCTGATTGGCATATATGTTAAAACATGCTTTAGTTGCATTTGCTTCACAGGAATTGTTAGAGGCAGGAATCATTTTTTAGCAGTAATTTATTGAAAAATATTTCTCCACTAAATAAATGGGCAGGTGGATAGGTACCATCTTGGACAACACAGTTGTAGAAAATGTTTACTTTATTTTATTTTATTTTACATTTTCATTTAAGTCTGTTTTATTAGTTTGTGTGGTTTATATAAAAAAATTATGGGTAAACAATTTTAGAAATTGGTAATACATTTACATCTCTTTCTGTAAAAGGTTTTATGCTGTTTAATTGTTTGTTGTGAGTTTGCAGTGCTGTAAAACAAGGAATCCAATGGGAGTTCACACTGATTAAGATTTTAGATTTACATGTGTTATTATGAGGATGCAAGCTGTTATGTTTGGAAGTCAGCATGAACCAGAAACATCCGGTAGACAAGTATTCTTTTTAACAGCTTTTAATAGCAACTTGCTTAGTAGTAGTACAGCAGCAGGGGAAGAGTTCCCTCCATCACTTCTTCTTCTCATATCTCAGAACCTAGCATCATCATCACCATACACCACCTAGTGGTAAACATAAAATTTTCGCCCTTACTTGAAATGATTGCATGTATCCCTTTAAACACATAAGTGAACATCAATCTTAGCTAACTGCCTTTGTTTAATGCCATAACAATAACCTTAGCTGTAATTAAATTAAGCGGTTTCATAAGTACTCAAAATCAAACAAAATAGTGTAGGCAGTAGATATGTATTCTTTAACCCTTAAATTTGAATTTACTATGTAGCAGATTTACTAAATGTAAAAGACAATGCAAAATAAAAACCAGTTATTTGTTTAAAAAAATTATAATAATAAAAAAAGTTTTTCTTCGGTAGAATGGTAAATGGCCTGTACTTGCATAGCACTTTATTTAGTCCCTGAGGACCCCAAAGCGCTTCACACTACATACTATACACTGACAGAAGCAAGGCTCCTGGACACTGGCGCCACATCTGACCACCACCAGTAGACTGAAGGGTGGTCAGGATACTGGTGAATATAATAATAATAATAATATTATTATTATTATTGTTGTTATTATTATTATTATTAAAGTGTGTTGCCCAAGGACACAACGACTAAGATGGACGGAGCAGGGGCTCAAACCGGCAACCCTCCTGCGCCACAGTTGCCCCATTTCTGGATTGAACAAGTCCACCTGAACCTTCAACATGAAACACATAACTATTTTTTTATTTTTCTTTACCTGGTTGAAATTCCTTTAACTATACAGGTAGAGTTGCAACTCTTTCACACTTACTTTGAACCATAGGGTCATTCTTTTCTGGCTTTGTTGTTTCAAATGGATGGCATGAGAGTCTGGCAGAATTCCATCTCTTTTTATCACTGAGTAAATAAGTACTTTTACCAATCTGCTTTTGAACAGATAGTGGTGGTTTAAATTTTGACAAACCTTTGCAAATATGTTCATGTCTTTTTACCCTCAGGTCTGAATGCTCTGAATGTTGGTTTTCTTTGCTCCACAACGTTTGTCAGTGTATAGTTTAGACTTTTCCTGTTTCTGCTTCACTGTCTCTTGGACTGTAATGCATTCTTGGTATTTCTCTGGAATCGGGAAGATGTTGTCTTCATCCTCCTGTTGTGCTAGTGTTCTGATTGAGAGACTCCAGTTGTAGCATGCAGTTTATCTGTAGTTTAGCAGAAAATCAGTCACTGCAGTTTTCCATTTTTCTGCATGTGTTTTCTGCAGAATGTTCATTCCTGATGAGGAAGTATGATGGTGTTAAGAACCATTTCTCCTTCAAACAGACTAAACAGACCGCATTTCCCAGCATTCATAGTACTCGGGCCAACAATGATGACATCACAAAGTTTATAAAGGCCAACAAAGGATGGGCCTTTGTTGTCTTCCATACCAGGCGCAACTTCACTAGTATATTCCCCTTTTCTAACCTGCTGGGCTGGAAAGAAATGTCGTAAAGCACAAGTAGAAGCTAAATAGCTCTAAAGGCTCCTGTCCGTGCATCTAGGAGTATTTTGCTGACAGCCGAACTGCGACCAGGGCAGTTCTCTAAGAAGATGACAGAAGCCGATCACTGAAGTCGACTCGCGGTTTTGTCTTGGTTTGCAGGCAGCAAATGGGACCACCAGGTTTGCGAGAACCTGGCTGTACATGCCAGCTTTGCCGTTTGGACATGATTGGATGGAACAGCACTAGGCTGGTTTAAATCATATTTGTCTGACAGATTCCAGTTTGTTCATCTAAATGATCAATCTTCTTCACTCTCAAGGGTTACTTGTGGAGTTCCACAGGGTTCTGTGCTTGGACCAATTCTTTTCACCATATATATGCTCCCAATTGGTAGAATCATTAGACAGCATGGGACAAATTTCCACAGCTATGCCGATGATACACAACTATATTTATCCATAAATCCTAATGAACCCAGTCAGTTAGGTAGATTACAGGCATGTCTGGAAGACATAAAAACATGGATGAATCTAAACTTTTTGCTTTTAAATTCTGACAAGACAGAAGTGGCTGTCTTTGGACCAGAAGCTCTAAAAAAGAAACTGATTAGTCAATCACTTCATCTGGATGGCATTAAATTGGCCCCCAGCAATAACGTAAAGAACCTCTGCGTTATTTTTGACCAAGACTTGACATTTAAATCCCATATTAAACAGGTTTCTAGGATTTCCTTCTTTCACCTCCGGAATATTGCTAAAATTAGAAACCTCCTGTCCAGGAGTGATGCTGAGAAACTTGTCCATGCATTTGTTACCTCAAGGCTGGACTACTGTAATTCTTTACTATCAGGTAGTCCACAAAATGCCATTAAAAGCCTTCAGTTGATCCAAAATGTGGCAGCAAGATGCATATATAAAAAAGAGAGATCACATTTCTCCTGTTTTAGCTTCCCTTCATTGGCTCCCTGTTAAATCCAGAATAGAATTTAAGATCCTTCTTCTTACATACAAAGCCCTTAATAATCAAGCTCCATCATACATCAGAGATCTACTTGTTTCATATGTTCCCAACAGAGCACTTCGCTCTTAGAATGCAGGTTTACTTGTAGTTCCTAGGATTTCTAAAAGTAGAATGGGAGGCAGATCTTTTAGTTATCAGGCTCCTCTCCTGTAGAACCAGCTCCCAGCTTTAGTCCGTGAGGCAGACACTCTGTTTACTTTTAAGGCCAGGCTTAAAACTTTCCTTTTTGATTAAGCTTATAGTTAGAGTGGCTTAGGTCATCCTGAGCTATCTCTGTAGTTATGCTGCTATAGGTTTAGACTGCTGGAGGACAGACTTACCAATTTTCTTCACTCTGCTACTTCCTTTTCTCCTACGACTCTCCAGTTGTATTACAGTACATTCTGTTATTTCGACTGTTAACTTTGTGTTCTCTCAGTGTTTTTCTCTCCATAGAAGATATACCTGGTCTGGTATCCTGCTTGGCTGCAATGCCCTGTTGGACGGGGGGCATCGACTGGGATGGTGCTCCCAGTGGCTGAACATCCACTGTGTCCTGTTATCAACTTTTTACTTTCTGTAACATAGAAAGTTCTCTTATATCAGATCTTCTGTTCCTTCTGTGTTTCTGCTCTGTCTTCTCAAACCCCCAGACGGTCGTGGCAGAGGGCCGCTCCTACTGATCCTGGTTCTGTCGGAGGTTTCTTCCTGTTAAAGGGGAGTTTTTCCTCTCCACCGTCGCTACATGCTTGCTCAGTATGAGGGATTGCTGAAGGATTGCTGTGGTTGGAAAGTCTGCCCAACCTCACGCCAATGACTGACGCAATCTGCTGGGATTCCTTAAATAGGAAACTTTTTAACTGATTGGAATGTTTGTATAAATGTATTGAAATGACTTCTTGTTAAGTGCCTTGAGATGACATCTGTTGTGAATTGGCGCTATATAAATAAACTGAATTGAATTGAATTAGATCCTTGGTCTTGGTGCTCTGCAGTGTGCCGGATTGAGATTCGGGAGGTGGTTGAGCTCTGTGTCCGGGTGCTGGCTGGCCTTGGCCTGGGGATGCTGTCCCTCCGCTGGGGCTATTGGTGTAGTGCTCTGATATGGGGCCAGGGGGGCATTGGGATGTCTGCTGGGGGGTGGGGCACCCGCGGGTGTTGGAGCCCATGGCTGCATCTGCCCTGACATAGCCGGTTCCCGGCGGAGCTCGTGGGCTCGTCGGTGCCCCCGTCGGTGCCCCCCGGGGCCCTGCATTGTAGCTGATGTCCTCTGCAGTCAACCCTGCATTGGTCTGCCTGGGGCTCGTTTCCTCTGGGGGTCCTTTGGATGTCTGAGGCTCTGATCTCCTTTGTGTCTGCGTCAATTCCTGGGTGACTCCTCACACCAGATATTGAACTCCGGTATGGAGAAAGCTTATATGCACCAGCATGCTCATACACCCAAACACTCACACACACACACACACACACACACACACACGCACACAAACACACACACGTGTGGGGATTCCCGTGTTTACAGACACATTCTTTGGGTTAGTTTACCATTACTAAATCTTGTAATAATCGGTACCATGAGCTTTTCAGTGACACTGTTATTGTATTTATATATCTATTTGTGGCTTATGGTTATGTTTCTTGGTTTGCATTTTTGATTTGTTTTGTCATTGGTTTTTTCCCCTCTCCCTGCTGTCATGCAGGTGTGGAAGCGGACTGGGATGTTTTCTTGTATTTTCTATGTTTCCCTTCCCCTTCTTGTATCTTCAGCTGAACCTCTTAATTTTTTTCCTATCTTTCTCCATCTTCTTCCTTTTTTCCCCTTTATTTTCCACCTCAGCAAATGGAGAAAAGAAATGCCCTTGGGTTTTCTCCTGAAGCCCTGTTTCCTCCCCACACGGCATGAAACAGGAGTCTAAGGCCATGTACAAATGTAGCAGGGTTTTTTACTAAACGAATATTCTCACCACCTTATTTTTAAAACGTTGTCCACAACTAACCGCATAAGTACATTGTTAAGCACATTCATGGACATGCCAAACCTGTAGGGGGCACCCAAATCCTATTCACTCAGAGTAACTTTCTACTTTCTTATTTCTACATACAGCAGTAATTGAGCTTGAAACTGAGAAAACGCTTAAAACGGAGAAAATGCAAATCTTCACTTTGGCCGGAGTTTTTTGAAAGAATCATTTTTGGTGCTGTAAATCTGCTTTTTCGTGTGGATGACAGGCCAAATCGTAGAAATATATATTCGTTTTGTGAGATACGCGGCTACGTGTGGACAAGGCATGAATATGATGACTGTGATGGCCCTGGAGCTGACTGACTGGCATCTTTTCACAGTCACTGCTGGAGAAAGGTAGGAGTGAGTAGAGGCTATAAATGAACATTTCACTTTTTCCTCAAAGGTTGGACATTGTACAAATGTTTCTGAGTCATGTTTTAGTGCATATCAGCAAGATATAAAGTTCCAAATCTTGTCGTTGCCTTTTCTGTTGGGGTGCGAGAGGCCATGATAAACTCAACAGCTCAGATGCACCTGAAAAAGATAGCACACACTAATAAACACACACTGTGCTCATACAAGGATAAATTATACTGTGTTTCAAGACTAATGAAAACTGACAGCAATAACTTTGGTAGCCTGGAGGAAAAAAGAAGGCATCTTTATCTTGGGGGATGCATGTCCGTCCTCTAGAGTTTCCACCGCAATAACATCTTTTCACACACAGGTAAGCAGAGTTTTGAAAGGCGGACGGGTTGAAGGAGAAAAATTTGTGTAAACAGGAGAAAAAACACTGAAACAAATAAAAGCAGAAGAGGGAAGATTGATAGGTGACAGATGCACAGCTGTCTCTCTCTTTCTTTGGCACTCTGTGTGTGTGATGCCTTCAGGCGATGCCCACGGATACAATCCCCCCCCAACCTCTTTGCCTTTATTTAAAAGCACACATCTCCACGATTCTTATGAACTTTGAGCTTTCTCTTAAAAACTTTTTTGCACCTCCACAAATGCACCCCTTTACACCTCTCAAAACTGTGCATTGAGTTCATATTTTTCAGTCTGGTTTCTATGCTCACCACAGTACCGAAACTGCACTCATTAAAGTTTTCAATGACATCCGCATAAATACAAACTGTGGTAGAACCACAGTGCTGGTAGTTTTGGACCTCAGTGCAGCAGCTGACACTTTTGACCATATTATATTACTGAAACGACTGGAGAGCTGCGTCGGACTCTTTGGTATAGTACTTGGCTGGTTTGAGTCTTACCTAAAGAACAGGAACCTCTTTGTGTCAATAGGCAATTCTTCATCAGAACAATCACATGTGGGGTGGCCCATTCTGGGGCCCCATGTTCCCACTAACACAGACAACCTCCCCAGGTGACTTTGAATCCATCTAAACCCTAAGCGAATGCATTAAGCAAATCAATGGATGGACGTGTCATAATTTTTCCAGCTGAACAGAAACAAAACTGAAGTTATTATTTTTGGAACTAAAGAGGAACACAGCATCAGTTAATACAGCTAGAGCTTACCAGGCCCAAAATCTAGGTGTAGTAACAGATTCTGACCTAAACCTCCAGGGTGACATAAAGGCAATAACAAGTTCATCTTTCTATCACCTGAGGACATTTCTACATTTCAAGGATTAAAGGACTAATGTAGCTCAGAGATAAACTTCAAAATACTTTTACTGGTCTATAAATCATTGAAACACTTAGCACCAAAGTATATTGAAGATCTGTTGTCACTGTACCAACCCCTCAGACCCCTCAGGTCTTCCAACTTTAGTCTACTAATCATACGTAAAATTAGAACCAACCATGGAGAAGCAGCTTTCAGTTTCTATGCTCTCCTTATCTGGAACAAACTTCCAGACCACTACACCCATCTGTTTAGAGCTGCCTTTGAGTAAGTGATAAATAATAGCTGGAATGTCATATGTTTTAATATGTCATATGTTATGTGTATCTAATATTGTGTTTTATGCTTTTACTGTTGGTTTTATTTTATCCCCTAATAATGTAAAGCACCTTGAATTGCCTTTTTGTTTTAAGTGTGCTATACAAATAAAGTTGCTTTGCCTTGCCTTGCCTAACCAGTGCACCAACCTTGGTGCCCTACAATGAAACCTCACATCTCAAAGAGATTACATAGGTGCTGTAATATTTATGTCCATACATAGTTTTTCTCTTCATTTTGTTGTCCAGATTCAAAGAAGAACATTTTTCTGCACTTTAAGGTTTGCTATATTTATGAGGGAGGGCAGCATGTATCCTCGCTGCAACACAGTGAGTCATCTGGAAGTCATGCTAGAGAACAGAGGCAAGCCTAAGAAAACACCCACTCCCATCCCACACCCACTATTATAGGCTATATATTCTTTGAAGGAGACTCACTCATCAGGAACATGAAGGAGGTAATATGGTTAGTTATAGAAAGTTAATTGATTTGCCTGATTACTATTTTAATTCATGAAATGTGTGCAAAACTGAGTTTGAATGTGTTAGTTCTGAAACTAGACTCACCAGATATGCTTTTTAATAATTCTAAGGAGCAAATATTATCTCTCAGCATTGCAGCAGTTCGTGCAAATTCAAATGCGTTATTATTAATGCTTTTAGGGAAGACCATGCCCATATTTATCCAAATTTATTGAAGTTACAGTTAGAGCAAATTGCTTTGCACTCTCAAAGAACACAGTACTTGCTTTCTGCAGGTTGTGTGAAAAAAATACCATGTGCTGAAAGCTGGTACCAATTTTGATTAAAGAATAGAAGATGAAAAAAGCATAACATATTTCACTGCAGGTTAAAATAAGTCACTTATGTATCCCGAATTGATTGCATAAAGTCAGTTTATAATAACCTGTCCTCCGCAATGGTGGGGGAAAACGATTCAGCACTTTTTATCTTCAAAGGGATCATTTAAAGGGATGGATCTTTTCATTATCTTTTCATATTTACTGATTTATAAATGTTATTCCAAGGTGATACCTCTAGTCAGATGTTGCTCATAAGGTTTTAAAAATGGCTCCTCAGGTCAGTGTATGTAGTTCTCTCTTTTTTCACTTTACTGCATCTGCTGTGTGTGACTGAAGAATGGCCAACTTCAACCTTACTTGATGGGGTGATTTAGTGCAATCTGCTGTGGATCCAGTGCAGAAATAAAGCAGATAGCAGGGGGAAAACGGCTGCAAAGAACGGAGGAGATTGCAGTGCTAGGTGAATTATCCCGTGTTCATTATTTCTTTTTTAGCTGCTTGTAAAAATAAGTTAAAAAAAGAGTGTGAGCATACAGAGCCATCTGTCCTATTGTCATGTCTGTAAATTGTCTCTGACATTTGCTGTTTCTTACCCAAACAGCTCCAGAGATGGGATGGAAGTCACAGGGGCTTTGTCTTGAATATTTTCTGTCTAGTGAGGTGTTTTCCAACCCTGGTCCTCAAGGCACACTGCCCTGCGTGTTTTAGATGTGTCCTTGCTTTAACAAGCCTGCTTCAGATGATTGCAGTCCAGCAAAAGCCTGTTAATCAGTTAATTCAATTGAAGTCAGGTGTGCCACAGAAATAATAAATAACTTACAGTATTTCCATCATATTTATTATCTGACTCTTAATGTTTTATTTTGAAAAATGACAGGATTCTCTCCATTACATCTGGCTATAACTCAATCTTGATGTATGTCAAGATGTTTGCCAAAGTCATGTGATACGTCAGCACTATATACAAAACACAAGCTAGGGAAATGAGAAAAAAACAGAGGTCTGTGAAAAGGAAAAGATCCAGTGAAGAGAGAGAAGAGCCTACAGAAGAGCCTACAATTTCCAAGAAAAAAAAGCTATATTTAGCAGACTCTATCAGGAGTCCTAATTAATATGTGGATTTATAGTGGTGGGCAAATGCTACGCTCCAAGCCTGCTCTGCTTAATATGTGGCAACTGGGGCTTTCTACTGAGGCAATGAAACTGTCTCAGAAGGGACTGTCTCGTGACAGAGAAACGGTCACTGGACTCCCACTGATTTAGCGTTGTGGTGAGTTAAACTTTTCATGGTCTTTATATTTGTTTTTGTGATAAATCTTATTTTAAAGGCATGTTTAAACGTTACCAAGCTACCAGAGAGTGTTAGGGGGCAGAGAGGATGTCTCTTGTTATGTTGTTTGGTGCTAGTTAAGAGCACACATTGAATCTACATCCATCCATCCATTTTCTGTACCCGTCATTCCTATGCGGGGTTGCGGGGGTGCTGGTGCCTATCTCCAGCTGTCATGGGGCGAGAGTCGGAGATAACCCACGCATGCACAGGGAGAACATGCAAAGACCCCAGGCTGGGATTTAAACCCAGGACTTTTTTGCTGCAAGGCACATCTCATCACAATTCTACAGATAAGTTTAACTGGTTATCAGAGAGCAAGAGAAATGCAGCCTTACTTCTGATGCAATACATTTCGTTATTGCTTATAATGTCAAGATACAAAACCTATCATCCACAAGCTATGCTAAAGTTAATCAGAGTAGGAGTCTGGACACCTATTTATAAATCAACTCCTAGTTGTCATAAGTAGCTTTGCACTTGAATCCACTCCAGCATTGGTGTTACATTTAAGAACAGCTATGTCCATTTTTTGATTTGCAGGGCTGAACGAGAGTGTAGGCAGGACGGAGTGCTCACTACAACCTCACTTTTGTGCATGTAGCAAAAATATTCTCATGCAGTGGTTCACTTTTTGCAGGTTCTGTTTCCTCAAATTGCGTACACATCCCTCACTTTAACCAGCAGTTCTTCACCGGTTTCCTTAATTAGCTATGACTTCAAAATGATTATTAAAACTCTAAGCATATTTTGAGACAGAAAATTTTTAAATCGCTCTAACATGTCATGATGTTTTCCAAGCTAGAAGTAAAGTTAGCCACCATTGCTTCAAAAACAAAAATAGTTGCATATTTGACTCCTTTAAATTAATATTTCAAACATTAGTCTAGCTTTGATCCTCTTCATTTAAAGGTGAATTAAGTACCCTGTTCAAATAAAAGAAATAATGTGCAAATATTTTTGCAACAAATAGGACTTTGGATATATAGTGTATGAGGTGCAGCTGTGACCAGTTGCCAGGCACAGCACCTCCCTTGAGCTTAACGGACAGGTCCTCAACTCAAGCAGGAGCACTGGTGGAGATCAATGGAAGGAAGGCAGACAAACAACATAGAATAATAACAGACAAATACCCCAGACTTCTAACACTCCTGGCTTATAACACACAGGCAATCATCAGTAGAGCTCTGTAGCCTCAACAGTGCAGTCCACCCTCCTCTGGACCAATTATTTTTAATCGACTGCTATCAGATGAATGGCATCAAAACGATGCCGGCCTACATTGAAACTGAAAATAAATATTGGAACTGAAAATAAAAATGTTTAATAATTGTAAATCAAATATAAATTTTAAATCTAAAATAAATGTGGTAAAAATTTCTGTATTGAAAGTGAAAAATAAATTGGAAGTGAAAAAATTTTATATATATATATATATAAATATATTATTGAAACAAATAACTCACAATCAAGTTTTCACACATTCATCTCATTTTTTTCAATGCCACTCTTTTTTTTCAATGCCACCATTTTTTCAGTGCTGCTGCTTTTCAGCTTTCTTCCTCTGTCACCCTTTACACGTCGTGCACGCACATGAAGGGTGGGACTTCAGAGCCGGACGTCACCTGCTTTCAGTTGTCAGTAAGTTGGGCCGTTTTAAGTGGTGTTGTGCGATACTGCATATTTTGGTATTGATCCAATACCAAGTAAATACGGGCCAGTATCACCGATACCGATACTTTTCAATAAATAAGGTGGATGTGTATTTGAATTGCTAAATCTCAATTAATTTTCATGACCGTAAGTGTGTTTTGTGATGTTTCCTTTTTATTATTTAATAGTTAAAACCCAGGACAGAATTAGGACAAAGTTTATTGTTAAATAGAAAATACTTTATCATCACATTTTTCAAACACAGGAGCGGCGTGTCAGGCGACTTGGCTGTTTCCTTTTTGCCGAAACCGCAGCATTGCAAACAAGAGCAGAGCTTAAAGTAATTAATCGATCTCACTGGGCTAGTTTTGATCCGATATCGACTTGGTATCGATACTTGGATTGATCTGCCCACCACTAATACAAGGACATTTAATAATTAAAAATATTTAAAAGAACTACAAGTGACCTGTATTTGCTGGTTTAGAAAATGGGTCTTAAAACGGCCTAACTCACAGACAACTGAAAACAAGTACCTGCGGCTCTGAAGCCCCGCCCATCATGTGCGTGCATGACTTGAAAAGGGTGACAGAGGAATAAAGCTATAAAGCAGCAGCACTGAAAAAACAGTGGCATTAAAAAAAAAGATAGGCATTGTTAAAAATTACATGAATGTGTGAAAAATTGATTGCGAGTTATTTGTTTTAATATACATGTTTTGAATTTCATTTACTTTTTTTACTTTCAATTTTTCTTTAACTTTCCATACAGAAATCTTTACTACATTTATTTCAGATTCAAAATTAATATTTTCAGTGTCAATATTTATTCTCAGTTTTGTTTTAAGCTGGCATCATTTTGATGCCATACAGATACAACATATCTTTCAAATTGATGCTCTTTCTTTACCTGACTTACTTGACAGAAGGCATTTTCACATTCTAGCCGTTTTGTATTACATCTAAAACAAAATTTTACAAAACACCCCTGTTTGCCTTTTCTCATTCAAAGTTAGGCTAAATAAGGATCCAACAACATTTGTTCAGCCTGATAGACAGACTCTTGCCTATTCTCCTCCTGTATCTTTTTTCCCCCTAGTTCATTTCACCAATGCAAACCACAAGCTCCTCTACAAAGTCACACGTCAGTTTCAGATGCAGCCCATGAGTTATTTAAGGCACCCACCTGGGTTGGAGCTGCATCTCTGTCACATATGTGAATAAATAAAAAATCACTGTCTGAAGCTTGCCCTCCCCTGGCTTCCTATGCTTATATTTGCTTAGCCACAAATTCCCCCTTGCCATCTCCACCATGCTGGGTAGGTGCAACATGCGAATAAACTTGCTTCACACCAGAATGGTTTTTGGAGAGGCACCATACCTTGGAGGTGTTGAGCTGGATTAACACTGGCTTTTTCATACTGTTCACAGGATGAATACATTGCTGATTGTAAAGACACGGATAAGCCAATTTCCCAGTTGTTTTGGTTCATTCAGGCGCACAGACACAGCAGGCCCCTGGAATCAGAGCGTATTGCTTTGACCCAGGCAGTAATTTTCAGTGATTGTTGAACAGAAACACTTTAGAGTGTCCACTCTCTCAATTTGACCCGTGATTCTTGCCAGCACAGTGCCCTGCAAAAGAATCCACAAAACTTTTATGTTTAAACCATTTCATTGTTTTTATAGTGATTTTATGATCAACACAAAGTAGTACATAACTTCAAAGTGGAAGGAAGGGGATATATAGTTTTAGTTTTCAAATACAAATTTTAAAAACTGTGGTGAACATTTAAATTCAGCCACCTGGAGTCAACACTATGTAGAACCACCTTTTGCTTCAATTACATCTGTAAGTATTTTGGGGTATATGCTTCTCCTTGCTTGACCTTTTTAATTCCTTATTTTTAATGCCTGTGATGCTTTTTTCTTTTATCTATGTAAAGCACATTGTTCGGCTGTAATGCAGTGTTCAAAATGCTTTATAAACCGCTATGTTATGCTATGTCTCAACCAGCTTTGCAGATCTACCAAACGAGATCTATGCCCATTCATCTTTTCAAAATTACTCATGCTTAGTCAGATTTGTTGAAGAACATCACATACACTCAGTTATATTTAAGTCTGGGCTTTGAATGGGCGATTATTGCACTTACATATGTTTAAACTACTGTAGCTCTGACTTATTTAAAGTCGTTGTCAACTTCCGTTTCATACTTTTTGCACCTAACAGATTTACTTCTAGTATTGTCATTTATTTACCTCCATCCATCTTCCCACTATTTCTGACCAGCTTCCCTGTTCCTGCTATAGAATGGCACTTAACTATGTAAAAGCTGATTTGAAGAGTACCAGTTGTTGTGTTGAGAGATTCCTCCATCTGAGTTACGGATTCATCCAGCTTCTTTAGACTTTAGACTTACCCAAAACCAATTGGCCACTTCTCCGATTATTGCTCTCCTGACAAACTTCTGAAGCCAAGGCAAGGCAAGGCAAGGAAAGGCCATTTTATTTGTATAGCACATTTTCAACAACAAGGTAAATCAAGGTGCTTTACATGATTAGGGGCCAAAGTAAAAACAGACATCAATTTAGGATAACACAAAAACAGCAATAAAGCATTAAGCACACACAAAACATAAAATACATGAAAGCATTACTCAAAGGGAGCTCTAAACAGATGGGTTTTTAGCTGTGACTTAATAGAACTCAGTGTTTCAGCAGCTTTTCAGTTGTCTGGAAGTTTGTTCCAGATTAGAGGAGCATAGAAACTGAAAGCTGCTTCTCCATGTTTGGTTCTAATTCTAAGGATGTTGAGTAGACTTGAATTAGAGTGGTCTGTGGGGTTGGTATAGTAACAGCAGATCTTCAATATGGTTTGGTGCTAAGCCATTCATTGATTTATAAACTATTTAAATGCATTTTGAAGTCTATTCTCTGAGCTACAGAGAGCCAGTGTACAGCAGCAGCTATGAAGCCATCGCCGCCCACTGGAGAGATTGATACCAATCTGCCCCGGCTCCAAGAGACTGCGTCCGCAGAGATGATCACAGCTGATCGGCCTCGTTCCAGGGGGTCTGCCCTTTTCGGAGGGATCAAGAGAGACACATCTGAACTCCTGGCTTCATCGTCTTCTGTTGGTCCTCCAATGACTCTTCTTCGGGGGTTTCGCCGTCCTGTTGGTTTTCGTGGATTGCCTCATCGCCGCTTATCTTCTTCGTGGGATTCTTCGCCGTAACCGCCCAGCTGGTCTTCTTCGCGGGTTGTTTCGCCGTGGGAATGCAGCGCCCTTCCGTGTTTACCTTCGTAGGACTGGACAGATGATGACATCATAGACGTCATCATCTGTTCTCTCTGCATAGTGGCCATCCTCCGAACCTGTTTCTGCAACTTTTTCGGCTGCACGGTCGGCCTCCGAACTTGTTTCCACGTTTGTTTAGGCCGCAGGGTCGGCCTCCGGGCTTGATTAGGAGCCGCTTGCGGCCTTACGGATAAAATCCGTCCATTAACTGTTTTTTGATTTGTGTTCCATTTGTCCCGCCGTACTGGGCCCCCACCTTCCACCCTGGTCTGGTTGTTTTTTGTTGGTTATTGTCACGATGTGATTATTTTTCCCTTGTTCTGGTCCCTTTGTGTCGGTTGATTGTTTCCAGCTGCCCAGTATTGTGTCCTGATTGCTTCTCCGTGTATATATACCCACTTGTTCCCAACGTTAGTTCCCAACGTTAGTTCCCGGTTTGTCGTCGTGTGTGATCATTCCTCGTCGTGTGTCATCAGTGCTTAGCTACACTCATCCTGTCCCCTGATGGTAGAATCTGTAAGTCTAAGTGACAATACATTTCCTAAGTTGTTCCTTGTGGATTTACGATTAAAGTCTCTGAATCTCAGCCTGTCTGCGCCTGAATCCGTCAAGACAAGTCATGACACTAACGTTTGCAAACACAACCATGTACCATTTTCCTCCCACTTCAGTGGAGCATTACATGTAGGAATGCATTATAATTATGTAGTACTTTATGTTGCCAATTGGATAAAATCCCCAATAAAATGACTGAAGTTTGAAGTTGTAACATGACATAAAGTGAAAAAGCTGAATGTAAGACAGTTACTCCTTCAACATTACTGAACCACTGAATGAACTCCTCTTCGTGCCTTGAGCAGAGGTTGAGGCCGTCGAAAATGCCTTTTGTTTGTCGACCAGCTTCACTCAGGTGGAAATGAGAAACCAAGTCATCACTATATTGAGATTCTCAATACAGATTGCTGTTTGTGCTACATACTGTAGTAAGACAACTAGCAAGTAGACACACAGCCAGTTCTAAATCCACAAATCTCTTTGTACAATCTGCTGATCCATCAACGCAGGATGACTGAAACCGATAAGACATACATGCCCTCCCCTTGGTATTAGACTGAAGAAGAAATGCCATTTGCCCAATAAATCTATCAGTAACAGATGCATCTTTAAGTGAGCTAACAACCTCATTCCTGCAATGCCAAGAATCTTAAAACTGTGATCATGCTTTCAGAAGAGAAATTAGCAAATGACAAACGTATTTCTTCTAAATCTAAATTCATACTGTTTGATCAACTCATTTGCTGTTTTTGATACTTATCAATGGATATTTATCAATAAAACCAGACAGATATGAAAAGTCATCAATAGATTTCATTTTCAACAAAAAAATAAAAGAATAAAATGGAGATACAAGGTTTTTGTCCGACAGCGACAATATGCAGATGCTCCAGAGAATTAAGATGGCACAGAAGCTTGATGGCAGCTGCTTCTTTTTGATAGTGTTGCTCCAGGCAAGTCCTTGATACACCCATGCCACTGAATCCTGAAGCAGTTTTTCTGTCATCTTACTTTATCCTGAGACAGGCTGTGGGCATGGGTATGGGCATAGCTGAGCTCTTCGGTCTTCTCAAGGGTTTAACTAAATCAACTCAGGCAGACACTCATAGGGCACTGGGCTCAAGTGAGAGGCAATGATGATGATGGACGTTGAGCAGTGGTTACATGGTTGTTAGTTATTTGTTTTTAAAACTTACATAAATCACAATGTTGTGTGTGATGCACAAATAACCTCTAACTATATGTCCTCAAATATCTTCTTTGCTCACTTCAAAAGCCTGAATGAATTTCTGCTCAGAAGTTCAGACAATACAGAAAATAATTTTGGATCATTGAACATGCCCACAAAATTTAGATAGTATAACATAGATATAAATACAAATCAGCATTCCTTTTGTTTCTTAAACAGATAAGTCATTTAGAAAATAATTTTCTTACAAACAAAAAGCCTCTAAAATGAAAATGACCACCACATATGGATGATTATCAGAAGACTAAAACCACAGAGCATGACTGCTCATTGCTGTGAACAGAAGAATGATCAGGTTTTTCAACCAAAAAAGACCTTCTTAGTTGTAATGTGTTAAAGATGTTTGAATGCTTATTTAAAACACAGAAAACGGATGGGTGAGCTCTATTATCTGAACAAGGCCAGAGTAAGGCTCTTAGCAGCAAACATTTTTTCTTATCAAAATCAGAAAGCAAAACAATTGCTCCCAAAAGCTGACCTTGAGGCGCCCATGGATATCAGAGAACAAAAACAGCAAGTCATGATGACACCACAGGACCGAACAGATAAACAACCATCAGAGATTAAGTCTTCATCTTCCTGTGACTCAGCCACATCAAATGAGTCTCCATTTAGAAACTTTACAGACAGACTGAACGAGCAAATCAAATTTGGGACACAATTAACACCTAAACTTAGACTACACCAAACGCCTGGGACTAGTGTCAATAAGCCTGGGAGCTTCCCCCCACTGATTATTACAGATATTTGATATTTGAGGGAACCGGGCAATAAATCCACCCCTACCTTCTCCCAGAATTCACCCGGCACCCCTGAGGCTATATCAGTGATTATCAGCAGCAGGAAACATAAACCGTTAACCACACGCTCTCATATTAAACAAAATCTCAAATTGATAACCTGTCAGAAGGTTCAGCTGCTCATCATCACAATACTTAAGTTAGCTTTATTAAACATTAGATCTCTATCCGGGAAGTCTTTTCTTATCAATGACTTCATCGCTGAGCACAATTTACACGCCCTTTTTTTATCAGAAACTTGGCTAGATGAAAATAACGAAACAACTTCATTAATAGAATCTAGTCCTCCAAATTACAATTTCTTAAGCGAGAACAGAAAACACAGATGAGGTGGAGGTGTACTCACCATCTTTCACAACTCAATGAACTTTAAAAAGGTAACTCTGGGCACGTTTGATTCTTTTAAATACCTAGCCACCCAGATAAATGAGCCTAACAAAGCGTTATTTCTAAGTTTATATAAACCACCAAAACTTAACTCTAACTTCTTTAATGATTTCAATGACCTTCTTTCTGTAATATGTATCGACTATGACCAACTAATCATCGTGGGGGACTTTAACATCCATACCGACAACCCCAAAGATAGACAAGCAAAAACATTAGATGATACTCTCCACAACTTCGGACTGATCCAGCATGTCAAACAACCAACACACAATAAAGGACACACTCTGGACTTAATTATCAGCAAAGGTTTAAATATTTCCGACATCTCTTTAATTAATATTGCATTATCTGACCATTTCTGTATTTTCTTTGAAAGTACCATCTCTGCTAAATTATCCAGCCACAGTAAGACCACTATAAAAAAGCGTTTTCTAGGAGACAGTTCAGTAGAAACCTTTAAACGTATTTATCCTTCCACCACATCCCCCTCATCTCCCAACCCAAACTCAGTAAATAAGTTGGTAGATAATTTCCTTGCGAAAATCTCAGACATCATGGATTCCATTGCTCCAACTAAAATGAAAGTAGTCTCAGGTAGAAAAATGTCTCAGTGGACAAGAAATCCACTGGTACGTAGTGAAAAAAGAGAGTGTCGACAAGCCGAGAGAAAATGGCGGAAAACTCGACTCCAGGTTCACTGTGAGATCTACAAAGAGAGGCTGAATAGATATCAGCTAACTATAAAAGATGCTAGGGAATCGTTCTTTTCTGAAATCATCAACAGAAACATTAATAACGCACGGACTCTATTTGCAACAGTGGAAAGACTAACTAATCCTTTAGTGACAGTAGCCCCAGAACTAAACTCTACCAGGGCCTGCAATGAATTTGCCAGCTTTTTCACTGAAAAGATTATAACAATTAGACGGTCAATCTGTACCTCAATATCGAACCCACAACCAGTGCCATCCCCAATCAACAACAATGTAGAGAAAATGTCTGAATTCCACGAATTAAACCAGAACAGCCTTGAAAAAATCATTATCCAATTAAGCTCCTCCTCCTGCTATCTTGATATCCTACCCACAGCTTTTCTAAAGAAAGTTCTTCCTGTTATTGGTCCTGATCTTGTTCAAATAGTGAACTCATCACTGCTATCAGGTGTCTTCCCTCATGCTTTAAAAACAGCAGTTATTAAACCACTGCTAAAGAAGAAAAATCTGGACAACACGTTAATGCAGAACTACAGGCCAATCTCTAATCTTCCATTCATCAGTAAGATTATTGAAAAAGCTGTGTTTCAGCAGTTAAATGGCTTCATAACAATGACAAACCGTTTTGATGTTTTTCAGTCTGGTTTCCGCGCTCACCACAGCACCGAGACTGTCCTCATCAAAGTATTTAATGACATCCGCATAAATACAGACTGTGGAAGAACCACAGTGCTGGTTCTGTTAGACCTCAGTGCAGCACTTGACACACATGATCATGATATTTTATTGGAACGACTGGAGAGCTGGGTCGGACTCTCTGGTACAGTACTTGGCTGGTTCGAGTCTTACCTAAAGAACAGGGACTTCTATGTTTCAATAGGAAACTTTTCATCAGAACGAACAGAAATCCCATGTGGGGTGCCCCAGGGCTCCATCCTGGGGCCCCTCTTATTTAATATCTACATGCTCCCACTAGGCAAGATTATAGCAACCAATAACATTAGCTATCATAACTACGCAGATGACACTCAACTCTACATTACAATGTCACCAGGTGACTCTGAACCCATTCAAACCCTAAATCAATGCATTGACCAAATAAATGGATGGATGTGACATAACTTTCTCCAGCTGAATAGAAACAAAACTGAAGTGATTATTTTTGGACCCAAGGAGGGACGATCAAGAGTCAGCACACAGCTTCAATTAATACAGCTAGAAACTACTGATCAGGTTCGTAACCTAGGTGTAGTAATGGACTCAGACCTGAACCTCCAGGGTCACATAAAGGCAATAACAAGGTCAGCGTTCTATCACCTGAAGAACATATCTAGGATTAAAGGACTGATTTTGCAACACGACCTAGAAAAACTCATCCATGCGTTTATCTTTAGTCGGATTGATTACTGCAACAGCATCTTCACAGGTCTGCCTAAAAAGTCAATCAGACAGCTGCAGCTGATCCAGAACGCTGCCGCTCGCGTCCTCACTAGAACCAGGAAAGTAGAGCACATCACCCCAGTTCTAAAGTCCTTACACTGGCTCCCTGTAGCTCAGAGAATAGACTTTAAAATACTTTTACTAGTTTATAAATCATTACATGGCTTAGCACCAAAATATGTTGAAGACCTGTTGTCATGGTACCAACCACCAAGACCACTCAGGTCCTCCAACTCTAGCCTACTAAACATCCCTAGACTCAGAACTAAACATGGAGAAGCAGCTTTCAGTTTCTATGCTCCCCTTATCTGGAACAGACTTCCTGACGAGTGTAGAGCTGCTGAAACTCTGAACTGCTTTAAATCGAGACTAAAAACCCATCTGTTTAGAATTGCCTTTGAGTAAATGCTTGATGTTATATGTATGAAATGTGTTCATGCTCTCTTGCTTTTTTTTATTTCCTCTTGCTTTATTGTGTATCATGTGTAATGTGTGTTTCTTTTATGTTTTTTTTAAATCACCAAATCATGTAAAGCACCTTGAATTACCCTGCTGTTGAAAGTGTGCTGTACAAATAAAATTGCCTTGCCTTGCCTTGCCTTACCTATTATGTTTCCCTGTTCATAAAATGTAGCTAAACTTTGTGAAAGTAAGTGGTGGGTTTCTTTGCACTGACTACAACCACTCTCTCTGTTAGAAACACTTTTCCCCAGGATTATGAAACAATCTTAAGCAGGGACTCAGATTTTTTTTGTTAACATTGATTTTCTACACTGGTCAGCTGTGTTTGCCACAGGAGGCCTTCAAAGTGTGCTAGTTTGGGTATCAAGTTGCTGCCTCTCTGGGAACATTTTTCCAAACGTTATCATCCTCACTGTACAATCTCACGAGCTGGTTGCCTATTGCTGTATGCACTGATGAGTTTCTTTTTCACAAGAATATACATATAATTTCCCCCTTTATAAAAAGCACTAATACTTTTTATTTAATTACAATTAATCGGCTTTACAAAAAACAGTAATTTAACACAAATAAATTCTTATTTTTTATTAAACTGCCAGATTTGTTTTTGCTTAAATAATGTGTTAACTTTCTGAAAGTACCTCAGTTCTTCTGGTAAGTTATTTTTTTATTATTATATGTAATGAAATGCTTTATTTTATTGAGACATGCACAGCAAAGCTTATCAAGTTTGAGCTTACATTTCTCAGCTTTTGGTCACAAACAAACAACTTCAGGTATAAAAAGCCATTTCCTTTACTTATGATAAAAGTTAATTAAAAAAGGCATTTGCTCGTCACTAGTTCTTCCAAACCCTTTTCCGTATCTAGAAGTCTACATTTGGACATAAAGTTTGAGAGCTTCTTCTCGAAAGTAGTATAGTGACTGATTTGTTGAAAGGCTAAGAGACAGTCTTCAATTATATTAAATATGAAAATATTAACAGCATATTTGAGTTTAGAATGTGGCTCAGTTGAAGAGTAGACTACTCTTCAACTGAGCCACAGTCACCTCTGAAAACACTAGCTTTTCAGCATGGTATGGAAGTATGCAAAACTGAAGTTAAAAAAAGAAAATTTTCATTTCATATTTTCATCACTCTGTTAATCATTTTTCATTTTCTGGACAAGTATCTGTGTCCCAAAATTCTCTCTTCTTCTCCCTTCTGTGTCCCTCATCTCCTCTTGTTTCCCACAGAATAGTTTAACACGTAATGACCGGAGCGTCGTGCTCTCATACAAATGACATCTAATGCATTCAGCTCTGATAATGTGAGGCTTGGCATGTTGCATTTCCATACTGCTGCCTAGTACATCACCATAACATGAAGCCATTATGATAATACAGCACCTGAGGGAATGGAGACGGAAAGAAGGAGGAATTTGTCAAGAAGGAGTTGTCAGAAGGCGGAAATATGGAAGAGAGGATGAGACGGACTGTGTGTCGGATTAGTGAAGGATTAATGGGCACTAACTGGTGGAACAGGAGCGCCACGACAAACCCATGTGATGTTCTGATTTGATTTGCGGCCTGATAAAGTACTTTGGCTTACAGCTAAACAATAACTGTTAAATTATACATTTGAATTTCAATATGGGAACTACTTTCAAGGCTCCCAGAGGAAGCTGTCTGTAGAAATACAACAATGTACTATGACTATGCTTAAAAGAATAAATTCATGAGCACAGGCAGGGTTTGGCTTTGTTCAGATGACAAATCTCTCTTTTTTTTCTTGGCAACTAATGTAAGTTTGAGTGAATAGTTTGGTTCCTTCCAGGATTCATGAAGATAAACTTAATCCACTATGATTTCTGCCTTTTAATAGCTCTCTTGACACCTCAGTCGTCAAAACACTGTTTTTCATCTCCATTTTAATGGAGTAATTTATGAATAAATGTGAGAATTTGTTACTTACTTAGATTTTATTTTTGCGATTATTCAAGTGTTACAATTACTATTTTAGGATTTACTATTACTTTGACAAACCGGCATTGCTTTTCTGGAAAAACAAATGTTAAGGTTAATTAAACCAGGTTTGTTGCAGCGAGTTTTTCCAAAAAGTGACAGTCACTCCACTAAATAAAACTTTAGTGAGTTATTTAGCCTTGCCCCCAACTGTAGGATGCA
Source organism: Valencia hispanica (assembly GCA_963556495.2). Lineage (NCBI taxonomy): Eukaryota > Metazoa > Chordata > Actinopteri > Cyprinodontiformes > Valenciidae > Valencia > Valencia hispanica. The sequence continues at coordinate 28,367,730 of OY747702.1, forward strand.
CTCACACTTGTTGTTTGATCGGATTTCTAATTTTGGACCCCCATGTTAAAATGATGTAAAAAAAATAAATAAATAGAGTGAACTTAAGTAAACTTAAGTGACATCCCAATCCTAACCCATGGGATGTAATATGTTATAACAGTTTCAACTCTTCTGTGAAGGTTTTCCACAAAGATTTGGATTGTATTTAAGGAACTTTTTGACTATTCTTCCAGAAAACCATTTTTCAAGTAAAACACCAATGTTGAACAATTAGGTCTGGCATGCAGTCTCTGCTCTAACTGATCCTGAAATATACTCTGTCAGGTTGAAATCAGGACTGTGCAAGCCAGTCAAATTCTTCCACCCCACGATATCTCATCCATGTCTTTCTGAACTTTGCTATTTGCATTGGTGCACACTCTGTTCCCACAACTGAAGCTTTAAAAGTTACATATTGCTTCAGCATGCCATCGTGGTTGTGTTGCTATCATTCCCAGTCACTTCCACTTCATGATAGCACTACTAACGGTTCACTGTTGAATATTTAGTAGTGGGGGTATTTAATGTTTGGGTTTATGCACAAAAGACATCCTATCATAGCACCACACTGAACTTAACAGAACTCCTGAGAGCGAATTGTTCTTATACAAATATTTGTATGAGCACTCTAGATGACTAGCTGCTGGATTTTATGGACCTGTGGCTACAGAAGTGGTTGGAACCACCTGAATCCAAACATTTGGATAGGTGAGCAAATGCTTTTTACAATTTTGTAGTGTAAAGCCTGTACAATTTAACTGAAAATCTAATCTGTCGCAGGGAATAAAGTAATACGCAATAAACTAAGTTTATACTTTACTAATTAAATTTAGGCTATTAGACACAATTCCAACAGATTGTCAGAATATGTCTTCTCTTAAGCTCTCTCCATAGATTCTGTTGTATTCAGTTCTGGGCCCTCATATTTTCATTCATCTTCACAAAATAGGCTGAAGTAAGGTAACCCCAGAGCATGATGCAACCACCACCATGTTTCACTATGGGTATGGTGTACTTCTGATAACATTCAGTGTTGTTTCCATGTCAAACTTACTTTTTGAGATTGTGGCCCAAATTTCAATATTGGGTTCATGAGCCCAATTAATATTCTCCCACAATTATTGGGGGGATTTTAGCCAATTCTGGAGGCTTAGATTAGGGATAAAGCATTTCTGTCTAACAACCCTACTTCTTAGTTTAGACTCATGAGATTGTCACATTTTGACCTGTTGACAAACTCTGGCTTTAGCTAAAGGATGCAAACCTCAGAAAAATCATTCTAAAGCATTAATTCAGGGTAACCCAGTTACAAACTTTATCCATCAATTATTTTCTTTAAAAAATTTACAGAAACTAAAGTTTTGTTTCTACTGTGACAGGTGCCTGCATGCAACAATCAATGCTTAAAGTTCTTTTTAGGAAAAGTGACAGGCATATTACAGACAAAAGCTAGCAACTTACACTACAGTTTACCACTTTTATTGCAGAATCGCTCTACATAACTTAAGCATAACCCTCTCCATCTACTTTTATTCCACACACCATTATCACTGTTTCACCTTTGCTCTCTCCCTCTATTTTTCCTGTTCTTCGTCTCTGTCTCTGCTGCTTGCTCTATCAGTCAATAACACACCGTGACAGCTTATGTAACGTGCCAAGTTCCAACCTGAAGTCAACTCTCCTTGATCCGCAGCCTTTTCCTTCTCCTAAATGACTCACTTCTGTTATAACACTTCAGCTGTTGCGAGAGACTCAGCGGAGAAGGGCGGGAGGAGGGGTGGCAGACGGAGACCTGACATGAGAGGAGAGGAAGCGCAGAGTTAATTATTCATACCTACTGCAGCAAAAAGAGAGCCGGAGAGGGGGGGAAAACAGAGGGACTTGGGGGCGGGGGGATACTGAGAGAGATAAAGATACAGAGGGAGGGATTGACCCACATGGGAAGGTATTCCTAGTGCAGCGATGCTCTCTGGGAGCTGAGGCTGTGCCACCCCGGGGCCATGCGTGTGAGGGAACTCCTCTATGAGTGATCAGGGGCCACAGAGGGAAACAGGGAATGGATATTCATGAATTCTATATGAAAACTAGCCCGTTGGTTTTCCTTAACGCACTTTTGCTGTTATCCTCATTTAATTCATTTTTTGCTTTCCCTCAAGTCCACCACACCCCTTAATACAGCAAAGACTGGAAGTTTTATTTGTAGAATTCACAGGGGACCAGCTCCTTCAAGGTGTATTTACGTGTGCGTGTGTGTAAATGTGTATGATGTGCCTATGAAGGAGGCTAAGTGTGAACCAGAGTACCCCACCCTGGAGATGTCTCATCCCAGAGATGACTAGCACAGAAAGCACAGGGCTTCTCCATTCAGCTCCAGCTCTCCCCTGAGACAGACTCCCTTTGATCTTCTCGTCTCCTCAGGGTGCCCAACAACAAGCCTCTGATAGAGAAAGCAGGGAAGAGGAGAAAGAAGGAACTTGTGCCCAAAACTGGGATAAAAGTTTATGGAATCCCTGCTAAGCGGTCAGCACGTTGTGTTTATTGTAGTTACGCGTGTCACAGAGAACTTCTCTTTTCTTTCAAACCCAAGGTTATGAATATAAAACTAAAACAGTTGTTGTTTATATTTTTGCCTCACATTACCTATAAATATTTCATACCCCTTGAACTTTTTCACACTTCATTGCAGTACAACCACAAACTTCTGCATATTTTATTGGGATTTTAAACACAAAGTATCACATTATTGAGAACTGGGAAAAAAATAATACATGCTTTGCAAAACTTCCCCTGAAGTGTGACATGCATTTTTATTAAGCCCCATTTACTCTGACACCACTCCATAAAAACAACAAATAAGTGCCTGGAGTCACCTAATTATCAAATGTAAAGGACTCAGAGGTTTGTTAGAGAATATTAGTGAACAAACAGCATCATGAAGACCAAGGAACACAGCAGACAGATCAGGGATAAAGCTATGGAGCTAGGTTCTGGAACAATATCTCAGGCTTTAAACATTTTATAGAGCAAAGTTCAAACTTTTTTTCAAAGACAAATGGGCAAACATATTAGTTTTTAGATGTGAAAAGCTAGTAGATACATCACCAAAAGACTAGTTGTCATAGCTTTAGGGATAATTAATTTCAGATATTAGATATAGATATGTTTCCAAAATCTTTGATGACTATTCCTCATTTTCCTTCCACTTTACAATTGTGCATTACTTTGTGTTGGTCTGTTTAACATAATACCATTAAAAGACGTAGAAAGTGGCGGTTGTAATCCAACAAAATGTTGAAAAGTTCAAATGAATTGTGCTGTATGGCACTGTAGTAGTAACTGCCTTGAGAAATATGTTAAAGCTGGGTAAGTTATCAAAGACGAAGGAGAGGACTGGAAGCCTGGGTTGTTGTAACCCTGCTGATGAGCTGATGTCTCATTATTGATGGCGGGAGTGAGGAAGAGTAAGAATAAGAAAGAAAGGGCCGGACTTTCACTAAGATGACTTGTGCCAGGTGTTGGACAATGACGAGAACAAAAGAGAGATTTGAACACTGCACTTCAAAAACTCTTTCCCTTTTCTATTCTGTGTGAGCCCTGCCTTATCCACCGCTGAGCCTTTCTTCCTATCCGTCTTTCCTCTCTTAATTGCTGCCTGCTGAATCCCTTGTTCTTCCTGCTCATCCCCCCTGTGTTCTGCTTGTCTCCCTCCACGGCTTCCTCTGTCCCTGTCTATCTTCTGCTCTTTTTAATGTCATCCTCTTGAAATCTCTCTCCCCCATCAGTCATCATCCTCACTTTTCTAACTCTCCTCTCCTTCATCCTTCTCTCCTCGGCTTGCCAATCCTCTGCGATGAGACGTTGGCACGACGTTCTTTAAGGAGGCAGGCGTTTGTCACGGACGCAGTGACTAAACTTCCGATAAAATCAATGTTTAATTCAGATGACTGTAGGACATTGACAGAAAAAGTGTGAAGGCTTTCATCTATAAAAAGACTGAGAAAAATGGAAGGATTGGGAGAGATGGAGGAAGAGAAATGGCAGGATTAATGGAATAGTCATCAGTTCTATCCATGACAAGGACTCACCATAAGCCCTCTGTTGAGTCCACTCTGCACTGTGTCTCTGCCTGCGAGAGACAGTTTAGATACTTGCAGTGCCTTACAAAAATACTCATACTTCTTTCATATTTTCACACTTGGATTAGGTCATTCTTACATTATTTGATGGTAGCACTGGTTGTATATTGTTAATTGTTTATGATCGTTGTCCTGCTGAAGATAAACCTCCACCTCAGTTTTAATCTTTTGCAGCCACTAACAGGTTATCATCAAACCAAGGGCGTAGAATTAGAATGGACGGAAGGGACATGTCCCCACCAATAATTTGATCTCCTCGAGAAAAGAAAAACAAACCCGATAGAAAGAAAAATACCGATCTGTCAATGTCTTATTCACCTAGAGGTGCAGAAAGAGTGTAATTACGTTCTCTACTGGAGTCCTACCTCCCGTAACATATATGGCCAACTCTGCAGCTATGTTTGGTTGTTAGCAGTGTCAAACCTGGAAGGAGAACTTTCCAGCACCTTACTTTTTACTTTTATTTGAGTAATATTATTTTTAAGTACTGTTAATCCTACTTGAGTACAATTTCTGGCTAAGCTACCCATCTCTGGCTACTTCACTGAATGAATAACAAGCACATTTTTAACCAAAAATATCCTAAACACTAACCTACACAGATTATGTTAAAGTGACACCTCATGTACGCAAACAAGCTTCATTTTTTTCCAATTTGCTGAACCTGCTGTGCAATTTGGAGAATAATTGAATCCAACAGTAAATAGTAGATATTGTCACTAATGCCTAGTTTCCACTGAGCAGTCCGGTACGGCTCGGTCCGGTCCTGTCTGCCTTTTTGTCTATTTCATTGTAAAAGGGCCCATACAGTAGGCCCGTACCGGTCCATTAATGGCCCCCCTTCAGGTGCAGGTCCACAGGACAATGGTTAGATTTGGTTAGGGCGGAGCTACTGGCATCACATAACACAGTTCTTTGATTGGGTGAACTTTTAAACACTGCAGTAAGTCCCATGAAAAGTCAGAATTACGCAATAGCAGAGCGGACCGGACCGAGCCGCACCATTCCGCTCAGTGGAAACTAGGCTTAAAACTTTTGCTCTATCCTAGCATATATGAAGTTGTGGCGGACCACCAGGGGGCTCCACTCACACCCAGACAACAGGATGTTTGGATTCAAAAACATATGTTTTTTGGGCTCATCATATATATGTGTTCTGGCTTACCATTACAGTTTTCTGGAGTTAGAGTTGAGTAAATTGGGTGATCGAACCTAGCTCTTGTGTTGTCGTTTTTTATTCCCCCACATCGGTGACCCCTAGATTGAACATGTCGAGGTCCAAAGGTGAAGCAAGCTTCTTGAAGGTGGCGTCTGCTGCTATGGATCATCCACCTGCATCCCCAGCTTCTTTGTCTGTGGCTGTGAAAATCCCTGACTTTTGGCTGCACGATCCACCTTCATGGTTGGTCTACATTGAAGCTCAATTTGCTCTTTGTGGAATTTCCTCGGGCGACACAAAATACCACTATGTTTTTGCTTCGCTGGATCCGCTATCCACTCGGCGCACTATGTCCCTTCTGTGGGACCCCCCCGATCCAATGAAAATTTGCTGCCCTCAAGCAGCTGCTTCTTCGGCGTTACTCCACTGCAGAATGGGCTGAGAAGCTCCTCTCCCTCCCTGGGTTGGGTGATGGCACAGCTCTTGAGCTAATGGAGAGCATGTTATCCCTGCTGGGTACAGACGATGGCCGGTTCCTTTTAATCCACCTATTCCTCCAACAGCTCCCAGCTCCAGTGCGGGCTGTCCTAGCCAATTCTCCACTGCTATTGCAGAAAGACTACAGCTCACTAGCAAAAGAAGTTGGCCACATCCTCCTGGCTACGAAGAGCTACACAGTCCAGGTGGTGGCTCCACTCCTGTTGAGTTTCCAGCGACATCCTCATAGGCTGGCAAGCCATCAATGGTGGCTGGAATAGCTACACGGAGACGCAAGGGAGCCGCCTTCTGTTTCTACCACCAGCGGTTCAGCGTCAAAGCCCAGCGTCGCTTCCCACCATGCAGCTTCAAGCTGCAGGGAAATGACAACGCCAATGCTTGGTAGCGGCCCCGACCTTTGGCGACAAGGAAAGGCTGCTTTTGGTTGAAGAGTCACAGTGGGGAATGCTAATTTTTTAGCTTCTGGGGATGCTTTTCAGCGGTTGCTATCAGAGCTTCAGTCACTGACTGTTCATAACTTTTCCAACGCTGACACTAAGCATGGGGTAGAGAATTATATCCCCACTACTGGGCCTCCAGTGTTTGTGCGAGCGCGCCACCTTGATGCCACTGGTTGTTGCTAACATGGAGTGTTTAGGCATCGTGCAGCGTTCAGGAATCGTGCAGCGGTCTAACTGTTCTTAGGCTTCGTCATTACACATGGCATCTAAGTCTAACGGTCAGTGGCGACCTTGTGGGAATTTTCGCCACCTCAATAACATCACAGAGAAAGATCGTTATCAAATCCCCCACATCCAGGACTTTTTAATCCATCTCACTGGGACCACCATCTTTTCTAAAGTGGACTTGGTGCAGGGTTACCATCAGGTTCTTTTGTGCACTGAGGACATCCCTAAAACAGCCATAATTGTTTTTACGCATGCCATTTGGTCTTAAAGGCACAGCAAAGATTTTCCAGCAGTTGATGGATTTCATCTTGCGCAGGTTGTCATTCGTTTTTGTCTATTTGGATGACATCCTTGTGGCCAGCAGCTTTGCTGAACAGCACCTGTCCCACCTAAGTCAGGTTTTTCAACGCTTGGCGGCACATGGCCTGATGTCAAGCAAAATACCAGTTCGGGTTGCTAGTCATTGATTTTTTGGGACATCACATTTCTGCCAGTGGTGCTGTTCTGTTACCCACTAAAGTGCAGGCGGTGTCCGATTTTCCATGTCCTCAGACTGTGAAAACCCTGCAGGAGTTTCTGGGGATGGTTCATTTTTACAACCGTTTCCTCCCCATGGCAGAACAACTTCTGCAGCCACTTTATGGCACACTTATAAAGAATAAAGACTCCAAAAAAATGGACTGGACCCCAGACCGTCTCCAAGCATTTCGTAATGCTAAATCCGTGCTGGCTGACCCTTTGAACCATTGCCCATTCCTAGTCGCTGGTTTGATCATGTGCATGTAGACCTGGTTGTCCACCGCTTCCATTGCAGGGTTTCACTCATCTCCTTACTATGATTGACCATACCACCCGGTGACCAGAAGTGGTTCCACTGGCATCCCCAAAATCTGCAGTGGTGGCTCATGTGTTTTTGTCAACTTGGGTTGCACATTTTGGCCCCCCTTCAGAAATCACTTCTGACAGAGGACCACAGTTTGTTTCAGAGCTTTAGTCCACCATGGCTGAAGGGTTGGGGGTCAAGATCCACCGTACTATTACATACCATCCGCAGGCTAATGGATTATGTGAGCGGTTTCACAGGTCATTAAAAGCCAAGCTCTGTGCTGTTTTGACCGATGGCAACTGGATTGACTGCTTCCCATGAGTTATGCTTGGTTTGCGTTCTGCGCCTGAAGAGAACCTTGGTGCTTCTCCAGCTGAACTGGTTTTAGGTCAGCCTGTGTGTGTACCAGACGTTGTTTTTCCTGAGACCCCACACCCCAGTTCACCCTGGCTGTCCAACATTTTTTACCTCAAGGAGACCCTTTTCGTGTTCCTGGCCCTGTGCATCATTGTTTGCTCCAGTCATTTGTCCCAAAGACCTTAGACTCTTCAAAGTTTGCTTTTGTTGGACACGATGCACATAGGCCACCACTACAACCTTTGTATGATGGGTTCTTCAAGGTCCTTGAACCCGGCCCTAAGAATTTTCTTTTGGATTGGGGGAGGGGGGGACTGTCTGTATTGTTGGGCTTAAACTCGCTCATGCGGATGATCCTGTGATAACGGCCCAGGCTCCTCATAGGGGACGACCTCCTTCCACCGTGTTGACAGACTGCTCTCCTCCTTCCAGAGACTCTCGTCAGCCGTCAGAGCCCAACTCTTCTCCAGCCTCCCCGTTATCCTCGACCTCAGCTTCAATGTAGGGTCCACATTCAGCCGTTAGGGCTGTTTGCTCAAGCCCAGAATCCTGGACTAACTATGGACCCGACTCGGTGTTCATGGGGGGGGGCGCATATGGCAGAACATCAGGGGGCTCTACTCACATATGATTTTTGGGCGCATCATTTATATGTGTTCTGGCTTATCCTTACAGTTTTCTGGAGTTGGAGTTGAGTAAATCGGGTGATCGAACTTTGCTCTTGCGTCATCATTTTCTATTCCACAATGTATTACTTACTGTAAGAATTGGTTTTAAAGGCTCTATGTTGTGAAACAATTATATCTGGAAATATATCTTTCTTCTACCTGAATTTGCTTTTTTTTTTTATGTTTCTTGTTTTACTAAATATTTACTTTATTCTTTAAAATACCAGAATTTGCACACAACATAATACCCTATTAAAGAAATAAATTATGAGGAAACATTTGCTTAGTACTTGGATATCATCTCCACCAAAAACTTTTCTACTTCTACCTGAAAAAAAATTATTTACATTTCATTGACTCTCCGTCAAGGTTAGGGGCCACAACCAATTTGTTAAAATCCTAAAATACTAGAGAACCCCTCTAAAAACACTTATAACTGCTTATTTTATTTGTTCAAACACCAAATATATCTTAATGTGCATTAATGCACACAGTGATATGGCACTTTCCACATTGCAAATATACGACAAATCATTAAAGCGCTGCTGTATTACCAAGCAAATGCAATGAGTTCACATGACACATTACTGACTTTAGAGTGAAGAGAATTATCCAGAACTGTTTTATAATCCATTCAACTATGCTGGGGAGAGCTCACCTGCAAACATCCAGATGGAGCTTAAGGAACTGCTGTGTAACAGACACTCAAGGCACAGTTTTTCCCCCACATTACTGACATAATGTCCTAACCCCACCTCAAAGCTGCTCAAACGTTCCACATGTTTGATAGTAAGCCTACATACAGTACCTGTGCGAGAAACAGTTTTCTGTACTGAAGATAAACAAGAAAGCGCACAAAGGCTGTCTTACTGATGCAAAACTCCAAAATATTCAAAGAGTTTTCACAGTGCAGAAGATTACACCAAACATCAAGAAGTCCTATCAATGGCAAGTGTATCTATGCGTTTCCCCTATCGGAGCTTTAGGGTAATTTTACCAGAACTTCACTGTATGCATGTATCCACTTCAGCAGGCCGGCCTGAGAGGGCCGTTTTGGGGCCATTTCAGGGAGCAACCAAGTACCAGTCTTGGAACATGTACTCAGAAAAGGCTCGGTAGAGTCGATGGGCGGGAGCTGTGGTTAAGTCAAGCTGATTGGTTGTTACTCAGAGAGAGGAGAGCAGACGTTGCCAAACAACCAGCTTTGTAAAAAAAAGAAGAGTTGCTGGCAAAGCAGTTTATAACTGTGAGTGCCTTTTGGAGCTGATAAGTGGCATTACTCACTACCGAAATGGTCGTGATACACAGATATCTTAGCATATTCCTTAAAGGGCCAATTCTGTATGGAGACACGACGGGTTAGGAGCGGGCCAACAGATTTACCCAGATAGAGGAAACTCCCATAAAATTAGTAGTGGAAACACTCCTACTGATTTCTATTTTTGTTGATTTTCTTCCCATACGTATGGTAAAACAAATGGTTTAGTTTGTTTTCTTTCTCCTGACATTGTAGAACTTAGATCATTACTCGCTGCACAAATGATGGACATGGAAATTGACTGCGGAGTAAAGTTGCAAAGTTCTTCAAGCTCCTATGTCAAATATGAAGAAGCGAAAGTGGTAAGCGTCATTTATTTAAGGTCACAAACACTGATGCAGAAATGCCCATACACATACAATAGCATGCATGCAAAAATGCCAAAACAGATACATGTGTTTGTCTAGACAACGTCACTCAGATGAGAAGATCAACCCTTCTGGCTCTGTGCTCAAATGTCAGACCTTTGCCCTTTCGGATTTGACCTCTGGTGGCGTCAAAGCCTGTCAGTAGCAGACAGACACGTGCTGGAAACGAGAGAGAGAGAGAAAGAGAGAGAGAGAGAGAGAGAGAGAGAGAGAGAGAGAGAGAAGGAGAGGTGGGGAGGGTTGGAGGGGGTAAAACATAAAAATAAGATTAAAATGCCAACATTTTTCTGCTGGAGAACAGATTGAAGTGTCATGCTGGGAGAGGAGAGAATCTGTTCCCATACAGGTGGTGAACAGAAGGTGAGGGCTGAGGGGAGAACAGGTTGGAGAGCAAGGAGGTGAGAAGAAGAGGAGAGTGAGAGAAGGAGGAGAGGGAGAGGGAGAGGGAGGAGAACTGTTACTCCTCTTACATAATGAATGAGGAGAGAAGCCACACATTTGCTTTATTCGTTTCACCCGACTGCAGGCTGGAGCTCGTGAACCCACCACCTTAATGCCCTCAAGCAGAAAATCAAACCAAATTATAAATCCCAAACCAATAGTTAACTCCATGTGTCTTCATGCTTTGTTACTTGTTGTTACTTGCAGCATATGTATAGTGTGTGTGTGTGTGTGTGTGTGTGTGTGTGTGTGTGTGTGTGTGTGTGTGTGTGTGTGTGTGTGTGTGTGTGTGTGTGTGTGTGTGTGTGTGTGTGTGCGCGTGTGTGGGTGTGTGTGTGTGTGTGCGTGTGTGTGTGTGTGTGTGTGCGTGTGTGTGTGTGTCTGTGTGTTGGACGTGTCGGCATAAATGATTAGCTAACAGGCAACTCAGAGAATGACAGGTGACCACACTACAAAGATAGAGATGTCAAGCTTCGTTGGGTGGGAGGAGAACGCCCGGAGTGATGAGTATGTCGCTGCGGCTCTTGTCACTTCCTATTAGCAGCCCATACACACAAACACTCAGGCTGTGAGTGTAATTAATTCATTAGTCCGCTTTTGAATGAGTGTAAATGAATGTGTGCGCATGGCTGTGCATGTAGCAGTGAATATTCACATGTGTTTGAAAAGATGAAAATGTGTGTGTAGGATGAGAGCTGACAGAGTGTGTGATGGCATGCTGTGGGTTATAGCACCAGGGTGCTGTAGCACACACTGGGACACACATTACCCCTCTATACATCCTGTCATCACCACTTATGAGTCTCAGATTATCAACGGGTCAGCTCTACAGCTTGTACTGAAAGCTTATAAGTGCAGGTAATTCATCGGGGACGTGCTGACAATTGATTAACCCCACTGCCATTTAGAGTTAGCTGTTTCTGCCCTCAGTTAGGCCAACCTGGTCAGCTACCATTAGGATGCACCACATTGATTCATTTCAGTGAAGACTGGCCTTTTCTTAAGTATTTATCGGTCTTTTCAAGCTTTCATTTTCTGTCTTTGGTAATATTCACTTTATACCTATTTTCTGCAAAATCTGACCTTTTCATGGAACAGAGAGAACGAACCAGGGGACAGGCTTGCTTTATGTGGCCCCTTGTCTTCCAGCCCATTAAGTGTTTCCACCAAATTATTTATTTTTTTAAATAATAACACAAAGTCCTAGAAGTTAAAATTAAATGTCAAATTTGAGAGCTTGGACAGAAAATTGGAAGGGTGTTAAAATTCAGGGAAATAAATTCTCATCCTGCAATTAGATGCAATATATTAGAAAAAAGAACCTGTGGATTAGAAAAACTGTGTTTAATTTGAGAAAGACATAACTGTTTATTGCAGCAAAAACAAAGTCTAAACATTATCGGTGTTTTACAGGCCCATCTAAATAAATTACAGTATCATCTAAAAGTTATCCATGGCCTCACCAAACTGATTTGGGTTACCATGACTCTACAATATTGCATGGACATAGGGGGCAGTTCCCTTGGATTGGTAGACCGGGGTGGTGGTCCCCTTATTTAAAAAGGGGCCTCCCTGGTAAGGTCTATTCAGGGGTTCTGGAGAGGAGGGTCTGGCAAACAGTCGAACCTCGGATCCAGGATGAACAATGCGGTTTTCATCCTGGCCGTGGAACACTGGACCAGCTCTATACCCTCAGCTGGGTCCTGGAGGGTGCGTTGGAGTTCAACCAACCGGTCTTCTACATGTGTTTTGTGGACTTGGAGAAAGCGTTCGATCATGTCCATTAGAGAGTCCTGTGGGGGTGCTCCGGAAGAATGGGGTATCAGGCACCTTGTTAATTCCCTATACAAGCAGTGTCAGAGCTCTGTTCACATTGGTGAGAGTTGGACTCCACCAAGGTTGCCCTTTGTCACTGATTCTGTTCATAACTTTTATGGTAAGGATTTCCAAGGTGTTGAGGGGATCCATTTTGGTGGCCTCAGGATCGGGTCTCTGCTTTTATCAGATGGTGTGGTCATGTTGGCTTTATCACAATTTTAGCTATGACTTTCGCTGGAGAGGTTCCCAGAAAAAGGTAGAGTGCCTTCTCCAGGTCAGGGACAAGGTCCTTCCCCAAGTAGAGCAGTTTAAGTATCTGGGGGTCTTGTTCCCGAATTAGGGAAAAATGGAACGGGAGACCAATAGACATAGGGCGTCTGCAGCCATGTGGGCACTATACTGGTCTGTCGTGGTAAAGAGACAGGTGAGCCAAAAGTCAAAGCTCTCGAGTTACCGGTCAGTCTACGTTCCTACCCTCATCTATTGTCACGAGCTCTGGGTAGCGACTGAAAGAACAAGATCATGGATACAAGCAGCTGAAATGAGTGTCCTCCCACAGGGTGTCTAGGCTCTCCCTTAGATATAAAGTGAGAAGCTTAGTCATCCAGGAGGGGCTCAGAGTAGAGCCGCTGCTCCTCCACATCGAGAGGAGTCAGTTGAGGTGGCTCAGGCATCTGGTCACGATGCCTCCTGGACGCCTCCTTGGTGAGGTGTTCTGGGCATGTCCCACCGGGAGGAGACCCAGAGGAAGACCCAGGACACATTGGAGGGACTATGTTTTTCGGCTGGCCTGGGAAAGCCTTGGGATTCTTCCCAAGGAGCTGGCCCTAGTGGCTGGAGAGAGCAAAGTCTGGGTCTCTTTGCCTAAGCTACTGCCCCCGCAACCCAATCCCGAATACGCAGAAGAAAATGGAAATCTAAAAGTTCCGTTTGTCAGTAATTCACTTCTAACTTAACTTGAAAAGTAGAACTCATAAATGAAGTGTTATGAATATGTGTATACCTCCTTACAAACTATTTTTGTTTTTGCCTTTTTTCACTCAAAGTCATCTAACAAATGTTGATATCAGACAAAGATAACTTGGTAAATACGGAAAACAGTTTTAAAATGATGGCATCATTCATTCAGGGGGAAACACAATTTAAAACAAGCTGAACCAAGATTAAAAAGATATTGCCATACAAATCTAATAATTGGTTTTGCCACCCTTCATGGCAGCAGTTGTCATCAAGCATCTGTGTTAACTGGCAGTGAGTTGGTTTAATCTTCATTTTCTTGCAAAAGATCCAATGAATGCATTTTTGCCCAGTCTCTTATTCGTTCTTTTGTGAGCTCCTTGATGAATTTCATAATGTGTTCTTTGAATCATTTTGGTTGCTCTTCCAGCCCTGGGATGGTTTGCCAATGCTACATGTTTTTTTCAGTCTCACTTCGGCTCTCACTATTGTTCACTGGAGTTCCAAAGTCCTAGAAATGAATTTGTATCCCTTTCCAAAGATCTGAAGATTCACTATGCACTCAATCTGAGTGCTTAGTGAAATGGAACCAAGGTGACCTAACATTATGAAGTTATTTACAGTCAATACAACAATTAACAAGGGAAGCAATTAATTTACACATTTAAGATAGCCGGTTTCCCTTAATAAACAAAATCAGTTGGGGTAATATATGAAAACTTGCTTTATGATCTAAAACGTCTCAGTTTGACAAAAACGTAAAAACAAGAAATCTGTTGTGGGGAAAATACTTTTTGACAGCACAGTATAAAACCAACAACTCAGATTTCAGGGTGACATCCCTGTTTACTGAAAGATGACAGAAAGCATGTGGTACCATGGGTTAGCTTCATAACAGAAACAAAACCTCTGTGTCAGATCCAGGTCTGGCCAGATACCTGTGGGCGGTGCTTCACAAGTGAAGCCGACTAATCTGAGAGCGGGCTTTGACCCAGATCTCACTGAGTGGGAACCACCCGGACCATCTGTAGGTCTCCACACCCTCCCCAGCACCTCATACTCACACTCATTCTGACCCTTCACCTAAACTGATGCAGGAAAAGGAGAAATCAGAAAGAAGGAGATCAAAGCAGAGAGCAAAGCTGAGGATGTGTCAGTGGAAGATAGAAATGTCTCCAGTCTTTATTTGCTGTATCATTTAAAAAGTAAGTTTTTTTTAGTCTGGTTCTCTTTTTTTCTCAGCTGTTGGTCTGGAAAGCAGCATTGCAGGGCAGGCAGGCAGTACGGTCGAGCCGACCTTCTGCAGCGGCTGGGTGGGAGGGCAGGAGGAAACCCTGCGCCCCTGCCCAGGCCTACCGAGAGGCCATCTGGACCGGGGAAACACATGCAGAGTACCTGGCTAGACCTGGAGCTCAACTCTGACTCACGCTCTCACACTCACACTTATGCACGACACTTCGACATGCATGCATGCACAATTAGACCCATGCACGTTTTATTTTGGACGCTCAAACAAACACTCCTGCACCCACAAGCATTGACATGAAAGCTGTTCTGTCAGATATTTGCTGGTGCAGAAGTGATGAATGTATGCATTTGAACATTTATGGTGCACAAAATGCTCTTTTTACGTTATACTGTATGTAGTAGGATCAAGACTATATCCAGCTTGAAACTCCCACTCAAACCCACACACTCTTCCCACAGAGGCACTCGTCAGTCTATGGTGATGTTAACGTTAAGCCCCTCCGATTCAGCCTGCCAATGAGCATTTTACATTTGGTTAAAACAGTTTCTCCCTGTGTTGCTTTGGAGAGTGCTACATTTGGTTAAAAGCCATTATTATGGTAATGTGAGGGTGCTTGAGATAATGGCAAGATGAGAGCAGCTCGACTGCCTCTGACATAACAACCCTTCTCTATCTATCTCTTCAGCTTCTTCTCTCTACATATACTGCATTCTGCCAAACCTCTCTTTCTCTATACTTCCATCTCCCTGACTCACCTCTATTACTTATTGCAAAGCGTTTTTTTACCTGCTCACAGCAAAGCTATTTAGTCATTAAAATGAGACATTACTATGTGAGAGTATTTGCTGTGGCCACATTTCAATTGTATTTAAAAGGCTTCCTTCCTATATATTTGCACTGTTGTTGAAAATTATGGTATCTGGCTTCAGTCCGTTGCTTTTGAGCCTGGGTATCACTGGTCTCAAGCAAAAGTATTCAAGCTGTTTAAACCTTTTGTCAAATTACATCAAACTAGTGTATACTGTAATTTTCAGACCATAAGCCGCTACTTTTTTACATGCTTTGGACCCCGCAGCCTATACAGCGATGCGGCTAATTTATAGATTTTTACTGGCCATCTGCCTCCCGGGGGCACTCTAGCAGCAGGTGCAAAATTGAGACAGACATGTTGGGAAAGATTATGCGCCAATGAAGACACTAGTTTTGATTTTTAACTGTTATTTTTCGCATCATGCACACACCCTCATAATAGAAAATACATGAAGAAATGCATAGCATGCAGCTTTTAAGTTAAAGGCAACCGAGCTAGCCATCAAAGAAGGAAATAGAGCTACTGCACGTAACTGCATCAATTAATCGACAGTGAGACGTCGGAGGAGGCAGTAGGAAGAACTGAGTCAATGTAAAAAGACAACAAAAGCAGAGGTGAACACAAACAGAGCAGACGGCTGAGGTGTTTCCACTGTGCACATCCGGCTGAAAGGAAAAACATTTGTGACCGAAAAGAGTCTTGGTGTTAAGTTGATGCCGTGGTGATACCGTACTGCCGATTTTCAGTGTTTGAAGTGTACTTCAGAGTTTGAAAAAAAGCATTTCTTAAAGCCATACTCCGCAACTTTCATGATATTTGCTCTCTGTCGCCCTCTTCAGGCTTGCCGCGCAACATCACTGTCGTACAATCAAATCTTTCTGTCGCTCATAAGAGGCATGTTTCAGTGGCTGCTTTCAAATCGCTTGCCCAAACAACAAACAAGCGCCGTTTCAGTTCGCAATTCAACTGTAACAATTGGGGTAATTTAGAGTAAAGATCTCACAGCTAGGTATTCAGTTTGTGGGGGTGTCATGACTTGTGTTGACGGATTCAGGCGCAGACAGGCTGAGATTCAGAGACTTTAATAGTAACTCCACAAGGAACAACTTAGGAAATGTATTGTCACTTAGACTTACAGATTCTACCATCAGGGGACAGGACGAGCGTGGCTAAGCACTGACGACACACGACGAGCAGTGACGACAAACGACGACGAATTGGGAACTAACATAGGGAGCAAGTGGGTATATATATACACAGGGAAGCAATCAGGACAATACACGGCAGCTGGAAACAATCAACCGAAACAAGGGGCCAGAACAAGGGAAAAATAATCACATCATGACAGGGGGAGGTCGGGGTAAATGGAAAAACACTAGGATTAGATACAGAGAACTTCTAAGCGCCACGTAGCAAACACATAGAATCAGCCTACATCTTTAGGTGTTTTTAGGAAAAAATCAAACAACAAAAATATAAATCACTAGCTTGACAAAACCAAAAGAAAAAAGTTTGACTTATATACTAAAATACAGCGACTATGCCGAAGTTTGCAGCTTTATCTACAGAACCGAGTCATACACGTTAGCATCACATTAGCCTCTAGATGGCTAACAGAGATCGACTCGGTTGTGTAATTCACATTACTACTGTAAGGCATACCGTGCAAACTATGTTCATCCACCTCCACACATTGAATAAATAGCTTTTTCAGGACTGTATTACAACATCATGCCAGACCAAACACTATAACCCCAGTGAAATCATTGATTACTTACATCCTGATGTGCAGCTGGTCCCTGCTCCTACGAACTCAGTTCTGATTTTAACAGTAATTCACATATCGGACATGGACCTTGCCCTAAATCATCTATACCCGTTATTATCAGCAGAGAGCGGACAAATAATAAAAAACGTAGCAAATGCAACTCTAATAATCTCAAACAGTTACCAAAAGTCCTACCCCCAGTAAATCATACAGTCACTCCATCTCCAACCACTATTAATATGGCACTTTTAAATGTTCGCTCTCTGCTGAATAAAACTTTTATAATAACTGACCTAATTTTAGATCATAATATACATTGTTTATTTTTAACAGAAACATGGCTGAGTACAGATGCCCCTGTTGTTCTTACAGAGGCCTCCCCACCAAATTTCAACTCCACTTATTCCACGAGGAGTTGCAAAAGGGGAGGCGGAACTGCTTTTATTAGTTCATCAACGCTTTCTGCCAAACCTGTTTTATTTGATAATTCTAGTACTTTTGAATATAATGCAACTGTTTTTAGCACTCCTCAGATTTTATGTGTCACAGTTTATAGGCCTCCTAAAAAGAGTGCACTTTTTTTCAAGAATTATTAGAGTTTTTATCAATTTTGTACAACTCCTTTGAAAGGATCATTTTAGCTGGTGATTTTAATCTACACATGGATAACCTTTTAGACCCTTTTAGAATCTTAAAAAACTAAAGAGGGACTGCAGGGCTGCAGAGAAAATGGAGAAAAAATAAAACCACGATAAACCATCAATTATACACAGAACTTCTCAAATCCTATAATAATGCTGTAAGAAATTCGAGAAATGCTTACTTTGCAAAAATCATATCAGACAATAAAAATAATCCTAAAATTCTTTTTTCCACTATTGATAAAAAATGTTAACTGTACTACTAATGCATTTCAGAAAACCCCCTCAAACAATCTTTGTGAGGAGTTCGCAGACCACTTTAGAGGGAAGGTAGACACAATCAGATGTAATATTTTATCTTCTCAAAGCCACATGGTTTTAGACAAATCTGATTGTGTGTCTCTACCAGAGGAAACACTGGACAGTTTTGTCCAGGTAGAGGCTGAGACTCTTGATAAAGTTTTCTCCTCAGTGAGGCCCACCACATGTGTTTTGGACCCGATTCCCACTTCATTTTTTAAGCCATTTTATGAATCTTTTAGGGATGAGATTTTAACCATGATGAATTGCTCCCTTTAGACGGTGGTCTTTCCTGCCGCCTTTAAAGGTGCGGTAGTGAAGCCCCTGCTGAAGAAGAGCAATTTAGATTTTAATTATTTTAATAATTTTAGACCGGTATCTAACTTACCATTTTTAAGCAAGGTTTTAGAAAAGCTTGTTTTAATTCAACTTAATGATTTTATTAATGAGCACAATGTCCTGGAGAAATTTCAGTCTGGTTTTAAGGTGAACCGCAGCACAGAGACGGCCCTTCTGAAGATTTTAAATGATTTTAGAATAAATTATGACGCTCAGAAGGTGACAGTGTTGGTTCTACTGGATCTAAGTGCTGGCTTTGATACAGTGGACCACACTATTCTTTTAACTCGTTTAAAACAGATCGGCCTCTCTGGTGATGTTCACAAATGGATCACATCCTATCTCACAGACAGGACTTTTATGGTATGTTTAGATACCTGCTCTTCTAGGGTCCACAGGATTACATGTGGTGTGCCCCAGGGTTCAATTTTAGGCCCAGTGCTTTTTAACCTTTATATGCTTCCTCTTGGCAGCGTCATCAGGAGACATGGAGTTTTCACAGTTATGCTGATGATACACAGCTGTACATCTCCATGTCTCCCGACGACACACGGTCAATGGATGCACTTTTTAACTGCATTTTAGACATCAAATCCTGGATGGCAGAAAACTTTCTCCAGCTCAACCAGGACAAAACTGAAGTTTTAGTCATCGGTCCTGAGGCTCAGAGAGAGAAGCTTTTACCAAAACTACAATCACTGTCTTTTAACCCTTCTTTACAAGTGAAGAACCTGGGCGTGATTTTTGACTCTGAGCTGACTTTTATCCCTCACATTAAAAATATCACTAAAATGGGTTTTTATCACCTTAAGAACATTGCCAGAGTCCGCCCCATTCTCTCTCGGGCCAACACAGAGACGCTGATGCATGCTTTTATCACCAGTAGGATTGATTACTGTAATGCCCTGCTTTCTGGTCTTCCCAAAAAGAGTACATCATGTTTGCAACTCCGACAAAATTCAGCAGCACGTGTCCTGACAAAGACCAGAAGACGTGAACACATTACACCTGTCCTAGAATCACTGCATTGGCTTCCCGTGTGTTTAGGATCGACTTTAAGGTTCTTTAAATGGTTTTTAAGTGTCTTAATGGTCTTGGGCCTTCTTATCTATCAGAGCTGCTTTTACCATATGAACCTTCGTGGTCTCTGCGCTCCTCTGGCAGCCGTCTACTTGTCATCCCAAAAGTCAGGACGCACACTCATGGTGAGGCGTCTTTCCATTATTATGGCCCTCACCTCTGGAACAGGCTGCCTGAGGACCTCAGGGCCGCAGAGAACATTCATATTTTTAAAAGTAGGCTCAAAACTCACCTTTTTAACCTTTTTAGCCTAGCTTTTAATTAACTGATTACTATTTACTGCCTGTTATTTGCTTTTCATGCTTTTATTGATCAGTGTTTTACTACTTGGTCTTGTACTTATCTCGTTAATTTAATTTAATTTATTTATTAATTTACCTACCTATCGATCTATTTATTTGTGTATTTTAACATGTTAGCCTGTTTTACACGGATAAAAAAAACAAAAAAACATAGACACATCGTTCCAGTGTTTCCCTCTATGGGAGCCCTCTGCCCTGGGAGCAGTGGTCGGCTGTAGCTGCCTGGGTGCTCTCCAGGGGGTGCTTGGGTGGAGGTCACAATACTGGCCTCCCCTCCTCTGGACGCCCTGGGTCGGTGCCTCGGCTGCTGCTGTTGACCCGCTGCTGCTTGGGCAGATGGCTCCCTTTATGACGTTTCCTTACCCAACCTGGCACATCTGTACTCGGCCCAGTGTCCATCCTACTTTCTATTATAATCTCCTTTTAAAGTTGCTCTTTAATGTGTCCGTACATGGGGATAGGATTGGGGGAAGGGTAGTATAATTGTGTTTAAATTTGTGGGGGGGGTCTGTAAAGCACTTTGAATAGCATTTTTTTGTATGAAAAGCGCTCTATAAATAAAGTTTATTATTATTATTACCTATCTATTAGCAGCACGGCTAACTCTGCGTCCGTAGTACATGACGTTAGTTCCAAAAGAACACTCCAATGAGGAAAAGCCGACCCAATATTTACTCTGGTCTTTGCTCTCTCTCTTTCACGTTCATTTTTTCTTTTTCTAGCTTCTTCTGATATGGGATTTCTCGGTCTCTTTGGTGGATCAGGCATCTCTACGGTCTCTAAACAGTGATGGTATGACTCTGCCGTAAAGCAGAACTGAGTCAGTACTTCTGGCAGCGGGCCGCCGCTCAAAAGTTCTATAGAGCAGAAAAAACCCAAGGACCCCTGTAAGGTGGTGATAACTCAAAAATGAACATAATAGATGATAAAATTCCACCATATCTTTTGAAAAAAAAACATTATATTAAGGTGTAAAAGTTGCAGAGTATGCCTTTAAATAAAAATAAAAGAATCTTCCATATACAGTCTTCCTGTGTAAATATCTCATGTTACAACATGAAAACCTGAGGCTTATGTTCAAGTGCTAAGTTCAATATATGTACAAAATGTATTTCATTTTCAAATTTAGCTGGTGTTGGGATTGATTTTCCACAAATTGAGTAGACTTGCATCTCCCAGGATACTAGGAGCTATGTGTGGGAAAAAAATGAATAGTGGGCATCACCCTGAAGACACCCATCCATCCATCCATCCATCCATCCATCTATTATCAGGGGTCAGGTCAAGGGGACAGCAGCTTAAGTAGAGAAACCTTTCCTCTCCCCATCCACTCGGGCCAGTTTGGGGAATCCCAAGGCATTCTTGGGCCAGCCGAGAAACATAGTACCTCCAGCACATCCTGGGTCTTCCTCTCGGTCTCCTCCCGGTGGGACGTGCTCCTTCTTTCAGTTCTTTCAGTCACTTCCCAGAGCTCATGACCAAAGATTAGGGTAGGAATGCAGATAAACCAGTAAATGGAGAGCTTTGCCATTCGGCTCAGTTTTCTCTTCACTACAACAGACCCTTACAGCGGCCGCTTCGCTGCAGACATGGTACCAATCCGCCTATCGATCTCCCATTCCATTTTTCCCTCATTTGTTGACAAGACCTCCAGACACTTAAACTCCTCCACTAAGGGCAGGACCTGAAAAAGACACTCTACCCCTTTTCCAGCTCAAAACCATGGTCTCAGATTTGGAGGTGCTGATTTTCATCCTGGCCGCGTCACACTTGACTGCAAACTGCTCCAGCGAAAGCTGAAGACCACTTTCTGATGAAGCCAACAGGACCACATCATCTGCAAGAAGCAGAGACCCGATCCTCAGGCGACCAAACGGAACCCCTCAACACCTTGGCTGCACCTACAAATCTTGTCCGTAAAAGTTATTAACAGAATCGGTGACAAAGGGCAACCTTGGCAGAGTCCAGCTCTCACTGGGAACAAGCCAGACTTACTGCCGGCTATGCGAACCAAGCTCTGACACCGGTTGTACAGGGAACTGACAGCCCATGTCAAGGGGCCTGGTACCCCATACTCCCGAAGTATCCACCCACAGGACTCCTTGATGGACATGGTCGAATGCCTTCTCCAAGTCCACAAAACACGTGTAAACCAGTTGGGCGAGCTCCCATGCACCCTCCAGGACCCTGCTGAGGGTGTAGAGCTGGGTGTAGACACGATGTCCAAATAAATATGGTGGTGGCAGCATCATGCTGTAGTGATGGTCTTTTTCAGAAGGGACAGGGATGAGGGTGAGAGTTGTTGGAAGATGAATAAAAATAATAAAATCAGAATCAAAGTAGCTAAGATTGCATTACTTTGGCTTTTCTAAATGCCCACAGCATACATATATTAGTTTAAATATACAATCTTTACAGGAAATAAAATAAGTATAAAAGGACAGTGTGTGTATTTATTTTCAGCCATTTTAAATATACATAAAAAAAAGGTTAGATGTGAAAGTGCAAAAAAGTTTTTTTTGTTTCATAGTGGAGTAGTTGACTACTCTGGCAAAAAGGTGTTCATTGTGTTCATTAGAATTACAGCTGGGGGAGGAAACTGTCTCTGTGGTGGCTGGTTTTTGTAAACAGCGCTGTTTAGCACCAACCTGAGGGTAGAATTTTAAACAGTTTGTGTCCAGCAGGTGTGGGGTCTGCATAGATGATAGTTGCCCTTTTCCTGAACTTAAACCAAGTCCTACCTAGATAGAGGGAAGGTCAGCTCTGATGGTCCTCTCTGCAAACCGAATTGTTCATTAAAGTCTTGTCCTGTACGGTTTTGTGGATGAGCCAAACCACACAGTGATGGACAAACACAGGACAGACTGAATAATGGCCTTGTAGAAGATGTCCAGCAGCTCCTGTGGTAGGTTGTACATCTTGACTTCTGACAGGAAGTCCAGTCTCTGCTGAGCCTTGTTCCTAATAGTGTCTATGTGTGAGGACCATCTCAGGTCCCAAGATAGGGTAGTTCCTAGGAACCAGAAGTAATAAAAAGCAATCCTGGAAGAAAACCTGACAACTGTTTGTTGACAGTTGATCTCCATCCATTTGTAAAGAAGAGCTGGCTAAAGGTTTGTAAGTGTGCAAAACTATTAGAGACATGGGCTAGAAGACTTGGTTCTGAATACATATGCATGGCACATTACTCAGATTTTATTGGTAAAGAATTGTCAAGGTGGCTGTCCAAGTTACTGTATTAGACTGGATTTCTTTTTGGATTACTTTTTGAAGGACTGTGGGATGGCAAAATGCCATTTTGCTCAGCTGATAGCTTTGACAAATTGCTCCAGAGTATGGATACTATCAAAATGAAGATCCGTTGTCTTGAAGTAAATGCAGAAGTAAACACTGGATATAGACGTGAGACGACACATTTATCTACTAATTTGTGGTGGATTACCAGACTAGATCCCAATAAAAAAAATGTTTTAACATGACAAAACAGAAAAGTTCCATAGGGTAGAAACACCTTTGCAGTGCATTGTAGAGCAGAGGGTTTGTCCCTGTAGGCTGTCCTACGGAACGATTGCTAGATGCAGAAAACGGAAAATCAGCTCAGAGTATAAGTTACTGGAAGTGGATTTTTCAGGTCACTAGCATTGAAAAGTCAGGAGGAAATGGGGTAAGAAAGTCAAAGAGAGAACAGGAGAAAAAAAGCAGAGATTGAGAGCAATGTAATGCCTTGCACATCGAAATTCCCTTAATATGATTTTGTGTTCTGTGTCTATTCAAGTCAGCTCTGATTTGGTTGTGTGTATAATCGCATCAGAGCAGGGATTTGCTCTGGCTTTTTCTCCACTGTTGTTGTGTTGTTATATTTTTTTCCCTCTTATTGGAGTTGGCATCAGCCTTCATGACACAAATCCCCTCTGATAAATTAAAAATGATTGATTCAGAGTCAAAGATGGAAACTGTAAGGGGAGCGCGTCCCCTCTTATGTCCGTGTTTGAAGGGAATTGCACATGCACGAGTCTCGCCGCGCGCTCCCCAGCACTCATAAGTCGCCGCCGGAAACAATGTGTGAGCACCGTAACGCGTGTAGCACATTCGTGGGTAATGCGAGGCGAAAGGATGGGCTTACAACACTGGTTTCCTGACACTTTTAAAGAATGTGAGAAGACGGCAGATATCCGACGTGTGAACCTCAAAGCCATCAGTGTGCATTTAATGCTCTGAGATTCATGCCTATGCCAGCGTCAGCTAAAAGTGTGAAATTCTGGACCGAAAAACATGTGAAGATCTTACCAAGAAAACGAAGTGTACTGCAAATACCTACATTAGCTCAATTACTTACATTTGTACATCAACACTGTGTAGGCCTAACTAAGTGAGCATATATGATTCTACTTTGTCTTACATTCACTTATTCCCGCCTAAAACAGATAGATGCACTCTCCTTGACGCACAGACACCCTCGTTGTGGGCTCTGGCTCTCCCAATTAAGCAGAGGAGTGTTGCGGCGCATTGGTGTCGGGGGGATTCTGCTTTCTTCTCCTCTGTCAGGACCCATCACAAAGGCTCCTCATTAGTGTCAACCTCAGCTGTGCCACCACTTTCTCCTACCCTCTTCCATTTCTCCCTCTCCCCCATAGCTTTGACTCTTCCTCTTTCCACTCCTGAACATCTCCATCTCTCCCCCCGTTTGACTTATTCAACATCTTATTGATTGCTGAATGCCTCTCGACGGCCCTGTTGCGTACACTCCTGTGAATTCCCAACCTCAGCGTCGACAACAGGTGTGCGTCCACTGGCGCTCCTAATAGCAACTGGAGACGAGGCGTTGGGAGCAGAAAGGAGAAGTTACAAGCATAGCCTCATCATTAGACCGGCAGTACTGGATGGAAGCTGATTTGTGACTCGGCACGCCGCATCACAGACACATAATGATGTTAATGATCAACGCGCCTAGCGCACGGTGGCGGCGGCAGAGTGTAAACAAGGCGGCAGGGGAGTTGGCATGGAGTTCAGAGATCACTAGACGCTAGCGGAGGACGAGATCTGGAAGAAAAAGGCAGGGAGATAAAACAGACGATTGTTGTTTGTTGTTTCAATTTTTATTTTCTAGCTCCCCTGAGCAACAGTTCTCTCTATACCCCCCCCCCTTCACCCCCTGCTGCTGCAGTGCACCTACATCCCCATTATCACCCCTACAGTCCGACTCCATCTCTTATTCTGTCTCATTGTGCCTCATTTTACTACATAATGAAGAAATGGAGCTTTGACTTCAAGGTAAGGGTTATAGGAGCCAGATTGGGATGCAGTATAAGCTCCATCCCTGTCTGATCCTCCATGTTGCTCTGACTCGCACTTCTTTTTTGCACAGTTTGGTATCAAAGACATGATAATTAGGCTCAACAGAAGTTCATCTGGCTTCTATTATTTCTCTTTAATTAATGGTGTATAATAATGACACAGAGTTACTCCAATGCTCTTTCTGACTTATTGTGTGTGCGTGAGTGCAAAGAAAGAGTAGCGAATGGTGTGAACTCGCGTCTGTGCATGCATATCTTTTAGAGCACACATAACTTTAAACCCTGAGACGCCATGCAGATAAAAGGCGCCAAGTGTCAAAAGCTCGCAAACTTTTCTCTCCTTTCTCCTCGCCTCCTACCCCCCCTCCTTCTTCTTTCTTCTCCTCCCTTCTCCTCTCCTCTCTCCTTTTCCTCTCCTCTTCTCTCCTCCCCCCTTCGTGCTTCAGCTCCCTCCTCACAGCATTTGTGGAGACCTAATGAGGACATTTCTGTCACGCTCCTCAATCACACACACAGCTGCCAAGCCCCAGCCAGCTATAAGTCCCAGGTATCTAAGACTTCTCTGTTTTTTTATTCCTCCCCTCCTAGATGAAAAACAAATAATAAATAAACAAATAAAAAAAGACACATTTAATGCAGCGCGGTGATGTGAAGAAGAGGAGCAAGGGGGAGTATGAGAGAGAAGACTTAAAAGGGAGACACAGTGGGAACAGAGCAAGGTTGAATTCGCTAATCTCCGAGGATGCATTAAGTGAACATGCCAACCACCTTCGGCTCTGAGGGAAAAAACTCCATTGGTTCTGTGATAAATAGGATTTAAGTTAGGGTGACAGCTCCTCTGTATGTATGCATGTGTGTTGAATGGTGTTGTGTTTTTGGTGCCTAAGCACATCCAAATGATACGCAGCGGTGGGCATTCTTCCAGCGAGCCCTGGATGCTTTGCTTGTGACTTATCTCTCAGAAACAAAGATGGTTGTGTCAGTGCGCTTATTAAAACACGCTTTTAGCCCTGGCCACCGCTCCTCAGGAGGAAATCGCTTTCCCGGCAGCAGATTGACAGAAGAGAAAAGAGAAAACAACATTCTCATTTAGGCCCAACATCTCGGACATGATTGCTCGCTTTAAGCCGGGCGTTCCTACTGAAGATTTTTAATTGTTGCTTTTTTCGCTTACTGCCAAGGCGGCCATGGCTGGAATCTTTAATTACCTTCGCTACTTGTCCCCCATATTTCAAAGAATTGCATGATTAAATGTGGTTTGTTGTTTTTTCCTTTACCCCCCACCCCCCCTGCATCCTCAAAAACATCACATTTAAGTCAACAATTTTCTCCCAGTTGGCTGCCTTGTTTGTTAAACTGTTGAGCTTTTTATTCTTAAAGCCACAGTTGCAACAAAGCCTCCACTTCTACAGCGGAAGAGCAGGCAGCCCGGCTCCGATTGAATCCAGCTTTGCCTCTATCACATTATCGTGGCAACGCGATGGTGTCAGCTTACAGAGGAAATGAAAAGATTGTTGTTGACAAATCATCGCTGACAAGAGTAGCTGAAGAGATCCCTCCAGCTTCACACAGGATTAGCTGCGTGCCATGTTAAAGACAAACACAGTGGCCTATGTGTTGCTATTTCCATCAGGGATAAAAACAAAGGAAGACGAGTAGAGTGGGGGGTGGGGGTTGGAGAGGAAGGCTTGTCTTAAGTCCTGGCGAGATGATCGGCTTTCTTCATTCAGTATTAGCAGATTAGACATGTTTCATGAGCCAATCTCTCTGGCTGGTGTGCATGTGTGTGTGTGTGTGTGTGTGTGTGTAAACAGAGGAACAACAAAGCAGGGCGCTTCGCTCTTTGGATTTATAATTAAAGATGGAAAACAATATGGAACGGGAAATGTTGTCATCTGTTGAGATACAGCCTTACAGCCATGTATCTGCTTTGACTTGATCTTCTGAACAGACTGTCAGCTGAGTTTGCATTATGCTTGATCTTAAATAGATACTTTATTCATGAACTACACAGTTTAGCTGCCATTTGCACTGATATATCTCTGCCATTCCAGTTCCTAGCATCAAGAAAAAAGAAACTGAATATTCAAAATCATTTGTTTAACCAAAGTATCTTCCACTCTATAAAATAACACTCGCCCTGTGGCTATGATGAAGCTACACTTACAGTCATGCAACAGTAATTCTTTGCTTTCTTCCTCCCTGTTTTCCTTCTGATGTCTTGCCAGAGTAATCGAGGTAATCTCTAGCAAAAGGGTGGAAAGAGAGGAGATGAGGAGCATGGAGAATAGACAGGATGGTTCCGCCAGCGCATAAGATCAGAGCTTATATAAGTACATCTAAAACTCCTTGAATTCACCTCTCACACACACCTCTAGGTCACGGATAGCCAAGGACTTCCAGTCGGTGCTCTAGCTTTTGTCTCAAGTGGAATATAAAGCTCTCTTGTAGATTGAAAGTCCTGCAAATTATATTTAATGTTATTATGGGCACGCAAGGAGCCAAAATGTGCATCTTCATTGGTCAATCAAGCCTGACAGATATCTACTTTTTTAGAACCAAGTGAATTCACTAAACAAACCATGAACCCGAGACTGGAAATCCAGCTCAACTCATCTAATGATCAGATGGATATTCTAATTCAAGAAAATCATTCCCTAGAGACTAATACAAAAGCTTTTCTGCTTGGTCTAAAAGTTTTCACTTGTACCTGGATTCAGAAATTTCTTACTGTGAAACGACATTCATTCTACACTGGAGAAAACATCCATAACTACATCATGCTTGGCACAGAGATCCCACCAGCTTGTGTGATCAGTCCATTGTTGTTCACAAGGTTAACACACTCTGACAAATGATGTAAAACCTGATGATTAAAACTGTAGATGGTTGTAGAGTAAAGGGACTCACTGACAGAAATGATCCAGCAATAAATAGAGATGAGGTTAGACTACAGTAGAGGGTTGATGTGGAGACAACAACCTATCACTCATTGTGGATACAATTAAGGAGATGCTAGCCAACTTCTAGGTCACAACCAGAGCATCACCCCTCAGAATCACCAACAGTATAGTAAAAATATCTCACTTGCTTGAATACAATCACTGTAGTCTGGACATACATATGAGCTGTATCAGCACTTTGTGAGGAAACAAAACAGAAACAGAAAACAAAAGCACCCTTATACTATTTTATCGAGCTGGGGTTGCGTGTGTATTGTATCTCAGTTCTGGTACTCCAGCTGTAATATGTTAGGCAAGAAGGCAGTGCAAATCCCATTTACAGTGACATGTCATTGGACTGTATAATATATACCGCAACATCAAAAGTTGAACTACCAAACTGCTGCAAAACAATAAAATGTTGCTAACATTAGGCACTTTATTATTGTACAGATTATATTTCACCTCATTTGTGTTTTTATTTATGAGCGTTTTCTATTGTGATCTATGGTTTTTAACCCTTGACTGTTGTCCCAACAACCTGATGTTGAATACGTAGAAGGCAATGGATGGGTGGAAATCTACTGAATGAGTTTCTACACTGTTATAGATGTCTGGGAGCATTGAATGCTATTTAGTAGCCAAAGAAATTACAAAACATTTATTTGAATCTGACCAACTAAAAAACCAGATGACTTGGTGAAGAAATAGTGAACTCAGGTCACAATTAATCTGATAATTTACTGGATAAAGTATGTTTTCTAACATAATTTTTGGTACGTTCAATGTTTTACTCTGAACTTTGAGTTTGGAGACAAAAAAATTAAATATAATGCCCCATACAGTCAGATTTCTGCACGCATCATCGAGTTTTAAATCCACCTGGTTAAAATGCAGTAAAAAAACAAAACTCTTTATTTGCACTTCTGATGGCGACACATAGTTATTTCAAATTCCTATTTGTGAATATGTTCCTAAAGGTTCCCCTCCTCCTAAATGCATAAAATCGAGAAAACGTGTGGGCAATGACCACAATTACAAAATTCCACTGTTTTTCCAACTTGCAAGTAGAACATATTTAACTCCAGTAATGCATCTTTCTTAAAGCTAAAAACAAGTTCAAGATAAATACAGATTAAAAAATAATTTGCAAATAAAGCAACATGTAGATATATGTATGGCACAACACAGAAGAGTTAGCTCTTTAGGTTGAGACTTCAACCTTTCGAGGACAGAGTCATCTTAAGGATAGAAAAAGAGCTTCAGCTGCCTTCAGACCCTTTAATAATTTCACGCCATAGTGCTGAGTGATACTAAAATGATGCCTAAATCTTATTATAGGGGTTAAATCTGAACTTTTGAGCAGGACAAATGTCTCTGTAAAAGTGAACCCACATACAGAAAACTGTTTGGATCTGAAGACATTTAGCTGGTCAGTCGTGCTGCCCAGAAGGTGGTTCTGGTCTGTAGCTGGGATTGATGGTAGCACCATGGGTAAGTTCAACACTACCTGACTTATTTGGTGAAGACAATTTATTTTATCTGTCAGTCTTGACAGGTGCACAAATGCACTTTTATACATGCCGTCACACACTCGCTCATTTTTCTACTTCCATTCTTATGAGGCCTTTTGTTTTTACTGTTCACAAACGGCAGCACTAACCCAACAGGAATCATCATGTTCATACTTTTACTCAAACTGTAATACATGATTAAGGATTTTCACACAGGATGAAAAGCTCACTATAAATAGTTTGCACTGGTCAAAATCTCCTCTAATATTTGGATTTTATGTGCAATGAAATGGTACCATTTAGCCCTGCATCGCAGGTATTAATCAGCTCCATCCTGGGTGTGCAAACTAGTCTTCAGTGAAAAGAGAAGGAACTTCTACTTCCTGTTGTTGTTCAGTATTTACTTTTATCTTTCACAGATCTTGCTTTAATTTTGTGTGAATCTTGGCTGTGGGTAGTAAATCAAATTCTGTAGTTATGATAGAGGTTCTAAAAGATTTTCTTTTAGAAATCATCGCAAAAATCCAATGTGATACCATCCCAGGCCACCACCACTCAATTAACACAAAAACCCAAAGAGTGAGTTAAGCTGTGCGCCTACTGATGTAAAAGTGTCAAATAATAAAACTAAGACTCAATATGTGCCCACACACAGCTTTTTCGGTTTCTTTCCCCGACAACATAAATATATCTGCAATAACCAGTATTCAAATTGCATAATTCTAGTTAATCTACTATTACACTGCTAAATGTGAAGCCTGCACATTTAACAAACTGAATGGCATCAGTTCTGGGTTACCTATTAAAATACAGACAAAAGATATTTTGGAGTGGAAATGAGAATAATCCTCAAACATCAGTTATAACGCTGTCCTGATTCCTGCCTGGTTCTTCCTCTTTCTCTCAGCCAATTCTAATCTCTCCTGCCTGTGTCATCGTCCCTCCTGCTTGAATCTGGTCTTATTTCTCCTCCCTAACTCAGATTTTTCTATTGTGGCAATAAAGATATAAAAATGTGGAAAGTAAATTTTTTAAAATAGAATTAAAATGATTAGCAGAGAAATTGCTTTGGAAATTAGCTTCAAAGTCCCTTTTGTGCCATTGATTTTTTTTTCTTAGCCACTTATATTCTCTTCTCTGCTGTACAGACCCTCCCTGACCCTGCTCTGTCTTTTTTGACGAACATTTCTTTCAAATATGAGGGAAGCAGTAAAGTTCTGCACATAAACGAAAGGGGATTGGGTTTATTCCTAGCATGCTGACTAGTAAGGGATGTAAGATAAGCAACGTTAGATTGCTTATCTTACATAGATTTTTGTTCCTCCATTTTCAAAATAATCTCTGTTTGCAAAGGGTCTTCAATTCCAGTCCCAGTTACTGTAATACCTAACCAGACAGCAGGTGGTAATAATGCTAAAAATAATAGAGAAGAAGTGCAAACAAATTCCAAAGAGGAGCTAGTGAAGTCAACTTTGAGAGTTAGTGAGCATTCAGAACCATATGACGATACTTTTGCTAAAAAGCAATTGATGAACTATCTGGCTTTTTTGTGTGTGTTTTTGGAGACCCTAACATGAAAGCATTTCTCAACATGCAGCAGGTGCTTACAGGCGTTGCAGTCCTCCCACAGCAGTCACACTCAGCTGTGATAGAGCAAGAGATTCTCAACCACCTCCATTTCCAGAAAATGGTGTTTTAAAAACTCACACATGTATGAAGCCTCCATCGCTGAATTAAAAATTATTGCCAGTCCTGAAACCCTCTAAACAGTTTAAACTGTGGTATTCAAAACACAGGAATTGACAGAAAGTTAATTTATTATTCTAAACATAGTTAGGGGGATGTCATTTAGCAACTTAATCAGGACTTTTAGGACAGCCATAACAAGCTTTGATGCTGAAAAGTTGACAACAGTGAGAAGAACGTCCTTAGCATGGCTAAAGTGACAATAAAAGATTGTAGCTCATTTTTTTCTTTGACACAGTTTACCTTTTCTTCAGGACTAAGTTGATTTGATGTGGAAAAACACAAAAAAATGGCAGCCTTGTTTTTGTGGTTTCTGGCACAGAAAATGAGAATCAGCATGTGGCAGTGGGGTTCTATGTTATCTCTGGATCTCTGGATACCCAATGTGCACGTATGCAATACAAAATGGGTTTTCTACAGATTTCTTCTTTGGAAATCTGGGGTTTTTCTCTTTTATTGCAAAACAAAGTGATTCACAAACATGTCAGAATATTTCTGTTTTGCTAAACATCCTGGTGGTGTAGTATACAGTGCGGATAGGGCCTACGATTCTACATATGTACAGCCGTTTGAATGAGGGATGATTTGACATAGCAGGAGAGCAGCTTTTCTGAAGGCCAAACAGCTCTTAAAGTTAAAATAAACTGCAAGAAAACGCACACGGCTCCATCAGACCACCACCAACATCAGCTCATAATAAAATTTGTCAGCCTTTAATGCGGATCTGGGTTTATGAGCTGTAAAGTGGTGATGGATCCAGCCTGCCACCCATGATAGAAACGCCTCTGTCTGCTTCCTGCCATGTCCAGAGGGGACAGTCTCCAACAGCCAGTCCTGGCCCGCCCCGTCCCGTCCCGTGCCCCCATGTGCCACCCTGCCTACTCGTGTGGACATCTGCCATTCTGACTGGTGTCAGCGCACGTTGCCTCTGCTCGACTAATGGCTCCTGACACTGCAACACCCCAGGCGCCACACTGCGCCGAGCGCTAGGCATCTCATTTGTGTGGCGCATTTACAAACCAGCAGACACATTGACCTATTCCTTTGGCTTTAGCGTCAATGTCAGACTGCAGCTCTTCTCTTGCTCAGCCCAAACACCTTCAGATGGACCCAGATGCCAGATAACCCTTTCTGAGGGAAACATCAAAGAGACAAATATGTACACCCCTGAACACAACGATCTGGGAAGATGTGGAGTTTAACTCTTTCAGCTGAGCCATCTGGGAAAACTTCAAACACTTAATGATGCCATGGGCAGGAACAGCTACTGATTACCACAGCAACTGCCTACAGTAGTTGCTATAGAGACAGCTTGAAGAAAGCAAAAGAAAGTCTAAACAGCAACGCAGGCCTGTTTGTGCCGCTGCAGCTTTTGGAAGCTGACTGGAAACTTTCAGAGAACTGCGATCAGCAAAACTTTCTTCCAAACTTTGATGCAGTGGGAAAAAAAACTGTGGGATGCATATGCAAATCAGCACATCAAGCTCCTACAGGCCTGGATTTAAATGACTCTACTGTTGACCAACAGTAGTATGGATCCTTTGTGTGCTATCTACCCCAGACATATTGTTATATAAGTATTAGCTTTGGGGCAGCTTGCTCTCATGGCTGTCTGCCAGTCCTCCCTTCGCACTCACCTGGAGCCTGAACAACATGATGCTCTTCTATTTCTGCACGCTCTGCCTTCAAGACATTTTTTATGCTTCTGTTCTCTGAAGAGAAGCCTCAGCACAAACACACAAAAAGATGAGGGAAATAAACTACAGTCGTGTCCTGTGTTGCTCACGTTGACAAAGGAAAAAAGAAAGAAAGCTACCCAGTCAGGAGATTAAAAAGAGCACTGGGTCGCTCAATATTCCCTCTGGTATCAGGACTATCAACCCCTGCCATGTAGTCTCTATATTAGATCACTGTATACACATTATTAGTAAGAGAGGGCCAAAGTGTATTTGTATGACTCCCAGGTATGGCAAGTTATGATTACCTATGGTGGAATAATTCTCAGCTTCATAAAGACAGGAGGTGTGGAGTAACATCCTGTGGTGCCGGTGCATGTGAGAAGGTGAAGATGTATGGATCAGGGATGTGTGCCGGACGTAGGAGAGCTTTGCCACTTGAAAAAGATCCCTTCAAAGGCAATATAATCTGTCTCTTTTGAGGTAAAACGAGAGAGGAGATAGAGAGAAGCAAGCAGAGACAAGGAAAGTGTGTGCACTTAAAAACCTCTGGGCCTTTAACAGATTACAGCCTTATTGCTTTGAGACTATCCAATCTGACATCAGCGATGTAGTGCTGAGAACTGCTGACCACACGCATGGACACACCAAGAAAGATAAATCAGGGGGAGTGGTAAGAGATAGGGAAAAAAACAGAATCTTTTAGAGAGGGAGAAATATCTTGTTTTGCAAGAGGTTTATGAAACCTTAGTGTAGCAGGTGAGGCGAGAAGCTCAAAGAGAGAATAGATATCAGGACAGTGATCTGAAGCTTGAGATGGGCAAATTGTCCCCATTTTGTTACAAAGTCTCAGAGTGTGTTGGGGGTTAGGCCTGGAAGTAGACATCCAGAGAGAAATCAGCTACCTGCTGGAAATGGCGGATTTTTATGCTTGAATGCTTGTGATCGGTGATCAGCCAAGTGACAGCAAAATAAAAAACTTTTTTCACCAAACAATCTTTTCACCAATCGGTGAATTCGCCAGAACAGAGTAAGAAGACAGAACTCTTTAAAATACAAGTTGTGACTAAGGAAAGAAAACTTAGATTTACCTTGTATCAGCATCTAAATTTCTCCACTGATTGACAATAAAGGTAATCTGTATTCTGTTCTATTCTAATAATTGGTTTTCTACACAGACAAGGAGTTGGAACAGGGAACGAGACATCAGCAAATAACTGGAAACTGAATGTATTACAGTAATATTTGTTTCACACTTTTGAGTCCGTCTGTCTGTCAAAGCACATACTGGATTAGGAAATCTTATAGTTAAGGTCTGCCTACTCTACAGGGAATATACCGGGCTAACTGCACGGCAATCGTGTTATCTCTAATTTAGGACGCTAGCCATCATGTCTTTGTTTTGAAATAATAATCAAATATTAAACCTGTTTAGCTGCAGAGCTTTGTAACACGACTGCTCTCTCACACACACCATGTGACGACACCCCCTATGAATAATATAGGAGGAATAATAAATAATTAATGATCAATTATGACATACAGTACAGACCAAAGGTTTGGACACACTTTCTCATTTAATTGAATGAGAAAGTGTGTCCAAACTTTTGGTTTGTACTGTATGTACTAATTAAAAACTCATGTATAGGTATATTAAATACATGAGTGATTAATAATCTCAATAGTAAACCAAAGCGTTTTACTTTCAGATGTCATGATGAGTACTGCTGTTGTCTATTTTGAAATAATCTTGTAAAGAAAAAATAGAATATCTACGTTTTGTGGTGTGAAAAAAAACTGAGCTATAATCTGTCTTGTAAAGGAATAAGTAAAATTGGTTGTAATTCTTCTATAGTTGAATTGAGTTTACAGATACCTGTCCTTTCACCTGAAGTTATTTTACTGCATTTGCAGATTTTCAGGGATTAAAAGATACCAGCTGTTTTATTTCACTATAAAAAATGTGCTACAACAGCTCAATCATTCAGTTATCCAGAAGGCAGAAAATGTATTTGGTTGTTAATTGTTGAACATTGTAGTCTGCTAAAATCAAAAACACTAGGTAACAGTTTTTTAATGATAAAAAATTGTGATTGGCCACAAAATTTCTGATCTGTTGATCTCTACCAAGGAAGACACATTTTTAATTGATTTCTGCAAGAATTTGCTTGAAAGTTTTGGAAATAGAGCAAAAAAGATCCATCAACTCCTTTTTTCAAAAAAAATATTTTGCTGGTTACAATTTGCTTACATAACAGTTATTTTTATTTTCACAAACAACAAGACCACAAACATCAGCAAATTTCATGGTCAAACATGTCTCTTTCTGTATGCTCCAAAGCTGTTCAATATTGTACAAGAAATGTTAAGTTCAAAAAGAATTTATACAACATATAACAGCAGGGGCACCAATAAGGATGGGATTTTTGCCTCTACTTAATGGGCAAGATCAAATGAAAAGTTGGATTCTATATTTTTTATTTTCTGTATTAGATCATCAATCCATCCATTGTTTATATCCACTTGTACAAGCTGGCCCGTGGGGGAGCTGGAGGCGATCTCCAGCGGTCAATGGGCAAGAGGTGGGGTACACCCAGGAAAGGTTGCCAGTCCATCACAGGGCAACACAGGACAAACAACCATGCACACGCTACACTCATCCCTAAGGGCAATTTACAGACCAGTTAACCTAACAGTCATGTTTTTGGACTGTGGGAGGAAACCAGCATACCCGGAGAGAATCCGCACACTCCTGGGGAGTACATGCAAACTCCATGCAGGAAGAACCCAGCCCCTTTCTGTTGCAAGGCAACAGTGCTACCAACTGTGCCACTGTGCAGCAGTATGAGATCATGCTACAGAAATACAAGAAAAATTCATTTTAAGGTTTTTGTAGTTGCATAATATCTTAATAATAAAGGCTTGATAACTATTAATGTATGCCAAATAAGGCAGGTTTCATTAAAAAGGTATTTCTCTGCTCTTTCCAGTAATTGCAGTTTTTGATATACTTTAGATTTAATATTAAAACTTTTCATGAGCAGAGGTTTTAAACACTTACTGATACTGAGTAATTCCTGTACGTTCCTGAGTTAAGTTTTTAAATCCCATCTCAAAACTAGAGTGGGAGACAAACTAAGGAAAGGAAGAAAAACTGTACTGGACTGAATGACCACATGGTCAGATAATCAATGTGGAAAAAATAGAGAAAGATTGTATGATCAGGAGTTTGAAAACACACAAGGGAGGGATAAGAGACACCGGAAGGAGGCGTGGATCTAAGCGACAGAGAGGAAGTCCCGTCCGTCGTCCCCTCAGCCCAGCGACAGAGTCATGAGCAGAGAGGAGAGGAGAGCCTGGATGCCAGTAGCCACCCACAGAGCAACAGTAACTAGGAGAGCCCTTCTTCTGCCAGCCTGCCTCCCACTCCACATCCAGTAACATCCAGCACCTTTCCTCCCACCACACTCTACTTACAGGCTCTACTTATTACCTCAACCACACACACACACGCACACACACATATCACACCCAACATCACTTTATACACTGGCATACCATTGCTTACTCACTGATGAAGAGAAAGGATTGGAAAACAATCTGGGCGCATATTGTTATATGACATGAAGGCGTATCGCTCCTCTGTGGAGGCTTCTCTGGCATTGTAAGGAGTGGGTCTCTGACACTGCACTTCGTGCTTATTGTTCTGCAAGCAGGATTACTTCACAGTTGTATTAGTTTCACTATCCGATCAAACTCACATGTTGTTGGAAATCATGATGAATAGGAGATTTATTGGTGTTGAGAGGAGCTTAACCCCTGAACTGAAAGATTTAAGATGCATATATATTGTTGAGTGAAACATGTCGCATCTAAGCACATTTTAGTCTTTATGTTGAGACAGTTTAGCTCTATTCTGAAGGGCTTGCATAAAAACATTTATACACTTACATAGTCTAAATAAATTCACTGAAAGATAATTATTTGGTGTTTTGCAGTTGTCTTTGACAGTATCTACAAACCGCTGTGGAGCTTACATTTAAAGAGAAACTGATTCATATGATACTTTAAAGCTGATTATTTTTAAGTAATTTAAGATGCAAAGAAGGAATTGATTTGTGACCAAAATCCACTGATTTGCAACTTAACCAGTGCTGTCCATTGACTTGAAAGTGAAAGAAACTGATCATTTTTCCATCAGTAAACATACCATACCCAACCACTGACAACAGTACTTCTCGGTGTGGATGCTGTTGATAAACGGGACTCAGACTTAGTTACCAAATAGAAGGGTGGGAGGAAAAATGGTGGATTAGACTGTGTAAAAACTAGTTTGGAACAGGTATCAAGACTAGATGTATTTAACTGATGGCATTGCCACTCAACTCAGTTGAGGTTAATATTCAGCAAAAAAAATTAAACTGGGCAAAAATTGCAGTTATGGAGTTCCAAAGTGAAAATCATTGATTACCATAGAGCAGTGTTTTTCAACCCTTCTCCTCAAGGCACACTGCCCTGCATGTTTTAGATGTTTCCCAGTCCCAGCACAGGTGATTTCAATGTATGGCTGATAAACAGGCTTTTGCTGAACTGCAATCATCTGAATCAGGTGTGTTAAGCAGGGAAATATCTAAAACATGCAGGGCAGAGTGCCTTGAGGAACAGGGTTGGGAAACACTACCATAGAGAGCACCAAGTCCAGTGTCACATTTGCCAAAAACATTTTGATGATCACCCAGACCTTTGAAAAACTATTGTTTGGACTGAAAAGACAAAAGCGTAACTTTCCGCTACATCTAGAGTAAAACTAAAAGCATCTGACAGTCAAGCATGGTGGTAGTAGTAGTATGACGATCTGTGGCTGCTGTGCTGCTTCAAGATCGGGACAACTTGTCCAGATTAATGAAAACATTACTTCAGCTCTCTGCCAGAAAATCTTGAAATCTTAACAGGCATAATCTTGCCTGTTAATCAGTCACCTTAAGGTTAAGCATGTGTCAAGCAAGTGTTGACACTGGATGCTGTTGGATGTTAGTCTGCTTTGTTCATTTATTCATTCCAGAACCAGTTTCAACCACAAGTTGTTGAATCAAAATGAAGCTAAAGAGTTTCAAAGTAGTCTACTATTAATAATATTCCACCCAGTTCTCAAAATTGACCAGTGCCACTTGAAGTAAAATAAGCCCTCCCCACGACGATACCACCACCATACTTGGCACTAGCACACCAACTCTTAGATGCAAAGGCTTCACCTGGACTCCTCAAAACATTCCACTCAATCTATGACTTGTCTGATCATAAAGGCTTTCCACAAATGGCATTTGGCTTATCCATGTGAGCAGCTGCAAGGTTGAGCTTGAAGGTAGACCCGAGTAACAGAGTAACACAAGGACACACAAGTCAAACCACCATTCATGCATCCACTCATACCAATTTAATTCAGTTCAATTAATTTTATTTATACAGCGCCGATTCACAACAGATGTCATCTCAAGGCACTTTACAAGAAAAGTCATTTCAGTGCAATCATACAAACATTCCAATCAGTTTAAAAGTTTTCTATTTAAGGAATCCCATTAGATTGCATCGAGTCATTGACTTGAGGTTGTGCCCCATTCATGCAGACTCCAACCACAGCAATCCCTCATACTGAGCAAGCATGTAGCGACAATGAAGAGGAAAAACTTGTCTTTAACAGGAAGAAACCTCCAGCAAAACCTGGCTCAGTACTAGCGGCCATCTGCCACGACCGTCTGGGGGTACGAGAAGAACCAAAGGGCAATTTTGAGAGACTAGTACATACATAGATACTGTATATATTGAAAATATATTTTTTTGTAAATAATTTCTTAATATTTCTGCTGACATAAAGTTCACATCAGATGTCAACAACTCACACACTAAAAAAAATTAGTAAATTAAGCTATGTTTAGTGAAGTAGAATACTACAGCGCATAAGTAAAGGCATAGAAAGCCAAGAACCAACCAGCAGAAATCTGTCAATACTTAGAACAAATTTATTGCTGCTATGTGCAAATCAATATCAGCTGGTTTAATATTAAGTGATCGCCTATAATAGGATTTCCTTCTACCGAAGTATTGCACAGAGTAGCATGACTGGTAAAAGCGGAGAGACCCTCACAAAATAGTCTTACTGTTGCAAAACATACTAATGGCGATGACTACAGCTGGATGTCTAAATTTCTGGATGCTCCAGTAAACATTAATGGAGTAATGAAGAAGAAGTAGAAAGAAAGATTACCCCATAAACCAGCCGTGACCAAGTTACTGTTTAGTTGCTGCTTTATTCAATCTTCCTTTTGTGCATTTAACTTTCTGATAGTTTCCATTCTCCAGTTACTTGATAAAATCGTCCAAAAGTAGGTTTGTCATAAAGCAACACACCACAGATTAATTAAAAGATCAATTAATTGACAGGGGTGAACTTTTCCTCGTACTCCTGGAACTAGGATCTGTGGCAATTTATAACAATGAACATACACTGGAAGGAAAAGGATAAAATGTGAAATGTAGAGTAAACATCTATACAGATGTTTGTGAGAAGCTTCCATTGGAACACCAGTTCCCCTTCGCACTCACATGCATCAGCTTTACAATACCTGGGCTTCACAGTGAGACATCAGATATCAAGGCTCGTCTGTGCCCTTGGGTTGTGAAACACAGAAAAGAAAACGCTGATAAAGATTTTGAAAAAAGTCAGAGAGAAACAGGAAAAAAAAAAGAAAGTCATAGAGCATTTATGAAATCCTGCAGTTTTTGTCTTGCAAGGGATGAACATAACATACACACACCTAAACACACGCACACACATAAACATAGAGAGGCAGGCAGTAATGCACAGACAGGTATCCAGAAACAATGAGTGGGTGGAGGTTAGCCCTTGGGCTTTTCCCAGAGAGCAGCAGCCTAATTACAAAAGTAAACACACACACACAAACATGCGCACACGCACACGCACGCACGCACACACACACACACACACACACGCACATGCACACAAAGGCCTTCCCAAAAGCTGTAACAGCTGTGAGGCCGGTGATGAAAAAGAAAGCTCACAAAAAACAGTACTTTTAGATGATGGATCTCAGGTAAAACATACTGTACATCATTCACTGACCTCACTGCTCCAAGAGAGTGTTTTAATTTAAACGTAGTGATGCTGTACGCACATATTTACACTGTAAACATAAATATAGGTTGAAACATAGGCAGCGATGTCTGTGGGCCTTACTGAATTGCTGAGTTTCTGCCGTTTGCACCTCTGCTTTGAGCAAATAAGGACAGATTACAAGCAGGGAAAATACGTTGTCAGATCATTGATGCAATATTGATGAAGTCAAATTAAAAAGCTTGTGTTCATTATTCAAGGTGATGGATCAAGGAGCTTTGTTTGTGTTTGAGTGTGGACTTTGGGCAAATGTGGGTGGAGAAGGGCTTTCCTGGTACCAAAGAACAGAGAAACGCTTGCTGCTCTTATATAAACATGGACTCAAAGGATCTTTACTGTACAGCAAACACCTACACACAGATACATAAACAGAAGCTCAATCTAGATTCAGCTCAGCTGTTCAAAGAGTGTTACATAAAAACAATTGAAATGCACAACTTAAATAGCTCAGGGTAGAATCACAAACATATGCACTTACTGAACATATACAGATGAAGAAAGCACTGTGCAACAAAACAAAACAAAACAAAACTTACTGAGCTGGCCTCCCTAAAGTGAAAGAAACATCAGCAACTTCCAGATCAATCACTGATGGAGTTCTGTACAACCACAGACTTCATTGTATTTCAATGGGATTTTATGTGATGCACAAACACAAAAGGAAGGAAGGTACTCTGGTCAGAATATGTGGATGGAGAAAAAGAAACCCGGAAAATACCATCGCTACCAGAATACATAATAGTGGCAGCATCATGCCGCGGGGATGCTGTCTTTAGCAGGAACATGGACGCTAGTCAGAGTTGATGAGAAGAAGAATGTAGCTAAACAGTGGATGAACCTGGAAGTAAATCTGGTAAAGGCTGCAAAAGACTGGGGTGGAGGTTCCCTTTCCTGCAGGACAAGGACCATAAACATACAGCCAGACCTACAGTAAAGTGGTTTAAATCAAAGTATACTCACTTACTCATTCATCTAGAATTTCCCTGTTAACATAAAGATCTGAATTCAGAAGATATTAAGTGGCAAGATTTAAAAACCTATTGTCCTGGGAATATTTGGAACAAAATATACCCCTTCACAATGTGACACCAAAACTAATACAAATATTGTGGTGTTGTGAAACATTCTGCAGTTTGACATGGTCTTGTTTATTGGGGGCAGTTTCAGAGTAAAGCAGCTTCTACTTTCCATGTGCACCTTTATAACACTGACATTCCTTCACCCCCTAAGTCCTAGTAATATTTACTACTTTGCACCCTGCCAGCTCCAAAGGGAAATACCTCTCCAAAGCTTCTTTATGCTGCAGTATGTTTATCTTCTCACTGCAAACAAAAGCTGTCTGCTGCTTGATAAAAGTCCAGTTGTATTTAAATCTGTTTTAGATGTATTCCAGGTTTTGAGTTACCAGAGCTACAGTGATGAATATAAACTTACAATCAAACTTAAATAGCAGTCCTCAATGGGATGTGCAGATTTAGCCAATGAATTCATGCACATACAGTTAGGACCAACATGATTCATACCCTTGGGAGATATAAGTGAAAAATATTTTTCATTCAACCGAGACGGCTGTTTCTGAAAGAAAATTTGACAGACATGTCCAGGAAGATAAAAATGCAAAATTAGAAGAAAAAAAGAGAAATTTCCTCCCTGTCGAAGACCATGAGGCGGGAACACATTACACCTGTCTTAAATTCATTGCGTTGGCTCCCCGTACGTCTTAGGATCGATTTTAAGGTTCTTTTAATTGTTTTTAAGTCTCGTAATGGTCTTGGGCCTTCTTTTTTCTCTTATCTGCTTTTACCATATGAACCTTTGCGGTCTAAGTGGTCCTCTGGCAGCCATTTCCTTGTCACCCCAAAAGTTAGGACATACACTCACGGTGAGGCGTCTTTCCAGAACAACGGCCCTCACCTCTGGAACAGGCTGGGCGCCCTGTGTCGGTGCCTCGGCTGCTCCCGTTGATCTACCGCTGCCAGTGCAGATGGCTCCTCTGATGGC
Source organism: Valencia hispanica (assembly GCA_963556495.2). NCBI lineage: Eukaryota > Metazoa > Chordata > Actinopteri > Cyprinodontiformes > Valenciidae > Valencia > Valencia hispanica. The sequence continues at coordinate 28,409,817 of OY747702.1, forward strand.
GTTTCCTTGCATGGTTCATCTGCACTCGGCCCAGTGCCCTTTTTCACAGTTGCTTTTAACTGTGTGTGTGCATGGGAGTTGAGTTGGGGGGTGGGGGGTATAACTGTGACCATGCTTTTAAATCTGTGGGGGAAGGATAGAAATGTAGTTATAGATTTGCACACACTGTATGGTCCTTGCACAGCTTAGCTATTTGTGAACAGACAAATATATATTGATCGAAAATTTTAAGCATATCTTACCTATTCTTCTGACAAGGATCTTAAGACCGAGTTGATCCTTATAGGGATTGGGTTACAGTCCTCACTAGGATAAGTGAGGGTGGTTATATATAAAACTGATATGATCTCACTGATGAATAACAACAAATACACAAGGCGGGTGTTAATGCTATTATTCCTTTGCTCTGAGTACAATTCATTACAGTTAATTTGTTGTGATGTCCTTGGAATCTCACCTTCGTTGTTGATGCCTGCTGAAGTGTGTTCTTGGTTTGTGGTGCAGTAAAAAATATGCTCAATGCTCATCTTTGTGTGTGGATCCAACATGCAAATTAAATGCCCCATAGTAATACCAGCCTTATTAAAGCACAGATTATGTTTATTGTTCATTATGCTCTACTCTATCTTACATTAATATGTATTTATGCTATAATCAAGTACAGTACATCTCCCTCTGTAATCATCTGCCACCTGACCCCTCTCACCCTCATCACTTCTTAATTTCTTAACCTTATTTTTACCTCTTTCATATCCACCCTCCTCCTGCTGCTTCTTTCATTCCTGCCTATCCAGGGCCTCAAGGTTTCCTGACTCACTCCTCTTACATGTGTTTGTTTATGCACGAGTGTGTTCACTGGTATGAAATGAGGAAATAAACCGGTTTGTTTTCAACCCTAAATGCAGTGAAGTCTTCCAGACAAGTGTATTACAGGAGGATTTAGGCACCCAGCGGAATGTCCCTGTTCAACCTCTACATTACAAAATCAGAAAACCTTTAATTAAAAAATGAAATACTTCTAAATGTTAGGATTTTTGTCTGAGAAAGTGCTGTTGTTTTTCAAAATGTAATTATATTGTTTGCATTAGGTTCTTTCAGTCCTTTCAAAAATATTTGGATTTTCTTAGAAAATGATTTTAGGTTTATTGATATCGTGGTTGGTGGTTTAGTTATTTTGCTTCTTATACTGATGTATACTAATAATGTTTTCTCTTATGATTAGTTTTATAAAATTGAGCGTTTTCCTTTTTTATTGGATACATTTGGTTTTGCTTAGTGAATCACATACTTTAAACCACTGTTCCAGTGGTTAAAAGTATGTGGTTCCCCTTTTCTTTTATTTAACAAATAAATACTAAAAACTTCCTCAGTCAAACGACATGAGCTAAGTTATTTTCTATGCATCTAGCAGATGATTACCCATGTAGTTAGAAGAGCTAGACTTATATTAGATGTTAAATAACAATAAATAAAAAACTCAGATCAAACAATACATAGAGAGTATTCATTAATTATAATAACTATCAAAATATTTCGGGTTGAGTTGGTTAGTTCATTCACTTGTTTTGAGGGTTGGTTAGTTGGATGAATGTTATAGAGAGGGTTTTTTTATTGGTTGACTAGCTTATAGTCTGGCAGGAAGGTTCGTCGGCTTGTTTACTGTTTGTTTTTTTCATTGGTTGGTTAGCAATTATGCCGTCACAATTGTCTGAAAATGTTGCTTTTTACTGATTGGTTCGCTGGTTTTGTAAGTTGGTTGTTTGGTTGGATGACTGATTGACTGACTGATTTGGCGTATTGTTTCTTTAACTGGTTGGTGGCTGCATTTTTTTATGTGCAGGGGTGCATGGCATAGCTTTGTTGCAATCAAATAACGGAAGAGACATAAAAAACATGAAGACTTGAAAAACTATAAAAGGACAATTTCAGGTCTTTGATCTATGCTGTAATGTCACATAACCTAAAGGTTTACGTTGAGGGATTAACTGCATCTGCAGCTTCCACTTTCTCTAGGAAAAATTTCTGAGTCTAAAATCTGAATATTTAATTATTTTTTAAAGCTCAGTTATCCCATCATAAACCACCGTTAGAGCTTAGTTAGTTGAAGACGTTTAAGTATGTTACAGGGGCACAGATCTTCACTTACATCAGAGAAGAGTTATTTTTGTTTTCTTGCACTTGATTTTTTAACATAGTTGCGATAGAATATAAATAAAAAAAATTTTGCATCAGTCTGTGTGGTAAAACTCTGATCAACAATAGGCAGGGATGAGACTAAACACCAATCTGATGTAACACTGTAATAAAACAAATACTGTTTTGTTATAAAGATGAGCCAAACATGTTACAAATCTGCCAAAAAACTTACCAGATATGCCAATATAGATAAGTCATGAATGATAACAAATTAATTTTCTTATTAAATATCTGGGGCCATGGTTTTCAGCCATGATGTTGTTTCCCTCTTGGCATCAGAAGAAACGGGAACCTCTGTGTACACCACTCAGCGTCAAGAGAGAGGATATCCTCTTGTCTGCACACCCATTAAATTACACAGTACACCTCACTCTCGGCCAGTGGGCCCATCTCTCCCCCCACGCCACCCAAATCTGTGTCGGTTATGTAAAACGTGGGGCGAGGAGTATGAGAAAGGTCCCTGGAGAGAAATGTTCATCATACATTAAACAGCACCCCAGGTCTGACTAAACACCGGCTCATTAATAAGTAATGAAGGCAGCGGGTAAAAATAGATCCCCCACAGCTCCTTCCACCCCGGTTCTTCCCCATCTGACAGGAGCCTCTCCATGCGGGGAGCAGAGGATGAGGCCTGTCCTGATCTGCTCAGCGCCAAACTCGCTCTGGTTGGGATCAGCACCATGGAGAGTACCACTGTAATAGCTCACCAGGTGTTCTCTTAATGCAAGCTCCCGAGTGAACAGGAGACGAGCTGTAAACATAGACTGTGATGACTGCAGTGATGTTCAACTCCTATTATTTTCTCCATCAATCATTTTGTTCACCCTCTTTCTCAGAATCCAGTACTCTGTCCTCCTCTCTCCCTCTCTCTTACATTTGATCATCCGTTTCCCTCATTTTATTCTTTCTATCCATATGAAATGTGAAAACTAACCCCTTTCCTTGTCATCAAATATTTCAGTGCATTTTCACCTCGGTGCTCCAGAGAACGCTTCAGTGTCCTCTGCTCGCCACGTTCCTCTTTCCTAAAGACCTCTATCCGTTTTTCTGTCTGATTTAAGCTACAGGACTATTTTTTACTCTTTCCCCTAAAGGCCAGATGGATTTTTTTTCATGAGCCTGGAACAGAAGAAATATGAGTAGGATCTGAAAACCTGCAGTGAGGATGGGGTAGAAAAAAGAGAGTGATAGGTTGAAACAGCAGACGTTTTGGCAACCTTTAGCTCTTTGGTGGAAGAGAATACGACACAGAGAGTCTAACTCTACAACTTCAATTCAGGAAGATGTTAAGGTCAGGTGGATACAACCAGAAATATTATTGGGAAGATGATAATGAAAGAATCTTTATTAAGTATTAACTTTCTGTTCGTGTGTTTGATTTTATGTTGACTCTATGACACCGTGCAAATGTCTTAAATCAGCCTGAGTTTCCAAGAAGCCAGACCTTTGTGTGCATTTTTAAAGTGGTCTTTACACAAGAGATCTCAGCTGCAACATATGAACACTAAAGGAATCAAAAACAGTTTGTACATCCTGGAGTGTGTGTCAAAACTGTTACAAAACGAAGCAGTGACCCAGGGGAAAACTAACATTACACATGACAATGAATGCATCAAACCCACAATAAAACACGATGGACAGACGGACGGACGGAGGGAGGGACGGACGGATGAAAATACTTTAGACTTGGGTTGAGGTTCCCCTTATAGCAGCATAATGCCCCCAAATATTCAGAGTTACAAAGGAAAAATTTAAATCAAACCATATTCTCGGCCCCATGTCCTTTTTATTGTTGCTTTTAAGTATATGTCTATGATGGTTGGGTTGGGGGTAGAGGAGTATAATTGCGATCATGTTGGGGAGGGATGGGAATGTGGTTTTATGTGGGGTAGTTTTAATCTGTAAAGCACTTTGAGATGCAATTTTGCATGAAAAGCACTTTATAAATAATGATTGAATGATTGATTGATTGATTTATTGATTGTTAGAATAGACCAATTAATGTTCAGATCTAAGTCCATCAAATCATTACTGGCAAGAGTTGAAAATCTAATATGATTGAGCTATGGCTGTTTTGCTTTGAAAAATGTGCGCTTTTCCTTCTCTTCCACAATTACAGATTATGTGTTTATTCTGATCTATCACAATAAAATACCAGTGAACTAGTATTGCAACAAAATCTTTGGTGTGTGTCAGAGTTAGTCCTTAGATCTGTGCGAGTAGTAAACCACATCTAAAGTCTTTGTATTTTGCTTCCAAAGAGAAAGTTTCATGTAATTTTGACTTTTGTTATTTGCTTGTGTACCTTCCTTATTTGGACCAAACACTAAACCATATATATTTATAGCCACTTTCAAGAACTTAAAGAAAATGAGTTAAATATGACAAAAGTATAAAGAGAAAAAATTGACATTTACGAAGCTTTAGGTTGAGTTAAAAAAATTACAACAAAGAATGGCTCTTTGGAAGTAAAATACAAAAAAGGGCATGAGTCGAGACTTTTGCACAGGTTCATATGTAGCCAAAGCAATGTGATGAGGGTAGTGGATGAAAGTAAACTATAGGGATTTAAAATCCTATCAAAGAAGTATTTGGAATTTTATTCATCATCCACAAACTAAACATAAAACCTAAACACGTTACATAAATACAGCTTGATTTCTAATGCAGCCATTTTTACAGTTCAAACATTTCCATATTTCCCTTCCATCAAAATCCTCTAGTCTATGAACATTTCCAGGTAAGTTAATCAGATGCTGCTGTGGACTCCTGAAGGGTTCTGAAGGTCAGAGTCTCCACCTCTGGTTGGCAGCCAGTTGTCACTCTGCCCAGTCGGGTGGAGCAGGTGAGAAGTTTTTAGAGATAGAAGCCAAAATTTTCCAATACTATTCTTATCCAAAATAAACAAACAAAAAAATAAGCCTGAGTGAAAGGAGTGCAACAATTCTGGTACTGAAAAAGGAGTGAGGAGGCTGAGGGAAGACAAAGGGCATCGGTGAGAAAGGAGAGAAGCAATGGAATGTGTTGAAGATGGAGTAGCAAAGTTGTTGAAGAGAAAAGGAATTAGGGGTGGCGGATGATGCAGGAAGGTGAGCCACTCGTCCTGCTCACTTGACCCTTCCAATTACCATGGCGGCGGTTAATTAGCACCAAGGTAAGCTCCAGTAATTACCACATTGTGTCTTGGACAAGAGGCTGCTCACACAGAACATAAACACACACACACACACACACACACACACATGCACGCACACGCACAGGCGCACAAATGTGTTGCTATGGATACCTGCAATCCTCTTCATCACTTTGCTGCAAAAGGAAAAGAGAAACAAAGATGGAAATAGATGAAATAGTTGAGAGGAGATAACGAGAGCAGAAACAAGAAGCGGAGAGAAAGCAAACAGAAGCTGCACAAAGTCAAAGAAAGTCGGAACAGAGTTTTGGTTTGAAAGGGAGCGACTGATTCTGTGTCGGCCACAGTTAACAACTCTCACTGTCGAGGAATGGCAGTTGAGAAAACAACAAATTGATCATCAAGTGTGCAGGTAAGCTTTGAAAACTGAAGACAAAAAGAAACATGAGTACCACTTATCTGTTTAAATGAGAAAACACTGTTATCTTTTTGCAATTATCTCCTTGACCTTATCAGACATCTTCAGTCTGTCTCATCTGCACCTCTTCTGCAGGATCTGATATAAGCCACAGCGCTGCATCCACCTGCAGATTTTCACACAGACACATGCCCAAACAGGCAATGAGACGACAGATAGGTCGTGACACCTTGACCCCGACCCTTCACCTCTGCCAACACCTTCACCCCATAAAAGCTCTGATACTGTATGTGCTGAAACGCATGCACAGACACACATGGCCAATACGTCTCTCCAGTTTAGCTGACATGTTGCATAAGCTGTCCAAAACAATATTTTTCAGCAGGAAAGTGTAGCAGAAACAGAACAGTAGCCTCTTTTCACATCCGTGTGGAAGAAGCCAGTCTGTGACCCCCGTTTAGGTAGAAAGGTTTCATCTTACTTGTTTTGCTTGAAGGGAAAATAAAAAGGAGGATAGAAAAAGATTCTCAGAAATCATTTACAGTTTTATGAAGGTTTTTAGTTTAAACGATCTGTCCTGCATCTGTACAATTCTTTAATTGATTCAATTTTTTCT